>OX421415.1:2500000-3750000 GCA_949126915.1 Musotima nitidalis | reverse complement strand
AGTAACATCCTTATTGTTGTTATTATGTCTTAGTAGATAAAGAAGAAAAGTCAATTCGCATCAAAAGAAAGTTATTATTTCATTCAATGCTGCACATGTATTTTCAAACGTCTCATTTTATGCTTATTTTGCTGATAATAAGTGTAATCGTTTGGTTTTAAAAATACTACTTTCACGCGACACTTAATATTTTACCTGTTACTATGGGCATTGACCTGTGAGCCAAATTTTGCAATAAATTTTGCGTTCGAGTTGATTTTTAATATGTCGTGAATGTGTAAACCCATGCATGCGAGCATTGCATTGAAAATTAATCAAAAACAACAATTCATTTAAAAAAGGGCTTTAGTATTCATATTACTATATATACTTCCTGGAAGCTTAATATCATGTTCGACATTTCAGTAAAATTTAAGGAAACATAAAAACTGGTTCCTTTTACTTCTTATATTTACTGTACGTCGTGTACGTCTAAATTGGATGTCTGTTCGTATAACATTGGTTGTCTCATTTGTGATTATAATTTCATCTCTCTCATAAACATAAATAATGCGAGACTAAGAGCCAATATCCAAATGTTTCCTTTGACATAATAATTACATATCATGACAAACTTGATGCGAATAATAAGACGTATCATTAGCAGTGTTTTTTTCATATTGTGAATTTTTAATCATGTCTATAGCCTTGTTCACGTCCAGGATGTTTGCAATATTGCTATTGTCTAAGTCAGCATCAGATATTCAAAGAATAGGGTTTAATCAAGGTTGAATAATTGTTGTTTAGACGTATCGTATTTATGTACTGGACCTTCTGCAACGGAACAGGATGAGTGATCTGTAGAAATATGTTTGTCCAAGACATCTAATTTTCGTGTTGCTCAATACTGTGAAGTCTCTGGAAATCGAATCTCTTTATTGCTAAGCTCAAAATACTTTTTCAGCAATCTAGTACTTACGGTGACATTTGCATAGTAATATTATTTGACCAGTGACACATAAATTCCGTAAGGTTTTTCGCAATACTTCATTAATACTTTAGCTATCGATTGATAGTTCGCTTTACAGCTAATGGGCACTGAGCTCGCCAATCGTTAAAAACAAACTGGGCCCTAAAAACCAAGTTACTTTCACTACCATCCACATGATATTTGAAAAAAATCATTTATTCACATTTTATAGCTATATTCTAAAAGTATTTTGTAGCCTCATCATTAAAATGTTCTATAGTTTATCTGTATCTGCATTCATTTGTAAATATATTTAAAGAATCTATATTATTGTACAATTCTACGGTTGTTGAAACGTATGCAATGAATATTCAACTCTGAATTTATAATTCATCTTCAGACCACCTCGGTGATTTAATTTATACACGCTACAGAATTGATTAATGCTTCCATTCAAAATCTAATTATTTAACATTACAATCCGAATTACGCTGAATTATTTCGGAGTTTTTGCTCGTCTAATAATATAATAGTAAAGCCAAACACATGTTCCATTATTGTTCAAGAGCTTTTTAATAGTACCAATT
Source organism: Musotima nitidalis (assembly GCA_949126915.1). Lineage (NCBI taxonomy): Eukaryota > Metazoa > Arthropoda > Insecta > Lepidoptera > Crambidae > Musotima > Musotima nitidalis. The sequence goes on along the minus strand of OX421415.1, from coordinate 3,748,464 downwards.
GTTATCGTGCTCAAGCTGAATCTGGTTTTGTGACTGTATGATTTAAGGCCATATTGGTGTGCGGTTCAATATTAAATTTAATTTTTTGTTCAATATCGACTGCTGAACTAATAAGGTACTATTTATTTGAGTGAATTGTTTCTTAGAATTGCGTTTGATGAGTTTTATAGTGCTTGCTATCTGCATACCTATAAATATTCTTCAATGTATTGTTAATACAAAACATTGAAGTTTATTTATGGATATGTCATAAATTACTTTTGTCTAATTCTTTTGTTATTACCAATCCATTGCAAGCAATACTCATTGCAGCACTCAAATTGTTCAACTTGAGAATTATAATAATAGTATTTATTCCAACTCAAAGTTTTACTATTAAATTGGGTTTCACCTCTTGTTATTGAGTATGTTAATAGAATGATAATAAGTATTTTTTTCCCTATTTTCATTCGCTTGTACGATTTTCTAGATGCTTATACTGCTGCTAGTTGCTTTCTTTAGTACACTAAGCACATCACTAGAATCAAATCTGCATTTCTATAAAGTTTATTAAACAAGTATCTGAACTTTGGTGGAATTCCCCCTTAGTAGCTAGCCCGGTCATCATCTATACGCCTGTATCACTAGAGTTCATGCAGCTGTAGACACTGCAGACAAGACTGTCAGTGACACATTATGTAATTATGCTTTCCAGGTTTACGGTTAAAGACATTTACTATCTCAAAATAATGTACAAAATTCACTAACAGAGAAATTACAAAACTATATTATTAAATAGATTTGCAACACCAACTAGCATTTCAAAAAAGTAGGTAGATGGACAAAAACTCATTTTAAAACAGAGGGCAAGTGCACCGGCAAATCGGTGACTATGACACAGTGCGAGAAAGCGTGATAACTATATCTTTACAAAAAATATTCTATACTAATTTGGATAGCGTCTGAGTGGTGGATTCCTTCTTTCATTGGTTGGTGAGAGACTGTCTGAGTTCAATAACAAGATATTCTCATCCTAGTGCTGAGATAATGATGGAAATGTTTTTTAAGAAAGAGGATTTGGTATGTGTATAAATATCTTCACCTTGTCAAATGAAAGTGCCAAAACTAGTTTTAAACCTGGTCTAACTGTAGATCTCTTTTTTTTATAAGCCCCCTAGAGTTTAAAGTGGAACATCAGCTTAATTTGATCATCAAAGGCGCTATGTCCAATAATAATTTGTATTCGTAATTCAAAAATAACTTTGCAATTCTGTCAAATCTTATAGCACCTACTTATATAGGTGCAATACTCTTAAAATAGATTTACCTTCGAGCCAACCTTGTCCTCAAATTCTTAAACACTTATAAAACACACGGTGTACATAGTTTGAAAGCCAGTTAATAACCCTATTAAGGCGATATCATAATATATTGGCATCACATAGGTTGTAGTCGTGCGGGTAGACATAAACACGTGGGGCATTTGACCTCACCGCATGGCATCAATCTTGATTGATACTTATAATTAAATATTATTTCTAAAGAGGTTTTATTTAGGCTTCGATCATTATATATGTCAAGTGTGATGATTCCATAAACATTAAAACTAAAATCTTTTTTCAGCGAATATATAATATACGATGGAGCTGGCATGGTCAATTTATATGATCAAAGCTCCTAAAGAAATGAAGAGAAAAAAAAAATATTTATTTATAATTAAACAAATAATGTTCAATTCTAAACTGCAATATGTATCTTTAGAATAGTACTTAACATACTCATGTAAACCTTCAATTAAAAGTCTGTTATGAAGTTAATAAAATGGTGTCACTTTAGGGTTCATACAGACGAACTGCAAGTCGGAACGGCAGAGGCGACGGCAGCCGTCGCCACCTGTCGGCGGCAGCCGTCGACGCGTCGGCGGCAGCCGTCAATGCGTCGACGGCAGCAGTCAATGCGTCGACGGCTGCCGTTGGCAGGCGAAAACGTTTGCAGTTGGAGTGCCGCGTACTAGCAGTCGTGGTCGGTACGAAAAATGCCACAACTGCAAACGTCGCCACCTGTCGGCGGCAGTCGTCGACGCATTGACTGCTGCCGTCGACGCATTGACGGCTGCCGCCGACGCGTCGACGGCTGCCGCGAACGCGTCGACGGCAGCCGTCGACAGGTGGCGACGGCTGCCGTCGCCTCTGCCGTTCCGACTTGCAGTTCGTCTGTATGAACCCTTAGTTTGCACCCAGGTGATAAGTTATTAGGTGTTTAATGTCAACTATTTAATAGTTTGGGAAAACGATCGTTGTAAATGCACTCTTTACAATAATTGGAAAAGGATTATATCCATCTATCTGTCGGTCCATAGATTTTCTGTTAACATAGAAATTGACATCAAAAATTACCTATTTTCAAGAGTTCAAGTCTGGCCGATGTTCTTAACAGATTGTCATTTGTTACCAGCGGTGTACAAACTGTTTGCACCCCTTTTTACCAATGTATGTCAGTCATTACCATTATTGTAGGAAGCCGGTGGATGCAAGCGACACAAGATCGATTAATGGTTATACATAAACACGATAGGACGCGAAGTCGGTAACGTGAAAATCTTAGACAAGCGCTTTAAAGTAACGAGTATTTGTATCAAGCTCGTCGTAGATTTCGATATAAATTGGCATAAAAGCCCTTACGAGTTGGGATTCAAGAGGTTTATATGTAAGTCACGCGGACGAAGTCGCAAAAAATCTAAAATGATGTCATTTATTTATAATAAAGATATACCCGTATAAGTATAATTAATTAACCAAAACTGGTTCTTAGTACAGGCAGGATAATAATTAAAATACGATATAAAAAAAATGCGGGCCGAGCAACGGGCGGAGTAAGTCAGAGAACAAGTAGAAATTTTTAAAACGCACCTGCCGCATAGAGCCGCAAAGATTCAGAGCCGGCAGGATACCGCAGATTCCTGAAGGCTCACTTTGAGATGGTAATGAGAGCGGTCACTTCTATAAATACGGAATGCAATGGTAATTTATTGAAACCACTCTGGTGGATGATTTCATTTCGAGATATGTACTTACCTTTCGTTAATGCAATCTCGTCTTCGTGGTTTGTTATGTTGAAATTGTTAGCTATTTAGCATTGTAATGTGTGTACGGCAATTATAATACACCCACATACATACATTCACGCCTGTTTCCCCGAAGGGGTAAGCAGAGGCATATTACACGCCCACACTTCGCCAGTTATATAGTTGGTCCCACGAAATAGGTGGCGAGCCTATTGCCGCTTACCGGGGACTGTTATGTTCGCCAGAGCCTCGTCCGTTGATCGGCAGGTGCACCACTTGCAAGTGAGGTTGGCTTGGGCTCCTTAGGTCTTAACAATAACTCAGACAAATGTCTGCTGGTCTAGGCATTAACTCAGCCTATTTACGTCTCACTCCAATTCGCACAGAGGTGGAGTATGATCTAAATCCCTTTCACCTTGGGTTGTGTGAGAATGCCTGAGCCCAGTCATCATCATCATTTCATATTCCATAAAAAGTCCACTGCTGAACATGGGCCTCCCCATAGTTTTTTTTATGTTGATCTATCTTGTTCTGCATCCATCGGTTTCCTGCTGCTTTGACCGACCGGGCGTCGGTTGTTCGTGCTATGAGCCCAGAAGTAGGTTCATTTGATCTTTTGATTGTATGTTTTATTTGTAAAGGTAATCTGAAAAACTTTTATTTCTTTTCTTGCTATTTCCTGTTTTTGTCTTCTCTCAGGGCTTTTCTTACAGATACCCCAGTGTGCGAGGTAACTGGGTTAAACCATAGCTAGATAATCGGCTGCGTGTTCTTTTTCCTACGTACATACATATAATCACGCCTTTTCCCCCGAAGGTGTAGGCAGAGGCATATTATATGCCCACATGTAATAGGTAGCGAGTCTATTGCCGCTTACCGGGCCTATTGTCGCCAGAGCCTCGTCTGTTGATCTGCAGGTGCACCACTTGCAGGTGAGGTTGGCTTGACTCATAGGATATTGGGCTTCTTTCAATTATGGGCATTAGACTATTGATGACTTTTTTCCGTGCTATAATTGCTCTCATATTGTTTTGAAGGTGGTCTGTGCCCATTCATCATCCACATTTCAACCAATTTTTCAAGACTCTATAGGGCTTATAACTTAAAGACATAATATGTATAACTACAACATAAATAACTTCAAGTGTGTGATCAGGGTTTATATCTAAACTCTTATTATTTTATTATTAACAACACTTCCAAAGTTAATATTTTAACAATCATGAATAACGGCATTGAAAACCTTTAAATTATAATTGTCTATGGACATGACGTAATCCATGTGTACAACTGGCAGAGTAATTAATGCACCTACTACGTACAAGCAATATCATTGGTTTATGTCGTTGGAGTAAAATAAATTATGTGTACATGTATGTTTAATCTTAGATAATATTACTAGTGGTTCGCCCGCGAGTTCGTCCGCGTGTAATTGAATGATATCGCTCATCTTGTTTAGGTAACATTAAATATCATATTTGTATCAGCTAATAACAAAGCTAGGTGTATAGGGATCCTACTGACATCTAAGGAGCCCAAGCCAACCTCACCTGCAAGTGCACCTGCTGATCGACAGACGAGTCTTTGGTGAATTTAACAGATCCCGGCAAGCGGCAATAGGCTCGCTACCTATTACGTACGACCGACAATGTTATTGGCGATTTGTGGACGTATAATATAGCCTACCCCTTCGGGGAAACAGGCGTGAATGTATGTAATTAACCTAACAAAATAGTGTCAAGCTGCTAGCTTCAAAAATGAAATCGTTCCATGCAAACTTTGATTCCCATATCTATCCCTTACAACCTTTTTTCGCATTAAAAAGTAGCCTATGTCCTTTCTAAGGCTACTATCTGTCTACCAAATTTCTTTTAAATTGGTTTAGTAGTGAAAGTGAGACAGACAGACGAGTTACTTTCGCTTTTATAATATTAGTATGGAGTGATCAGCGTTGAATGAGTTAGTAAATCTATTAGTATGCAGGGATGGGCTGTGTCGATATCGATAAATTACAGAATCATGCGCAACGCCCATATCGTTTGTGCATTTTAATTTTATGCACTTAGACTTTTTGTATTTCATATTTATTTTATCCGTTGTTTAATAATCATAGCATTTTTCAATTAGTATATAACTAAAATATATAAATGTCTGCGATGTCAAAATAGCATATTACTAAATTCATATGAAAGTATATAAATTTGAAATTTATTAAAAAAAAAATTGAATTTGTTCGGGCTTATCTCCAAAACGGCTGAACTGATTTTAACATAAATTTAACTGGCAGATAGCTACAGTAAAAAGGTCTAAGTGTTTTAATAATTTTTCTCAAGAAAAGGTAACAAACAACGTAGAAGTCACGTCCATGCGCCTGCTAGTTTTAAATGCATATTATATTTTAGATATTGTACTCTTATCCTCTTCAAGTAAACGTACTTGGCAATAGCCTTGACGATTTGATATTAGATTGTAATATGTTATGCACGGAGTACCGACATGAAGCGGCATATTTGTAATTACGACTAAATAACCGGACGTCTTGCGATACGACACGACAATCGGTCATTACCATGTCTATTTGTTATTGGTACCTACCAAGGTCCTGTCTGTACTAAAAAATTCTCAATTCTTATGTGTTTTTAGATTTCACTTTGTTACGAAATTGTGAAGTTAGTGCTAACGATTTGGAATAGATTCATATGTTATTTATTATTATTATTCTAAACCGTATTTTGTGGTTCACTTAAAGCATTAACGGGTCGACCAAAAATTCAATTCAATTCAATTCAATCATTTATTCTGAACAATATACATTGTGTGGAACAATTTTATTATACAAATTATATGCGAATACAAATGTCAAATTATTAAAGTGGCCCAAAAAAAAAAGAAAGATTATTCTAATTAATTAACAATAATTCACAATAAAATGTCACTTAAAATAAAAAAATTAAAATTATATATTAAACATTTAACCCACATTGCCATTATCAATAAATTCATTCAGGTCATAAAAACCCTTTTCTAAAAGAAAACTCTATAAAAAAAGAAAAAAATTGTGATTGATTAGTCATTTTGTAGATTTCAAATACTCTAAAAATATTTTTTTACTGGTTACTTTTTACATTACGAGTCTCAAGACGCTGGGATATTATAGGTGATCGGAAAAAGTCACTGAATATCGAGATTTCCAAAATATTTCATTCGTTTAAACCGTTTGTTCCAGTCCGTAGGAGTACAAGTTAGAGGTCCCTTTGAAAGGCTTGAAATATTCTATCAGCACGACCGTACTCGCTTGTCTCTGCTAATCTGCACTGAGTCCGTGCATCGAGTTCAGAAGTGAGAGGTTAATAAGGCTGAGATGATACATCCTTTGATGATTAGTATGATATTTTCACTTTGTCACTAAGTTGAAAAGATGTTAGTAATAAATTTTTAATAATAATAAATCTTTATTGCATCCATTAAACAATATACAAAGTAAATGATACCATAGGCTTCTGAACTAGTAATATATGCAAATAAATTTTAAAGTAACAGCTATGGGAAGCAATGCTGGACACTTATGACAAATTGCTTCTGATTTACGCTATAGAAGGTGAACAGATTTGTATGGGGTTAGTAATACATTACACACCATAATACATTTTCCTTTCCAAGCAAACGATAGTAGCAAGTCACTACACTAGTACCATTTATATGACACCAGAAAGGGTAAGAACATGGTTTCTGGTGCTGGAGACATATCAATAACTTAGGCCCTTTAGATGATCCAGAATCCCTAAAAGTGCATAGAGTGGGTTACTAAACAATAACTGGTGATCCTAAATAAAATAAATAAATCATCATATCAGCCCTATAAAGTCCACTGCTGAACATTGGCCTCCCCAATAGATTACATAATATTGGGGGTATTTGCCCATAATCATTAAGCTTGCCAGGCGGGTTGGTGGTCGCAGTTCTAGCCAGTATACAGGATGACGCTGCTGCCCATCATCAGGTTGGATTTCTCTTCATCGACTCACCGTGGATGGATGATCATGATGATGTGAGGGGATGGCATTATTCTATTATTCTAATACAAATATATTATTGTATGTTTTACGCCAACAGCGACGTAAAAAGAGTAGCGTATTTTTAATATTCCTTCTAACATAGTTTCCGATCACCATCAGACGTGTTACTTAAAAATACTAATTATAAACGATAAAACGCTAGCTACAGACCGACACACAGCCTCAGTTTCCGCAGTAACATGAATATCTGGTATCATTAATTATACAGTTCGTTGAAAGAAAAAAATAATCTCTACTTTTAAATGACAATTTTTTAACTTCTCTATTGCGTTAATGTTCATTATACTTTGACAGAATGTCTACTCAAATAACATGTATTTATCAACGGTGATGTCATCGGGACGTGCCGATTGGCCCTCATTATCGTGTCATGTCCCTTTATTTATGAATGCATGAACTGTCAACTGTTTGCTTATTCATGATTTAACTTTTTTCTCAACTGAGGACAAGTGCCATTAGCAGATAAGAAAAGACGTGTATGAAGAATTTTAAAAGATTAAGATTTATTTTAACTTATTATATTACACTAGTAACACGCCTTCGGTCGGTAGGTTTTTTGCATGATGGGTTAAATTATAAAGTTAAATTTGGAATCTCAAATATTTTGTAGCAATAAATATAGCTTAACTCACTCAGGGGTAATGTAGCATTTAACTGTGAAAGAATTAGCAAAATCCGTCCGGTAGTAAATAAAATTAGAGTAAATAAAGAAATCTATAAAATAGAATTTATTGTCTTTAAGATCATTTAGATTCGTAAATTTTTTACAAACAAAATGGAAATAGATTTTTATTTTAACAACAATAAAAGAAATATGGGTGGTGCCATATTTAACCCTTTACTTGGCAGGTTTTTTCGTTTCCGAATTTAATATTTTTTTTAGATAATCATGGTCTATGGGGTCTAAATGAGGGTAGAAAAATAAAATAAAAAATATGTGATAGTCAAAAATAAGTTTTTTTTAATGTATCCTTAAATGCACATTGCCTGATATGTAACAATCAAGTGTTAAATTTGAGTGTATCTTTAAAGACACACTGCCGTATATCCAATATAACTAAAATGAATAGAAATAGAAATGAAACTTTTAAGAAAATAATTATAAATTAACAAGTTTCATGAATCTTTATAACAAACAAAACATCATCTACATTTTTTAAATAACAAAACAAAAAATTATATTTTTTTGCTTTCAAAATCAAATTAGTTGTACTTTCTCCTAAAAACTTAACTTCTATAAATTATAGGAACCAAATTAACAAATTATAAACTATTGAGATCAATCAATCAGTCAGTGTCATTATTATCAATAAATTAGGACTTAGTAACTATGATAAGCAAAAAAACAATTTCGTTCTTCTACTAAACATAGCCGTATGTTAAATTTTTGGCAAAAGAACTTAGTCTGACCTTTTGTCAATTTTGAATTTTGTAAATTTACATCTTTAGATGTAAATGTTGGCACATGACCGACTTTATCATATCTTACGACATCTGGAGGTCTTTCAACCACAGGATTCTTGATTACCTGGCTAGGCCGTACATTTGTCCCAGAATCATCCACATTCCTCCCAAGCGTCAATAAACTTGCATGAATTTCAAACCTGAAACGTTTAAGTGTTAACTGTTTTTTTGAACGTTGCCCTTTCAAGGAACGTCTATATAAAAGCCATGCATTGTTCACACAGATATCCAACATTTGGGAGAATATAGACTCCACCCATATTGGAATTATATTCTTTGATCATTTTTGGACACAGTACTGGCACTTTTCGTCTTTCCTCTTTACTGTATCTTAAAATATTTTCAACAGGATTCGCGTCGACATAGCTACCAGCAACGGTCACACATTTATTGTCATACCATTTCAATACGACGATCTTATTCTTATTACAAACAACCTGACCATAATTTCCTTTTCCTTTCTTCTTTAAGGCTTTGTCTGTTGGCAGCATATTTTCAGCTCCTCGAAGTCTATTTTGCCTAATAGTTCCTCATTGATTGTAATTTCTTCAGAGTCATAATATTTGCCACTTTATCGTAACGTAAAGTTTTTGACCAGTAATCAGTATATGCAGGTAGTTTTACAATTCCCATCGATAAAATAATTGCTATAAAATCTTTAATACCATTTTGTGTAAAATTCAAAGATACACCCTTTAATTGTGTACTATATAGATTTGTTTCTTCAAGAATCATAGAAATTAAATCATCTGAAAAGAATTGCTTGAAATATTCTATTGGGCTTTTTTCCCCTACACTAATAAATTCTGATATATCTTCCATATCTGCTGTCCCATAAAACTTTTGACGTTTCCAATCTGGTGTGGTCTCGGTCTGTTTGACCGAGTAGCTGCTGAAGGAGAAGGTGCTGATAAGGTGGAGGCTAATTGAACAGATCGTGAAGTTTATTAAAGCGGAGAAGGCACTGGTGACTGTGGAATGATCCCAGTCTCTAATTGGCATAGCAATGACTGATGTGGAGATAAAGTTGATGGCGAACAAGCTGCAATGAGACTTGATGATTGAAATGGTTCATTGATAGAATGGATGTTTGGAAATGTTGTTACCTCATTGTCGCTACCTGATAACAGGTGTAAATTTTCAAGCGAAGACGGTAATGATGGTGGTGGTGAGTTATCTGAATGATTTGTCGGATTATAACTTTGTAATTCTTCATCGGAGGATCCACTGCTACAATTTCTGATCTAGCTCCTGATCTTGGAACAAGAGCCACCAAAAGGGGAAACCTATTTTGTTGCTGAATGCTGGTTTGTGAAAGCTAAAAATATAATTAATCTTAAATAGAAACATAATGTATTTAAATATCAAAAGTATTAATCTGGCGTCTACTAGTATATGGAAATATAAAGTAAATACATATATATATACAAATTACAACATATATCTCAAAACGTTGAAAACTGGCAGTGTATCTTTATGGATACGTAATAAAATGCATTTATTATGTAAGAAACCGAGCCGTGTGCATTTAAAGATACATACCTAAAACCAGTGCTATAACTTTGATTGTAAGAAATATCTATATAAAAAAATAATATTTTTGAATCGAACATACGATATTTAAAAGAATAACAGCTTCATAGCAGCACATAAATAAAATAAAATTATCAAAAACTGAAATATTTACCTTACGCGGCGCAGACGCACGTGCACGGTTCGCAATTTTGGCGTCTACTGGTAAAACTAGTGTTGCCAGCAACATACACATATTTTTTTTTATAATTAGTAATATTTATTAAAATAATAAAATGAAAATAATCATAATTTATTTATTAGTTTAGTGTCTAGAATTTAATAACGTCATATGTGCATAACAATACACACTGCCAAGAAAAGGGTTAAGAAAGTGAGAGAAATAAAAGCAAAATGGATTCTTTGTTAGAATTTGTCAAGGTTTGTCTGTTAATCTGCCTGTTGTAGATTTTGCACGAGAGTTTATTTTTAACAAACGTACAGACAAAAATATAAAATATTCCTCTTTATAACATTAGTATCAAGGTATTGATTTAAATAGTCTTGTTCAGGATTCAAGTTTTTTTATTATTATATTGTGAAGACAAGTGCCATTAGTAGATAAGAACGACTTATACCTAAATATATACAGTATGCAGATATGAATTTATAAAGTTAAAGATTTATTTGACTTACTAGAACAGTTATGGTCTTATTCATGTTTTTTTTAAGACAAATGCCATTAGTAGATAAGATACAATTCCGTGCTTCAGAAAGCACGTTATGACCCTCGTCTCACTATATACAGGTAAGTAGGTACTGTTTTTGTCCCAAATAAGACGTATTTTTGCACGTATCAACACACCTGCCCTACCACACAAAAAAAAAATTAAAAGAGAGTTTGCTTGTTTCATACACTTTCACGCCAAAATTACACAATTTTGTTGATATCCACGAAGCTTGGAACCTAGAGAAGAACATTGACTAATTATTATCCAATTTTACCCAACTCCTGCGGGTCACGCAGTCGAGTCGAGGCTGGCATTCAATGGTTAATAAATATGAATACGTAAAAACATCTCGGTCGAAAACACAAATTAAATCCGCGAACCATTACATATTCAACGAATTTAAAAAATAAAACGTGTCGACTCTTTTTGGGGGGATCGGGTTTGTGAAAAAAGCAAACATACGCCAGAACCGAATGTTACGGCTGCCGCTACGGACCCGGATTTATCCATCTAATCAGAATACCATTAATGGTACCCGAAATTTCGCGTTAGGATTGAGCACACCGGTACCTATACTATTTTATTGTATATCATCAAAGAGATTTGTAATTCTAAATCAAATTTCAGTATGACACGAAATGTATTTTTATTTTGTTTTGCTAATGGTTTGCTGTCCTAACCTGACTCCATTTATCATGATACCGCATGATGTGGCGCGAAAAACAATAGTCATCGTTACCGTTGTAATTGTTATGGCTACAATGACAGATACCTATGTTTTGAAAGTATGTTATGTTGGAAAAATTATCTTAGATACTCGCTTAATATGTTATGCTATACAAAAATAGCCTTTCATTTGTGCCTGGATTAGAGCAAATCAGGGTTTTCAATTTTACTGTCTACCTATTATTCTATTGGAGGATTATTATTTTTTACCGCTTATTTCTTACTGGCACACTTACACAATTTCCAGTTTGGAGTATACTATTAAGGCGTAGACGTTCAGTTGATGTGAAGATAGATCTGAATTCAATAAAATAAACTCCTTCAAATAAAAAGAAAGACCACTGAAAAATTAGTAATTATCAAAACACAGGAAATTGTTCATCTCATAAAACACGATTGCTGCTCTGATAACAGAAAAACCAAACAGCTGGATTATTTCAATTAAAGAAATTATCTTATTAACAAATTATACAGTAAATAAACGAGGTAAATCGGGTTTGAATTCAAAATAAAAGTAATGTTTACATGATCTGTAAATGTAAATGATTGTTCAACAAAAATCTGGTTGAAAGAGGAATGTGTTTGTTTTATCAATAAACATTTGCATCGTATCGTAGATCTGATGGCAAATGTGCACCGCATCAAAAGTGACTATTGGCAGGCGTCCAAACGTATCATACGCTAGCTATCTTGCGGTGTGACGTCTGCCTAACGCGAAAAGTTAAAGTCAAATTCGAAATTTATCTTCCTCCAGCCGATTCGAGTGTCTCTTATTGTAATTTATCGCATACGAAACAAGTTCGAAAGAAAAAAGGGCACATCGTCGTTTCCAATTTGCAAGCATTATACTTTGATCTGATTCCGTCTCGTTTAGATTTAAGGTTTTTGTGCCTTCGCGTTTCTGTTTGTTAATGAGCTGACCGAGGTAGAAGTTACTAACTTGTGATGGAAAACGGCATTTTTTGTCGATGTTGGATGGTTGCATTTTGGATTTATCGTTTTAGCTAACTGTTGCTGGTTTTATGACATCACAATAGCGATTTTCACTGAGAAATTCGGAATGTACATTGCTAAATTTGAATATAGAAGTGAAAAAGATTGACCAATAGATAAGTGATAAAGAGATTAATAATTAAACATTTATTGAGATAACACAGCGTCCAGATTTAAACATTGAATGCTAATTTGAAGTCAATGATCAATCAACTTGCCAAAAAAGTGCAGGCACAATGACTACACTAATCGTATGTTGTGTATGAAATGAAATAAAAAACGCTTTATTCAATTTGGGTTCCAATAGAGCACTTATGAATGTCAAATAGTAAGTGGATTACCTTTCTATGTGCCTATAAATTAAAATGAAGCCCATTTTACTTGTCATTTATGTCGGGACAAGAGGCGTAGTAGTTAAGCATAAAGTTATGGGTAAATTAAAATAAATACCATTTAATTTCAAACAAATAACAAGTAACAATTTCTAGAAAGATATATTAATAGTAAAACAAAAACTGGAAATGTACATAAAATTTATAACTTAAATGGTTTGCAATCACTGCTACATAAGTCAAATCTCATACTCCTCCATCATATGTCCTGAAACAGGGGATCGAAGCGTCATAAATCACGTTAAAATGTAAAGTCTCAGTGAGTGCGAACAGAATTAGTCCCACTAGCCAACAGCCAAAAGTATCTTTCAAATCACAAATAATCTTTCTATATGCAAGTGCATCTACTCAGATCAAAGAGCTTTAAAACTAGCTGGATTACTAAAAGGATCTTTTGACGAGTCAATTCCCTAGCGAAAAACCAGTATCTCTAAATTTGTATCAAATAATGTACCATAGCATTGAGTGCAGCATGCATGGTATGTGCTCTTCCAACTTTTCTCGGAAAGGTTGATTTCAATACTAACATACTTTTTGTTATTTTTTGGAAAATAAAAACTTTAACGGATCAGTTTTACCAATTAGAGAAGCATTGATATGTTCTCTTTCTATTTGTATGTTTGTGGTAGTCACATTATTAAAAGCCCCAGTTACCCGTCGTGGTAACTTTACCACTTGCTCTTGCTTTTGGCTCAAGTGGGTTTACGTCTCTAGTGCATCGGCGAGACTTGAACTAAGTGCTCTCAAGAAGCTCTGTTGTACTTCTTCACAGTCATAACAAAGAGGCTACGACTGCCTCCAATTTTCAACAATGGACGCATTATTTAGTCAACAACTGCGTAGTTTTGTGAAAGTGTACTTCGATTGAAATCAAATTTATGTAAATACTAGCAGTCGCCCGCGGCTCCGCCCGCGTGGATGTCGGCTACCGCTGTAAAATGCCTACCCAGAAAAGACACGGTCAGCAAAATGATTTCCAGATCAAATCACTAACATCGACGAAGCAGTCATTATCCGCAGGCTGCATAGATTGTCTTTATGTGGATGTTGAAGTTGTTAATGATGAAAATATTTAAATCTAATTAATACTTAGTTTTTACTCTCACCGGCAGTCCCGGAGAGCAACCTGTTGTTTTGGGATAGATAACTAAAGCGATTATTGTAAATCTTCCCCACAAACAACATTTGACATTAAATTATTTTTAGGTGACAAAATAAACTGATGGTCGGGAGCCCGGAAATCGTAATAATGTAGCTTTCTAATGAAAAAAGAATTATTAATATCGGTCCAGTAATTTTTGAGTTTATTCGTTACATACAAAAATACAAATCCTTCCTCTTTATAATATAGATTACATTGACTCCCCCCCCCGTACCCCACTGACGCTTACATGGAGCCTACATCGCATGCTGGCTAGCTGAGCGCGGTGAGCGGCAACCACGCGACTTTTTTCTAATACTTGCATTTTTAAACTCGTGATATCTTCCGAATGAAATGTCCGAATTTAATAATTCAAAAAGTTATAAAAAGGTATTGAAGCCGTCTTGAATACAAAGTAATTTTTTTTGATAAGGATTAATACCAAGGTACAAATATAGAGCCTTTTCAAGCGGCGGCATATAAATTAAATTTTTAGAATAAAAAACCGCTTACTGTGACGTAACTATAATATTTAGACATATGCTGTCCCGACACTTTTTGTAGATAATGATGAGTACTGCAAAGTCGTAGTACATAATTTTGTTCTATCATCAATAGTTTTCGCTGCGCACGCTATGTAAGGAATTTTTCAGGTCATTTTTTTACACCTTGGGTTACATTATTGGATTTTTAGTAAGGATCCCTAATTTTTTTAAAAATGTAATATAGCCTATGTTACTCGGGGATAATGTAGCTTTCCAAAGGTGAAAGAATTTTTGAAATCGGTCCAGTAGTTTCGGAGCCTATTCATTACAAACAAACAAACAAATCTTTCCTCTTTATAATATTAGTATAGATATAGACAAGCAAGGACGTATGGCAATTATATTGTTAATCATAAATAATTATGGTTTATGTGTTACGAAATCATAGCATTTTATGTGCAATAAAAACTGCAGTTAAATGCTCACGTAAATTTAACTACGGTTCAGCACTCGTTGCACTAGTTTTGGTACTAATCGGCACATGCATACGTAATGTCTAGCAATGAGAGTTGTGGTTGTTGTATGTGAGTAATTTGATTATGAATTTATTTCTTTATTTATTGACGAGTCTGTTTTGGAACTCTCTTTCGGCGTATTTGTTTCATTGCTCTTAATTGGCTGGGCGTTAACGGGCCATCATGCAATGCAAAAAGGGTGTATAGGGATCCTACCAAAACCTAAGGAGTTATGAATTTATTTCTTTATTTATTGACGATTCTGTTTTGGAACTCTCTTTCGGCGTATTTGTTTCATTGCTCTTAATTGGGCCATAATGCAATGCAAAAAGGGTGTATAGGGATCCCACCAAAACCTAAGGAGTCCAAGCCAAGTGGTGCACCTGCTGATCAACGAACGAGTCTCTGGCGAACATAACAGTGCCCGGTAAGCGGCAATAGGCTTGCCACCTATATGTGGGACCAAGAATACAATCGGCGAAGTTTGGGCGTATAATATGCCTCTGCGTACCCCTTCAAGGAAACAGGAGTGAATGTATGTATGTATGTACAATGCAAATAATGGTATAATGCAAGGTGCTGATTCCATCTTGAGCAAAGTCTATCAATAATCTCACGCACTGACTTTAGTTTGGAATTAATACGTTTCAACTGTTCAGTTCACAGCTGGTGAAAAGAGTATTCTTTACTTTAGGACCGTGAAAACCATATTAAGAGAATTCCAAAGTTATATCAGAAACATTCCTTTTGTTTTCCAACTTTATTGATCTCCGCTTTCATTCCACCTTCGTCTGACATTCGACACCCGCATGAAGTATGACAGCTAAAAAGCACTTGAATGTGACGTAGTTACAATAGTGCCGGGGCAAAAGGGATACCGCAAGTTGATAGATCAAATTACAACGGCCTCGTGTGGGTAAGGGATCAAGGTTAGAATTATTTTTGAAGGGGTATTAAAGAGTTGGTCAGTTTTAGTATGCCTATAGCATAATCGATCTTAGTTTATTGATTTAATGTTCGATAACTTTGAATTCGAACTTCCACGGTACGAATGAGTCTAAAAAAATATTTATCAGTGCTCACAAAATTTTTAGTTTAACTTCCTATTCATCAGTTGACGTCACAGGTTGTTAATACGATATTAATAGTTGTACAATAATTAAAAAATAATGTGTTATTTCATAGTAAATTCTCGTAGGAATCTTGCTTTAATATCCTACATAAAAATAAATCAAGCTTTAGTTAAATTTTTCATTTCAATTAATTTAATTAAAGGAGGAACTACGAAAGCAGATAATCGTTTGTTTTTATATCAATCGTACGTAAAGCGATACCGAAACGGCCGAGATACCATGAAATTGGTATCGGTCACGCACGCCTTTGCACATCACTATAGACCGTGCTCAACAACCGAACAAATCCCCATTGTCGTGTTAATTGTCGATCGATTTGATCGATATATTTGGTGAACTATGACCGCATGTGGGATAGCCTTTTTTTGTGGGATAATTTATTGATCCCGTCCGGTTTGGACAGTATTGTGTTGGTAACAAAGCCCTAGACTAGAGTATTGTTGGCCCCTTTACACGAGTCATTAGTTAGTTGTTGTTTGTTGTAACTTGTTAGGTGTGGTGGATGTGAAAAGCCTTTTTGTTTTTTTTCTAATATCACTAATGTACTAACAAAATATATGCGGTACCTTGTTTGCTAACATACGTTATTTTAAAGTGACTTAATCGATATTAATAAATGCATATGTAAATATTGAAAACACAAAAAGAGGCCACTTTGTTGTGTTTCAATACTCACGTAAGTGCTTCAACGCCTTCAACTAATCCAGGCTTCAGAACCGTTTCTTCTAAAGGTATTTTTTTTATATACAATACTCAGATGCCACTCAAGTATTAGGCCCACCAGATAATTGATTGATTGATTCAGGCGTTACTTTGCGGACGAGAATGAGAGAGCTGAACTCTCGTTTCAGCGTTGGTCGTGAAGACATCGTTGTTCTTAGGCTCCTATCTTACCTGAAGATGTCCTGTGCGAAGGGCGAAATACGTGTCGTGATTAATAGTTTCTCGATTTTTCGGGAAATTATAGTAGCGCGGTAATTGTTACAAAGTAATTTTTAATCCATCACTTGCCCACCTGATGGCAAGCGGTCACCGGGCGGGCATTACTAGTGTTTAACAACTGGTTCGAGCCCCGTTTTAAAGAGTCCCGTATCGTAATATTTTTAGATTATCTCGCCAAGGACCTTATTCCACAACCGATAAAACATTTAAATCGAACCAAATTATTCAAAAGACGAATAAAATCTGTTTATCTTAAAAATGTCGGCATAATGTCAATTGTCTTTGATAATATTAAACACTGTTTATTTATTTACCACATAAGTCGGTCAAACTTACAGTTACCAGAGGCTTTGAGGGTTGGCGAAGCCATGGTCATTTCACGCGAGTTTTATAGAACCCATAAAAACGGTTTACGGCTTTTCCCTGAGCCACATAGGTATAAGCAGCTACTTCTAATTGTGTATCCCTGATTACGTAAATACTTACCTACATAAAGAAAGATTGTGTTTGGTTAACGATTTTTGTTCCCCATAAGCTTTTTCTTTGATTAGGTTGACACAAGAATAATACCATTTTTCTTTGAATAAGATGAAGTTGCAATACACTCTGTACTTACATTACACAGCATATAGGTCGTAGTTAGAAATAAAACAGTCTGACAATCAAAATATAGGTACAATTAAAAATGAATATTCATCATCAAATCTTAGTATTATCTCGGTTGCCCTATACTTAAGGCTCAGATTTGGCAGAATTTCAGTTATTACACTGCTGTCTGACCTCCGCAACCCAAAGGGAAGCATCATTCTATGGTTAAACCAGCTGTTAGGACTTTAGAAGGCGCTGGCTTCCTAATAACGACTGCCATAGATGTTCATGACAGCCGGGACGAACGGCTTAACGTGCTATCCCAGGCACGGAGTAAGCGATAAATACGCACATAACTCCGAAAAGTCAGAGGTGCGTCACCAGGGTTCGAACCCGAGACATCCGAAGACTTGAATTTAAAGGCAATGGGTCTTGCCACTTGGTTATTGCCAAACATAGCGTCAAGTGGAAATGAATAAACATGCCTTATTTATTTTTTCATGTTGAAAAGAGATTTTTTCTGGATAATATCAAATTTTAATAAAAAATAGTATCGTGACTTTTCTGTGTTAAGCTTATAAGTTCCGTTCTTCCATCGGTATTTGACAAGGATGTGGTTTTTTTGCCAAATTACAGAACAAAAGATTGACTTGAGACTGTTCTGGCAATTCTTACCTACCTTTAAAAATGTAGTATCTGTTATACAATATGTTATTATAATTCAGATTCCTTTAAATATCTACTTCAAAATATCTACTTATTTAATTACTTTCTTGTTTACCATTTTACGCTAAAAGAGTCCAGCTCTCCGAAGTCGTCTTTTAAAAGTGACAAGAAATATAATATTGGTTATAAGTTATATATTGTATTTATATATACAAGTTAAACAAGAACATGGGCAGACCTCACAACCCCACGAGGAGTATGTATAGATATCATTTCAAATTTTCACCAGCGAAGTATGGTTTTTTATAATAAATACAAAATATAGTATATTAGTTCCAGTCACACGCATCGTCAGTTCAACTAATAACCATGAAATTTGTTACTGAAATAGCTTACTACTGAGAAAATATCGTGTTGCGGTCTTTTTAGTCCTGTCGACGTGTAACTTGTTCACGGGCGGGAAGACTTGTTAGGCTAGGTAATTGAGAGACGAGCCTTGGGAATTTCTTATTAGCCTAGAATTGGGATTTAGGAGCAAATTTTTTTTTCAATTTTGTAATACAGCTTGCTGGGTGAGTGTGTCCTTCAAACTTCAACTTCAAGCCTTAAATACTTTTTATTCCATAAACTATTATATAGTACTTGAAAACGTCAAAGTTTGTTACAAATGTAAAAAAAACAATCAAAATATAATTATACTGAAATCACGAAGCTTAGATTCAATTACATGCAACCAAAAAAAAAACAAAATATTTTAGTGTAACTTCTTACAGAGCCACCGCTCTGTGGGAGGAACTAGCAAGAAACTTACAGGCTATGCTCTTTTAAATTATCAATTGGTTAGTTACAATCTTCAATTTTGTCTGTGAAGTGAACAATGAAATATAATAGTCCCGCTATACAAAACTGGATAGATTTTTTACGTGGAACCATTTCTCTAAAATATTAGATTATTTACATATGTTACTACCACATATATGGGTGTATAGGGATCCTAGATCTAAGGAGCCCAAGCCAACCTCACCTGCAAGTGGTGCACAGACCAAACAATGGACGAGGCTCTGGCGAACATAAAAGTTCCCGATAAGCGGCAATAGACTCGTCACCTATTACGTGGGACCAACAATTAAAATGGCGAATTGTGGGCGTATAATATTCCTCTGCCTGTCTCTTTGGGAAAACAGGCTTACATATTATAAGTGTACGTATATTACTACTACACATGTTACTGCTGTAACCGAAACCAATGGCTCAACGTGTCTTATGCACGAAAACGCTCATATTATCGCCACACAAACAAATAACCGACCTAGAATATACCACCTAGGACTTACCGTGGAGCTGCGAGCGCCTCAGTGACATAAAAAAATACCAACATGATAGATCAAGCCATTGTAAAGAAAGATACGTTTATTTTTTTTCGTTTTTAGCATGTAAAACCTATTTAGAACGTCGAATCCTTATAAAATAAAAATGTTATTAATTATAAGAACATTTTGAACTCGATGACGTATCAATGTGAGCGTTATAAAGACAAGCCTTAAAATTGAAAAAAAAATATGAGATCAAAAATCGTCGTTTTTGGCGTGTGAAACTTTTTAAGTACATAAAAAATGCTGTATTCCATTTGGGCTACAATAACTTGATAGAATTAAAAATGTATATTGTGAACAAAAGAATAATGAAAATGTATACTCACTTTTACCTACGACGATGTTCAATCAATTGTCGACTATACTTTCGACCTCCCTCTTTGTTTTGCTCTCCGTCGTACGCCATTTTATTCAAATCTTCATCCAATCTAATTTGGATGGAACGCACCAACCATTACAGATAAAAATAAACCTACCCCCACCTCCCACCCACCCCAAAACCCCAATATTCCGGTAATTGCTGCGTGATTGGATTTTCTAAGCGGAAAAAACAAATAGGTTTCTCTTTTTCCGAAAGATTTTTTTATTTTATTATGACCGACTTTCCTTACTTTATAGATTAATTTATACATACATACATAAAATCATGCCTCTCCGAAGGGGTAGACAGAGGCACATTATAAGCCCACATTTCGCCTATTTTATTGTTGGTCCCACGTAATAGGTGGCGAGCCTATAGCCGCTTTCCGGGAACTATACTGTTGGCAAGAGCGTCGTTCGCTATTCCGATCAGAAGGCACCACTTCAATGTGAGGCTGGCTTGGGCTCCTTAGATCTTGGTATAATCCCTATACATCTTCTCTATACATGAGTAGGTAATATAGCTAGACTAGATACCTATCCTTACAATTAAATTCGTAATACCCAAATTATAGATTTTTTTTAAATGTATAATTACGACAGAAAATATAGTAAATTTAATTATTGTAAGTTTGTTTGTTCTAACCAATCTCCGAAACAACTCGACCGACTTTGACGGGGTCTTCACGTGCAAATAGCTAGCTTATTTTATGTAGGATAAAAGAAACATAAAAAATATCAAACTAGCACTAACAACAACAATATCCGTTAAACATTAATAACAAAAATAGATTTTATAATGATTTTTATAACCTTTAAGGTAACATACTTTTATAATATGTTATACAGGCGTGAATGCCGATTTTCTACTTAATGCAAAAATTATTACGTTCCCATAATTGCAAAGTGTGCGAAGTTTTTTTTTAAACTTGTTTGTAGCAAGTTCATTGATGATTCCAAACAGGTCCGAGGAATTTAACTAACTTACAGGGATAATCTGTGGACCGCCAACGGAGCCTCGAGCCGGCTATAAAGTGTGTAATGTGCTTATAAACACTGCTCGGAATTGGGTAGTGTGATAATTATGTGGCTTTAGATCTCGCTCTGTTTTTGTCGCAGAGCTAATTTTTTTCATCCATAATAAACAGAGTTCTTTCTACTAAAAACATACATACATTCACGCCTGTGTCCCCGAAGGGGTGGGCAGGGGCATATTATACGCTCAAACTTCGCCAATTACATAGTTGGTCCCACGTAATAGGTGGCGAGCCTATTGCCGCTTAGCGGGCACTGTTATGTTCGCCAGAGCCTTGCCCGTAATCGGCAGGTGCATCACTTGCAGGTGAGGTTGGCATGGGTTTCTTAGGTCTTGATAGGATCCCTATACACACTTTACTAAAAAACATATACAAAATTTAAAAAAAATAGATCTTTTTTCATTATTAAGTATAAAATATGGTGTCTGAGACAAATTACGAAGGGTTTGAGTGTGGTAAGTCAGTTAATTATACAATTTTATAAAGTAATAACGGTGTATGTAGAAGTGAAACATCTTTAAGTTATTTTGTCTTGCTGACTGGTAGCGGTATCGTTAAAATATAAATGTAAAGAATCAAACCAACTCATGTCTTGCCCGGGGGCGTAATGGAAAGCGACTAATTTGATGGTATTACCATAATAATAATAATAATGGTTACATTATAGGTCTTATATCTTAAAGATTATACTTAATTTCAGACAAAGCGGCCTGTGACTCAGAAGTCGCAGAAAAACGACGACCCCTGCTATTCTGTCACTACCTTTTCCATACATAGCATTCCTATAAATAATGACATCGTGTGTAATGTGCCAATGCGGGTGAGGAACTAGACACCTTTCAATATTTGGCACATTTCATCTAGAGATCTGTGTGTTAAAAGTGAACTATGCCAAAACTATCTAGATCCTTTTTTAAAAATAGCTTCCGCCAGATTTTTGTATTATGTATGTTTGTTTTTTTATCTTAAAAAAAGAACATGCAATTTCCAGCATAATGTCGGAAACGCCTGAGCTCAGATTAACTGATCTGATCTGATCTGATCTTCCATAGACATCCGAAGAGGTAGACACCGCGCGCGCCTACGTAATATATGCACACAGGCATAATATATTATATGTCTGCAAATTTAAGGCCATAATCTCTAGATGGCCAATGCGGCAATAACTCGTATACATTAACAGACTCAATTTATTCATGTTTTCTATAATAAAACGAGTGTCGTCCTCAGTTTTGTTCAAGTGCAACAATGTTACCCTACAACACTAATATGCTAATTCACAAGCCTGTAAAACTGTGCTCTCCCACGTTCTCTGCTAGATCTTTTTAGTCTGTTATTTGTCTTTGTCGAATGGTTTCTGTCTTACAATTGTTGCTTATATTGTTTTAGTGTAGGTCTGTTCATATATTAGTGTCTTAAATAGCGATGAAAGTATTATAATGACAATAGAGGATTATAATGAGCTGCAAAATAATACATTCTATAATATCATATTATACTAAATAAGGATTCCTTTTATTAGAAAATCTGGCAAATTATTTATGTAATATGTGCAATGGCGGACCACTGCTGAGAATAGAAAATAATATAACATTGATTGTGTTTAGACAACCGAGCTTGATAGATTAATAAAGTTAATATTAACACTCCTTTAAATTCCGTTTGCTGTTTTTCAATATTATCTTAGTATTTTTTTCCTTCCTCTAAGAAAAACGATATTATTACTTTCGTATTTCAAGATAAAAATATAATGAAATTAGTGAAGTTAGCGCGTTGACACTAACTCGGTCCAAAATGTCAGTCTCCCACAATAGCACGTTTCAAATATGACGCGTCGCCACCGGTCTGTTGGTGTTTCGTCAATTAGTGACCAGAGGCATAGTCAACTGCATGTGGTAAAACTTTTATAGGGGTTTTTGAGCCCCCGTGAGAAACTGTAAATTAAACACATAAGAATTCACGTTTTTTGTAGCATAAAATGCTAAGATCGTATTAAGAGCTTGTCTCTAGCGAGCTTTTCGCTACTTTTATTATAGCTTCTAAATATATACCTATGTGTTTATATAATAATTTTTCTAATGTCGGGTAAAAATAATTTTAAGTAATGACTTCAGCACTCGGATATTATGCATTCGGCATGACATCCGTTGATAAATTCTCTTTATGTATACGAAAAGTACCTTAATTTTTAGTAACAAATTGTCATTAGTTCATTATTCTAGCCTTTCTCTGTCCACTGTTTCCTACGCCAAGAGACAGGTTGTCAAAATTCAGGTCTCGTCACACGTTTTATCTAACAAGTTCTATCGTCGTTAGTCCATTATGCTAGAAGCCACATTCGATTTCACAGCGTTCGTTCCTCTATCTACTGTTTCCTCGCCATGGCCCACTGAATATTTCCCGTTTGATCTAAGCGATGCGTCTGCTGCACGGAGGGGACTCAGCACCACGGTATTATATCTGGCCGAATAACCTGAATCAAAATTCAGGTCACGTCAAATGTTTAAACATATTTTATCTAACAAGTTCTACTGTCATTAGTTCATTATGCTAAAAGGCAAGTTCGATTGCACGGCATTCCACTATTTCCCTTGCCATGACACCCGTGTCAAAATCCAAATCACGTCTCTTGTTTAAACAAAATAATACCTATTAAATTCAAATAATTCTTCTGCCATTGGTTAATTGATTCAGTATTTGAGTATTATGCATACGTCGTGACATCCGTAGATAAAAACCAAGTATCATCATGTGTTTAAACAAGTAAACCTTTGAAATTGAACAATTTCTACTGGCATTAGTTTATTATGCTAGACTAGAAGCCACTTTCGATTTCACGGCGTTCCTTCCTCCATCCACTGTTTCCTCGCCATGCCCCACTGAATATTTCCCGTTTGATCTACGCGATGCGTCTGCCACACGGCGGGGACAAATGATGCCACGCCTGTCACTGGCGAAATTGGCAGTTGTTTCGTTTTTCGCCGTGACAGTGACAGGCAAATTAAATGGACCGCAGACTCGATCCTATGTCACTCGCACGGCCGGTCGTCTCAATGTAATTAAGAAGTGAATTACAGTTGTGTCGATATTAGACGTATGAGTCAACTCATATATCAACGTGGGAGTACAATCAATAATTTTAATTAAAATGGACAATTATTGTTTTATTTACCTTTGGCAAGTACTTTAATTACGTCTGACTCTAATATATGAGTCAGACCATTAAAATCTCCCAGAGTTAATATAAAAATCTTGAGAATCTGACTACCAAATAATAGATTTTATCTATTGTGACTATGACCGATGGTGTTTAAAAATAAACAAAACAGTTTATATAGTTTCCTGTTGTTGCTTTTGGCCAAGATTGGTGCCACCCCCTCTCATCTCACGGGCATCTCTCGTAATCGTAAGAGTCGACGAACAAAATCCCTAAGCGATGATGGGCATCAGCGTCATTCTGTGTATTAGCTTGAACTGCGATAACGAACCCGCTTGCCCAGCGTAGGTAGGTAAGGGCAGGTCAAAAGTCCCCTAAACCGACGGGCGTGTATGAGGAGGTTAATGAGTGTGAATGAAGCTAAAAGTGTGTGCCAAGATCGTAGCAAGTGGAAGGATGTGATCTCTGCCTACCCCTACGAGAAAGAGGCGTGACATTAAGGACGTATGTATGTATTGCCCAGCGTGATGATTATGAGCAAATATAGATTGATATTTGCTCATAATCATCACGATTGATAGATAGATTGTAATGTACTGGGGAGGTCTATGCTTAACAGTGGACTTTGAGTAAGTAAACGAACTAAGGTCGTACCTTCTATATAATTCAATCCGTAATTTATACACATATACACTAATTATACAGGATAAATTTATGGTATAACTGCATACTTAACATATACCAATTAGATGTGGGGAAAGGCTATTACGAACATTTTCTACAAAACTTTCTTTTACAAAACAATCAAGTAAATACTTATAAAAAATGTTTTAAGTCTAAAACAACTTATACTACAAAACAGCAAGAATTAAAACATATTTGTATAACATTTCGACTAAAAATAAAACTTGTAATTGTATTGTAACAGAAGTAATGTTCCGTTCCTACATTCCCTAACAAGGGTACGTAGACTAATGACTTACGTCATAACTTGAAATGCGCGATCCAATTAAAACAAATATTTGTTGCTGTGTTAACTTTGGGATTTAACAATTTCTTACTAAGGACTAACTGATGCTTAATGAGCACTTTATCAGTTGCTTACTGGGCATTTTATCGGATAGTCATTAAGCAAATTTTAAGTTAGTTAGTGAGCATTTTATATGCCGCTTATTAAACCATTTATTTCAAAGTTTATATGAAAAACCTTAGGTATACACATACGAATATGCCTCTTTGCCCAAAGCGGTAGGCAGAGGCATATTATACGCCCATATGTCGCCAAGCCAACCTCACCTGCAAGTGGTGCAACTTCCGATCAACAGACTAGGCTCTTGCGAACACAAGTTCCTGAAAAGCGGCAATAGGCTCTCCGCCTATTATAAGCCAACAATATAAGTGGCGTAATGTGGGCATACAATACGCCTCTTCCTTCCCCGAAGGGGTAACAGGCGTGTCATTATGTGTGTATATATAAGTTACTAATTGCGCAATTACTTATTGGTAATTTTATGAGTTTCCTTTAAAACTTTTTATGAAGTTACACTACCATAGGACATATCAAGATCAACACAACTGACCAATCTACCAGTTATTTAATAATCACTTCTTTGAGTCTTTTTTGATGTTAGAACCTAATCAATTGCTTTTTAAACATTCAAATCAAATCGGTTGTTTAATTTATTCTAAAAATTTTCCTATTCAGCACTTTTGACAGTTTTATACACAGTACTTTATTGTTTTTTTTTTAATAACGCCTTATAAGTGTTGAAACAAAATTATAATTACCACCAATAGACGCTCGTGTTATATCAAATCGTGTTAAATTAAACAGTCGTATCACGTTACTCATCATCTCAGCCATCTGACGTCCACTGCTGAACATAGGCCTCCCCAATAGATTTCCACATTAAGCGATCCTGAGTCGCCTGCATCCATCGGCTTCCCGCCGCCTTGACCAGATCATCGGTCCATCGCGTGGGAGGCCGTCCTCTACTACGTTTACCGGTTCGCGGTCGCCATTGCAGAACCTTGACGCCCCATCGGTCGTCGGTTCTTCGAGCTATGTGCCCCGCCCATTGCCACTTCAGCCTGCAAACTCGCCTCGCTATGTCGGTCACTCCAGTCCTCCTACGGATTTCCTCATTTCTGATTCGATCACGTAGGGACACTCCGAGCATAGCTCTCTCCATTGCACGCTTCTCACGTTACTCGGTTTTATCAAAATCATCCTGTCTTCAACCAAAGGCTTGCCTTAAAATTTGTGTTATTAGACTAAAATTATAATATTAAACGAAAATATCACATTTTTTGCTTGTCAATACCTTTTAAAATTCTTTTCGGGTGCTTCTGTTCTTGTCCAAATAGTAGAGGGAATGGTTCGGAATACTAATTTGCTCAGTTAATTCGTTTACCTTAACATAGACACAGGTTTGACATCTATCAGAGATAAAGCGGGATTTAATGTTGTAGGGTTGTCTACCGTTTGGCATTTATTTGCATATTATATCTATTATTTAAATTGTTTTCTGATGGTTTAAATCTTCAAAAGAGGCATGATGTTTTTTACGTGGTCGGCAACGCGCTTGGAAGCTTACTGGACTCCTCTAGTAAGCTAGATCTTTAGGACACTCCCCTTAGTAATGGCCAAGGAAATTCCAATACAAAAGTGGGGCAATATGAAGTAGACTTAAGCAGCGGGTGAATTTGGGTTGAAGGCTATGAACAAGGAAACCTTACATTTTTTACGTCACGTTGATCGCCAGCGGGTCCAGATACAATAGTAAATCTATTGTTTGTCGAGCACTTGGCGTTGAAAGACCTAAGAATTAGGTTTTTGAGATATTGTTGTTAGAATATATGCTAGATTAAATGGAAATATGAAATATATAAAGGGAGACCCGTGGTAGTGGGATCAAACACAGTACAAATATTTTATGTGCTTGAACATGGATATATAATATTTTGACGACCGAAATGGCGTGGAGGTCAGTATACCTACACTTCACTCCAGAGGTCGTGGGTTCGATTCCCACACAGGACAAATCTTTGTGTGCATGAACATGAATATTCGTTCTGGTCTGGGTATTTTCCTATGTATATTAAGTATGTATTTACAAAAAAAAAGTATTTAAGTATGTTTATCCGTTGTTTAGTATCCGTAACACAAGTTCTTAATGATACTTATCTTGGAACTATATACATAATTGGTGTCATTGTCAGGAAATATTTATTATTATTTATTTATTTTGGTCTATGTGTTGTTTTGTTTGTATACCAAATACTACATGTCTTTTAATCTCTGGTAGACAATTTTAAATTTTTAGTCTTAATTGTTTTCTTTAAATATTTAAATATTATATTGCTGCACGATGTCATTATTTATAGGAATGCTATGTGTGGAAAAGGTGGTGACAGAATAGCAGGGGTCGTGGTTTTTCTGCGACTTCTGAGTCACAAGCCGCTTTGTCTAAGATTAAATATATTATATTAGGTCGGGGAAAAAGTCTTTTCGCATAACGTAGGTATAAACTTATTATAAATTTTTTTTGACTGTACTATTTGTGTCTGGCTGGTTTTGGTAATATTAAAAAGGTTCCATTATAAAGAAAAGAAAAAAATAAAAAAAAGTTGTTTCCCGCTATTTTTCATTTGTTTTTCTCTCCGTAAAAATGAGTGAATCTAATGAAGAAATTCGATACATTTTAAAATTTTATTATAAAAAAGGCAAAAATGCAACTCAAGCAGTGAAAAAAATTTGTGATGTTTATGGACCTGATGCAGTGTCAGTAAGAGTAGCACAAATTTGGTTCAAACGTTTTCAGTCCGGAAATTTTGATGTTAAAGATGCACCTCGCTCTGGTCGCCCTGTTACGAATAAAATGGACGCCATTTTTGAAAGAGTGGAGCAAGATCGGCATATTAGTAGTTACGATGTAGCTGAAGAACTGGGAATTGACCACAAAACAGTTTTGACCCATTTGAAGAAAGCTGGTTATACAAAAAAGCTCGATATTTGGGTGCCACACGAGCTCACTCAAAGAAACTTAATGAACCGTGTACTCATTTGCGATTCATTATTGAGACGTAATGAAACCGAGCCGTTTTTGAAGAGATTGATAACTGGCGATGAAAAGTGGATCACGTACGACAAGAACGTGCGAAAAAGGTCGTGGTCGAAAGTTGGCCAGGCTTCACAGACTGTGGCCAAACCTGGCCTAACACGAAATAAGGTGATGCTGTGTGTATGGTGGGATTGGAAGGGCATTGTTTATTGTGAGCTTTTACCGCCCGGCAAAACCATCGATTCTGATCTTTACTGCCAGCAACTGATGAGATTAAAGGAAGCAGTCGAGAGAAAACGGCCGGAATTGATCAACAGGAAGGGTGTGGTCTTTCATCACGATAACGCTAGATCACACACATCTTTAGCCACTCAGCAAAAATTAAGAGAGTTCGACTGGGAGGTCCTAGTGCATCCACCATATAGCCCTGACCTTGCGCCTTCAGATTTTCACCTGTTTCGGTCTCTGCAGAATTCTTTAGGTTCTGTAAGGTTGACCTCAAGAGAGGACTGCCAAAACTATTTGTCCCGTTTTTTTGATCAGAAGTCCCAAAGTTTCTACAGTAACGGGATAATGTCTCTGCCCACAAAATGGCAGAAAGTTATTCAACAAAACGGTACATATATATTGTAAATAAATGTAAATAAACTTTGAAAAAAATGTCTTGACTTTTCATACAAAAATACGAAAAGACTTTTTCCCCAACCTATTATAAGAAATGCACCTACAATGTAACTATTATTATGTTGAATAATTGAAGACAAATAAATTGATTTTATTATTATTATAATATGGGTTCACAAAAGTAAAATATGTTATATGTTTGTTGTCTAGTACCTTAGAAAACTAGTACCTTGCAATAGCTAGCAAAGTGCGAGATGGGCGAGACACGTTACATTCAAGCCAATGCGTGTATTAAACGTGTCATTATAATTAATACGAGTGAATTTCCAACCTAACATATCCTATCCTTATTGCATATCAAAAAGACTTGCCAAGTTTCATATTCCCCGTTAAATTCTAAATCAGGATATTTGGTGCACTATCAAACCCTTTTTTTTAAATATAGTATCCTGATCCTCAGTCACCGTGAATTGATAAAACTGTCTTAACTTATATTTAAAACTGACGTAAATCAAAAAAATCATCGTGAATGTGAAGTTTTATAGTGAAACTGAGTGTAGATACAGTGACTTTTCGTAAATTTCAGTTTTAGTCTCGTTATTTTATAACCTTAGAAAATACTAGATACGAAAATAACAGTTATATGCGACGTACTAAATGAGTATTCAAAGCAAAAGAGGTTCTTGTAATATTTTTTGAGCCATGCGGTATTGCTCAGAGTTATAGTTAATAGGTAAGAAACTCCAAGTTCCAACATAATATACTCGTGTATCGAAATTACTAACCTTTTGTTTCTTTTGTCCGCAGGTTTGTGTGAAGTGTTAAAATTCTTAAAGTGCTGATGCTCGTTGTACAACGATAACAGTGCCAGTGAGAGTGGATGTGGATGAGTAGCAGTAGTTGATCGCGCTGGCGTGGTACGGGCCTGGGGGGGGCGCGATGCAGGCCGGCGGTGGCTGGTTCGTGCCCTGGACCATGGGGCTGCAGAAGTTCGCGGTGGCGCTCCCGATGGGGGGCGTGATGCCGCTGGTGCCCCCGCTGCTGGCTGCCATGCCACAGCAGCCTCCGCCGCTGAGGCTCATCGCGCCGCCGCCTCTGCCGCACCAGGCGCAACCTGGGCGTAAGGTATGTTGACACTCTGCTCCTGATGCAACTTATTCTAACCAGGTTTACACTAGGAGAATAACGTACTATGACATGTCTCTGCGACATCTGAAACGAAGCTGGGCGAACTTGCTTAACATTATCTGCGGACATCGCGCAAACTATTGCCATAGCGACGTCAGGGAAACTTCGAGTTCAACTCCCAAATTGAAGTCCAGCAATGTCGTACTTCTTGACCCGACGTCGGTGGTGACACGTGATCTACTGCAATTGGTACAGTTTCATATATTTTTAGTTGTCGTTAGATTTCGTGGATGTAAGCACAAACTTCCGCCAGAGTCTTGGTTTTTTGTCTCTCTGATTGCCATTCAGTAACACATTCAAACTTTAATATGAATCGTTTGATATGATCTTCAATCATATAAAAGTAAGTAAAAAAATAGTGTTTCGTGTGGTCCTGGCCTAGGTCCACCCCCTCTCATCTCACGGGGAGTCGTAGGAGTCGACGAAGGGAAATCGTACGGGATGACGGGCAGTTCTGCGTACTGACTTTAACTGCGATCACCAACCCGCCTGCCCAGCGTGGTGATTGTGGGCAAATACCTCCAATATAATGTAATCTATTGGGGAGGCCAATGTTCAGCAGTGGACTTTATAAGGCTGGGTTAATGAATTTTTTTTAATGTTAAAAGACTACCTATAATAAAACAATTATTTTATCGGAAATAAATGTCTCCGATTGTCATCGGTGTCATGTCATTTTTTTTTTAATACTCACTTTAAAAAATAAATTTTAATTAATATGGAAACCACGTCACCCAATCGAAATTTGATGTTCTCTCGCCCGAAGCGATATCAAAAATTTATTTGCATAACGATTTGAAATTTTTGAACTCAATAAAATATCTTCGCCGCCCTCGTGCGGAATGTCCAGAGCACCATTACACCGATATTAGGGGAAGCGAAATGAAATCGAAAGGGCTGAAAAGGGTATGACCATTTATTACCGAAAGCAATCACCGGGCGGTAGCTTGACCTTTTCGATTGCAATATTTTCTTGGAGGAAAGTTGTCGACATTATTTGCGCGACATGTTTTTTCTCACATTTCATTACTCTCCGCTCTATGTAAACGAGACATTTTTGGGTGCTCTACATGTTTGGCTTTTTTATGATATATTTCTTTTGTAGGTAATTTTTATGGGTGTAATATTTGTGAGAGGATATTTTTATTGCGAAGTGTCGGGACGAATCTGCACGTTGGCCTTACGACAATGTACCAGCCGGTAATAAAACAGTGCCGTTGAAGGAGAATGCTGATTAACACTGGTAACTGTACTGTAAGTGTCATCGTGATTTATATAGCACCCTTTGACAACGCTTAACGCCTTCGGTCAGGCCTACTAGATTCAGCAAACGTAGTAGAGGGCGGCCTTCTACCCGATGGACCGATGATCAAGACGGCAGGAAGCCGGTGTATGCAGGCGGCACAGGATCGATCGACGTGGAAAGAAATTAGGGAGGCCTATGTTCAGTAGTGCACTTCAAATGGCTGTAATGCTGGTGATGATGAGGTGCTAAAGGGCTTTGAAAAAGTGATAAAGATAAGAGTGGAGAGGGATCCTACCAAGACTTAAGGAGCCCAAACCAATCTCACCTGCAAGTGGTGCACCTGCCTATCAACGGACGAGGCTCTGGCGAACATAACAGTGCCCGGTAAGCGGCAATAGGCTCGCCACCTATAACGTGGGACCAACTTTATCATTGGCGAAGTGTGGGCGTATAATATGCCTCTGCCTTTTCTTCTCCGGCATGAATGTATGTATGATAAAGATTAGCGGCATAATATCAAGCACAGCAATGATACGTTATGTTGAGGATAAACAGAAGAATCGTTCTTTTACGATCAAGCTCCCGCCCGCAGTAAATGGGCGCGCTTGTTTTGACCTTCATAACAGCTCTTTTGAGCCAAACTTGAATAAATGGTTTTTATTTTTTTTTAAATACAGACTCTGCGAGCGAAGTCTTTTGTAATGAGGGACTAAAATATAAACTCTAAGCTAAAAGTAAAATAAAAGTAATGACAACTGATATTATGTAGGTTTAGGCTAGGGCTTCTGCTATAGAGACCCAAATCAATATTTACTATTCATATTTATTTAATTATACACAATTCTCGTTCTCGACTCTCAAATCAAAGTACTAAAAACTAATTCAGATCGTATCCAGTGCGGCCTGGCAAATTTAGTTTAATTTTCAATCAAATCTTATTGTAAGCTAATAAAACGTCAGGCGTTTTGAATTCAGTACGTCACTTGGAAACTAATATGTTCTTTGTAGTGTCAGCATTGTCCTCTAATTCGCTCTGTCACATCGGTTTGTCTGTCTGTTATTCAATTACGCTTTCGGATTCAGCTCACGAGCGCCGGTTTACTGTTAGTCCAGATATATAGGTCTAAACATTAATTTTCATCTGAAAATAAATATCAGGACCGTGGCTTTATCTTAGTAAGTAAGTAAGATCTATTTTGATTTTATGTGTCGGTGTTATATTTTCATGTGCTGTTTATGGGAATCATTTTTTACAAATGTTTAACCGAAATTCAATTAATAATTGTTTATTTTTCAACAAAAATGTAATACTATAATTTTAATTTCAAAAACAACTTCTTTCGCGACGGTTTCATTTTACAATTATTACTTTTGGAAAATCTCTCTCTTCACAGATGTTTTAATTGGTATATTCTAATCATAGTAAAAAAAAAATTGAATTCATACATTTTCCATTCGACACAAAAGTGTCGTTGCGTATTAAATCTATACTTCAGCAATTTGATTTTAATTAATAAATGGGATAAGTGTAATCAGTACAATTTTAATTACATAATTGATTTTTTAATTGAATATAAATCAAAGTTATCCAAGTAGTTACAGTTAGTTTCTTATACTAAAATCAACAAACTTAACGAACAAAGCATAATAGACCGCAAAATACTAGAATATAATCTTTTACTAAATTAGTTTTGAACGTTTTAGGAACAACGAAAGACAGGAAACAACAGAAATTCAATTATATTTGAATACACCACAGCACAAGAATGCTCGCACATGAGAGATTTATAAAATTAAATACAGTCCTATCTGTTCGTAGTTTTTTCTCTCTTATACGGTAGCTCTATCTTATTTGTATTCATTTATTTCAAAGTCTGTAGTAAATGCGCATTGAATTTTTCTTATTCACCAACGTTATCAGGTTACAAGTTATTATGTGCTGTAGCCATTTAGGAATCCAGTATGCCATTTGTTTGTGGTGTGTGGTCTTATGTTTCCAATGTTCCATCTGTATTTTTTAGTTTTTATGGTGTTGTTACACGGTTTACGTCAGCGGGACGTTTAAAAAACGCCGACAATTTGTGTAGTTGCAGATGGCTGCTGGGAAACATAAAACAGTAAGGACATAGTTGGATTGTTGGATTGATTAGCCTATCTTCCATTTGTTTTTAGAATAAAAATAAATATTGGAATAGAAGTAGGAACCATTGAAGCAACTTATTATTTAAAGATCTAGTGGAAGGCACAAGATTACATCTTGTTTTAAGCTTATTGGAAATACCATAGCACTTTTAGAAATACTTTTTGACCTAGGTCCCATGTCACACAATAAGAAATAATAAAAACAAAACCATCATCACTGTGTGAACATCGGTGCTTTTAGCGATAACCACTATGAACACTTTCTTCTCTAATAAATTTGATGCTAAGCTATGCTCAAACATAGAATCTATATAGGATTGTCCAAAGTCGTAATTTATGTAAATTATTTTTTAGAGGCCTTCATCGCAACATAATTCTATGGCAATAACGCCGCGGTGCCGTTCATTACACGTCGAGCTACCTGTCCCCGGTGTGATAATAGCTTTACGAATGCGTATATCGACTTGTGAGATCACTACAAGAACTTTCTGTAATTTATTGTATGACTCGTGTTGGTTAGCGCTTACATATCAGGTTGCAACAGGCTTTTAGGGACATATCGATGTTTTATTTGTAGTTTTTGCAGTATTGAAGCGGTTGTCCACTAGACTATAGTCAGTACCGATCACTGAAATTAAGCATTGCTTACAAACTGCAATAACTTTAATTTCATAAACTATTACTTAGTACTTGAAAACGTTAAATTTAAATATAAATATTTGACGACCGATATGGCGTGGTGGCGAGAATTCCCGCTCTCCGCTCGTAAGGTCGTGGGTTTGATTCGCACACAGGACAAATCTTTGTATGCATGTACATGAATATTTGAAAAACTGGCTAGAAACTCACAGACTATGCTCTTTTTTCTTATTTCACAGAAATCAGAACTTTAATAGGTTGGTAGGTACTTAACAGCTTAGGAATATGCTCAATGGTTTTGTAAATACATATGTATGTATGTATACTAATAAGATTTTCATGCGCACAATTATTGATCATCTGTTAGATTTGAACCCAAGACCTTTAGAAGAAAGCGTTATTTTTAACTTCCCCCTAAAACTGTCTTTTATCGACAAATAAAACGTTTGACGATGATATTTTTTTTAATATTCTGTAGAATGTACATGATAAAACATTTTGAGAGATTCAAACGCTTTTATTGTTTATTATTCTTTTTTATTACCAAGGCGAGAGCGAAACACGGATTAGAGAGATATTGATGGCGTTTTCAATTATGAAAGTAAACACCAAAGGCGAATTTCGTTTAAACCTCGACGACGTAAAAAGAGGGATGTTAAAATGTTGACGACCATGTCTATAGATACGTATGTCAGTCTGTATATTTTATATGTATAAACTCTTTAGTATAATTATTTTTTTATATTGAAATACTGTTATGGAAGAGCGAAGTAGCTTGTCACAGACATTGTTTGCTTACTGGGCGGCTTCGACCACTATATTATAATGTAAACCTCTGTAAAAAAAAAAAAAAAATTAATTTGAATTTTTTAATTTAATGTCAGTCTGTATAACATATTTATATTTTTTCAAATAAAAAGTTGACTTTTTGGCGGGAAAGTGACGCGATACGTCTGCAGTTTTGTTTTATTTCCTAAAATTTGTGATATTTCGTACATGAATGTGTAATAACGGTGGATTATTAACCATTAAGTGTTTGTGAACGTGCATGATTTACATATTATTAATATAT
The DNA here is from genome assembly GCA_949126915.1 of Musotima nitidalis. Classification (NCBI taxonomy): domain Eukaryota; kingdom Metazoa; phylum Arthropoda; class Insecta; order Lepidoptera; family Crambidae; genus Musotima; species Musotima nitidalis. The sequence continues at coordinate 3,713,155 of OX421415.1, read as the reverse complement.
CTCTTACTCTTAGAGCCTATGTGTAAGCTGTATGTACTTTTTAATAGATAAGCTATATTGTTGTAAAGTTATTCGTGAAATAGTAACAAAAATGCAAACCAAATATTAGTAAGGATTTAGACATTTTTAATAGTCCCATTAACTCTTCGAGGTACTTGAAATGCTTTTGTTGCCAATGAGTTTACGACTGTTGTAACTATATCGTAGAAGTTTGAACTCGATACTTACTAGTTATTTCACCGACATTTCTTCTTCATCTTAGCGTTATCCCGGTGGCTGCCTTAAGGGTGCGGGTCCGCTTTCCTACTTCTTCTTCTCCACTTTGAACGGTCAGGCCGTAGCGTAGCTTTGCGTAGGTCAGGCTGCTTTCTCTCTATTCACGTCTATTTTCATTCAAAACTTGTTTAATAGAAAAAGAGCACGAGAATTAGATTTACTTACTAAGTTACCATTGGATTGTGCTATGAGCTCCTTGGCAAAGATCTCCCGAGAGATTATAGCAGGAGACTCTATAAAAAGTCCGTGAAACGGTTCTTAAAGGGTATGCAACGCGCTAGTTATAAAATTAGTTTTGCAGGCTTTCATAAGGTGCGATGACTAAATAAATTAATCACATATTCTAGCATTGTCCCGGTTGCCATTGATTTAAGCTTAGGCCCCAGGGTCTGCTCACTGGTTTAATCAGGTTTTGACTGTGTTTCATTTACCACGAGGAGCGACTGCCGTCTGACCTCCGCAACCCAGAGAGAAACATTATTCTATGGTTAAACCAACTGTCAGTCTGTTAAAAGGCACTGACTTCCTAATAACTACTGCCATAGATGTTCATGACAGCCGGGAGAATATTACGCACATAACTTCGAAAAGTCATAGGTGCGCCTCCAGGGTTTGAACCCGAAACCCTCTGAATTTAAAGGCAAGAGGTTTTGCACTGGGTTATCTCCACTCCTTTAAATAAATTAATAAGGCTGTAAAAGGTAATCAAAGCTAGGAAAGGTCTTATTAAGCCGGAAACCACGATGCAAAGAGGAATATTTCATGACAAATATAACGTCAAAACTACTAGATTTAACTGCAAACATTAATTAAATGGCCCTGCGTTTATGATGCCTCTACCTTGTGGATTAGGCTAAATCCTACAAAGCTTAGCTTTAGCTCTGAACTCAACTGGAATGCAGTAAGTACAGTCTTGTGTACACAGGATAATGGCCTGTGAAATTGTGGGGATAAAACCTGATATCGCTAAGTTATGTTCCGGATTGTGTGAAAGTTTCTTAGGCTTTATTTGTACTGGTCTTTAAAATTTATTGTTTATTTTATTTCAGTTTTAGCACCACTTCTACGCATAAGTTATATTAATTTGTTCATGTAGGCTGATATTTTTATAGTTTTTCAAAGGGCTGTCCATAAGTGTTAGGTGGCGGACGTATGTTAAGAAACAGGAAATAATATAATTTATTTTAACTATATTGTTTCGTTAATAAAAAAGCACGCAAGTCATTAATGTTAATGGTCTTAATTATATTTCATCAAATCATCATGAAATTGCGATAGAATCATGTCGTGTCCATCGGAGTCCCGATAGCTCAGTGGTTAGAGCAGTGAAACGGTTTTGAATTTAAAGGTCGTGAGTTTGATTCTCATTCTAAAATTCATCTTATTCGTAAAAAATCATCTAATAAATAATATTGTGTGAATACAATTTAGTCTGTAAGTACTCTGTATAGTGGTGGACGGCTGCCAGGAGACAGAAAACAATTAAATGTAAACTTTCTCTATATAGCGTAAATCGTTAAAAAAAAGGAAGGAGAGTTATCCGTTCATCTGATGTCCTTGGCGAGAAGCATTCTGGTTCCAGTTCCTTAGACATTGTTATTTACATATAGACAGACATTCACGCCTGTTTTCCCGAAAGGAGAGGCATATTATACGCCCACACTTCGCCAATTATATAGTTGGCCCCACGTAATAAGTGGCGAGCAGATTGCCGCTTACCGGGCACTGTTATGTTTACCCGAGCCTCGTCCGTTGATCGGCAGGTGCACCACTTGCAGGTGAGGTTGGCTTGGGCTCCTTAAGTCTAGGTAGGATCCCTATACACCATTTACATAGTACCAAAATACCTGTGTTTATCCTTATTATTTATTAAATGTACAGTCTGTATAAATGTTACTGTATGTACTTATGTATCATAGCGACGTATAAAATTTAGAAGGATGTAGTAATTATGTATACATTTTATTTTTAAATTATTACTAAATTTTAAGATGTCTATGAAAGCTTTGTCGACAAACTGTATCACAGTGTGGCAGATGCAGAATATTGTTATTTGTATGTTCGTTTAGCGGAAATATAAAAATAAATATGCGGTTGACCTCGATCAAATGCAACACAACGATCACCCATCCAAGGACATACGAACACTTTAACTTCAGTGATCTTTTCCAAAAACCTATTCTCGCAACGCCAATAACTCTTCGCTTTACTACTTAATTAACTTAAACGATCGAACGACTTCGATCAAAAATCGATTGGCAAAAAATGATCTTGATCGTCCTTAGTCAAATTGTGTTTTTTTAACTGCTAGGTTACCTGATATGGTTAAAATTAAACCCAATAATTTCAAATAGGCTATTATGTTGGTCCATGTAGCCCAATTACAAAACCTAGGCATTGAAAAGGAAGCCTTGTTTAAATTTAGATTGGATGCAGGTAACCTATAAGAAATTAATGACGAGGCGCGTAATTACTATATACGTTTAAATTATTACTAAGTGTGGCCTACAAGGTCTCTTCGGCTTCTTAAGTTCAAATTCAACGTTCAACTGAACGAAGAATTAATTAATAATCAACATACAATCATATACGTGATAGTGATAACTACATAGTATATAACATAGTCGCTTTCCTTTGTCTGTCCTTATGTATATGTCTATAAAACTACGCAACGGATTTTCATGCTGTTTTTTTAATAGGTAAAGTGATTCAAGAGGAAGGACGAAGTCGCGAGCGGCTGCTAGTGTTTAATATGAAGGAATATGGCAAAAATGTAAATACACTTGTTTATCGAAAACATGCCTTATGTAAATTGTTTTAAGTCTTACCGTTATTGGATGGTATATAAATACGATTATCCAAATCTATCGAAATTTTATCGAAAATTTTAATAAGAGAAAATGTAATTTTACACATATTGTTATTGTTGTTAAAATTAAACAAACAAATATATGCTTTGATAACATTGACATAAGTGCACATGTCAATGTCATAAGTGTGTGAACACGCGCAAGCTGTCTTGTCAATGCACAGAACGTGGTAGCGTCCACATCACAGTGCAAATTAATTTACCACGATATTCAAAATGTAGTGTGTATAGGGTGCGGTGTATAGGAATCCTACCAAGACCTAAAGAGCCCAAGGCAACCTCACCTGCAAGTGGTGCACCTGCCGATCAACGGACGAGGCTCTAGTGAACATAACAGTGCCCGATGAGCGGCAATAGGCTCGGCTCCTATTACGTGGGACCAACTATATAATTGGCAAACTGTAAGCGTATAATATGCCTCTGTCTACCTCTTCGGGGAAACAGGCGTGTCTGTATGTACTTATGTATTAAAAATACATGATATTTACCTAAAATACTAAAGCGTAAGAAACTAACTTGCTTACGCATTTATAACTGATTGAGCTAAGATTTACATCAAACTCCATGCGTGGGTTGTACACACATATATTTATGCGATATATAGTATGTTGTTGTAAATCTGAATGCTGCCAATTTGCTAACCCTAATAACCCTCAGATCATAACATAAATCACGGACTGATTACCAACAATCCGATATCGCTCGTGAATCGCGATCCACCCGCCAGTTAAACCCTGATTAAGACTTTTTACAGTCTTCGTTTCGTTTACCGGTTGCCCCGGCTTTAAACGTCCGATTTGCTTCTTTTTGGATCAACTCGACCAAATTACCTATATTTAGTGAGGGAGTCGTGAACTGAATGAAATATCGTTTACTAATAGTTAGTTGGCCGGTTCTAAATCCTTGATATCACAATTTTTACATATGGACGTTTAGAAGTATGTAGTCAATTAAATATACTAGTTGCTTACATTCATCTGGCGTTGGTATCTTCTACTTGGTGTTTTCCTGCATCTGCAGAATAGTCTCCCGGGACTTGATACCGAGCGTGCATTTATGTCAATGTATAGAAATATTGAATTGGATTTATATATGACTCCAACAACTGATTTATATAATTCACATTTTCGATTACTAGATGTGGATATTCGTATTTATATACCGCAATACCTTGTAACAAAATACTTATACAGATAATTTATTGTCTTTTAAAATAACACAGCCACCTGTACGTAAACACTTAGTATTAAGTTTATGACTGTGAAATTTGATCTTCATTAAATCAAAGCAAATGTTCATACCTACACTATATCTAACCGAATAAGGTTTACGAAATTAATATTTAATGAAGGTTGTAATTCAAACATAATGAACGCAGGTAAGTATTACAATATATGGTGTTGATTTTATATGACAGGTACTGACTGACGCTTTGAAATAGTTTCTGCTTTGACCCTTATATGTGATGAGGATCATGTTGAGAGTATGATAGAAAGTAGACTAACGAAAGTGATTTATGATGGACAAGTGAATGGAAGTGATGAGAGGGGAAGACCACGTAAGGCCTTCCACAAATCCAAAAAGGAAAAAGGGCAATTCAAAAGTACGCTAAACCAACGGGCGTGAATGAGAAGGTTAATGAGTGTAAATGAAGCTAAAAGTGTGTGCCAAAATCGTAGCAAGAGGAAAGATGTTATCTCTGCCTACCCCTATGGGAAAGAGGCGTGACATTATATTTAACGTTACTAAGGTTCTAACGACTACCACATTTAGTGATAACCGGGACCAACGGCTCAACGTGCCTTCCGAAGCACGGAAGCGCTCGATATCAAATGCCACACAAACGGTCACCCATCCAAGGATTGACCTCTGTAAACTGTGCTGTACTTCGGCGATCTATTCCAACCACCGAGCACCGCAGAGCATCGGTTTTTTTATCGATTTGGTTAAGAATTATAATAACAGCGTTAAAACTACAGATATCTATCTAGATTCAATTTAATCTTTAGCATCTCCTGAAGTCGTACACAAATATATTCAAAGCTTATTTTCATATTTTCTATCCCTATATCCAAAGTGTAAACAAGCACGATTGGTTCATCTACCACTAGACTGTAAATTATAGTCAGAAAGACAGCTCAATACGCGAGTACCGAACCCGTAAACTGGGTCGCCTCACAACTAACACCGTGTTAGGACTTCGAAATTAAAATATATGTACATTTGTAACACTACTGCTATAGTATAAACAGGATAGGGGGTATACAGTAGGGTGGTATTGCTATGAGCTAGAAGGCTACGTAACAGAATACTAAATCGACTTACAACTTATACCAGTCAGCGATGACTTTAAATTGAAAATATGTTCAGAGTGCAGATTTGTTACACTACTGCTTACTATTTAATACTACCTTATTGTATCTTCCATTACATCGTAACAAACGCGGTCTGAAAGGGGGGTCCACGGGACATGACCCCCCCATAATCGTAAATACCCCATAATGCACGTTAGTTGAAAAATCTTTTAAATATGTACAAATTGTTATGGCAATGCTCTGAATATTTGAGCTAAATGACTATGTGCTCTGTTAAGAGTTAGGTATCTAGTTCTTAGAAAATGCAGTTCTACTGCGGCAAAAAGCTCGCCATCTATTTACGTGGGGTCACCAATATAATTGGCGATATCTGGGCGTATAATATGCCTACCCATTCGGGGAAAGAGGAGTGATATTATATATGCATGTATGTTATATTATAATGTATATAAGGAAGCCAAACTGATTGAGCGGAACCCCGTAATAGAATACCCTTTGTTACAGAATTTCGGCCTATTTCTCATTGTTTCTTTGAAACCGAAATTTTAAAAATAAATGTATATCAAAACTAAGTATCGTTATGTTGTGGCTTAGCAAAGTTCAAGAGCTTATTTATATATATGTGTTGCAACAACATCGTTTGACATATTAAGAAAATAATTTCAAAAACATATCATATAACTAATCCAAATATAACGCTAACTTCATATTATATTATTATTGTTTTAATGTGACTAATATTTTTTCATATAAATTCAAATTGAATGCATCGACATTATTGAAATGAGCCGATGTTTACAACACAACGACATACCTACTCAACTGAAAAATATTTTCCCACTTGGAATTTTACGAGTCAAACGAATATTTTAAATTAATAAGGGATTACTGGAATCTGGAACGGAATTTAATTGAAAACTCGATGTGCTACTGCTATTTTTTACTTTATGTAAATTGCTTTCAAATTTAAAATTATGAAAATTTTATGAAAACAAGTTTAAAATGTTTTTAAACACTTTTAATGTTGTTGGGCAATTAAAATTGGCTATAAGCTATTTATTTGACATTATTTCATCGTGCATACTATTTATAATTAAATTAATGATCTATAATTAATAATATTGTGAATAAATGTGCTTTTCAATTCCAACTGATTGCAAGTGTTAAGAGATATTAATTATCGTTGTAAACAAATTATGAAGTATTCCTAAGTGACATTTAATCGAGACCATCCTGAATTTCACTAAGAATTTCTAATCTGTAATTTTATATGGAATAAATTTTAATATCGTAGGTATCCAAAAAATATATAATGTTCACCAAAAAAAGTAAATTTTCACCAAAAGGTTAGTAACTTTACCTGATAATTTACAAATTTCTGGTGTTCTATAAATAATTATAAGTCATTTTAAATATCAGCATTACATTAAGTTTACTTATTACACGTTTTTTTTGTTGATACAATTAACTTATCATGTTGCTTGTTGTTGTGTTCGACAACTTGATGTTTTCTAGTAAGGAAATTGTCTAATAATATAAATATGTATAGTATTATAAATGCAAAAAGCATATATTGAGAAGTTATGATTACTGTTTTTTTTATGTCGGTTAAACTTCATATGACCTGATGTTTAGTAGATGATTCCACCAACCAAGTGAGAGCGATCGACATGACAATGGAAGCGTGTTGTGGAAAGATTTGATGACCAGCATAAATAGTCTTTTAAGAGCTCCGTGAATCGTCACAGACCTGAAAGACCTGCGACAGAAAGAGGAAATAAATAGGCCACTGTCCTGTTAAAAGCAAATTAAATTCTCGGTTTTATTTTCCTCAAACCAAAATGTGGGTATAATTTTATTCTTTTTCGTAAAAAAATGTCTTCTCATAAAATTAGGTATGCAAATACTAGACTAACAGCGGCGATCCAGTCATGTTCTGAAAAAATCAAGAGGGCACTTTATTAATGAAACTAGATGGAATGTCGGTTAGGTACAGTCGGCCTCTGAAGTAGCTGAACATATTAGTTTTATCAGGTGCGTTTTAAATGCTTTTCTACTGTTGGTGAGTAAAAGACAAAAATAGGATAATAACATATAACTATGCATTATGTAGATATAACTGATAAATTAATGATATATTTATGTGAAGGATGGCATCTGCAAACTAATGAAGTACCGCCGCGGTAGTATTAACTGCAAATGCAACTTAAATTTCCTAGTCAAATGTCAATCGCCAAAACACAATTAATATTAGAATGCTCCATAAAAATATTCATGGTGTTACTTACAAAACTAGCAGCTTGAAATTGAAAAAATTAACTTCCTGCCAAGTACTAAGTATTTGGCAAGGGCCGGCCACGCCCTATGCTCCTGGTATTATAACTACAATAGGCTGCGCTGACCACATTCGATTTGGCGGGACGTATGCTTGCTTGCCACCTTGTGCCTAAAACTAAAATGATCAGCTACTTCTAAATCCGACTGTACCTATTCAATGGAACAATGTTTACTGATTTGAATTCCTTCTGAATTCCGCTTTGAGCTTTCATTTTGCCTTAAGCTTTTTGTATGTAAGCGATATTGTGACTCCCATATTGTTTTTAGAACTTATTTTTGTGAGTAATTATTTCCTATAACATTTTTCTAGGTATGTAATATCTTCTCTAAAGAAGCGCTCGTAGCTCTGCGGTGCTCGGTGGTCGGAAACGATAACCGAAGTACAGCAAAGTATACAGAGGTCAGTCCTTGGATGGGTGACCGTTAGTGTGGCATTTGATATCAAGCGCTTCCGTGCTTCGGAAGGCACGTTAAGCCATTGGTTCCGGTTATCACTAAATGTGGTAGTCGTTAAGCTATGTTAGAGGCCTAATAGGCGGCTTGATAAATTCATAATTTAAAAAACGCCATACACCTGCCTCCGCCAATCCGCACTGGGTCAGCGTGGTGGATTATGACCCAATACCCTCACACCTTGATATTTGAAAGGACGCTCGTGCTCAATAGTGGGACGTTAATGAGCTGAAATGATGATCTTCTCTAAAACGTATAGTATAAGTTCTGCTTACTTTCTTGCTACGAGTGATATATATATTATAACACAATTACGAGTATATAACACAATATTTATTTTTCTACTTGGTTTTCCCGCTAATATACGGGTAACCAAAATATCAGATGTTCGTTAAACTAATTTACACAAAAGGAAAAATGAATTTATCGAATATCTGGTTTAACTAACCGTAGGAACTTAGTTTTACATTAACTTAAACAGTTTTAACCCTTTAACGGACAAAGCTGGTTGAAATTGTTAAGTGCTTTTAAATTTACTGCATGCAATTATATTGATATGGCCATATTTGTATCAGTATTATAAGGAAATGAAATAAAATTATTTAAACGCCACTTTCAACTAGCATCATCGGCAAATACATTAAATGTTTAATGTCTTGAGAAATAAAAAGTTGAAAAACTCTCTTAGGGTAATATTTATTGACTATTAATTCACAAACTATACATTAGAATAAACGACTATTACTCAAACACTTCTTAAGAAGAAATAAATTTAACAACATTAATCATACGTTAACTTATACAGGTAGGAACAGAATGGACTGAGCCTACTTACTAGACCCAGGCAAAGCGTTATGAGCTTTTGGACTCTTGAATTTATGTAGAAACAACTTGACCTCCCATTGAACAAAGCGACGACGCACTAGTGTGTTAGTAACTCATCTGTTTTCACATAAATGTAATAGTCTATTTTTTGTGTAAACAATGCAAAGTAAATTTAATTTTGAAAGACATTGACTGTCGACATAAAATTTACTATTATAGTTAACGCTAACTATAGTTATTGCTAACGCTAACAACGACGTAGATACGACCTTACGTCGTACGACCTCTCTCACATCAGTTCTGAAGTTTGCCAAATATGTTTACAAAAAGATGTTTTGAGTTGTTTCGATTTCGATTAATCGGAGATATCGGTTTTATAGACATGTAAAGCAACACGCAATATACATTGCGTGTGTGGTATTCAGTCTGTACTTAACTTTATATTCTGTGATTTACAGCAAGAGTAACCAGTCAACTCATTATGCAGCTTACTATACTTCATAGATATTATTATAGACATGAGCAGCAGATGTTTTAAGCCTAGCTTCTTTTACACACCGTGTTTAAATATAAAATACATTTCATAGCCAATTAGTTCTCAGCGTAAGTATTACTTTAATCAATTCGCCAGGGACTAGCGTATAATGTACAACGCGTATTATCTTGTTTAGTTACGACGCGTCGTATCCTATGCGAACCTTTTCCCATTTGTAGTTGAGCAACTTGTAAAAAGTGTACTGGTTTTGCATTTTTTTTGTGGTAACATAGACGGTTTAACATAGCGGCATCGTTCCGTTATTTTGTATTTTATGTCGATAGTTATATTAATTAGTTCTGTAGCTTGTTATCCCGCATGTTAAGTCCTTTTTGGCGTATCAGTTTATTGTAGTCCTTAATATTTACTTTCTACCGCCCCGTAATGGTACGTCTCTTCATAAATAAACTTACGTTTGATAACACACTTGATAACGTCGTCATGTCATATTTATTCAGCAATATAGAGTATTGCATCTCAGTGTCAAACGCACGACGGCGTCTGTTCTCACAGTGGCTACTTTATACGATGTTTTACTTCATTTTTGTCCAGAAAGCTCAATTCAATATCGCCCTAATTCCGATGATGTTTCAGGTAGTAATTGAGTGAATTTGTTTCGTCCACTATCCACAGTTTTTCAACACTCCTATCCCGAGAACGTCCAAGTTGATTGCTAGGTATGCTCCAATATATCGCCTCGTCTATGCCCGAAGCGTTGCGTGCCGATTATTAATTGCTTCATTGATTTTTTTCATTTATTTCGCGTGGAGACTTTGACGGCCGCGACCCGGTTTTTAAATTGTGCGCCAGTTTTTTCTTGCTTACTTTTTTCTGTTCTGTGAGCGGGGAAACGCGGTGGTCTTTTTGTCAATTGCGGGAATACTATTTTGAGAATTCGCAGTAAACGTTAGTGAATTTTCCGCTAGACCGTAATGGACATGAATTAGTTGTCTGTCATATTTAAGTTATTATTGTGTAAATAGATATGTAAATTAAATATGTATTTCTTTAGCTAAGTAAGGTTGACAGTATTCGATCTTTGGATAAACGTCTATATGTGTGCAATTGTTGTCAATGTGTTTACCCCTTATGAGATGATATTAGGGATTTAAAACTGTATTCTGTCTTAACCAGGATCTCAAGCTATCTCAATACCAATTCCCCAAATAGATTCAGCGGTACAAGCATTAAAAGAACAATAATGATTGTTTAATCAATACTTTGAATAGTTCCTAGTAGTATATGTGGATCAATCTTCCCTTGATTATTGTTTTAATGTTTGACAGCTTTGGCTATACATATAGGTCTGGAGGGGCGACATATCTATGGAATATATTTTATTCGTAAAATTTACGTCACATCCGTTATTTTGTTATTCGAAGCACATACTCTTGTGAATGGGCTTAAAATTGAACGTCACGGCGTCTGACCACATCAGAATAATTTGTGAACGATCGACGATACAAATTACTAAAGCCCATTCATGGAATTATTGTGCAAGGAAACCAATTTCCTGCTCTTTTCATATTGTAAGTGGCACCCTCTGTAGACGGCCTTATTATAACCCCACTTCGTATATCGTTGACAATTTGGGGTTAAATTTCAATTTGAGTGATATTTTACTAAAGAGTTTGTTGATACCTACATTGCTTCACATTTTGTATATGGAATAAAATTATTTATTTATTTAATCTTTATTGCACATAAGAAAAAGTGATACAAAAGGCGAACTTAATGCCGAAGGCATTCTCTACCAATTAACCATAGGGTTAGCAGAGAGGGTTAAAGGCGGTGCTACAAATTAAAAAAAAAGAATATTAATAAACTTACATATATCAACACACTTATAAAATACACTACATATACATAAATATACATAATACAGGCAAGATGATAGTAGGGAGACTTAAACCGACGAGGACTCACTCAAATAGCAATCATGCAACATAGTTTTAAAGATATTTTTACTCTGTGCAAGTCTTAAATCAATAGGCAATTATTAAGTGAATGTTATAGATTCGTTTAAAATGAACAATTTTATTTGACTCTGTCTACTCCTCTTTATCTGACTACTCCGGGAGGTACTCAGCCCCCCCACCACGACAAGGTGGAGACCAGTCGGGGGGGATATCTGAGGAGCCCAAGTCAACCTCACCTGCCGATCAACGGACGAGGCTCTGGCGATCATACGAGTTCCCGGTAAGCGGCAATAGGCCTATTTTACGTGGGACCAATCGGGGAAAAAGGCGTGAATGTATGTATGTATGTAATCTCGTGATATTAGCAAATCACTTTAGGATAAATATAGCTGAAAATCCCGATGAAGTATTTTTTTACAACTGCTTACTCTAAGAAAGCAATTTATACACTAAATTGTTAATAGCTCAAATAAATCAAACGATGCTGCAATAAATTTCGAGCCAGAAGTTTTTCAGCAAATACATTCACAGTCCCTGAATATTTTTATTAAACTATATTTTAGAAAATGATAAATAGTTTCTAGAATGCTCCAAGATTGATGACAGCGTCTGAAATGTTTCGGGTAACTTCGTTCACTTAAGATCTAGTCACGCAATATCTAAAATGGAGATAACAGTACCTACTTGCTTTATAAGTTTACAATCAAAATTCAGTCAAGAGAAAAACTTTGACGTTAACATGCACCTTAACGTTCCATTCCCATACAGAGAAATCTTTGTGTGCATAAACATAAATATACGTTCTGATCTGGGTGGTTCTTATGTAAACAAAATATATATTTACAAAATAAATAGCATTTATATATGTTTATCAGTAATTTAGAATCCATAGCATAAGTTCTTAATGATACAATATGTATTTTGGAACTAAATTGTAATTGTCAGAAAATATTTATTTATAATTTTGCTAATATCGAATATAAATAAATATCAAGTTGTGGATCTTGTGCTCGAATCATGCTGTCGCCTTGACAATGCGTGTGTCGATTCTTAGAAGCGCTACAGGGCACATTCGGTGCGATAATTGCAGTTGCGCGTCGAGATTTCCGAACAAACTGGTTTTGAATAACTATTGTCTTCTTATCGATTATTATCAATTGCAAGTTTGTAGTAGATTTTTTTAAATTATTTGTGATAAAACATGTTTTTTTTATGTGTCCTACTTGTTGGCAAATTAGTTGATGACAAGGTATTGATTTTCCTGTGAAATAGGACAATATAAAGCTCAAATGATAATGGCAAATGATATAAAAATAATATAAAATACTTTTTTTTAAATTTGTTACATGACACAGGACATTATAATTAACACACAGATAAATAGTACAAAACAAGTTAGTTCACATATCTGTTTTAGATGTTAATTTTAACATGATACCTCTACCTACCCTCCTTTCGCGTTCCCAGAAAAAGGGTCTTGATGTCTATCCTCTACAACAATGAAGTTATAAAAAGGCCAATTGTACAAATTGTGTGTCTGTCTAGACAGACAGTGATTTTATAACAGTTCCGGTTTCCCTTTAAATACGTGATTATTGAACAATTATAATTTTCCAAAGCTCATACTAAATTGTGTAACTACTGTCTCAACCAACGCTCCAGACAGACTGTTGACGGCGGTGGGGGTAGTTCTGGAAGTTTTAACTCAATGACGCTTTGAATAATTTAGTTGGTAGGTTCCATCCCAATCCCAACTAGGGGACAAAAAACTTTTAGCACAAACTCAGTTTCGAAATGTTCGCAGAAGCCGTACGTATCTCTGGATGACTGGAACAATCGTTCTTAGCTTTGAATGACAAATTTGATTATCAACTATTCGCTTCTCCTTTACATTTGGCCTTGTAAAATCCTTCGTTTAAATTTGAGATAAAACCCTAAATATTCTACGTCGCCAACGTAGGCACTACGGAAGTGTCAGATATAATATTCCATCAACAAAGACTATCTTTTATTTTCCGTTTGGAAGCCTTATAAGGTGCTTTTGCTAACTAATTAATTGGAAATATGAGACTCAATGACTCAAGGTGAAATGCCTCTAGCAGATTATTTTTTCTTAAATTATTTATAAAAATGTTATCAAAATTTAAAGACAGAAAATATGTCCTAATGTAACTGTTGCATTGTTACTTCGATATATATTTACCTGTTCTCGTTTTTGTGTTTAGTTTGCATGAGAACAAAGACCTTCATCAAAATATGCAGATTACATTGTCCTTTAGAATTCGCGCCCACTAAAGAACACTTCATATCTAATAAAACCTGACACGTAAAATAAATCTTAAAAAAGGGCAATACTCATCCGAGACTGTGACGAAACCACACCCGGGGGCAGTTCGGAAATGATCCCTTCTCAAATTTAGTGGGCCCGCTCAAATAACAAATCGATCAAGAAGTCTCTCAAATAAGAAATTTGCGAAGCCAAGTCGCTCGGTTGCCCTCTTTGATCATTCAATCTATTGAGAATTTGTTTAGTTTATGTCTAAGGTCTAATTTGTTTTAAAAAGCAACGTAAACTCGGCTGATTGCTTTATTCAATACTGTGTAGTTGATTGGTTCCTTAGTTACTGTTATTTGCTTCCCAACATTTCTGTTTTTCTGAGTAATTTTGATAGACAGGACGTACTGTTATTTGCTGCTCAACATTTCTGTTATTTCGAGTAATTCTGATAGAAAAGACGACCTGATGCTGCTTATTAATCTGTAATGTGCCATTGGAGAAAATCCTAATTGGCACTTTAAAGGTGTTACTCCAAGTCATCAGCTGTCAAGCCTCATCCCCAATATTGTCAGGGTCATCTATCAGAATATTGATTTATAGTCCCTTAATGATACAAAGTATTTTTATTTCGTTTTTCACAGTTCCTGTGTATCTCGCAAAAGTAGTCATGGGTACTGGATATGGCGATTTGGAGAATATAAACAACAATAAACTTTGAAAAGAAATAAAAAATTATGCTGATTAAAAATTAATGGCAATCACTCTCAATTGTAAAATGTGAATGTAAACAAAATTATCATTTAAGATATCAACAAAATATATCTTAAATAAATGGCAATGCCTGACCGCATTCTGCAAACAGCCAATAAAGCTCGCTCCTGATTTTTTTCTTTTTCATTAGAACAGGAACAAAAAAACACCGAGCCACAAAATTTCTTTGAAACTGTCGCCATCTTTTTGTGATCAACAAAATGGCGTCTCTGCTTTCTCGCTAAATCGAGACGCGCGTAACCTTCATTGGTTCATTTAATTTTATTGTGATTAGACCTTATTTTGGATTTTAATCAAACAAATGCTGCTTCGCAATGTCCAGGTGACTTGGACATTTTGGTCTGGCGTTTACTTAAAAGATAGTCCATATAAAACTGACTTTTTCACTATGAAGTAACTGTAATCATTATAGTACTGACAGATCTTGCTAGTTTTGAAAGATTGACTATTATAAATAGTTCCGTTAATTAACCCTTTATCGTCTTAAGCTTGTGACATTGTACTTACGAGCAGTTGGTAATGCAGGATATATCGGCAAGGTTGAAACTCAGGACCATCTTGCTCCCAACCGATAGTAGATTTGTCCAAAATCATAAATTACAAATAAGAAATAAATAGGTCACATCCAAAATTCAATAAGTATTCCAACCCACCGATTAATATCTCCTTGATGCTGCTTCGTAATCTTCTTTAATTCCAAAATTCAAATAGCAATCAACTCGTCGGAAAAAGCGAAAGCCGTTGAAAGACATCGATACCCGCATGAATTAAGGTTTCGATTATTCGATTAATTTGTTAATCGGTCGGCTGTCATTGCACTGTCTTCGTAGGCGGACGAGAGCGGGATTTTTTTATCGTATCAGAACTTAAATTGGGGTTTGATTACAGACATTGCTCGTTGGAGGTGTAATGGAATTAGAGGATGTTGATTCTTAATTTTTATGTTTGTGTTCCAGTAACAGAAAGTTTTATTGAGAAACGATTACTTTTCCAGGGTTTAAAAATCTTGGAAGGGTTTAACCTTCTACATTTGTTTACACAGTTGGCCTTTTTATAACTTCATTTTCGGTGAGGATAGTATTACTGTATTACTACTGTACAGTATTACTACTGCAAAAATGTAATGTAATATTTTTATGGCTAGAAAAAAACCATATAATGTTATATATTGTGACAGCTTTATGAGTTCTAAGTTATCCCATTACAAACTAATATGCCCACGTATTAAATCTAGATGCAATTACTTCTTTAAAAAAATCGAATTTCACATTAATTACATTGTTAATTGTGCTTCAAAATTGTATCTTATTGTATCTTTTTTTTAAATTACTTTTCGACACAAAATAGCTATACTCGTATAGCATCGCTGTCGATGTAATTCGAGCACAACAGTTCCCAGAAGTATTTCTCGTCGGGCCCTTTGTAAAGGAACCGCGGAACCTTATTTCGATCCCACCACCCAACGCAGTTTAGCATTGTTGACTTTTTCGGCCTCCGCTCGCGTTTCGCGTTTTATCTTTTGCCTCATATTGTTGCTGGGCGAGGTGGGTGCGTTCGTTTTGTTTTCGTCGACCAACAATGGCCTTTTTCGTGTCACTTGAGTTATATAAAGGTCCGCTCCGATCTGTATTTTATGTAGCGCGTTTACTAAATCTTACTTCGGTTTTTCGGGATTCGTTTGTCTCTTCTGTTTGTTTGTTTATTTATTTATCGATATATGAAATGTTTATAGATTGAGATAATATTGAAGTGTAGTTTTTATTTGGATTGTTATTTGCTTAATCTATTTCTTTTGGATCTATATCTTTTAAATATAATAATTCTCTTTTGCTAGTATGTTGTTTCCGTTTGCGGCTTCTGTCGTGATCTATATTTATAGCACGCAATAAATTAGTTATTAGTTACTATCTTATTACTTTCTTATATTTCCTCTTAGCCTTATCTTTATATAATATTTCATCAATATCGGTAGGTTAGGTGTTAAAACAAACAAATCTCTTTTGGCATTTATAATATTATTACTGAGAATATCATTATAAATAACACATTATAATTAGTCCCGACAATGCCTTAAATCTTAAAGCGATCTTCTTCCGCACGCCAAGCCCAGCCATGAACGACCAAGATTTTTACTCAGTACTGGTTCTAAATAGAATGCTTAAACCAATATGCTATGATCGCTAGTAACATTAGATACATTGTTGTATTTTTTTGTAATATAAATGCATGAGTCAAAATTGCCCCTAACAACTATAAAATCAGGTCACATGTTACAAAAGTGTATGAAACAAAACCTCATTGGTGTTATTCGCGGCGATGAAAGATATCGTTTCAAGCTATAAACCGAACCATAAATTACGGGGTGGACTTTTTTTAATACTTTTTTTTTCTGTAAAACCGTAACTCGTTTCTCGCTATACGTAAAAACTGATTTCTCGGTTTCCCTGAGTTATTGCCTTTTGTTCGGCACGGTATGGCTGCAACTCTGCAACGCTGTTTAGTGATTCGTTTAACATTGGTTAAACAGTATGGATGTGATGAAAATACCTTAATTTTTATTTTATTTAACATACGGACAACAAAACAGATAACAACCATAAGAAAATAATATAGTTATGAATCACATATAGTAATTAATTACACAGTCCTATACTAGATTATTACATCAATTCAAAAAATCAGTGAAAAAGCAGTGCATAATTACTTACTAAAGTAACTCAACTTAATTATTCTGAACGAATTGCTTTTCAAATTTATGTAACTTTAACCTTTGATCGAAAATATACACTCTGATATGATAGATACGTCGTTGTTAAGCCGAAACTTGAATAAATGAATTTTGATTTTTTTATTTTTGATTTTGGACTTTACTTTGACTCAATGATGAAAACGCGTCCTTTATGCCAAAAATTGATTTGGTTAATTACTTGACATTGGCAAATACTCTAAACGAGTAAGTCCATATCAAAGAAAAGACTCAGAAGTTTTTCGGTAATTCTCTTGCACATTAAAATATGTTTAATCATCGTTTCGGCCATATGACTTCTTCTATAGTTGTCTAGGTTGATCAATCTTGTGCCGCCTGCATCCACCGGCTTCCCGCCATTTATCCTAATAATCGGTCCAAAGGGTAAGCATTCTTTTCTACGTTTACTGGTTCCCGTTCGCCAATAAGTAACCTTAACAATCCATCAGTCGCCGCTTCTTCGAGCTATGTGCTAGCTATAACTTCGAGAAATATTTTTACGTGCTCATAAATACTTCAGCCAGATAACAGTGTAGTGACGTAGCATGGCTGCGCATCTCGAATACCATTGTCAGACAGACCGCGAATTTCGCTGTAATCATTTCGGTTTAATATTACATTGTTTCATAAATGGACGTCTCCCGTAACTTGTGAATTATTTGAGGTTGCGCTCCAAGGTAAGAGCTTTCGCCGATTGGAACATGGAAGAGAAGCTTATATATTAATAAGCATGTTATGATTTCGCGTTTCCGGAAAAGGTTTTCAATGCTGCATCCAATAAATATGTCCTCTCGAGATAAATTAATAAAATAAATTGATAAAATAAAAGTGACAACTAACGACTTTATTTACGACTCTTCAAAAAAATTGTGTATGGATATGCTGAACTTCAGACATTGAGTAGTCCACTTATTACGGCAATTGTGCTTTGCTTGTGTTCATGACTTGTACCATACGACACCACGTAACCTTGTATCATATTGACCTTGTATCATATCATATAAAATTTGGAATGCGGTGGTTATGAATTGCTAAGCTTTGCGTTATATTTCAGCTAACTGTCCCACTACTGGGCTTAGGATCCCACTACACCACTCCATTGGGGTCATGCTCCACCTCGCGGATCTAGTGCAAAATGGCGAAGAGTTCTATATAGTGTCCATGTTCCCAATCTAAAGTACTATGTGTAATCGTAACGTTATCCTGGTTGCGAACTTACGGGTCCAAAATCCTCCACGTCTCATGGTGTTTTACATCCCTTGTTGATAAACCATTACATTCAGGTCAACACATATTTGTATTCATATCAACATATATATAACCGAAATGAAAACATTATGACCAAAGTGCAGTTATCCTGACTTTTACGCCATATCAATCGTCTAAATGGGTAAAAAAATAAATATTTTAAAACTTTTCCGCAGCTGATGTAACATTCTCGTAAGTCCTCAGTATTTTCGTCCATTAACGTAAATGTGTTTATAAATCGTTCCATGTCAAGTTACTTGTTTTGACATGTGAGCAGTAAGAGGATTATGTGCGACGGGGAGAGGCCCACGACGTCTCTCAAAATGTTGGTAAGCTTTATGAAAGGCGCAGACGTATATACCGGCGCGAGTGTGGATATGTCTTTAGCGGGTTTCTGCCTTGTCGAAGTAAAATGTTTTGCAGAAACGATGGCTGGAAAGTTTTTTTCAATGACAATTTGGCAATGAAGCATGTTTGCCTACCTGATGGAATTTGGTCACCACAGCTAATGGCCGATTGTAATACCAGGGGCATCACTAAGGCGTTGCTCTAGAGAGATGGATCAAAATGGCTACGGATCTTGACCGCGGCAGGGGCTTGCTGTTGTACATAGAGGCTTTTGTCTAACAGTTGACAATGTAGTCATATTTTGGCCAAGATCCACGTATTTTTCGTGAGCAGTAAGAGGATTATGTGCCACATAAAAGTTTGGTTAGATTTATGAAAGACGCAGACGTAATACAGGCGTTGCAATAGAGAGTTGGATCAAAATGGCTGTGGATCAATCCCCAAGGCAGGGGCGTGCATTTAGGAATTGTTTAGTGTGTATAGTTCTTGAAGAAAAAAAAATTGGTAACTAAATCTTCTGAAAATCAAAAATAATTTATACACGAAGCACTTGTAAAAATTGAACACTACTCCACCAGGTCTTCAAGTAATCCATCTGTAATTGACAAATATTTAAAAAAAATCCTAGTCTTCGTTTTATTATAACACTTAAAAAAATAAGGCCAATAAGTAGCTCGCATAGCGATTATTTTGATGACTAAAAAATGCTTAACAATACCAATCGTATAAATAAATTTACTAAAAATATTTTTCGCAAAGTGACAATCGGACAAATATTATTCGCAAAGTGACAATCGGACAAATATTATTCGGTGAAAGCACAGAGAACCGTGTTTATTTCGCATGCTTACTTTTTGCTCACTGCCGAGCGTTCCATGTTTTAGTGTGTGTTTATTTTGCTGTATGTGTCTCCGTAGATTTGAGGGTATGCAGTGTACATGTTTTGTTTACTATAAGTAGTACTACCAAGCGAGCAGTCTTGCTTATTTGTCTTTGGAATTAAGATCTGAATAAATTATGTGAGCTGATCTGTATAATTGTATATCTTTACGATAAACTAGATTTACAAGTGGTAGTTTGCATAGGGCTGCAGAGCCAAATAAGAATATATTTAGCCATGTTATGGTATGATAGATAGATTGTTAACTTTCTGAACTTTTTAGTGATTTTTCTATACTAATTGATAAAGAGGTGTGATTAGTTACTGGTTGCAGGCTACGTAGGTATACTTTTTTTTGGAATAATAAATCATATAATTACTTCCTTCCTTTGCGTGTGGAGCGGGAGGGTCTGTCAGACTTTTACTGACTAAAGACCATCCATGTTCTTTTTTGAGCCTGCTATATCCCGGGCCGCGCTAACCCTTTCGAACAGTTCGGCAAATAATTACAAATTTCCAACATTATATTACCCAAGTCAAAGTCTGCACTTTAATTTAGCATAGGTTTTATTTTATTTTAATGCGAATAGTAGCTTGTTATTTATTTTTATATGAATGAAAATGATAAATATAAATATATCAGAATAAATAATAAGAGTGTATAGTATAGGGCTTCTTTCAAGATTTGAGAAGCCCAAGCCAACCTCACCTGCAAGTGGTGCACTTGCCGATCAACGAACGAACATAAAAGCAGCAATAGGCTCGCCACCTATTACGTGGGACCAACTTTATAACTGGCGAAATGTGGGCTAATAATATGCCTTTGCCTACCCCTGCGTGAAAACAGGCGTTATTATATGTATGTATGTGTTTATTTATATTTGATATTCCTGCCGAACAAGTACTGTAGTCTCCTATTAAGTAATGAGGTAGAGTTTAATCAACTTGAGTGAAGGTCGCAGACACATTTTATCGCGTCGTCATTTAATAACATGAAACATATTGACACGCGAGGTTACCATAAAAACGGCGAATAAACTACTTTGTCTATCTCGTCCATAAATAATTTATGCATAAAATTTTTATACTCCGTGAAAATATTTATTTGCTGCAAATAAATACATACAATCTTACGCTGGGTGGGTACTCAATTTGGGTGGATAAAAAGGATCTGTCAAAGGTTTAGCAAAGTTCACTTTTACCATAGAAGGTGAAGGTCATACTAGGTTAAAGTGAAAGTTAAAATCATTTATTCAGCAAAGGTGAAAAGTTTGACTGAAATTATAAAGAATACTTTTGAACTTACAAGCAAGTTCAAAAGTAATCAAGAACCAACTTTAGAGACAAATAGGATGATGCTGAAGAGCCACTAAATCTGCTCATCACGAAGACAAACCCACGGGCAACAGCTGGTATCCTAGAAGACAAATGAATCTCGAAGCGCCAATAGTTTCCGTGCCAGCTGACAGGCCATATAACCAGATCAACAACCCTTTAATTACCTCGCGAAGATGCCATAATAAAGTTTAGGTGCTAGAGTAATCTATCGATCAAGATCGCTCGCTGGCATCCGTCCAATCGTATAGGTCAGATTCCCGGCGAGTGACTGCTGTGGTCTTTTGTCAATCCAATCAGAATAGATGGCACACATAGTTGGGTAATAGATGCCACACATAGCTGGATAATGGCCATTCTTGGCGTTTGGTTTGAGATTAGTTGCTGCAAACAACACCAGAGATTACTAAAAACACTATCATGAAAAGTATTTTTGTCTTTACGTGTAATATAGACTGTACGAATCGAAGTGACATTTCGTATTGTCCTAAGAACAGCGTTTTATTAATTACTGAATTCTGTACCTACTTTTTTATTCAGTACTTACTGAATACTGAACCTACTTTTAATAAAAAAAATCGTCTGTCCCTGTTTGTTTCGGTGAAGCTCGAAATTGGCTGCACTATTTTTACAGGACTTTCATTGTCACTAACAGCAGCAACATATTTACCTTGTGCGAATTATGTATATTTGATATCGAGCGCTTCCGTGCTTCAGAAGGCACGTTAAGCCGTTGGTCCCGGTTATCACTAAATGTGGTAGTCGTTAAGCCATGTTAGAGGCCTAATGGGCGGCTTGATGTAAGACAAGTATGACATTCATAAGAGCTCTATTGAGCCAAACTTGAATAAATGAATTTTGATTTAGATTTTTGATAAATTCTAACAGCAGGACGCCATACACCTGCCTCTGCCAATCCGCACTGGGTCAGCGTGGTGGAGTATGACCCAATACCATCACACCTTGATTGGTGTAAACTAACGATACATAATAAAAATAGGAATTCGATAATAAAAATGCTTCAAATTATACTACAAGTTAATAACAACTAGTATATTTAACTGGCACGTGGAAATATTAACAACCGTTTCGGCGGCCTAATCAGCGTGTTTGATTTAATTTATTATTCAGTTAACACCGTCACCGGTACAACGATGATTTCAAATTTAAAGTTTTTTTTTATTTAACTAGTTAAAGGTTTATTTAAACAACCAATTTTCCAGGTGTCGAATTGCAATTTTCGCTTATTGCAGATATATTGTGTTAATGTTTTAATCAGTAGAAATTACAAATACATTCGAACCTCATTGTAAAGGGTAATAAATATTTATTTATTTTTAATTTTTTACAACGGTGAACTAATATAATAAACTAAACGAAATAAAAATCATCAATATTTTTTTTCGTACATAGTATATACAAATTATGTATTTATAATGCACGTAAGAGACACCCAGACCAAGACAAATAATTTTCAGCAGTAGAAGCAGCGATTAACATGAGCATCTTTATATTAGGTATATCTTTGTGGAAAATAATGGAAAAACCACAAGCTTTATGATAAAATTGCAGCGTGGACACATTTATAGCTTTAACGCTGTTAATTACCTCCCGCTGTCGCACAAAGCATTTGGGTAAGGTAATTCGGCTCAATAAACAGACTCATTACTTTTTCAAATGCCTTAGTAGTTAGCTAGAGTTTCGCGCCTATTTTGTGTCGTTCATGATTTACTTTCAATGTTCAATTATTTAAGTGGCTCTTTCATTTTATAATTTCTCGAGAATTATTGCCAAATATTTTACTATAATTAGAAAATTATGGTTCTTTTTCTAAATTGAATGCCATCGGGCCCAGACATGCGTGTTGCAATATGACCCAATACCCTCACACCTTGGTATGTGAGAGGAGGCTCGTGCTCAGTAGTGGGAGGTTAATGAGCTAATGATGATGATTAGTCTAAGGCAGTAGTTCCCAAACTTATTTTTCTCGTGGACCACTTTCAAAATGTTACTGGACCCCCTGCTGCTACATTTCTACCACATTCTTAAAGTCGCCAAAAAATGAAAAAGTGTCGCTTCTGAGTTCTGTCCCTATATTCCGATAGGTAAAATAAAAACGAAAAATGGTACATTTTATATCTCCCGTGGACCCCTGGGGGTCCACCTGGACCACTTTGGGAATCACTGGTCTAAGGCAACCGGGAAAATGCTAGGATATGTCATGATGTCTCAAAGAATCATTAGGTTATTGTTTGAAAGAGTCAATATTTTTTTATATAAGGTTAATTACCATAATGAAGTACGGTCGGTCCCAAAAGGAGGCCTGGAGTATTTCGTGTTGTCGTAGGCTGTGATGATGACAGATCATAGGAATATGCTGAATGCAGGCCGCCTCCAATTGGTAATACTAGAAGTTATTGGAGGAAATGTTAGGCCTATGTTCAGCAGTTGACGTAAGCTAATTATGACACTAAGATTTTAAGCTGTACTTGTATATGCATTAATTTTAAGTTTTTGTGGAAAAAAATATTTTATTATTATTAAAAAAAAAGATCATCTCTTTCTTTAACTATAGTGTACTATAAAAGCAGACATTTTCAATCCATCAATTACCGTCGTTATGTAGAGCTTAAATTCAGAACCAATGGCTTGATTCCCCTATACCGATGAGTTCAGATTACTCGAGGAACCAAAATTACTCGGTTGGATGTCAAGATTGGCTCTTTTGGTACTTAATGAGCCTCCATCACGGTCGAATAACGAGTGGTCCAAGTCAGGATCCTATGCGGAAAGTTTATTTTACAAGAAATAATTTATCTGAAATCACTTGTGATGCATGATTTTTATTTGTAATTTTTAATATAAAATTAATAATTTTAGTTATCTGGTTTCTTGTGTTATTACAAAAGTTTGCATATCTAGTTCATGTTTTAACATTATATTTAACATTAAGTGTTTATAAAATTTCCATAATAATTTAAGTAATGTATTTATCTTTCACATTTATTAATAAACAAATTCCAATGTTTTAGTTGTACCAAATATTATACATCACTTAAATATTGAAATTAGTTTTGTATGTTAATAACTGTGATATATGTTTTATATTTAATTACACAATATATATTGGTATATGTGCAAAATTGTCATTTATTTATTAGTATAAAATTAGTTGTAACTAGTATAAAAGAGACTGTGACCCACAGACAAACCAGTCAAACGATTAAGTGGAATATGTTTTTATGTAACTTGCATTATTTGAAGGGAAGAAACGTTTTATCTATCTATCTTTATATCAATACTGACATTTATTCAGTGCAGGTCTGTATCTAACTAAATGCCGCCGTGTCTAATAAATTGGACCACTCTACGTGTCATTGATATCTCAACTTAACAGTGTTCAGTCACGCTATTTTGTATGTTTAGGTGTCTTTGAACTTGCCATGAAACTCAGCTATGTCATCCAAATCTAGTTGAACCCATAACATTTTCCAAGACTACTTAATTTAACTGTCGTTCATACTTTTTATACCTTCATTTAAAATTGACTATGTGGTAAAGTATTGTTGGTTGTTTGTATATACTGTACCTATTCCAGAAGGAAAGAAGTGGGTCCTTTCCAACCCAACACAAGTCTGTCTTGATTACTTACGGAAGTCTCAACAATGTAATGTAATAAATAATAATAAATAAATAAATATTTCTGACATTTACACCAATTATTTAGTTCCAAGATAAGTATCATTAAGAACTTGTGTTATGGATACTAAATAACGGATAAACATACATAAATACTTTTTTTTTTTTTTGTAAATACATACTTAATATACATAGAAAAACACCCAGACCAGAACAAATATTCATATTTATACACACAAATATTTGTCCTGTGTGGGAATCGAACCCACGACCTCAGGAGTGGAATGCGGGTATACTCGCCACCACGCCATATACGACATAAAAGATTTTTATTGCAGTATTCATTTATTGTTTGTAAATATTTAATTTACTATATGTGTAGTTTTTCATATAAAATGAGTTTAAACACAAAAGTTCCCGAAAAGCGGCTATAGGCTCGCAACCTATTACGTGGGACCAACAATATATTTGGCGATATGGCCTAGGCCTAGGCCTCTGCCTACCCCTTCGGGGAAACAGGCGTGAAATAATGTATGTAGGTATGTTTATTTAAAATGACAAACAAAACTTGAAATTATAAATTTCAAAATATGGAATTTAAAAGTATTCTAGTTAACTATTAGTAGAATAGTTAGCTAACACTAGTTTTATTCAACCCTGCTTACAATAAACAGCAGTAAAATTCTACAGCTAACTAAGGCCCCTGCGGAGATGAGGAATCTCAAAATAGCGGGGGGAGCATTTCCTTTCTGTATACAAGTTGCATATCAGCTATTCTAATGCTGTAAGGTCTATAGTTGTAATGTGACCACGTGACCTTGTAAAGATAATATTTATTTTGTTGTACCTACGTCCAGAAAAAGCTACTGGAGTTGTGGGAACTAAATTGAAATTTATGTCCAATAAAAGTGTGATTATACGAATTGATGTTACGACCGCTGAAAGTAAAATAGCGAACGGGTCTTTAAACGTTGACATTAAACATGAGTAACGGCGTGATAAATAAAAAATGAGTTTATTAAATATTTGGAAAACATACACAGTGTTAATATAGACAATTTTCTTTTTGATGTTGTTGAGTTGTTATTTGTTTTTAAATACATACATTCAATCACGCCTGTTTTCTCGAAGGGGTAGGCAGAGGCATATTATAAGCCCATTCGCCAATTTTATTATTGACCCACGTAATAGGTGTCGAGTCTATTGCCGCTTATTGGGAACTTTTATGATCGCCAGAGCCTCGTCCGTTGGTCGGCAAGTGCACCACTTGCAGGTGAGGTTGGCTTGGGGGTCCTAAGATGGTGGTAGGAACATTGCGTTTATTTTATATAAAATACTAGCGATAACACGGGACTTCTTAAGTAAGTCTTAAGTAAAATATGTACGTACTAATTTTCAAATTTCTTTTAGAATGTTCTACAGATCTGTTCAGCGTTTTATGCGTTAGTATGTCTCAGACAATATCTACTCACGACTTATGATTATGATCTAGACTTACAATCTTTAATTGCTAAAATGAAACAAAGCTTTTGAATACATGGAAATAGCTCAAAACATTTGTCTTGCGTTGCGGTCTAAATTCTGTCTATTTTTACCGTAATAGATCCTGGTAACTTAATTATCATCAAATCATTAACGTCAATCATTATTAATTTCAATAGTCATATATAATATATATAGATATATTAATTATGAAGATAGTTACTATTATGACATACACCTCAATAGTTCCTAATTTTTGAAAACTTGTTTTATATCTTCAAAAAAAAAAAATTCAAAATTCATATTCATTTATTCAAGTTTGGCTCAAAAGAGCTCTTATGAACGTCAAAACTTAAAAACTAGCGCGCCCATTCACTGCGGGCGGGAGCTTGATCGTAAAAGAACTTGCAAGAAAATCGTCAAGGTTAGTTTTTTCTCCCGCCAGTTACAAGAATATGTACTTAGTAGTAAAACAATTTGACAAATCTACAAAAACATGTGTTCTGCAGTCACATGATTTAAAATAAAAGAAGAAAATAACTTTTTATTTTAAGTTATACGAGTATGAGTACGAATAAACATAGTAGACATGAGCAGACCAGTCCTTACTGGTGGCACCCGTTCACGAGTATGACGCATGAACCAGCCATCGTTTCGCTCAACCATATTTTAGGGAACGCAACGACCCGACGCATGACGCCACCACCGCAAAGACATTTGAGTGAGCATGACATACTCAAGCTACAGGATAAACAAATTTTAACAAAAATAACATTATATTAATTAAATGTGCTGCAAACCACAAATATTTTTGATCTTATGAAAGATATCATTTACAGCAATTCAGTCTTAATATCTATATAATGATTTGAACAATACTATGCGTTCCTAATCAAAAACATCATTTAGGAGAATGATAGGACAACAAAAATTGTGTGTGCAGCTATCAGATTAAAAATAATATTAACTTTTCTCAGTAAGCTAAATCTTTAATTACAAATAAAAATAGTAGACAAGAGCAGACCAGTCCCCACAAGCAGCACTCGTTCACGAGTATGACGAATGAACCAGCCATCGTTTCACTCAACCATATTTTAGGGAATGTAACGACCCGACGCATAACGCCGCCACCCCTGAGACATTTAAGTGTGCATGACATACTCAAGCCACAAAATAAAAAGATTTGTACACATTTGTACTATTAAAGTAGCAGAAATAACAATAATATTATAAAAATCAAACAGCCGCAGACCACAAAATTGTTTGTTCTATGATAGATACAATTTACAGCCATGCCGTCTTATCATTTATATAATCTTGCGTACAATAGTATGCTTTCTTAATCAATGTTTCTTTAATAGCTACTTTAAATTTGTTTAAGGGCAAATCCAATATATCATGCGGAATTTTGTTGTAGTATTTCATACCTTGCCCCATAAAAGACTTCCGAATTTTTTGGAGTCTTAGAAATGGATTTAACAGTTTATTTTTATTTCGTGTGTTAAAGCTGTGACGTTCACAGCGCTTAGAATAATTATTTATATTTTTCCGCACAAACAAAATACAGTTAAAGATAAACTGCGAGGCAATAGTTAAAATACCAATTTCCCGAAACAACTCTCTAAGGGATGATCTAGACCGTAGTTTATAAATAAAACGTATAGCTCGTTTCTGTAAAATGAAAATAGTCTCAATTTCAGCGGCAGATCCCCACAATAAAATACCGTAGGACATCAAACTGTGAAAATAGCTAAAATAAACAATTCTAGCAGTTTCAACATCCGTTATCTCACGAATTTTTCGAATCGCATATGCGGCAGAACTCAGTTTACCAGAAAGGCTTTCGATATGTGGGCCCCATTGAAGGTGTTTATCTAGTGTTACACCTAGAAATAAGGTTGAATCGACCATTTCCAACCTCTGACCATTCAATTCTATATTGGTTTCAACATCTCTTACATTGGGTAGTGAAAAATTAACACATTTAGTTTTTTTAGCATTCAACTGAAGATTATTAACAGTAAACCAGTGAAGCAACTCTGAAAGTGCACTATTTACATCGTCATAATTATTTTTATTTCTGTTAGTTTTAAATATTATTGATGTGTCATCTGCAAATAACACCATTTCACACTTTCTACTAATAAAGAATGGAAGATCATTTATATACACCAGAAACAAAAATGGGCCTAAGATTGAGCCTTGAGGAACGCCCATCTGTATACACGAACCAGATGATTTAGCGCCATTAATATCTACTTTTTGAAATCTAGATGTAAGATATGAAACTATCAACTTCTGAGCCAAATCACACACGCCATAGAAATTAAGCTTAAGAATAAGGGTACCGTGGTCAACGCAGTCAAAAGCCTTCGATAAGTCACAAAACACTCCTATGGCGTTTTGCGACCTCTCCCAGGCATCATAAATATGCTGTAGTAACGCAGCACCAGCATCAGCTGTAGAACGACCCTTCAAAAAACTAATTAATAATAACAACTTATCATTATACCGTGTAAATTAGTTGTACGCCAAATTGCGACCTTAATAGTACAAAAATATGCACCATTACAAAGTTTGGTAATAAAACTCATTTCCTGCAAAATATATTTGAACACGCATTTTTCCTATCACGGTTGAAAGGTTGTAGTGAATTTCCGGTTTTACCGAAATTGGGCTAGTTAATGGTGTTTCACTACGATATCGAATCGAGAATTAGGAGATTCGTAGATAAAATTGAATGAATACAACTCACGCTCATATATTTCATATGGGGTGGTTATGAATGAAGTGATAAGGGCCGGAGCTGGTGTTAAAGAAAATTTATAGTGACAAGAATTGAGAAATGTGGTTGGTGATATGCTTAGATGGTTTAGTCATGTTGAGAGGATGAATGAAAGTTGACTAACGAAAATGATTTATGATGGACAAGTGAATGGAAGTGTTGAAGGGAAAGACTACGAAAGACCTTCCATGACCAAATCCAGGTTTGGAAAAAGGGCAGGTAAAAAGTATCATCACTGCACAAATCCGGGGCTATCGTTGTTCATGGTCCCCGGAGGCGGCCGCCTTTAGGCTCCAGTATTGTGATTGGAGGAACTCCCATCCCTGTCGGGAACACGCTGAAGTATCTCGGCGTCCTTCTCGACAGCAGATGGGACTTCGAAGCTCACCTTCGGCACCTAGGACCGAGATTGGTGAGCACGGCGGGAGCTCTATCTCGCCTGCTCCCCAATCTCGGGGGAGATGGCGGCAGTTGCCGTCGCCTTTACATGGGGGTGGTGCGATCCAAAGCCTTGTACGGGGCCCCAATTTGGGCGAGCTCCGTATCGGGTCGCCATCGACGGATCCTGCGACGGCCGCAGAGAGTCATGGCGACTCGTGTTGCTAGGGGGTATCGCACCATCTCCCATGAGGTGGCATGCGCGCTCGCCGGTTCTCTTCCGTGGGACCTCGATGCCGAGGTTCTCTCGGCGGTGTTCTGGCGTGGCGCGCAATCCCGGAGCCAGGGTCTCCGCCCCGCACCGGACACTGTGGTGCGATGGCGTAGAGACGCTCAGACGCAGGCTCTGGGCGCATGGCGGCGGCAGCTCTTGACGAGTGCCGAGGGTGCCGAAGGTTCGAGGCGCCGTATCCTAGAGGCGGTCGGGCCCATCTTGGAGCGATGGGTCGGCCGTCGGTGGGGGTCGATGTCCTTCCGGCTCACGCAGGTGCTTTCCGGGCACGGTTGTTTCGGAAAGTATCTGTGTGACATCGCCGGGGGGGAATCGACCCGGTGCTGCCACCACTGTGACTGCGCGGAAGACACCGCGCAGCACACTTTGGTGGCGTGCCCTGCGTGGGCGGGGCCGCGGTCGACGTTAGCCGCGGCCCTGGGTGGAGTGGCTCTCTCGCTGCCGACCATCATGCAAAAGATGGTCGACAGCGAGACGGCGTGGGAGGCGATGGCCTCCTTCTGCGAAGTGGTGATGTCGCAGAAGGAGGCCGCGGAGCGGGAGAGGGAGCGGGATCCGCTCTCTCTCCGGCTACGCCGTTGGCGCAGCGGGCGGGCCAGGAGGGCCCGTCAGGCAGCGCCCGGGGGGTCTTAGGCGGCGGGGGCAGGGGGCCCCTTCCGTCTCGCCATAGACCCCCCCCGAAGTCGGCCAGTTACGCCATGGCCGCACAAGGAGGTAGGGGGGGCGCTGCAAATTGCGCCTTCCTGAGGAGGTCTCCCCGGTTCTGATCCGGGGGACGTTGGCCGCGGGCGGGGTTCCAGAAGCTACAAACCCGGGCACTGGTGCCTCGCCCCTTTTCAACAGCGGTGGGCGTCGTCTGAAGTTTTTTAGTGGATAGGACTGCGGTGGTCGCGTCGGCTGCAGTGAGCCCCACACCCCCTCCCGGTCTCCCCCTTTTGGCCGGGAGACAGTGCGTAAGCAGCATTTTTTAACAGACGATAATAAAAAAAAAAAAAAAAAAAAAAGGTAAACCGCCGGGCGTGTATAAGAAGGTTAATTAGTGTAAATTAACTAAAAGTGTGTGCCAAGATCGTAGCAAGTGAAAGGGTACGATCTCTTCCTACCCCTACGGGGAAGAGGCGTGACATTATGTATGTATGTATGGGGTGGTTAGAAACTTGCTGAACCTATTTTGAAACGATCTATATAGTGTTCCCAAGGCTCACTTTTAGTACATAGATTTTTAATGTGAAATGTGTCAAATGGTCTTCTTCAACTTAGCGTTATCCCGGTTGCTGCCTTACGGGCCCGGGGCCCGCTAAACCCTCCAATATTGTAAGTGGCTGTGGGTGTGGCCTTTATGGGAGCACTGCCGCCTGACCTCCGAACCCCAAAAGGAAAGCCTGCGCCAGAGCCTCGTCTGTCATCCAGCAGGCGCACCATCTTGCAGGTGAGGGTGGCTTAGGCCCAAAGATCTTCCCCCCCTACTGGTCTTCATCTTGTCGTGGTGGGGGGCTGAGTACCTCCCGGTAGGGCGTAGAGGGCGCTAGGGAAAAGGTAACACCCAGAGATTGGCGACTCTGGGTGCCCTCTGTACTGACTACCGGTGAACTTGCAGTATTTAATAATAATTTAATTACTTTAACTGTTGTTTGAGACGTGTAAATAAATATCACAATAAATTTGAACCGGTTCTCTTAATGAATTCGCCGTTGCATGTTTATTTGACTTTTAATTTTAGCTAATTGTTAGGGACTGATAATAACTGATCCTCCCTAATTAATTAAAGTGGTAAAGAATTATATAAACAACTTCAAACAAATTTATGTGTGTAGGTTTAAATTATTAAACTTTTTAACAAGCTCATTGAAATTTACAAATAATATATGTCTACTACATCTCACACGACATGTACATAATGACCCAAACTAAGATATATTTAACTATGTGTAGTAACCATAGTACAACTTATTTTAATATATGTATATAAGTACTTATAGAAAAGGAAAATAAAGAAAAAAAATCACTAGATTTTTTTGTTTTATTTGGGAATCGAACCCATGATTTTAATGTTAGCCAGTGCTGGTATCGAAATTTCTATGCCAAATCAGTTGTAAATAAAGTGGCATTATAACTTATAGGGTTGCTGCTTTTTGGTAATTAATAAAATATGATTTGATTTCTTTTAATGTTCTTATGAAGTTTGTATATCTTTTAAAGCCCTATAAATAAATATTCTCACAATCACACCAATTATTTAGTTCCAAGATAAGTATCATTAAGAACTTGTGTTATGGATACTAAATAACGGATAAACATACATAAATACTTTTTTTTTTGTAAATATATACTTAAGATACATAGGAGAACACCCAGACCAGAACAAATATTCATGTTCATGCACACAAAGATTTGTTCTGTGTGGGAATCGAACCCACGACCTCTCGAGTGAAGTGCAGGTATACTGACCTCCACGCCATATCGGTCGTATAAGATATAAAGAGTCAGGTGATAAACCAAATATATTTTAAATTTAGTAAAAGAACTACTGTATTTCATCACAACATTCCTAAGATCGTTAATTTTCTTAGTAAACACCAGAGCAGAAAATGAGCAAATTTTTCATACTATTTTTATAGATGCCATTAAAGATTTTTCTCAAAACAAAATGGCTTCAAAGGAAAAACGCACACCGTGCTTGAAATTCCCGGCGAGCAAAAACAAAAGGGCAGGCGGCGGCGGCAGTGTCCTGTCATTTTGCATCAGAAAACGCAGAGGCAGTCGGTAAAAAAGGATATCCTGGACTTTTGTTTTTAGGTATTTCTTCTAAAGGATGATTTCTTGGTTTTTTGTCATACTAGCGGCCGCATGTGCTTCGGCCGGCGTGGGCGTATTAATATGCCTCTGCCTACCCTTTCGGGGAAACAGGCGTAAATGTATGTATGTATGTATGTAGCGGCCGCCTACGAGTTCGTCCTCGTGACCTACATATTTATAAATTTTACTCTTGAATCACTCTGTCTATGAAAAAAAACCGCATCAATATCCGTCGCGGAATTTTAAAGATCTAAACATATATAGGAACAGACAGACAGCAGAAAGCGATTTTTTTCAATATCTTACCTCGTTCACCACCTTCAGAGAAGTGGAAGTGTCTGAAAATCAGCTGTGGATACATACGTAGTTATACTCTTTATGAACAAATGGGGTTGAAAATATAAAATGCGGTATGAATTTATTGAAATGTATTAGTGGATATAATTTTATCTTTTTATTACTAAAAGCATACAAAAATATATGACATGTAATGCAATCACGGTGGTCGACATGGTGCGTAGTCCCATTTTTAGTTATTACGAATTAAATATTCTTTATTATTGATTCCCACCTTCCCAAATAACTACGTAAGGTTTATCATAATCTTGCCAATTTAACGACATATTATACATTTGCTATACTTAGAATATACATTATGTGCTAGTTTTTAAGTTTTGACCTCCATAAGAGCTCTTTTGAGCCAAACTTGAATAAATGATTTTGAATTTTTCTTCAAAAGATTAATAGGTCCTATTCAAAGCAATCTTCCCTTCCCTTCCCTGATACTTTTGATTCACAAATAGCTTCAGCAACAATGACACTTATTTAAACGTTGCCGCATAATTTATAGATTACCATTTCCCTATTCATTTTACACAAGGGACTCGCCGAAACGGAACTTTGCCTTCGAAAAAC
The DNA here is from genome assembly GCA_949126915.1 of Musotima nitidalis. Classification (NCBI taxonomy): domain Eukaryota; kingdom Metazoa; phylum Arthropoda; class Insecta; order Lepidoptera; family Crambidae; genus Musotima; species Musotima nitidalis. Next base: position 3,679,733 of record OX421415.1, on the reverse strand, counting down.
TGAAAGGCGTATAATTTAACCAAAACTTTTAATTGATTCTAACCTTGCGACGTTAACAAATGACCCGAAGACGGCTCAACGTGAATTTTGGGGTCATAACAAATTGATCGTGACTTGACGCGAATAAATTTGGCCTAGTTTTGGATATATTTTTATGCTGTATTTGCCTTTAACACGTCTGTAGAACAATGAATAATAGCAAACTTTTTATGATATGAAATGGAATTGGCTACAAATGACAATTCACTGCAACAATTGTTACTAAATATTTACACTTCGGAAAAACCTATTGTGGTTGTTGATGCAGTCCATTGTCAGACACACGGACGTACAGAAATTTTGTTAATAGGGCCCACTTGATAACCTTGACAAAAATACCAACAGATCTAGCTGTTCAAATCTAAGTTTCGCCAAATCTATTTACAGTTAGGTACTATATATTCAACTCCTTTGATACTAAATCACAAATCAAATCAGGTGGCAACTCATCAAATAGATCTTATCATAGCTCCGTAACACGAGTATCTTCAGATGATAAGTCTTCATTTGAAAGGGTTTAACGACCATACCGATGGAAAAGGGACAAGCCATCTCATTATTTGTATTCTGAGCAGGGCAGGGTTATCAGGTTCGGGGTTGTCACCCTAAATTTAGGGAAAACTTTTAAGTTGCGGGGTTTTAAGTTGAGAATTATGGGGATGATGGGTATTTTGTATTATAAATAATGGTTCAATACATGGTCTTGGTACAGCGTTAGGCGAACTAGCTGCTTTTTAGCAGTCGCAATAACTGATATAGTGAGAGGGTGTATAGGGATCCTACCAAGACCTAAGGAGCCCAAGCCAACCTCACCTGCAAGTGGTGCACCTGCCGATCAACGGACGAGGCTCTGGAGAACATAACAGTGCCCGGTTAGCGGCATTACGCTCGCCACCTATTACGTGGGACCAACTATATAATTGGCAAAGTGTGGGCATGTAATATGCCCTGCTATATAAAAAGACGTGAATGTATGTATTTATGTAATATATAGTCTATCATCATCGCGTTTAACCGCAGAAAGTCTGCATATCGCGATACAATTTCGATGTATCCGCTAATTCGACAGGACATAATTAAAGGTACAGTGCTTAGGCCCTAACCCTGCTTCTGTTTTCTACTAGCTAGACTTTATTATATTATGCCTGGTTTTTTGGTTCCTAATGAACATTTGGTCAGTTTTTTTAGTTCGACAAGCATTTTAACATTTAAAAACTTTACTTTACTTTCCTGATTAAAATAAAAATCAAAATTCAGCAAACTAATGCCCTTGTTTTTAGAAACACAGTTATAATATTATACAGAATTTCGGGGAGAAAATCATACAATTGCTGGCAACCCTGCCTCCTTGAGATGATTACGTCGCATTGAAGGCTAAGATTTCTAAAGATGAATGTAGCCACTGAATGTGGAGTTCAGAAGGGAGCCTCCGGGGAAGTGTTACATTGAGTTACGCAAATGCGAGCAGATAACAGGACGATTTGCTAAAGTCAAGATTAGTTGATGAAAAGGTTGGGTTATAGTCAAGTGAGTCGAGCCTCCTCAGGTCGGAGGGGTTAGGTTTCACGTAATCGGCTTTGAGTGAAGGCATTTACGCTTTGCATAGAAACTAATATATTAATTGCTATTGTATATGTACCTATTTACCACAGCAATTAATGTATATATATATATAGTATATTGATGGTGAATAGGGATCCTAACAAGATCTGAGGAGCCAAAGCCAACTTCACCTGCAAGTGGTGCACCTGCCGATCAACGGACGAGGCTCTGGCGAATATAAAAGTTCCCGATATGCGACAATAGGCTCGCCACCTATTACGTGGGACCAACACTAAAACTAGCGAAATTTGGACATAGAATATGCCTCTGCCTACCCCTTCGGGGAAGAAGGCGTGATTGTATGTATGCATGTATGATTCGAGCCTCCTCAGGTCGGAGGTTTCACGTAATCGGCCTTGAGTGGAGGCATTTACGCTTTACATAGAAACTAATATATTAATTGCTATTGTATATGTACCTATTTACCACAGCATTTGATATATCGTTAGTTAGCTAACAATAAGTAAAATTTTACAAGTTTTCAGAAGAGACGAAATACTGATTTTTCCTACACGAGATTGTATAGCAGCCCTCATTATCATACATAGTAATGCTTTTATATGTGATATTATTATTAGGGATATTGTGTGTATTAGAGCGGTTCTAAAATCTATAATATTAATAAATTAATTTCATTTCATTTCTTGGTTCTTGGTAAAGCCAGGGCTTCAACTTTTTTTCTATAAATATAACAATGTAAATAATGCTTTCAATGTTCAGGTCGTATGACACCTCCTACTGATATTACAAACCTTGCAAGGTTCAATGGTTGTTCGTAAATAAAAAAAACTAATGTATAAATTTTAATAAAATAACGCATATCAGATTTTTAGTAAAAACCAAATGGACCCAACACGAAGCTGACTAAAATTGTAACCTTGTGTACAAATTTTATTATTGCAATAAAGGTAAATAAATAAAGCAATTAATGAATGTACAAAAATATATTTTTGCGACTTGAAACTCAAATTCACCTAAGCCAACGGGAAAGAAATCACGCCTAAGCCAACACGAACACAGTATCCGATATTAGTATTGACAGGTTATTAATAACTCAAGCGTTATAGGCGCCGAGTATTCTATTTCGGGAGTGCCGATCGCAGTTCGCGGGTTTCCGAGGTTCGGTAGCTGTCTCCTACGGGAATCGGCACGATAAATCAAACCAAGTGACGGACGTATCGATTGAGGCAGAGAAGCCGTCTCGCGGGTTTACGTATTCAATACTAATTTGACGGTGAATCTGTATCATAATTTAAACCATTTATTTATTTATTTTGGACAACCAGTAGCTGTGACATTATTTTCTTATGTCTAAGTAAATATTCATTATGACAAGCTGAATGTACAACATTTGAAGGTGCATATAAATACTCTAACAGGCTTATTATCAAAGTTAAATTAAAAATGAAATGACAGAAATTAAAAATGAAAATAAGAAATGGAATGAGAACGAATTAAGACACGTTGGGCGTGGTCTACCAACGTTTTGTGACCCATCCTAAGTTACAACTTAATAACAAATTTTATTTGCAACATATATGTATCATATTATGTGCATATTTTTGACACATAAAGAGTACGCATTCCACTTTACGGCGCACTATTAAAATATCCAAAAAAATAATTAAAAAATCAGAAAGTAATAAGATTACCATGTTTTTAATACTTTTATATGGATTTAAAAGTCTGAGAAACTATTTTGTAATTATTATTGCTTGCTTTATTATCTTATTCGTATGTATCATAACCTTAAACGTAATGGCGCTTAACTGTATAACAGTATGTCTTAATTATACAGAATGTTTTATAGAACTTTTACAAAAACCGGATATAAATCCTCTGTGCTAAAATGGATCTATTACAATTAAATTAACTTAGCAATAAGATTAGACATTCGCTGAGAAGTGCTATTAGTAAATTTCGGTCACACTCATAAAATGTTTAACTTGTATATACTGTTAGTACCTACTGAAACGTAACTGGCACGCGTGCTCTTTACAATCGCATCTCCACGCCCACAAGATTATTGTGCCGTTCTCGCTCGTAAAATTATATTTTGCGTTTGCCATAAGAAAAAAACTGAAATGACTTTTTTATGTTTTCCGCAAGCAGTCCAATGAATTACTTGTGTATTTTTTTTTGTCTTACCTACACAACTCCATTTAAGCGTTGCGGCAACGGTCAAAGGTTGAGTTCTGAAGAATTTTATTGCGCGGGAATTGTGTACGAACGCCATGTTGGTTTTTCCTCATTGTTAGTTCGCGCACTGCGGCCGACTTTTTTAATTTGTTTGAAAATTGCACAGTATTGCGCGTTTTAGTTTCACTCGTATGTGATTACATTGGTTTGTAGCATAGTTCAGTTTATGTTTTAATTAGTAAGTTGGGGTTTATACACATTAATTCATGTAGCCATTATAACCACTTAAACACTTAAGTGGTTATAATAATTAAAATCCAAAAATTAAACCTACGTTTAAACCTAAACTGTCTCTAAAACTTACTTACTTAAATTTTACTTTGCGTTCCTATTATTTATAGTTGAATTCACCATTAATTTGAGGGCATTGTCTGATTGAAAATGCTTTTATATTATATGTTATGCTAGGTCTGATTAGAAGTCAAGACAGAGTCATAAAAGTTATCGCCTAAGTTTCGGTGCTTAATTAAGTTGCAAAGTCAGCTAATATAAAAACTTTACGTACTATGGTTATCAAAACAATAAGCCACAAAGTAGGTCAGTAAATTGTGACATAAAAATCTATCAGAACCGATCAGAAAAAAAGGGCATTCGGAACCAATAACACCACACTATATTACCGGATTCCATAAACTTACCTACCTACCTGAGATATTGCATTAATATAGAATTTCATTTATCCTGGAATCCCGGAGGGGGAAGACGCGGGAAGGCGGGTGAAGAATTTCTCGGCCATTCGTGGCCCTCTACAGGCTTCGATTGAGAACGGGCATAAGTTTCGGGTCTACGCTTAATTCAATTTATTTACCCCCCGATTCAAATAGCCTTTTGTGATTGGCGATTTATCATTTGGACGCGAAAAGGTGTTATTCACTATTAACAGCCATTTATAACCTTTAAGATTTTTAGCTTCAGTGTTAACGAGTTGTTTTTGGGTAAAAGGTTTTTTAGCCTGTTATATCAGAGTCCTTCTGCAGGGATTAATTTGGCAGGTACGCCAATCCATACTGGCTCCGCGTGATGAGAATATGACTTAAATTCCTTTCACCTTGTTTCGTGATGTAGTGGGACTACTGGGATGATAATTATGAGGATAGATTATTTTCAGATTTATCCAGTTGCTTGATTTGAGCTATTCAAATAAGGGAAAGTAAAAAGTTCTTTATTTCATAAACTTCGAAGTTGAAAATGTCAAAACAAAATTTGATTTAAAAATAAAAAATTTACTACACTGAAATCACGAAGCTTAGATTCACTTACATGCAAATAAATAAAAATTAGGTGTGAGTGAATCTAAGTGCCAGTTCCGAGCCCCCGCTCTGTGAGAAGAACTGACTAGAAACTCACAAGCTATGCTCTTTAAATTATATCTGTGTCTTACTATCTTTTTTAAGACGTTTTAGATTCCTGTATCATCATCATCTCAGCCATATAACGCCCTCTGCTGAACATAGGCCTTCCCAATAGATTTGCACATTGAACGATCCTGAATTGCCTGCATCCACCTGCTTCCCGCCGCCTTGACCAGATCGGTCGATCGCGTGGAAGGCCGTCCGCTACTATGTTACCGGTTCGCGGTCGCCATTGAAGAACCTTAACGCCTCATCGGTCGTCGGTTCTTCGTGCTATGTGCCCCGCCCATTGCCACTTCAGCTTGCAATCTCGCCTCGCTATGTCGGTCACTCCAGTTCGCCTATCACGTGGGGAAACTGTATAGTATATAACTGTGAAACGGCATTTTAGCAGGCCGTCATGAGTGTATGCGCTTTGTACCGTACTTATTTCACGGTATGAAGCGCTTTCATTTTTTTCTTTTGGACTGCATCGACCGCTTTCCATCAGGCAGGATGTAGTCATTATGACGTGTCACATTAAAAAAGGAAAATAAATAGTTTATATTCCTGTACAATTTGTTGTAAAAAATATCCTTTATATGTTATTTGTGCTAGTAGGTAACAAACAATAATATTAATATCACATTTGTACTGTATGTCGCACTTGAAACTTTCGTAGCAATCTTCATCAACTTTCAATACATACCGACATACAATCACGCCTGTTTCCCCAAAGGGTAGGCAGAGGCATAATATACGCTCACAATTTGCCAATGGTATAGTTGGTCCCACGTAATAGGTGCGAGCTTATTGCGGCTTACCGGGAACTTATATGTTTGCCAGAGCCTGTACCACTTAAAGGTAAGGTTGGCTTGGGCTCCAAAGATGATGGTAACATCCCCTATACGCTTCCCATACAACTCCCTCCACAACCCCTCGTTTTTAATACATTTCATTATGAACATTAAAAAATTCTAGAAAACAAGCAATACTACATAACATCAACACTAATCCTAGTCAGATTCCATTTTCTTAACTATGATTGAAATAAAATTAATTATGCGGATTTGATTTGAAAGCAAAATTTTAATAGTATAGTTCAAAAATGTATGTATATTTATCTACATCACCATCATAGCATTCATGATCATCATCATCACCTAGCATTGTCCCGGTTGCCCTATATTTAAGCTTAGGGCCCAGGATCTGCTTACTGGTTTAACTAGATTTAGCTGAATTGCAGTTATTACATGAAGCGACTGCCGTCTGACCCCCGCAACCCAGAGGGAAACCTCATTCTTTGGTTTAACCAGCTGTCAGAATGTTAGAAGGCGCTGACTTCCTAATAACGACTGCCATATATGTTCACGACAGCCGGGACCAACGGCTTAACGTGCTTTTCGAGGCACTGAGCAAGCGATAATGTATATTAATTTACAACTCATCAATAACTATTTTCGGCGTCGTATTCAATAACTTTCTTCCTGCTTTCATGTCAATAAAAATGTCCTATTAAAATGTCAACATACAAAGAAACTGTTAAAAAAGTGCGATGAAAAGGAAAATGGGTAACTGCTAAGCATCTGTTGCCTTGTCTGAACAGTCCTTTGGCATAGGCGCGTGTCATCAATATCGGTCAGCCGCGGTCATAGACCATCTACTCCGATAGAAGTGTTCATCATCACCTCAACCCACTAACGTCTGACTACTGAGCTCGGGCCTCATCTGATGAGCCAACATAAAAAAAATCGTACTCAATTAGAAAAGAGAAAATAATAGGTTGGGGAAAAAGTCTTTTCGTATTTTTGTATGAAAAGTCAAGACATTTTTTTCAAAGTTTATTTACATTTATTTACAATATATATGTACCGTTTTGTTGAATAACTTTCTGCCATTTTGTGGGCAGAGACATTATCCCGTTACTGTAGAAACTTTGGGACTTCTGATCAAAAAAACGGGACAAATAGTTTTGGCAGTCCTCTCTTGAGGTCAACCTTACAGAACCTAAAGAATTCTGCAGAGACCGAAACAGGTGAAAATCTGAAGGCGCAAGGTCAGGGCTATATGGTGGATGCACTAGGACCTCCCAGTCGAACTCTCTTAATTTTTGCTGAGTGGCTAAAGATGTGTGTGGTCTAGCGTTATCGTGATGAAAGACCATACCCTGCCTGTTGATTAATTCCGGCCGTTTTCTCTCGACTGCTTCCTTTAATCTCATCAGTTGCTGGCAGTAAAGATCAGAATCGATGGTTTTGCCGGGCGGTAAAAGCTCATAATAAACAATGCCCTTCCAATCCCACCATACACACAGCATCACCTTATTTCGTGTTAGGCCAGGTTTGGCCACAGTCTGTGAAGCCTGGCCAACTTTCGACCACGACCTTTTTCGCACGTTCTTGTCGTACGTGATCCACTTTTCATCGCCAGTTATCAATCTCTTCAAAAACGGCTCGGTTTCATTACGTCTCAATAATGAATCGCAAATGAGTACACGGTTCATTAAGTTTCTTTGAGTGAGCTCGTGTGGCACCCAAATATCGAGCTTTTTTGTATAACCAGCTTTCTTCAAATGGGTCAAAACTGTTTTGTGGTCAATTCCCAGTTCTTCAGCTACATCGTAACTACTAATATGCCGATCTTGCTCCACTCTTTCAAAAATGGCGTCCATTTTATTCGTAACAGGGCGACCAGAGCGAGGTGCATCTTTAACATCAAAATTTCCGGACTGAAAACGTTTGAACCAAATTTGTGCTACTCTTACTGACACTGCATCAGGTCCATAAACATCACAAATTTTTTTCACTGCTTGAGTTGCATTTTTGCCTTTTTTATAATAAAATTTAAAAATGTATCGAATTTCTTCATTAGATTCACTCATTTTTACGGAGAGAAAAACAAATGAAAAATAGCGCGAAACAACTTTTTTTTATTTTTTTCTTTTCTTTATAATGGAACCTTTTTAATGTTACCAAAACCAGCCAGACACAAATAGTACAGTCAAAAAAAAATTATAATAAGTTTATACCTACGTTATGCGAAAAGACTTTTTCCCCGACCTAATATTAATATGGGACAATTAATTTCATGTGATATAAATAATTGTTTGGTCGCTGTGATAAAAATATGTAAATAAAAAAAATATAAATACGTGATAAAAATATTGTATGTGCATTAATTTATACACCTAATAACTTCTTGTGTTTTGTGTTATGTATATACATATCTATATAATGTCATGTGTCTTTTACATAAGTTTTTAAACAGAAAAAAATGGATTTGTATTGAAATATGTGCCAAAACCTGTCGAAATAACTCACTTAATTTGACGTCAACTGTCGCACTTAAGACGTTTGATAAGCTTGACTGTTCATAACTTTTGGCATATTACATGTCTATTCGAATAGGGGTAATCTATGGCCGCGAATGACTGCAAAAGCCATCGATCACCGCCTGTGAGGGTGATATGTCGAACTATGTAAAATGTCTTCAATCCCTCTTACTCTGGTTTGAATTGCGATCTGATCTAGAGAGGATCCCAGTGATTGTAAGTATGACGGCACCTAATTTGGTCGACAGAATTGGCTGTTTATTTTTGTGTATGGTATACAATATATGGTCATATCTATTAGAGTTGGTGGTCTATGACCGTGAAAGACTGCAGAAGCCATCGATCACCGCCTGTGAGTGTGATATGTTGAACTATGTAAAATGTCCTGAATCCCTCTTACTCTGGTTTGAATAGCGATCTGATCTAAAGAGGATCCCCGTGATTGTATGTATGACGGCACCTAATTTGGTCGACAGAATTGGCTGTTTATTTTTGTGTATGGTATACAATATATGGTCATATCTATTAAAGTAGGTGGTCTATGACCGTGAAAGACTGCAAATGCCATCTATCACCGCCTGTGAGGAATATGTTTTCACTGTCTGGGACTGGTCAAGAAGGCACATGATTTATAGGCCGGCGATTTAACTACAATACTTTCCTGTTTCTAATATTCTGTTATAATATAGAGCCTTAATGTATGTAGTTTGACGCTTAATGCTCTGATGGTTTGCAATGATCTGATGGTTTGGTTGGTTGTTTGGGTTTGTTGGTTGTTAATTCAAAACCATAGAGTTCTTTATATAGTGAAAAATATGTCTTGTTAATAATAATATTTTTTATTGCACAGAAAAATAATACAAAGCAACATAAAACAATACAAATTCTACATGACTAATGCATTGACTGAATAAAGTTACACATTGAACAGAGTCCCAAGCTAGGCACCGGTGTCTGGGCGAACCAATACTTTTTAAGTTTAATATATGATTTCCAATGTAATAATATTATATGCACATAGCTCGAAGAACCAACGACCGATGGGGCGTTAAGGTTCTTCAATGGCGACCACGAACCAGCAAACGTAGTAGAGGACGGCCTCCCACGCGATCGACCTATGATCTGGTCAAGGCGGCGGGAAACCGATGGATTCAAGCGACTCAGGATCGCTCAATGTGGAAATCTATTGGGGAGGCCTATATTCAGCAGTGGACGTCAGATAGCTGAGATGGTAATGATGATATGCATCTAAATAATATTATTGAAATGAACAGCATTAAGAATGACTGACAAAAATTAACATAGGGGTTCTTCCGTAGAATTGCGTCCAGCGTCAGTAAGTTAAATAGTAAGTAGTTAAAACCGTCTTACGCCTTAAAAACAGAGCTATATTTTTAAATGACACAATCGAATAGCCGCAATTTGATAGCAAACTTCGAGTTTGCCGTTAAGGTTAGAAACTGAACACTCTTTTTGTAAGAAGTGATTCGAAGACAAGAAGGTAATAGAAAACCTAAAATCCTATAGGCCAATTATACGTTTCAAAATTTTAAGGGTGTATGTATAGGGATCCTACCAAGACCTAAGGAGCCTCACTTGTAAGTTGTGCACCTGCCGATTGACGGACGAAGCTCTGGCCAAATGCGGTAAGCGGCAATAAGCTCACCACCTATTACGTGGGACCAACTATATAAATGACGAAGTGTAGGCGTATAATATGTCTCTGCTTATCCTTTCTGGGAAACAGGCGTGAATGTATGTATGCATGTAATTCAATATAATTATGTCTAACAAAAAATATGCCTTTCATTACCTATGCTTATCTAAATTATGCCTTTAAATGATAGTGCGTTTCAAAATTCGGCGATATGATGTTATGCGTTATAACGTTATGCTTTATAGCGGTATGGCAAGTGACGATTATGGTAATCAACATTATGCATTTTCAGTTTAAGGCCAAAAACGTTATGCGTTTCAATAGGTAACCCTAAAAATGTTAACTTAAACATTTAACTAAGTTTTTACTTACTACTGCACTCGACATATATGATGTCTTAGGGCTACCACGGCCCCGGGATATAGCAGCCTCAATAAGCAACATGGTTATTAGTCAGAAAAAGTCCGACACACCCTTCTGCTCCACCTGAAACCGTCTTACGGTCATTAGATGATCACGCCCCGGTCAAGTGAACGTATTAATACTCAATACTTTTTGCATTCCATAATGTTGCAATATATGGTGACATAAATAAAATGACCGATATGGCGTGGCGGCGAGTATACCCGCACTCCACTCCTGAGGTCGTGGGTTCGATTCCCACACAGGACAAATCTCTATGTGCATGAACATGAATTTTTTTCTGGTCTCGGTGTTGTCCTTTGAATATTAAGTATGTATTTACAAAAAGAAAGTGTTTAAGTATTCATGTTTATCCGTTATTTAGTATCCATAACACAAGTTCTTAATCATACTTATCTTGGAACTAAAGAATTGGTGTGATTGTAAGAGAATATTTATTACTAGCAGCGCCCTGCGGTTTTACCCGCGTGGTCCCCGTTCCCGTGGAAATATCGGGATAAAGAGTGTCCTATGAGTTAGTCCAGGACTGCAGCTATACACGTACAAAGTTTCATCACAATCGCTCCAGTAGTTTTTGCGTGAAAGAGTAACAAAAATCCATCCACATACAAACTTTCACGTTTATAATATTAGTAGGATTATTACTTTTGCTTTCTAGAACTTGTAGAACTAATTGTGTATTTCTTCTTTTCAGGGTGAAAAGGATAGCGGGAAAAATTGTATTCTCTCCTGCGAGAAGAGAAAAGCGGATGACACCGACTTGAACAAGGACCTTAAGAAGGTAAGATTTACTTACTTTTTTATTTTATTCATTAAGAAAATCCACAGCTTTTAACAACAATTTTTTTAAAAACGAGTAATAATGGATTTATTTATATGTATATAGATATTTCTATGAGTATGCATGACTTTGTATAAATTAAGTAATTTTCGTCAAAACTGAATAACTGAATCACCAACTCGCCTACCCAGCGTGGTTATTATGGGCAAATACCCCCAGTATATTGTTTAGCAGTGGACTTTATAAGGCTGATAATAATATGATGATACTAAAAATCGACGAAAATCAATTGGAGAGGCCTATGTTTGTGTCGCCTTCTAATGGTACAGATAATGATAATGATCGACTGCTTACCATCAGTCAGCCATATGATAATTATAACATAACCCATAAAAGAACACAGACAGTTTTTCCAAATCTGACAGACCGCTTTAGTGCCGACCGTACCTAAGAAAAATAAATCTTAAAATAGGTTAATATAATGTCCACTTTAGTCTTTATGACATGCATGAAAAACAGTTTTCCTCTTAGCTTTAAAGGTTAAAAGTCCAAAAATCTGAATTTCAAATCACAGTCGCCACCTCGGGTTGCGTCTAGAAATAAAACCACATCACAAAAACTGTTTTAATACCAGTATTTCGTCCATAAAACATCTGCAGGAATATATATTATTACGTTAATAAAAAAGCCGTTCTAAACTATAAATAATTGATATCTTTCTTGAGTTACTGTTTGAACTTATATATATAAATTAAACATTATTTTGTACCGTTTGCTACTTTAAATAGCTTTTATTGTATACATTATGCGTCTCAAGGATAATATATTTGAATCTAATTGACCTCTGGTGCCAATGCGAATTGGGTCCGCGTGATGGAGTGAGAAGGTGAGAGGGAATCAGGTCATGATTCCCTCTCACCTTGGTTCGTGAGAGGAGGATCGTGATCAGCAGTGGGACGTTAATGAGCTGAGCTGAGATAATGATCCTGTGACTTGACACGGAGATAAAGATGTTTATCTGACTGTAAGCGACACATCATGTTCATGATGTCAAATCATCAGTTGGGTTGTGCAAAATGTACCGATGGTCTGGTGAAGATGTGCGTGAAAAAAGACATCTACACATTTATTGCCCTCATCAAGGTGGAATGTGATTTTAAAAGTCAGTTGAAGCATTGCATCTTCAGTTGTCCTACCCTCTCTAAACCCAAACAGATTGTATTAAAGTATTTTATTTCTTTATAGGTAAGATATTACTCTCCTCCTTACTATTTTCTAAAAATTTATATAAATTAGAAAGAATTTGCCTTGCCATTGGTCACATTAGTTTTATCTCCCGACTTTTATATGGGACATATAACAGCATTTTAAAACGGACGAGGCTCTGGCGGCAAAAGGCTCGCCACCTATTACGTGGGATCAACAATATAACTGGCGAAATGTGGGCGTATAATATGCCTCTGCCTACCTCTTCGGGGAAACAGGCGTGATATTATGTATGTATGAAATGATGATGAAAATTTTTATTAGGAAATAATATCGACGTGACGAATTACAGACAACTGTAGTAGGGTCTGATAGTTTAGTGGTTCTTCTTTCTACCTTTCTTATAAATCTTGTGTCTGCGAGAAAAAATATTAAACTTGACGATTTCCTTGCCCGTTATTTTGCCATCAAGCTCCTGCCCGAAATGAATGGGCGCGTTAGTTTTTAAGTTAGACATTTACAAGAGTTTTAGTAAGCCAAACTTGAATAATGATTTTGACTCGGACTTTGTCAGTGAAATTTCAACAAAACTTGTTAACAATTTTTTTTAATGGATCGTTTTTAATCAGTAACGCGGCGACAGACTGCCAAGAGACAGCAAACAATAAAAATTAAATTGTCTCTAGATAAATTTGAATTCGATGGTTCATACAAAATAACCTCCAACAGTAAAAGTTTGAACTAATAAAATCATTAGTATCAATAATAAAAGGCCACGACGATAAATGGGGCCGCATCACGCCACCCGCCCGCTCCCTTAAAGCCCATATATAAAGGCTTTATTTTTGTTTTGTAGGTAGTATTATCTTCTACAATATTACGATAAAGCAGGGAGTTGTAAATATGTCAGAAAAAGTGCTCATAATTTTTTAAGAACTATGAAAATAGAATTAGTTTTACTATATTATAACAAACGAAATAAATAAATATTCTCTTACAATCACACCAATTATTTAGTTCCAAGATAAGTATCAATAAGAACTTGTATTATGGATACTAAAGAACGAATAAACATACCTTCTTTTTCTAAGTTTTTCTAGTTATAAACTAGTGACAACAAGTGTACCTAAATTCTACATTATATAAAACAACGAAAGCACATTCGGAGCAATCACCCAGGCAGTCGCATATCACAAATCAGCTAACTTCACTATAATAACTATTATAAGATGGCATATAATTGCAATAACTCAGTTGAGCAAATACAACCGGTCGCTCATTTCGCGGTAAGCACCGCGGGTGTGAGGGAGACAGTTACTTAGGCATTGCAACATATTAATCTATTTCCTGTATTGTTATTTCATTTTTACCTGTCATCATATCCTAGCATTATCCCGGTTGCCCTAGACTTAAGCTTAGGGCCCAGCGTCTGCTCACTGGTTCAACCAGATTGGACTGAATTTCAGTTATTACGTTAAGCGACTGCCGCCCGACCTCCGCAACCTAGAGGGAAAAATCAATTCTATGGTTAAACCAGCTGTCAGTCTGTTAGAAGGCACTGACTTTCTAATAACGACTGCCATAGATGTTCATGACAGCCGGGACCAACGGCTTAATGTGCTTTTCGAGGCACGGAGCAAGCGTAATAATTATTTAACTGTAATGACAAATAAAATAATTTGATTTGATCATCTCATTACTTATCAGTTGATTATTAAAAGAAAAAGATAAAATACAATTAGAAATATGTTTCCCTCTATAAATAACAGCTCGGTACGTATATTATTTTCCCGAAGTGCAGTCTGGCTTGATGAGCCGCTTCTGCCATCTATCACCATCAATCATCATTATTTCGTCATTCTTCGCGGGAGTGGCGTGGAAAGGGGTGGGTCTTACCTTGATTGCTGAAATGCTGGCGTATGTTTCTGGCATATACCATTGTGGCAAGTGGGAATTATAATTTTTATTTTTCTCTTCAGTTTAACACCAATATTTTCTCGTTGGAAATCTTGTTATATTTATGACAAGAATAATATTTACAACAAACACTATTTACATGTACGGGTGTAAGAAGGATCCTTCCAAGATCTTAGATACCCAAATTATCCTCACCTGCATGTGGTGCACCTGCAGATTAACGGGGGAGACTCTAGCGAACATAAAAGTTTCCAATAAGCGGCAATAGGCTCGCCACCTATTACGTGTGACCAGCAACACAATTGGCGAAGTGTGGGCGTATAAGTATGCCTTTACTTTCGGGGAAACAGGTTGGAATTTATGTATGTGTATACATTATGTTTACAAATTATAATTAAAATAATTTGTGTAACAGTGGCTAGGTTATTGGGTCAGTATATCTGTATTCTGTTTCTAGTATCGTAGATTCGATTACTACACAGGACGAAAATTTGTGTGCACGAACGAGAACATTTATTCTCGTTTAGGTAATTCATATTTACAGAAAAGTATTCAAGTAAATTTCTATATTGTAGGATCTTTCTTATTTGAAGCTAGGTGCCGCTGTGCGAGATTTCTGGAAATATGTTTTTACTTATATATGACAGAAGACAACTGAGAGATGTGTCACTTATAACCAGAGGTCGGAATTAGGTAGAGTTATTTATGTACTTGCATCGAAATGTTGATATTAATGTGGACCTTCCCGGGATTTCAACATCATATTTCAATCCAATATCATTGATGTAAGTTTGGCAACGTCGCGCGTGCAGTAGTCTAAATTAAAAAAGTAAAAGTAAATAACTTTTTATTAAAAAGTAACGGGATTTTTTCTATTCTTTAAAATTAATCCCGGGATTTGAGGCATATCCACTATATTCTTTCGCTGTGTGAAATCAGTGTAAGTACATGAATAACTCTACCTAATTCCGACCTCTGCTTATAACAAAGAGTTATTATTTTCGTTATATAGTTATTTTGATAACTTTACCGATTTTGCTGTACCTATATAAAAATAAATTTTAAATCTAACGAGGTAACTACAAATTTGCCAAACCTATATACATAATAACATCAAACTTTTTAACGACAAACTAGAGCACATAAAATGTTATGAAAATACATTGCTTGTTAAAAAGGCAAGTGCAGTTTGATCGCTTAACCAAGCAATCGTTGTAATGCATTAAAGCGACATGCATTAGTCGCTTGACTGTGCAAAATGAACGCGAAATAGCGCTTAGAACTTGTAACTTTACAAACTACTAGCTTTTGCACGCTGCTTTACTCGCGTAAACTTTTACTTTGATTACTCGTGTTTTAGCTGTAAATTTACAAGCCTATTTTATGAGTCGAATTTGCAATGATTCCCACACAGAACAAATCTTTGTGTGTATAAATATGAAAATTTGTTCCGGTCTGGGTGTTTTCCTATGTATATTAAGTATGTATTAACAAAAAAAATATATATATGTTTATCCGTTAGTCAGTATCCATACCACAAGTTATTAATTTTACTTATCTTGAAAGTAAATAATTGGTGTAAGTGTCAGAAATATTGATCTTATATTTATTTATCTCAGCCTATTAACGTCCCACTTCTGAACACACCTCTAACCTATACCTCTTGCACACCAAAGTGCAAGGATATTGGGTCATACTCCACCACGCAGACCCAGTGCGGATTGGCGAAGGCAAGTGTATAGCGGCTTGCAGTTAGCATTTTTCAAGCCGCCCAATTAGGCCTCTACTAGACTACCACATTTAGTGATAACCGAAATCAACGGCTTATCGTGCCTCCCGAAGCACGGAAGCGCTCTATATCAAATGCCACACAAACGATAACCCATCCAAGTACTGACCTCTGTAAACTCTGCTTTATTTCGGTGATCGTTTCCGACCACCGAGCACCGTGGAGCTACGAGCGCTTATCAAATACCTGTTTGTTAATCTGTGAGTATATATTTTAGCCATGCCAATTATATCTGTTTAATTATAATTAAAATTAAACAGATATAATTATTTAAACTAAACGTCAAAAAGTCAGTAAGACATATTTTTCTTATTAGCATTTTTCTATTTGTTGCTGCGAAATATTTACACAAGGTAGCTCTCTGCCCGAACAATGCTTCTTATATCTAATAGTAGGTATATTGTAGAGAGAGTCTAGATTTTTCTAGTATTTTTAAAGTGAATACAGGAGAGCAAGTATTTGAGCTAAGCGTCGAAAAGTTAGTGAGACATATTTCTCTTATTATAATTTTTTTTCATTTGTTGCCACGAAATATTTACACAAGGTACCTAGCTCTGTTTCTGATCAATACGTAGGTATATATATTAACATCATGTTGTAACTGTTTAAACAAATAAATATTTTCTGACAGTTACACCAATAATTTAGTTCCAAGATAAGTAGCATTAAGAACTTGTGTTAAGACTACTTAATAACGGGTAAATATATATAAATATATATATATTTTTTTTGTAAATACATACTTAGTATACATAGGAAAACACCCAGACCAGAACAAATATTTATATTTATGCACACATATATGATTTGGCCTGTGTGGGAATCGAACCCACGACCTCAGGAGCGGAGTGCGGGTAAACTCGCCACCACGCCATATCTGTCCACATTAGTCGTCGTCGGTTTGTGGAGAATAATAAACATATTGAGTATATACTCAATATACCAATTACTTGGTGAATAGTAAAGAGAGAATCGAGATTTTACTAGTATTTTTAAAGTGAATAAAGGAGAGCTTTGTTCATATTGTTTGTGGGTCGACCGATTGCATTTAGGGAGTTCGCTTCCAGTAATTTCCTCGATGTCGAGCAGGTCCGATCGTGAACTGTTTGTCTAGAACTTCAGCACTGTATACAAAACTATAGATATGTCGCAATGAAGCTTAGTAGGCTGTTTATTTATTTATAACATTAAGGGGGAGTAAAAAAATATACACCAAAAATGAACATAACAAATACAGTTAATACTTAAAAGCTAAGTGCTGTTTTACTTACAAATCACCACGGCATGTATTGACACAGAAATAAGAATATACACAAACAATTTTACTCATAAAAACACAAAAAAAAAACAACAACTCATATGACATGACCCAGTTGAGGTGTTTATAATATGTATAAAATAGATAAGTTAAAATAATACATACACATTACCTATACTAAAAACTTAAATGCTTTTAACGCTTGAAACTTAAACGCTTTTAACGCTTGAAACTTAAACGCTTTTAACGCTTGAAACTTAAACGCTTTTAACGCTTGAAACTTAAACGCTTTTAACGCTTAAAACTTAACCGCTTATAACGCTTAAGTTTTAAGCTTCCAAATAACATATTATTTTTATAAATATGTTATATATTATGTACTTTTATTTATGTTTGGATGTAGTTAGGAGGTAAGTCGATTGGGTTGCTCGCGTGTGTATTACTTACTAGTATTATATTATACTTATTAGTAAATATTTAAAAATTATTTAGTATCCTTAACACAAGTTCTTTATAATACTTATCTTGGAACTAAATAGTTGGTGTGATCGTCAAAAAATATTTATTATTTATTTATATAAATATAGGTATGATACTTTATTCTGCGAATGATTTTGCCAGAAATTTTATAAAATCTGTATTTTTTGTTATAATATTATTTAAGTTACCAAATATTATAGGTGACCTGTTTGTTTATAGGTTTTTTTTAGAGTCTGCTATGAAAGTTAAGGAAATAGTAACAGATGGAATTATCGTCTATTTGATGTAAGGGAACACCAAACGCCTTATTGGTTTGTGTCTATCATATTTTGGACTAAACTAATGCTCTTGTCCCAACAAAAAAGTTTAAATTTAGTATACAAGTAGCTCTCTATTGCGCCAAAAGAGTCTTAATCTCAGCCTATTCGCGTACCGGAATATACAATTTAGATTTTGTAACAATATACATCATGATTCGACTCGACACGGTCATATAAAACAAATAAACATGTTCTGAATTTGAAATTAAACCATATTATTTTTAGTTGTAATAAATTTTAGAGGTCCGTAACAAAACAGTGGGAAGAAACCTTAAGAATGTTTATAGTTTATGGTATTTTAAATATAAGAAGTTTAACTTCTTTTTAAATTTACTTTAATAATGTGTTAAGTCATCATAATCATATCAGTCATTTGAAGTCCACTGCTGAACATAGGCCTCCCCATTGCTTTCCACGTATATCGATCCTTTGCCGCTTGCATCCACCGGCTCCCCGCCGCCCTGACCAGGTATCGGTCCATCGCGTGGGGAGCCACCCTCTACTACATTTGCTGATTCGTGGTCGCCATTCAAGAACCTTAACGCCCCATCGGTCGTCGGTTCTGCGAGCTATTTGCCCCGCCCACTGCCACTTCAGCTTGCAAACGCGCTTCGCTATGTCGGTCACTCTAGTAACAGCGTGTAATGACTTAATATTTCCTAAGTTTATGGTAAATACTGAATAAGGAATTTATAGGGGTAAATGTTTAAAAGTTGCCAATAGATTTATGACATAGTAAAGGCGACGTGGATCGGGGAGCCACTTATGCCGCATAGAGATCTGTAGACTTCTTGTGACTAAAATAATTTTTTTCAAGGGGATGCACAAAAGATCCGATATGAGAGTCAAAGTGCGCCTCGAACAGTGTGTCCCCCAACTGTGGCCCCCGTGATAAGATAAGATAATGTTTATAAATTTTTTGCATCTCAAGCTTGCTGTAACAAAAATAGATCAACTACGGAACCTTTACGTGTCAAAACCTGTCAGATATTTTTCCCAAGACTAAAAATAATGTTTTGTTGGTCGAATTAATATTGAAGCGTTTATAATAAAGTTGATTCATGCAGAACAGAAAAATATATAGAGTAAACTATACAGAGAGGCGCTAACCGCTTGCCGCGGCGGCGTGCAATAATAAATCACGCGATATTGCAAACAGATGCTGTGTACCTACGCTACTCCACGGTCGTTTTGTTCTCCTATCCCATATTTTAAAGACGATTTTTTTCACTTTATTTATCACCAGCTGACCCGGCAGACTGTAGTCACGTCTTTTTTTTAATTTATTATGTCAATGGCCTAACTGTCAAACGACTGACAGCTATGGCAATGGTTACAATGAAAAGTTCATGTTGTCAAAAGTGAATTGAAGTAAATGAAAATTTGGCAATATAAGCAAAATTTTATAGGGTCGTTAAGTTTTCTTTCATTGGCGATCTGTTTTTTTTTATAGTTTTTTTATCGAGAAATCTTATTGACAGTTATTAAGTGAAAATCATTAGTAAATTTAAATTTATAAATAAATATGACTGAAAATCTAACGCAGCGCTTCTAGCCCCAAATTAAAAAAAGGTTGTACTATTAGTATACTATGTAGTTTTGTAAATATGATACATAATACAGGTTACAACCAGACCAAAGCAAAACGTTTTATTAATTGAGACATTCGAGAGAGAGCTATTATAAAAAGTCATTTAGAAGTTAGGCTCCATAAAGCTAAAAGTCAACTTAAAACGTTTAAACTAACTATACTAACGTATATATACGTCCTAATCAGACCTAAGCAGCCAAAGCCAACCTCACCTGCAAGTGGTGCACCTGCCAATCAACGAACGAGGCTCTGGCGAACAAAACAGTGCCCGATAAGCGGCAATAGGTTCGCCACCTATTACGTGGGTCCAACAATAGAGCTGGCGAAATGTGGGCGTATGAAATGCATCTGTCTACCCCTTCAGGGAAACAGGCGTGATATTATTATATCTGACGACCGATATGGCGTGGTGGGTAGTATACCCGCATTCCACTCCTGATGTCGTGGGTTCGATTCCCATACAGGACAAATATTTGTGTGTATAAATATAAATATTTGTTCTGGTCTGGGTGTATTAAGTATGTATTTACAAAAAAAAAAAATTGTTCATATATATTTATCCGTTATTTAATATCCATAATACAAGGTCTTAATGATACTTATCTTGGAACTAAATAATTGGTGTAAGTGTCAGAAATATTTATTTATTATGTATATATATATATATTATATTATTGTAGAAGAGTATTAATGTAATCAGACATAAGTAAAATATATTCGAATCGATTTACCGACTCAAGCGACAAGTCGAAACCAACATCACAAAACTCAAGCACCACTCAAGACTAAAATAGTTTTGCAAACAAGGAGATTACAGCCCCAAAGTTTTCTACAAAATCTTTAGGAAAACACACTCGTGTTGAACTTATTTTGACATTTTGAGAACTTGAACTCTTTAGTGCATACTGCTTCGTTGAAAACTTACTTTTGGTTTGAAATTTTGTCTCAAATGTCGCCAGCCAACTTTCTTGGTACCAAAGTCTTTAGTGCATAGTTACTAAAGTTTAAATGAGATCTTGTTTCATTGATATAAGGTTCAGAGTTTGTGTTCACGTAATTTCTCTTTAGGTTCTGTTATGATTTGCATAGATTAATGCAGTTGAAAGACCAGCGTCTTAAAATTATGATAATTAAATTTAGTCTTAAGAGCGATGTTGTAGACTTAGAGGCTGAAAGACAAGCACACAAGATTGAGGAAGCCATTGAAGCCTGATTCATTTTGGGTAACTGTGCCTTCAGAGTAAGTAATAAAATAATAATGATTACCTGTTATTATTTATTTCAGACCTAAAATCCAAGTCATGTTAGTAGGTAGGTAGGTAAACTTTAACAAATTTATTAATAGGTATCTACTGAGGGCGCAATTTTATTTTTTTTTGACAATCACACCAATCATTTAGTTCCAAGATAAGTATTCATTAAGAGCTTGTGTTATGGATACTAAATAACGGATAAACATACATAAATACTTTTTTTTTGTAAATACTTACTTATGATACATAGGAGAACACCCAGACCAGAACAAATATTCATGTTCATGCACACAAAGATTTGTCCTGTGTGGGAATCGAACCCACGACCTCTCGAGTGAAGTGCAGGTATGTATGACCTCCACGCCATATCGGTCGTCCGCCGAATTTGTTTATTAAAATCGACGCATTTGCTTCTGGGTCCAGTGTAAAGAATAGTCAGGCCTATACGTTGGTACTCCCACGCAATCTTCTCAAATCAACCGCTTTCTTAAAATGCAGTGAAAGCGATCTCATCTCAACAGTAAACACAGTCTTAATATATAAAACTACACATACATTCACTCCTGTTTCCCCGAAGAGGTAGGCAGAGGCATATTATATGCCCACACTTCGCCAATTTTATAGTTGGTCCTACGTAATAGGTGGCGAGCTTATTGCCGCTTACCGGGCACTGTTATTTTCGCCAGAGCCTCGTCCGTTGATCGGCAGGTGCACCACTTGCAGGTGAGATTGGCTTGGGATCCTAAGATCATGGTAGGACCCCCTTACACCCTTTATTATTTATAGATCTACATTATTACTATTCCATTTCTTATTTTATAGTTAGCGGGGTCCTCACTAGTACAAATTAAGGCTACATGGTCGTCCTTTTTCCAATTTTGCAACAATCCTATAATTGTTTTAGTTTCTAAATCCCAAGCACAGTAGTCCCAAGGTATTAATACGTTCAGAAAACTTGAAAAGAACCAATTGCCCGGCCAATTCCCGGTGCCAGTCGCAATGTCGATTAGTTGCAATGAAGGATAAATATAATGTGAAATCGCTTTGGGACCTTTCTTTGTTTTGTGATTCTGTCAATTACAAGAGTATACATAACTGATGATGAAAAAAAATCCTAGAAATATTAACGTTAGAGTTTTCTTTAAACAAAAACAATTGTCACTGCACTCGCAACCCTCAAACTGCTTGCAAGTCTGAGGTAAATTTAAATATGAGCAGTAAATTTTAATGTACTTATTATACTGTCAATAATAATTTAGATTATTTCGTTCTACCTCTTGGATTTATATAAAACTTGACTAAAACAAATAAAAATAGAAGTAGTATAAAAAATAATACTATTCTTTGTTAACACAAGCGAAATCTGGGGCGGGATATGGGGTAACCAGTTGCGCGTTCGATCGAAGAATCAATTTACACTGAATTCAAACCTCGTCGATATAATACGTAAACGTTGTCGAAACAAGGAGCCAATGGGACTATAAACAAAAATATACAAACATTATTGTCAAAGTTTTTTTTAAAAAGGTCTGTAATTTATTGGATAATATATTTAGTAACATGATTTATTGCAGCACTTTTATTACCTGTAAAAGCACAAAATTGGTCCTTATCATCTAATTGTTCGATTAATGACAAAAGTCATTAGTACTTTGTGCCAACTCATGGCTTCTTCGTTATATTTTCCTCAAGTAAAGGTATATGCAAAGATAGGTAACGTTTATTTTACGAATATAATATCCTGGCATGATGTGGGAAAACTATTACTAATATTTTACCTGGTGCTTTATGGTATTACCGGAGATTCTTATTGTTAGAAAATCCATTGAATTTGGAAGTAAATTAGTCGACTAAAGCTTAGTAGCCCCCTCTTATCTAACATTGAATCGTAATAGTCGACGAAGAGAAATATTATCGGATGTTAGGCAGCAACACAATCCTGCATACTGGCTGGAACTGCGATCACCCACCCGCCTAGTGATTATAGGCAAATACTCGCAATAGAATAATTTTAATCTATTGCGGAGGCGAATGTTCAGCAGTGAATTTTAAAAAGCTGATACGATGATGATGATGATTATGAAAGCTTATTAATAAGTATGATCGGCGGCGGCACGTATGTTAAATAAAATGGCGGCTGTTTGCGCTTAGTTCCAAACGAAATAAAGAAAGAGACAGAGGGTGACTACTAGGATATCCAGAGTAGATTTCGTTCCTGACAATGTATATTTAAATACATACATACATTCACGCCTGTTTCCCCGAAGGGGTAGGCAGAGGCATATTAATACGCCCACACTTCGCCAATTATAATATTTTCACTTGCAGCATAGGCTTCTCAGATCTTGGTAGGAGCCCTATACACATATGAAATAGACGCCATAGATTATTTGGTTCGTGAATTTACTATTGAAAAATACACGTTCGATCCACACTACTCGAAATTCATTTATTTAAGCTAGGCTTCTGTCCGCAGCATAAGAGAATGTAACTTATAATCTAAACTAGCGACCGAACGCGAATTTGTGCCAGTAAGGTTTTCAATACATCATATGATGTCAAATGATAATAAATATGTTGGTGCTTCTGGGCCCCAAACTAATCTGAGCTATGTAAATGTACTATGTGTATTGCAAAACGGATATACACACTCAATACAATAAACTCTATGTATTGTGCAAGGAATTTTATTGTTTCAAACGAAGCAAATATGTGAAATATGAGTTCACTTAAGAGGGGCATGCCACCACGCTCGTGTTTGATAATATTAAACTCAAAAACCCCGAATATATGTCGTCGGGGTTGCGATCCTCGAGGTTTCAAGGCTTTTGTGGAATTGGGGCGACATGGTTTGTTGATTCAGATTATTTCTGATATAGCTGGCGTGCTGTATCTTTATGACAGAGAGCTTTATTAAGTGTTAAGGGCACATTTGGTACAAATCAGAGATGTAATCACTTTTCTGTGGTATACATTTTCTACCAAAAATATTTTTGAATGCCTACCTGCAAGTGGTGCTTCTGCCGATCAACGGACGAGACTCTGCCGAACATACAAGTTCCCGAAAAGCGGCAATAGGATCGCCACTTATTACGTGCGACATAAAAAAGCAAAGTGTGGGCATATATTATGACTCTGCCTACCCCCTTTGGGGAAACAGGCGTGATTTTATGTATGTAAATTTAATTTACGTGTGCATTGCAGTGATGGCACAAATTTCAACTCAGATCTAAATTCAATCGAAATTCTATTGTATCCTGTCTCCTGTCAGTAGTTCGCCGTCAAAGCAATAAGGCTGCTTTTTGTACAACTCATTGGAATGAAATTATTCAATTACTCTATTCCTTTTTTAGTGTGCAACATATAAACACTTCGGAAAGTAATAACTATCTAGATATTACTATATCTGTTCATGAAAAACAGCCTTCTGACGTCAGAAATCTGATTTTAAATGTATATCGGAAGCCTAGTAGTAACCACATTGACATTGGCACCCTTTCAGTCCTGAATCCTAAAAATAACAAGAGACAAAAACGAATGACAACTCTCCCAAAGCTGCAAGGTCACTAAAAATGTACATCAAAATCATCCAATCAACATTTAAGCCACAATCCGGCAATGTTTATTATTTTCAATCACAATTTTTTCGTAAATCAAAAAGATAAAAATGATTTTTTTATCGCTATCCGTCGCTGTGTATTGTCAATTAAAACTTCAATTTCATCTGCAATAATGCCAGTGTTTGGGAATCGCTGTGCCTCTGCCTGTTGTGTTGAATATCATCTTTGTTTTCGATAACTGTAGTTCAGTATTCTTATGTCATTCGAAACATATGCGAAAGTAGATATTATTATGTGTAGTATTTTTTACTTGCCATTGTACAAATAAAATTAACTTTTGTTAAATTAAATTAAAGGGTGGTCTTGCAAAACTGTCGCTAATCCTGTTTAGTTCTAAATTTATTTAAAACATCGTTCTGTCTCTCTCAACTTAAATCAAATCAAGAACTATATTGTGCAAGCCGGCGTTAGTCTACTTTTTACATTTTAAGTATGGGTGTCAAGTGATTAAGTGACCGGTTGTGTGGCATTACATTATTTAAACAATGCAATTTGGTTTTAATTTATAGTACAACACTCAAAACAATCCGCACTGGGTCAGCGTGGTGGAGTATGATCCAATATTCTCACATCTTGGTATATGAGAGGAGGCTCGTGCTCAGTAGTGGAACGTTTATGGGCTGAGATGATGACTCAAATCAATTGCTTAGTAAATAAAAAATAAATTGGACAATACAGGGCAGAACAGTTCATAAAAACAATGTCAAATGTTTTTGTGAACTTCAATATGCGCTTTTGAAACATCGATATTTTCTTAAAGTTATCAATACCAACGAAGCTTCTATAACAGAAGGTACCAGTAAAGAAGAAAGGAAGATAACGAAAAAGACAGATCAGATTTTCGTTAGAAACAAATGACACAAATATTGTTAACATCAAAGTCGTGTTTTCGAGACATTAATTTCGCATTCGAGACGTGGCGTGCGACTCGCGAATAACGCCTCGGCGGATTGTCTCGTTTAAAAAAGTTTTCTCATTTCGCCGACACCGATGAGTTTTTGCGCGCGATTTCTGAATCCACGTCGAATATTCAGTCAATCTGTTATTGTTTTTTGGTAATAATTTTTTCGTATTGTTCGTAGTCATGAACGTCGATTTTCGGACAATCATTGTGTTTATTAATTTGGGTATTGTTTTTAGGGGTGACGGTAAAGTTATTTGCTTAATTGCGTTTTTTTAGATTTATCATGTTGTTTTAATTAGAAATAGATCGTAATAATGTTTAAGACCTGATGTGGGGTAGCGTATGTTGTTTGTGAGAAAGGAAACAATGCAATATCAGTTGTGTGTGAATACTGGTATGCAAAAATTACATAATTAAACAAGTGTCACGAAAGCGTGTGGTGCGAACCCTGGCGAGGATTTTAAGAGTATGAGATTTTTTAGAAAAGGTGTTTACAATTCATATAGTAGGTGATGAACCTTCTCTTCACAGTTTTCCGCATCTCACAAGAATCCCGTATTTTTTCGGGATAACAAGTAATCTAAATACTAAATGTCATCGAAATTCACCTAGTGGCATTTATAATATTAGTAAAAATGACACCAGAAATACTTTTCTCAAAAGTACTTCAAAAACTAGTAAGTTGAAAAAAATTATTCTGGAGTGAACTTATAACATTCATATTTCCATCAAATCTCGCAAAAAAATGCTCAAGACAAAATTACAATATCTAACGACATAAACAAACAATGCTCAATTATATCAAAGAAAGGTCATTCAAATCATTATCCTATTGTTTCAGGCAAAATTGGAAACAAAAGCCTTGAAGGCGAAAAGACCTGGCTTCACAGACGACCGGTACAACGAGACGTCATATTACATTGAGAATGGTGAGTCCCTTTGTGTTATCCACTATTAACAACACTTTGAAACCCACTTTACTATTTGTTGTATTTTATTGATGTCAAAAGCATGAGAACAGTCCCGTAGGTAATTTTTCATCACAACGCCCCTTTGGGAAATCTGGCAGAGAAATGTTCAGTGTTATTTGAGGAGACCGAATCAGAATCATTACCTAATTGGTTTTGGTCTGTAACATATAATTGTAGTAAGTAATGAGATACTTTAATTTGATTGGGATTGTACTCGAGTAACGTTAGGTACTTGTATGTTAAAGAACTTGATATCCAAATTTTACAAATATATAGTTTAAATTAGAAGACCGTTTTACGTTTATCAATCGATACCGTGTATTGTTGGGGTCTAATTTTAATATTGAAACAGTATAAAAATAAAACCTATATTATGGACTTAAATTGCGATTAATATAACTATTTATTTCCCGTTCCCGTTTTTGTCTCCCCGTGACCACAAATAACGGTAAATTGTTAAAGAAACCGCGATTTAAATCCGTAAAATGTGTTTCGTTTGTAATGTTCAATCGTGTAAATTTAAAACAGTATTTTCAGTTCTATCATATTATCTTCCAAATCTATGTATGTATGTAATATGTTCTGCAATATTCTTTACTCGAGTCCAAATTGTAGCGTATATTACCAGAACTATACCAAAAGGTGAATAGCACTAATTGGTTTACAAGGTACCATAATGGTATGAAAACATGCCATAAATCTTAGCTAAACACAACTACATCGTAGTTAACATTAAACTATTAGGTCGGAGTCCATTATTGGCTAATGACTTAAGCCATCAGCCCGGTTGCTGTTTTTTCTTCAATTTACTTGCGAGTAGTAATAGTGAAGCACCTGCTTCAATTTTGCAGTCATTAGGTCTTAAATAAATATTTGAAGTGCTGCAGATAATGTTTTCATTACCTTTTATTACATTAATATATGCTAAATATAAGCTAATTTTATGTCAATAGTAAAAATGATTACATCTGCCTGACCTTTATTTACTATAGATAATCTAAAAGGCATATCCATTTCTAAATTAATTTTGCAGGCCTCAGAAAAGTATACCCGTACTACTTCACTTTCACGACCTTTACAAAAGGCCGATGGGTTGGGGAGAAGATACTCGATGTCTTCGCCAGGGAGTTCAGGGCTCACCCAGCTGCTGAGTACGAGCGCTGTATAAGAGCTGGCACCCTCACCGTCAACTACGATAGAGTGGATCCAGACTACAGACTCAAACACAACGACCTCCTTGCAAATGTCGTTCATAGGTACTCTTTTTTCTTTAGTGATTAATCGAAACATTGTAGATAGCTTAAGGATAGTATTAGGTATCATTTTAGTTATATACCACCACGTCGCTTCTTCCAAGAACACACAACACAGTTCAAAGACACATTTCTCAATGTCAAGATTAACCACTCTCTTCTTGCCTTGCGATTGACTTTTTAACAGTTGATATTATCCCAACTACATCTGTGACACCTTCAATGGTTTGATATGGAACTTAAGCGTAATGCTCTTAACCAAACACCTGTTATACACCTCTAGGTTAAACAATGGAACGTAACAGGAGCTTGTTGATTCTAAATCTAATCGTAGAATACTATTGTATCTCCACAACGGTAAAGACGGCACTGAATGAGCATGCAGTGAATTGAATATTGTTTTTGATGAAGAGTAAACTAGATCCAGCCTTAATGGTTGATGTTATAATTCGATATTTGTATACTTATCAACGCGAAAAACACAATTTAAATTGTATTCGTTCACGCATGTTCATTTGCTGTTTGGTGTTTTTCTCGTATAATCTGTATTATCATATGACAAGACCCTGTCTGACTTTGAGCAAATCTAACCAATTAGATATAACCATTTTTACTCTGGACAAAGAATTCCATTTACATATTTATTTACTGAAGATTTCCAGTGAATGCACGTTTGGTGGGGGAACAAAACTTCAAGCAGTCTTTAAGAGCATGTCTTACAAACTCTTCAGTACATAAAGTCCTCAGTGATCTAGTAAAGTTGTTGAATCGTTGACTGTGAATGTCACGTCGATTTGCTCACTGTCGTCGGCTTTCCTCGCGTCGAATGCCTGACGTGTGTATGGTTACAGGCACGAGGTACCAGTGACCAGCCAACCCATCACTCTCGTACATATCGACGAGGACATTGTGGTTGTCAACAAACCGGCCTCTATCCCCGTAAGTGGCAATTGAGACAGCCATGTTATGTGTACGCTTTAGTCACTTCTCTCCACCTTTTTCCTTTACTGTATTAGCTTTGCATGGTTTGCTTATTATCTTAATGTAGTTGCTATATTTTCATTAAAAGACACAATTATGTAAGTATTTTATTTACCATGCCATCTGCATTCTACATTTATTTGTGTAACAATGAAAAAGATAATTAAGCAGATTTTCAGACATTTCAATCGTTATAAATTTTAAAATAATGACGCAATAAAGATACGAAGATAATTATTTAATGTTAAAAATATAATATGAGAAGAAAAAGAAAATAAATGATTATATTTCCAGCGATTCTAATAACACATCATAATGATTACATTCCGTATTCAAAATTCGTATTTGAAATCTCTCATTAAGACCAACGCTAAATATTTTAAGCCAGTGGTAAGATCCGCTTTTCAACCCTTTAAAATAAACCCTCGTCAGCCGTTTGGGTATTTAAAATAACACCATTTTAACTAAAATATTCTAGATTTGAATTTTTTACGTACTGGTTATAATGTCTACATTAAAATTGTATTTCAAGTATAATAAAAATTTACACTTTTTTTAAATTTTGTAAACAGTTACCAAATTTACTTTTTTAAGTGAATATTACTAAATTAAACATTGGGACTTTACTTATAATGTCTAGTTATATTTATAACTTAAATTGTGAACTTCAGTGAACTTTGAGTCAAGTAGAATGCTTAAAGAACTTGACGTAAGTAAAACTTGCAAATCACGTGTGTGGAGGCAGTAACTTGTTGAACATATAACAAACTTCGAGAACAAGATTGCACCGAGTCCAGATATAGTGCATAGAAACACGTCTGGAATAAAATTGGCTTCAACAGTTTATGCGCTCAACTAGGCCAGTCCCAGTCCGGTTGGTAGGTCCCTGTTATCTCACGAAACTTGAAACTCTGTTAGTGCCGTAAATTGCGTTCTGAATAATTCCCTCACTGCTCGGGGGTCGGGTGCAAGAATGAAAATGTGAGTGACGACGCTAACTTCGAGGTTGCATCTTAGTCAGTTAAACTTGGTAACAGTGTTAATTTTAATGAAGAAGAATTGAGATTCACTAAGTTGCCGTAAATAATAAAACTGTTTCCCCTGAATGGCTTCATCGTTCAAAAATAATCCAAAAACATAGATTAATAATTTATTATATTGGAATGTAATTTGTTAATAACAACACAATCCTTATACACCGTTCTTATGATTTCATTTATTAGAGCAAACATAAATACTTTAAAATACACAATGTCCGCAACAAATCCAAACAAAAAAAAACATTGATGTAATACTATCAACAGCATAGGACAAATGTAGTAAATCTTTTGATAAATATTGCTGAATGAAAGTAAATTAAGTGTCGCTATTATTGCGAATGCTGGCTTCGAGGGCTGTACTATAACTCAGACGAAATGACTTCATCAATCCTCTGACATATGAAAGTATTTTTTATGCCCTCAAAGGGTCCAATGACCAAGTGTACTCAATTACATTGATAAATACTGCTTTCCGAAGGAATATTATAAAAGTGACCAAAGAAATTTGCAGATATAAAAGTAAATATTTTCACATAAATATTCGAATAGAAGCTTATTTTTTAATGATTTTATTGGTCATAATAGTTTATATAAACATGTTTTTTTAAAATTGAAATCATGTTATATAAGTAGGAAGGTTATTATGTTAATTTATGATAAAGTTAGTCAAACGACAAAGGCTTGAATTTTAGCTATAGAGAAAGAAATTATTAGCATAACAGAATTTCAACGGTATAGTTATTGAATACATGTTTTTGCGTTATCCCAGTGCGACATTGTGCATAGTATGTAAGCCATTGCTTTAACTTCTTTTTCTATTAAAAAACACCACTTTAAACACCATATCATAAAATTCATTTTATACAATTGTTAAACCCAAACATCTCATAGTTCACACATTTGTTTCTATTATCTTCCACTCTCACAACAATCGGGCTTCCATTTCATATAAGTTTCATCTTTCATTTCATTATGACAGGAATCTATTAGATCATAAATCATTATACCTATACATATTATTGTCTTTAAAAATTAAGCCACACCTCTAAATTTAATGTCTAAATTTTCTATAAAAAAAATGTATTATGCACTTTATTTTTATTATGATTATTATTATACATACTTATTGAAACTTCCAAATAGTCGAGCGTTAAATTGTCTACAGTGTTTAATATAATCGTATGAAAAGAATAGTCCCAGAAGTTTAGAGTTCGTAATGAAATTACTTTTGTAACTTTATGGAGATGCCGTTTGACCCGTAATTTAAACACTTTGAATGTGCCAATGAATATTTCATTGAATAGTATTGTCTCTGCATAATCTCAACGGCTTTTTATATATTCGCTCGTTTTCTATTTTATTGATTTATAAACTAGTGAATCTTTCTATAAAATGCTCTTTAAGTTTATCTCTAAAGAGTTCAAGCAGCTTTTTAAACTGAAATAAGTCATACGATTTATTAAGCAATTATTATATTAAAGATCGCATAATTTCAAAATGCCAATGAAGTTTAACGTCATCAATATGTTCCATCAACTCAAGGGCATTAGCAGTGTTTTTAACACCATTTGTATTATGACATAAAACGCAATAGCCTCTAAAATCGAGAGGGTCGTTTTGTCCTTATGTTCTGATTCTTTGACGTTTGACCGTAATGTAATTTAATTGTGATGGCGGCCAGGCACGAAACTCCAGTGCTCGCTAACCCCTTGCGCATCATTCACGTGGACGAAGAGCTGCTCGTTTTAGACAAGCCTTGCTCGCTTCCGGTGAGTCCAACTGGTTAAAAGGTGACAGACTCTGCTTGGTCTTTGAACCGAGAATCACACACCTGTGGGTGGTCACACACGGTGGGCACCTTCTTTTTAACATAAGTCTTATAGAGTTATTCAAAATGAGGAGAGTTTTATATTATACATATATTCCATTTGATCATTTGAAATTAGACTATGAAAAATGCAGATCATAAAGAAAATTAAATCAAAAAGTATGTAAACATGTTCACTTAATTAAATACAAATCTTTCATAAATTCAAATGTTTCAATAAATTCACCACCGAATTCAGCCCACCGAAATTTGTTAGTAAAATTAAAGTGTAATAAAATTGAAAGCGGTTTAAACCAACTTCGGTCAAAGTTCCACACCAGAGTCTGACACGAACACGAGATTGTGGCCTGCACAAACCTTGGGGACTGTAGCCACCGCGACGGATCCACCAGTCTCCGAGAATCCCACTTGAAAGTGGCACGTTTTGGGTGTTGTTTTCACATTTCGATCAGCATCAGCACTATGATATGAGAACTCATCCATTTCTTCTCTAACAGTTTCTCTTCCTATTAATGTTACATGATCAAGTTCTACTTCCTTTGTACTATTAATGCTATATGAATCTGGTGCGCAATGTTTGTTATTACTAAAAAGACTTGAGTTCATATGATTAAGGTTATTAACAAACTCTTTTGTCGCAAAAGCTTTATTGAATTCAGCTTCTTGTTTTAATATATATTTATTTAAACAAATATGAAATTAAGCAGCAATTTGTCGTTTATTTATTTACCTTTTACTTTAATTGCATGTTGTGTGTTGTCACTAAGTAGAACAGCCTTTTATTATGGAATACTTAATTTGAATAAATAATATATGTATTATTCTTTATTCGCACTCTGAAATAGAGCTTTTTTAGTAATTTTATAGTAAATTTTAATTCTATAATAAAAAAAAATATCCCAATTGCTTTACTCAAAGGTTTTAGGACCTTTTTTAATTCATTCATTGAGAAATTTCGATTCGCTATAAATTCCAAAACTTTTTAATGAATCATATTTCGGCTGTTTGTGATGTAAATGCTGTATCGCCAGGTACACCCCTGCGGGAGGTATCGCCACAACACAGTCGTGTTCATACTCGCTAAAGAGTATAACTTGAAAAACCTGAGGACCATACATAGGCTGGACAGGCTAACGTCAGGTAAAGTATTAGCATTGTGCCATAAAACAACTAAACTAACCCATAAACAACATTATTACTAATTATAATTTATAAAAAGTATTGCTGTAATTAATGAATTAGCGTTCTAGTTACATGGACAATGTATTAAAACAGTTACACACTACGTATATAAACTTCATAAGCATTTTGTGACAATCTGTTGTACATGAAGCAACTTAAAAATAACCAGTTATTGTATTTTTAGACTATTCGAGTTATACAATCAGCACTGTAATCCATACCTAAATCGTTTTAAATACGGAAATACAGATCCTGTGTAAATAAGTAAATGTATTACAAGCTATTTACCAATTACGTATTTGCTCTCACGATCGTTAACTCATATACCTAAATAAATTCATATATTCCGTTCATCCTTGCCTTTCAATGGCATCTACATAATTGCATGTACTTAATTTAATCCATTACTCACTATGAACAGGTCTTCTACTATTCGGTCGGAGTCCAAAGAAAGCGAGACAGATGGAACACCAAATCAGGAATCGGCAGGTGCAAAAGGAATACGTGTGCAGAGTCGATGGACTTTTCCCTGAGTAAGTTAATAATATTGGTATTTATTTCTTCATACAAAGAATACAATTTAGCAATGAAATATCTCAAACAAAAGTAGTTTTTGTGGGAAGCTTGTGTTTGATATGGGAATTTGAATACGTATGTACTAATCAACAAGTCCATTCGAATACAACCAATGAGTGATATTTTATACAAGACGTGTAGTAGTGTATTTGTGTGTGTACATTTACAGTCAGTTGAAATAATATTTATACAAACGTAACTAATAGTAGCTTTTAAGTCGGTGTAACACGATTTAAATTTTAATGCACATATTGTATGTCAATGTGTGTTGAAGTATATTTTTTGTGTACTTTTTTTAAAATCAAATACTAAATATAACTTATCAAGGGCGCAAATAACAATAAAGACACACTTTACTCGACCCTTTACCCTTCGTTAGAAATTCTAAAGGGCAAGGTGATTGCAAAACTTTTGCGAAGCCTAATCAAACACTTGGTGATATTGTTTCATTATCTCATTGTAACATAAACTCACAATCCCTAGTAACCCGAGCTGCCGAGCAGACAGGGAGTAAGCAAATAAATAAACTAAGTGCGGCACAGCTGATTACAAAAACATTCGAACAGAACCATATTATTCTGTTTGCGAGCGGTCCGATTTGCTCCCTCAGTCACGTACAAATAAACTTCATTGGAATCAGCAAATACACTTTGGATATTAAAATTTTCTACTGAGATTGTAGCTGTATCGATTTTCATAAGCTAACTGCTTTAACGTTTGACGCCGTGGCATTCTCCCTCTCAGTTATTCAGGAGCTAACTCTTATTTTTATAAAAAAATTTTTAGCGTCTCTTGTGGAGTTAATATGCATTTCATGGTTCTGAAATGCGCGTAGAAAATTAATGTGAAGCAGTTTATTTGTATGACATCAACTGAGTGTTGCTAATAACGTAAATGTGTTCGTTTTTTAACAACGCTTTAAACACGAATAGAACTAGCTAAAATTGAACACTTGATCATAATAAAAAGTTACTTACACTAACCATTTTTACAGAATGTTGTTAAAACCGTTTTTTTTTTCTTTGTGATAAAGTGTGAAAATGTATACAACATTTGATATTTTTATTTTCGAGTGCATTGCAAATCTAGGACTACAGATTCCCCGTTGGTTTTATTCATTTATGTTTTTCTGTCGTTAACGTTTTTATTAATATTTTTTTTACGATTCTGTTTTTTCTAACCAAAATGTTTTTGAATACCATGAAAGTAAGGTGTTTATATTCTTGTAGAAATGAAGTTCTATTATCAACTAGATTCTCTGATTTATACAACGAAATATAGAACATGTTTATCTTTCACTTTCCGTATAACGGAGCTTCGTTTCTAAAAAGTAAACTTGCGCCATAGCATGTTGTTGAAATATACGCCATAAAAATCAAGGGTAATGAAAATCTGTAACAAATTAATTTCGACTATTTGTAAACAAAAAGTTTCAACCAAACAAAGTTTCAACTTTTGGTAAAATAAGAATGTTTATTCAATGGTGATTCTTCTTTGCAGCGATGAAATCGAGTGCCTGGAACCAATTGAAGTCGTTAGCTACAAGATTGGAGTATGTAAGGTGTCCCCGAAAGGGAAGGATTGTTCGACGATATTCAAGAGGCTCGGCTTCAACGAGACCTCCAACACCAGTGTGGTACTTTGTAAACCAAAGACAGGGAGAATGCATCAGATCAGGGTTCATCTTCAGTATTTAGGTAAGATATTGAACTGCCATTTTTTTCTACAAGTACGTATTTTTCAGAAATAAATTTATTAATCGACATTATTATTAAATAAAATAAATGTTTAATTATTTTATTTAATAATAATGTCGAGAATGCATAGGCCCTAAATAACTTGATATAATGAAAAAAGGTTTCAAAAACTTGAACCAAGATTCTATAGGTACTAAACAAGTGATAAACACACAAAAATACTTTCTATTTTGTAAATACATAGGAAACAGGCGAAAGAATATATGCGTATGCATACACACAAATATTTGTCTAGTGCAAGCACACTGACCTCCCAGTCATATCGGTAGTCGAAGTGTTGATTTACTGCAACTAAAACTTCTTCCCCAGGATATCCAGTAGTAAACGATCCGCTGTACAACCACCCCGTGTTCGGTCCTCTCCGCGGGAAGGGAGGTGATACCGGAGGCAAGACTGACGAGCAACTAGTCAGGGATCTCATTGCCATCCACAACGCGGAAAATTGGCTCGGAGTCGACTCGGCTGACGATGATCTGCTGTTCTCCAAACCAACTGCTGATGATAAAGGTACATAAAAAAAAATCTAAGCTAAGGTCCAAATCTAAGCATCGACTATTTCGATGACTTGGAAAGGGTTTTAAGCATTTTTCGCCCATTATATGATAATGTGATCATAATGGGTGATTTCAATACCTGCATCCTTAAAAACAATTTCCGATCCCATAAACTTTTGTCCTTGATTACTTCCTATAACTTGAACTTATTACCTCTCTCTGCGACCCACCATTTTCCTAACTGTGTTCCCTCACTGCTAGATTTAATATTAGTTTCCTCACCAAGTAAGGTGGTTTCGCATGGACAGCTAACCGCTTGTTTTTCTTATCACGACCTTATTTTTATTTCATATCGTATACGTCCGCCTAAATATAAGCCTTGTTATCTCCTTCGTCGGAATTATAAAGACATTAACTTAGAGGCTCTGCAACAGGACGCGGCTTGCCTAAAGTGGGACATAGCTTTGAGTAGCGAAAATATTGTGGAGAAGGTACACTTTTTTAACACATGCATCCTTAATGTCTTTGAAAAACATGCTCCGCTTAGACGGATTAAAATTAAACATAATCCTGCCCCTTGGCTATCAACTTACATTAAAGATCAGATGGTAATTCGGGACAAGGCAAAAAGAAGGCTAAAACGTTTTCCCACTGAATTTAATTTCGTAAATTACAAAAGGTTGCGTAATCGAGTGGGTCGCTTGTGCAGGGATGCGAAGAGGCAGCATTTCCACGATTCCCTTAACAATCGGGGTACGGCAGATGTGTGGAGGTTTTTGAAATCTGTGGGTATCGGTAAGCCTGTAAAGCAGCTATCGCTGGGATGCGACGTTAATTCTTTAAACGATTACTTCTCTCAATCTCCGGTTGCGTTAAATTCCTCCGTAAAGGGTGCCACATTGACGAGCTTGTCCAATTGCCCGAAACCTATTTGTCCGCAGTTCCAGTTCAGGGGTGTGGCGGAGACTGAGGTCCGTAAATCCGTGCTGTCCATTTCATCTGAGGCAGTTGGTGAGGATGGGCTGTGCTCGAAAATGATTATCATGATCCTTCCGCAAATCCTTTCTATTCTCTGTCTTATTTTGAATTACTCTCTCTTGAATTCCTCTGTTCCTGCAATTTGGAAAATGGCTCATATTATTCCTTTGCCTAAAACTTCTTCTTCTTCCACTCCAAGCGAATATCGCCCTATTTCCATCTTACCTTTCCTATCCAAGGTCTTAGAGCACTTAGTCCACCAGCAGTTGTCATCATATGTTTTGAGACATGGTCTTATTAGCTCTTATCAGTCAGGATTTCGTGCGGGTCACAGTACGGTTACTGCCCTAGTCAATGTCACCGATGATATACGTTGGGCTATGGACAATAAGTTACTTACTGTCTTAGTGCTGTTAGATTTTAGCAGTGCTTTTAATTCTGTGGATGTTGATATTCTCTTGGCTGTTTTAAAATCTATCAATATTTCTGATCAGTCTGTTATGTGGTTTGATTCTTATTTGCGAGGCCGCATGCAATGTGTTCGTCAAGATGATTCTATTTCGAATTGGTGTCAGGTGTCATCGGGTGTGCCGCAGGGTGGAGTGCTATCTCCTCTTCTTTTTTCTATTTTTATAAATTCTATCACAAATGTTATTTCCTCTTCCCGCTTTCATCTATATGCAGACGACCTTCAAATATATAGTAATTTTTCTGTGGATAATGCTGCCTCAGCTTTAGCTGAACTAAATGAAGACCTATGTCGTATAAGTAAGTGGGCTGTGGCGCATGGCCTTGCTTTAAACGTTAGCAAATCTCAGGCTATCATAATTGGTAGCAGGCACTTCACATCCTCTACATCCTTGCAGCAACTGCCCTCTGTGTCTTTGAACGGCACTTTAATACCGTACTCTAGTGAGGTCAAAAACTTGGGCATCTACTTAGATACCACCCTGTCCTGGAGAACTCAAGTTAATGAAATAAGCCGTAAAGTGTATTTCACTTTACATTCTCTCAAATGTTTGCAAGGATACTTACCCCAGGCTACTAAGATTTTGCTTGTACAGACACTTGTTTTTCCTATCATAGATTATGCTGATGCGTGCTTTCTGGATGCTACCGAGGAGCTTCTTAGTAGACTTGAGCGTTTGCAAAATGCGTGTATTCGTTTCGTGTTTGGCTTAAGAAAGTACGATCACGTGTCTTCCTTTCGCAAGACGCTTAATTGGCTTCCTATACGTCGTCGTAGGGATTCCCGTATCCTGTGTTTGTTGTTTAATTCCTTATTTAACCCATCTTACCCTTCCTACCTTCGGGAACGATTCTCCTATATTCGTCCTCCCGACGCTTTGTGTCGGTCAAATGTCCTCTTTCTTCTTAAATTCCCCTCGCACAGTTCCGACTTCTTCTCCTATTCCTTTTCTGTTCATGCAGTTAGACTGTGGAATGCGTTGCCTCCTAATATTCGCACTTGCAAAAATGTGGGCCTGTTTAAGAGAGCTGTAAGATGTCATTTCTTACAAGACTGATGAATAATATCAAGTCATTGAGTTTTTAATCAGTAAATTATATAAAGCATTAAGTACGATATACGTGGTAGGTTAATTTAATTATTATACATATTGTTTATTTTGTTTCCTTTTATTTCAATTGTTTTATACACATGTCGTCTACTATTAAATGTTTTTTCCTTATTGCGGACTGCTGGAAGAGATTCCTTTTGGAATAAGCAGCTCCATTGTACATTGTTATATAATATTTTTTTTCCTTTATATGTTTTGTGTGTACATAAATTGTTAAATAAATAAATAAATAAATAAAACATAGTGTCCTGCCAGTAAGTCAAGGTTATCTGCCTAGAGACAAACGTATTAAAAACTACTTCTTTTATCATCTGAATTCCTCTCACCACCATAGCAGCCTTATAAAGTTTACTCCGGTAGATTACATTCTATTGGGGGTACCACGCTGAGCAAGCGGATTGGTGATCGCAATTAAAGCCAGTACGTAGAATGACGCTGCTGCCCATCATCCGATAATATTTCTTACTCTTAATGAGGTGAGATGGGTTGGCACTATTCTAGGCCGTTACCACACGGCACCAGTAGTTCACACCAATAGTTTGCTCATTATAAACGGTAATAATAAATTTGGGGCGGTGATGCGGTTTGTAGTAGTTGTTTGAGATCGCCAAATGCTTGCTCGCTCTCGATGATCGTAATGTTAAGAAGAAAATGTTGATGACGGAACTTACTTGAACTTACTTTCTTAATTTGTATTACCAGGTGAGGAAGACGACACCGGCCCCGCGTCCAGGGAGTCGTCTCCAAGGTTGGAGTCACCAGCGCCTGGGCTGACACCGTCTACTTTGCTAACTCGTAAGTAACTAGCATTTATTACTAGTCCCGTTAACAATTCTTGCTAGAATTATTAAAATTTTCTAGGGAGTTCCCTTAAGGATGTGGGTGCTTACTAAGACGGCATTTTGCAAAATTCGACTCCTTTTTTTTTACGTTGGTAAGAAATGTATTTCGCACTGCCTTTCGGCCAAAGGGGACCGAGTGGGGGTGAGGGGCACACCGCCGGCAGACAAGACCTCCAACTACCCACTAAAAAACTTCCGACGACGCCTGCCGCTTGTTGACAGACAGGGGCGGGGGGCTAGTGCCTGGGTTTCAGCGTCTGGCACCCCGCCCGCGGCCAACGTCTCCCGAGCAAAACCGGAATCTCAGAGAGGCGCAGTGAACGCGCCTTTCTACTTCTGTGTGCGACCACAGCGTGTGCGGCCGACTTCTCGGAGGGATTGTTAGACAGCAGAGGCCTCTTGCCCCAGTCGCCTAAGAACCTCCTGGCGCTGCTTGACGGGCCCTTCTAGCCCACCCACTGCGCTCTCCACAGGTCTCTCTTCGTTTCCCTACCCGGTAGTCAGTACTGAGGGCACCCCAGACACGTCGGTCTTTGGGTATTGTTACCTTTTACCCAGCGGCCTCCTCCGCCCTAGCGGGAGAAACAGACCCCCCCCCCGCGTCATGGTGAACACCTTTTCGAGGGGAAAATTCAACTTCCTAAGGGAGTAATAAGAGGTGTCTTTGTTGATATAAAACTTATATAGTTTTGATTGCAGGGTTTTCAAATTACTAGAAAGTACTCATTATTTAAAGGTAAAGTAACAGTAAGGCCTACAGGTATTTTAAAATAGGACCTGTAGGCCTTACTCTTAATAGGACTTGTAGGTCACATATTGAATGCATGTGTTTGTCTTTATGCAGCAACCCTCCCGAGTCCCCCGAGCGGCACAGAGGCTCCCATGGAAGTGGCCCCCGCGCCTCGCGCGCTGTCCCCCGCCACCAATGAGGACTCCAATGATGCCAAGGTAAGTGTATCAAACACCAACCTTAGTCAAGATTGCACAAAATTTCATACCTCACTCAGTAACTACGACAAAACGAGATAATTATAAAAGATATTAAAAAATGCAATTCCTTACATTATAATAAATAAATAATAATAAATAAATATAATCTTACAATCACACCAATTATTTAGTTCCAAGAGAAGTATCATGAAGAACTTATGTTATGGATGCTAAAGAACGGATAAACATACTTAAATTGTAAATATATACTTAAACAATATAGAAAACACCCATACCAGAACAAATATTCATATTCATGCACACAAAGATTTGTCCTGTGTGGAAATCGAACCCACGACCTCTGGAGTGAAGTGAAGTGAAGTGCAGGTATACTGACCTCCACGCCATGTCGGTCGTCAATAATGTCGGTACATACATACATAATATCGGTCGTCAATATTAGAATAATATCACCAGAACATACTAGGTCTTAAAATTTGGATATCCCTGGAAAGTAACGAACTAAGAAACGTCACCGTCCCAAAAATAAGCAAGGCTAAGAGATCTGACATAGACCCACCTTGTTCCAGTCGGATAAGGTGACAGTGGCCACCCAGACCGGTTGCACGCCGGCGGCGACCACGTCGTCGAGTGCGGCTCTGGACGCGCTGTCTACAGACCCTCACTGCTACGAGTGTCGCGTGAGGTACCGCGACCCGCGCCCACGCGATCTTGTCATGTATCTGCACGCCTGGAAATACAAGGTGAGATTTCTCATAAGTAACAATTTTTTTTTATCACAAGCATATGGCCCATCTGCTGGAATGTGGTCAACGCAGACTATAGCCGCTTGCCGCAGCGTTGCCGACCCATTGAAAACAGTTGACTTCACACTTACATTCCTAAGGAACCAGGTTTTTAGTGCATATCCACTGCTTTATACTTATACTGTATAGGAATCCAACAGCAGCGATCTCAATGCAATAACAGCTCGTGGTGGGCACACGATGCGAGTATTTGAAATCGTCATTAGCCTGGCGGCCATCTCTGTTAAGGTGACGTTGATGATTGTAGATACTAAGGTCAAATTAGAACTCCGTTCTCATATGAAATCTTAAAAGTGGAACTACTCTATTTTATGTGATAGTTCGCTATTTTGATGGTTAAATAATTGATTATTTTTGTTGTTAGGGACCCGGATGGGAGTACGAGACGGAGCTTCCACAGTGGGCGAACGTCGACTGGGAGGAGTCTGAGAACTCATAGTTACAAGATTTCACACCACTGAGGAGGCGCCTCGCGAAGCTCCACATCTCCCAGAGATTATAAATACCAATATTTACACAAAACTGACAACGCTGTTATTGATGTTGAAAATCTTTTGGATGATAGTGCTAAAGTTAGTAATGATAACCTTTATATTAATATTATAGTCATTTTCATAGTTGATAATGACAATGAAAAGGCTCATAAAGCTGAAAATGACGAAAAAGACGTTAGGGATGAATTTAAACTTGATGAAAGAGCTCCAAATATCTAACGAGGCGCTACAGTCAATGATACTTTTGGTACTGACACGGCTGTTATCTTGACACAGTGCTCTGAATTTTTGTTAAGTGAGAATAAATATAAGTATAGAAATATGTTTCCTTCATTCAATTCAGTTGCAGCACTGTCTTTTTATTTTTCTGTTTTAGGTTTAAAAAATATTGTAGACTTAATGATCATTGGTTTGTCCCTAAAGTTATTTTGTTCTATTGGTGTGGTTATAGATGTTGTGTTGTCTTCAGTTCCTATCGGCCTAGAATGTTCTATCAAGCTTGTTGTAGATTTAGTGAAGTAATAATTAAGAATGTAACAATTTGTAATAATATTCGTATAGATTATATCGCTTTAACGAGGCAGGGTCAGAACAACAATCATAAATGGAGATATAATAATGAAATCATTTTTGAAACGATATAAATGAGATAGCTCTTCTAAGTTACTAAACGAGTTGATTTTACAAATATACTAAGAAAACTAATAGTTGCTTTATGTAAACTTGTGTCTTAATCGATATAATTTCAATGTGAAGCAACTATTACTTAGGACTTTTAATTTAAAATTTCCACCAAATCTCGGACCACTTGTATATTTTCTTAAATTCTTGAAATTTTCTAAATAGGACCACTGTATTAAGAACTTTTTGTAGAAAAGCTATCTCGGTATTATATAACTAGAAACTTAATGTTTACAAGAAAGCATAGGTTATTATAAATTACAAAATAACATATTTAATATGCAGCATTTTGTAGACGACCTTAGGCTCCATTGTCAAGTTTGGCTTCCATAGTTTTGTGTAGACAAGTTTTAAAACAATTAAAATAGGTGAAAATATCTAAAACATTTTGTACATTTTAAATAAGTATAAAATAATCTGCTGTGACACGGGTGTTGTATCGCTTTTTTAGATTTATTCCGCTTTTTAATCATTATTATTGTTATCTTCATTGATTTTGACATTGTTCGAGGCCAGTTGTGATATGCATTTATTAGTTGCACTTTTGCAACTGTTAAAATTGATTTCAATCGAAACAACTTGAAGATGTTTACGGAAAACCAAAGCAGTAGTGGGTTTTACACCCCAAAGTCGAGTAGATTTATTCTCACCTGGATTTTGAAGAATTTCAATATAAAGCATAGAAGCAGCAAGTTCTAAAGACATCATGGGTTTATTCTTTGTTTGTTACTTTTTAAGTATATAAGTTTTCGTGAGTTCTAATAATATTTCGTTCAGTTGTTAATAAAAGTGATCATTTACTCTATATTGATTTGGACTGTTTTGTTACATATAAACTATCTACTACACTGTTTCGGCGCTGTTACATTTTTATTAGTATTTATTGTAGTATTAAAGAAAAAAATTGTAAAAGACATTTTCATGTGACTACTAAAATATTTTCACGAGCTTTCATAAATTAGTTCAATATAAAATTATATATTTTTCTTACTACTAGTGAATGTAGACGTAGAGTGTGGATACATTGTTTCTATTGTAATGTCTATAATGATACGAGGTGTTGTAAAACAATCAATGTTAACTTTAATGAGATCTGATAATTGAATTCCACAGATATTGGATATGGTAATGTTGTAAATCTCACTGAATTCTTTAAAAGCATCAACATCGCTTATAGTTAAATTGTTGTTTTACTTCACATCATAATATTAATAACATTGACTGTATCTTTGTACATACGTCTAAATGTATTAAGTATGCCACTGTATTTAATTTCAAAAACATTGGACATTGCATGCTGAGTCTAATAATTATCTGATTTGGGATCAAACTAATTAATGTAGTTAATTGAATATGTCGCTGTGGTTATTTCTGAGATGTTTAAATCAGGTTACCCACTTCTCTGTAATGCGAGACATATAATGTATTTGTCAATAAAGTTTTTAAAAAATTAGCACGTACAAAAATAAGGTATAATATGTGGCATATCACCCCGGTACAGTCAGAAGCAATGATATGTTCTAGTTTACAATTGAACGATCTCGCTAAAGCGATCAATGAAAGAGGTAACTAATTTTAATATTCGCAAAAAAGTGATATTGACTTAAATATTATTGCTTGTAACTGTACCACTTTAAAGATTCGACATTCTGAATGTATGTAAATACGTCAATAAGAAATGATTTGACGTACGTTGTTGTATTTTTATATAGTGTGTAAGAGCGGTTTCGTATATTATGTTACTATGTATTTTTAAGCAAAATATTGCAATGGTTACAAGCTCGACAAGTCCGGTGACTTGTGACTCTTTTTAATACTGTTACCAACATCAATTGACATTTGACAGAAAAAGTAATTTTATTCGAAAACTGTCAAAAAAAATGTTTACTTCAAATCAGTTGGCTTTTTAGTAAAAAAAAGATATCGGCGATTTTACAGGAGAATTATATTCATTAATTTGTCTGTAAGAAAAAATTTCATGTGCCTTCTCAAAATAATGAATGAAAAAAAAATACTAAAAATAAATTTAAAAAAAGTATGTTTTAAATTACAGAGATTGTTACAAGTTTTTTAACATAAGTAGGATTACATTTGGTACTGATGA
Organism: Musotima nitidalis; assembly: GCA_949126915.1. NCBI lineage: Eukaryota > Metazoa > Arthropoda > Insecta > Lepidoptera > Crambidae > Musotima > Musotima nitidalis. The sequence continues at coordinate 3,635,514 of OX421415.1, read as the reverse complement.
GCTTAAATAGTGTGAAGTGTGAATAGAGGAATCATCTCATAAAAATAAACTGCTTTGTTTTTAATCTTTCCGACTGTACTTGTCTTAGTTGTGGCGACAACAAAACAATTATTATAGATATAACTTCTGAAGTCAAGGTTTTTTATTCATAAATATACTTTTTAATTTTACAAACATTTTTGCCATGCTCATATCAGCACAACTCAAAGTTTTAAGAATGATTAAAAAAAATTTTTTAACAACTGTCTGACTCATATATTGTAGGTATTTTGCTTCTAAATCATCAATTAATATAAAAATGTACACGAAATTAATATTACAACATTTTATTTGTATTTTGGGCTGAATACATAAATATAATTGTATTGCCATTATACATATTGGTTGTAGTGTTGCCAGAGTTGTTAGATGAAATCCTCTAATCGCCCTTTGATTAAGCACATAATAGGCACATTTCGCAAAATAAGTGTTCGTAATATTTTGCGTATTGTAACGTTGATTAATTGGGTATTTTTTATAATTTCTGTGTTTTCTTTTTTATCTATTTTAGTGTGAATTCACTGTCGATACCGTAAAATCGTGCCATATGTGATGGCTTACTTTTAATAATATTTACTTGTGTAAGTAATCATTTGTATGATGACTACAAGAAAGACATTTGTTTATTTAATAAGTATTTCATAAATAAGAATATATTAGCGTTTTCTTCTTTAGATTCATGTTATAAGAATTCATGTTTCCACTTAAATTTAATTAGAATAAAAATTCATTATTGAATTTTATTTGTTTTATTTATTAAAGTTATGTCCTCCCAAGTCGGATCCTACCGAGAGTCCAGGCCAACCTCACCTGCAAGTGGTGCACCTGCCGATCAAAGGACGAGGCTGTGGCGAACATAACAGTGCCCGGTAAGCGGCAATAGGCTCGCCCCCTATTACGTAGGAACAACTATACAATTGACGAAGTGTGGGCATATAATATGCCTCTGCCTACCTGAAATATGGGTATGTATGTAAGTATGTCTTTCATGAAAAGGTTGAGTGTGAATAAGGCAAGAACTTTTTTTAAACCACAAGGCGGCACTTAAGCATGCGGCCCACTTGGTGGAAAGTGGTGACCGCAGCCTTTAATAATAATAATCCTTTATTGCACAAAAATAATTTTAAGTATTACATGAGGCATATAAAATAACATGTACGAAGGTGGACTTATCTCTAGACACTTGCAACACCAGGGACATCACTAACACGTTGCCGACCATGTATAAACCGTTTCACACCCCTTTTGAAAAGCCACATGTTGTAATCTTTAGGGAAATCCTTGCCACAGTGTTCACCCCACAACACAATGGTATGAAATAAAATATACTTAATTGTCTTTAAGATCAACATGATCATATAAATTCATCAAATATCCACACATAAAATGGATATTTTTTTAACAACAATGAAAGAGATATAAGCGGTACAATAATCAAGAAATAAAAGCAAATGGATTTTTTGTCAGAATTTGTCAAGGTTTGTCAGTTTATCTGTCTGTTGTGGTTTTTCTGTTCTCACGACAGGCTGAATGCCAGATCCCCCCGATAAGAGTCACCGACAGACTGATAAATTAAGATTTGTCAGTCAGGAGGGAGGGCTAAAGTAGGAATAGCTTTGCTTAACAGTCGCACAAATATCCTACAACATAATAAAGAATGGTAACAGAAACATATGAATATGTACCTATTTTATTTATACTTTAACTACTATATCTGATAGTTTACTATTTATTTTACAGCATACCAGAAGCAGCATTTCAATACGAAACCGCGTAACTGCAATACAAATACAATACAAATAAATAGACGCTCACTGCCTCAGCTCCGATGTGGCCAGACATTAATACACCAGGAGACTCCCTAAATTTGGCCAGAACTCCGCAAACATTCCTTGCAACACAATCTCCCGACATACTAAACTTTATAAACAAAGACTCAACGCCCAATATTGCATTTACCAACCAACATTTCGGTCTCACGGAAATATCAGTGATATATAGTGACCAGTATAACTTGCGCCTGCAAAATACTCTCTTAGGGTCTTAAGTTCTAGTAAATAAGGATTAAATTCACTTATGTGCGGTGTCTCTAGTGATGTATTAAAGTCCGCTTCGCCGCCAACCTTAATACCAGTTAATGGGTCTCTAAAATTTTAAAAAGGCTCTTACTGGGCCTTTTATAGTGAAGCATTAGTAAATATTGATATTCTTCTTAGAGAAGAACTAAAAATGGTGTTGAGTAAGTAGGTTAACAAGTCGTACTTCTTTAAAAAAAGTGTCTTAGTTTTGAGGATTTCAACATTTGATTCAAAATGTTATTGAAACTGGGTAGCTATGTGTTCTTATGGGCTGTTTAATGACATTCATATCATCGGCATTAACTTCCTCATAAAGCTTGTGTTCCTAGCCTGGAGATTATTGCCCCCGCGAGAGTAAAACTGGTACTTTGAGGGGATAATATTTACACCCCCCCCCCCACCCCTCACCCCTGAATTACAGGCTGTTTGAGTGATAAGTTCCAACGGATATTTTCGTTTGAAATTGGTAAAAAAAAGTCTAGCTACCTATAGGGATGGATGAAATATGAAGTAGAACATCAGCTTATTAAAATCCAAAAAAAAAGTGGATTGCGGAGTAAATTCTGGATCGCGAGAATTGTAAGTAACGCAGAAGAAGCCAAGGTAGGTGCTTGTTTGAAACCAATCTTAATTTATTTATTATTGGATCTCCAACAAGAAATACACATTTCTAATACATAAAATCAATCAAAATGTTAACTGGTCCCGTGTTTTCTCAGTTACAGGAAATCACATCGAGCATTATTAATATTAATTTTACATTTTCCTTTAATTAAAACCTAGATTACAACTCAAATATAATGAAATAAAAGAAAATATTTTTAAAAAATCTTAAAGTCAATTATTTTACAATAAATCAGTAAATTAGGCTAAAATTATGAAAATCACACTAAACAAATAAACCATTTCTAGCAATAGACAATACAAATTCAAGAAGACAATATGAATGTAATTTTTAGAAAGAACCCGTAACAAACAAGTTACAATCAAGTCAATGCATTTACGTCGACACTCACACTTTTAAGTGCTTCAATATGAAATCTTTAAATGTTTTTAAATTGTCATTAAATATGTCTATGTCTTCCGAGCCACTGGATAATTTATTATATTGTTCTGACAATCTAATAAGAGGTAAGCGTTTACCAAGATTCGTACGATGTCGAGGCATACCAAAAAGAGAGCAAGGATAGCGGTAGTCTATGAGGTTCATTGATACAGATCTTGCCGAGCAGATCCGGGCAGTCAATTTTATTATTGACTAGCTAATAAAGAAAACTTTGGTCTAAGATCGTACGGCGTTATTGAAGAGACCTACCTTAGGGAGTTACCTTAGGGAGTACTTTAAATCTAAATGCCAGATGACGAACGAATCTTCGTTGTACATTCTCAATTCTATTAATATGGGTCTGATATGTAGGATTCCAAGCCGTGCTACAATACTCCAATCGACTACGCACAAAACTGTTATACAAAAGCAATGTGGTTGACAAGTTTTTAAATTTTTAATGGTTGAACAGGAAACAAACAAAAAGACATTGTAGGTACCCATAACACAATTTTTCATATTAATTAATTTCCGCCATTTTCTAAACAAGGGTCATATAACTTGACGTTCAACGTCAAATGAAAAGACTAATGAATTTGGGACATTTTTAACTCCTTTCATGTTAAACGTTTGTAAGGATAAGGTACGTCTTCTGCCGAAAAGGGTGACCAAAAGATGATTTATGAAAATATTCTTTCTCTGAAAAAAGAAATGTAAAAACACATACCCAGGCCACAATGATTAACACGTAAAAGAAATCTCACTTTTACAATACTACTACTTTTTAGGTTACAATACTTATTTATAATGTACATTAAGGTATTATCTTAATCACTAGATCTACAGATCCATAATTTGACAACTACGGCGCATGTTCTGCTGAAGTGCTAAAATTTATTTATGGGATCGCGTAACATCACGTTAGTGGTCCAGAAGGGCGCGCTTTGCATTACCTCTCGGATGTGTGAAATTGTGGGATTCTTTACTGTCAAACAATAACTATGGGTGTATAGGGATCCTACGAAGATCTAAGGAGCCCAAACCAACCTCACCTGCAAGTGGTGCACCTGCCGATCAACAGACGAGGCTCTGGCAAACATTTAAGTTTCCGGTTAGCGGCAATAGACCCACCATCTATTAAGTGGGACCAATATATCTGGCGAAAGTGGGCGTATAATATCCTTCTACCTATCCCTTTTTTAGAAACAGGCATGAATTGATGTATGTATGTAGGTACACATTTAGGTAAGACCATACTAGACGGAATAAGAACCTTAACCTACTGGGCTCATTACAGATTTTTAGAACATTTGACATTTTGCGAATTGGACATTCTGAACCTGAACTCATTCTATTTCTCAGTCTCTAAGCGAGATGTGCCTTGTGGTGCTGGCCTTGAATATTGCCACCCTCTCTCATCTGCCCTTGAGTCGTCAGAGAGAAAAAAACCCTACCGGGCAGTAGCCTCATCCTGCGTACGGGCTTAAATTGCTATCATCAACCTACCTGCCCAGCGTGATGATTATGGGCAAATACCCCAAATAGAATGTAATCTATTGGGGAGGCCAATGTTTAGCAATTAATTGAAGATGGCATTATAACGTCATTGCTTTGCGAAGATAAATTAGTGCAAGAGAAATCAATATTTTTATCTTTTACCCGCTTCTTACAATTTTTTGACTCAAATTTCCTAAAATATATCTACACCGAATATGCTTAATTGTTCTCGTATACAGTAAAGAGGGACTATGCGATCTTTGGTCCACCTAGCCCTCACAAAGATGGCGATGTGGTGTCAGCGTGGTGACAGCAATTTGGCCCGACACAAGACGCAGACGGATCGCCCGTCGCCCACCCATGTTATTTATAGTCCTGCTTACTTGTTACTAAAATATTTTACTCATTTACTGTAGGATTCCGATGCAAAATAGAAAAACTAAACAATATTATCCTGTCAATACAATTTTTTTTATAAAAAATCTATAAAATACTGACCTGATTTTTGAAATTATTTTACTCAAAATTTTAATTTAATCACATTATCCAGGGATACAAAACTTTGAATGGATCAACATAGTCTGAGCTTATAAACTTTCACTGCTGAATATAAGTATTTCAACAATAGTATTTCGAGCGATACAGAGTTGCCTGCATCTACCAAATATCCGCCATCTTGACCGGGTTTCCTACTTCAGTGCGAAAGCCGTATCATCGAATTTTGTTACTTAGAAAACCTTTCACCAAGGACAAGGCTACGCAGTGAAACCGTTTGCAGTAAAGTTTTTCGATGTAACGAAACATCCCAGTAACATGACATTGATTTAACAATGCATCGCAGTATAGTGATGTCGTTGAAAGGTTTTCGAAGTACCAAAATTCAATGATACGGCTTTTGCACTGAAGTAGGAATCCCATCTTAAAAAGATCTTCGGTCCATCGGGGGGCAGGCTGATCTTCACTATTTATGCCGGTTCGGGGTTGAAATTGGAGTATCGCCCCATCGATCGTCGGTTCTTCGAGCTATATGCCTTACAGTCACTTTACACTCCGTACCAGTAGATACTTCTGAGTATTTCCCATTGAGGTTCTATAAACCTCCCTTAAATACACAAATTCAGTAAAAGCAATAGGTGATGTTTGCGATATATTTAACATAGTTGAAATGTGTATTTTGCTACTGATACTTGCAGACTGATATGTACATACATTACAATTACATTGTTTGTCCCACGTATTAGTTGAACTTATATGTTCGCCAAAGCCTTGTCCGTTTTATATTCTTATCTGCTTAAATAAGGGTATAAACAGCAATAAAATAATAACCAAACTGATCTCTCCTTAGTATACGCTGTACACCACTATAAGGCCCTTGTAAAACTGTCAAATTCTTTAACAAAACTCATTTAATAACCTAAAAGCTGCTTATTGCATGATTCCCACCCTCTTATTCAGCCGGCGATTAATTTCCGCAAACTTAGCAATAACTTATCACAAAACTGTACAACAGAGGTGTCTGCTTGATTAATGGTTAGAAGATTACTTCTGGATGGTTGTCCTCGGGCCATTAGTTCGTTGAGATAATGGGCCATGGTTGGGTTAAGTATTTGAGGAGTTGTGGAGTGTCGTTCGCTTTGTTGTCAATATATTTGTAAGTTAAACAATATATCTATGTGTGGGGCATTTAACATTTAAGTATTATCGACCTCTTCCGTTGTTTAAAACGGTACGTGAAGTCATTGTTCTTGATTGTGATTATATAAATTCTTTATTTCATAAACAAGTACTTGAAAACGTTAAATTAACATATAAAAAGCATTCAAAATATGACTACACTGAAATCACAAAGCTTAGATTTACTTACATGCAACAATTTTTTTTAAAAGTGTAAGTGAATCTATGTGCCAGTTCGGAGCCACCGCTCTGTAAGAAAAACTGAGTAGAAACTCACAGGCTATGCTCTTTTAAATTATCAATTGGTTAGGAACTCAAATTACAATCTTTATTTGTCTGTGGTACTATATATACTACATGCCGCCCATGCAATCTAAAATAGGCCCTGTAGTTGTTATAGTTGAAAAGTTGTACTTTCAGGTCGCTGCAAAGTAAGCGAGGAATACATTTTAAGTCCCTTTCGCTTTGTATTTCTGAAAGACGGCCTTGTAGTAGGACGATAATGGACTAATATAATAATGTTTATGTGACAGAAACTTCTTTATTTTTACCGTGCAAGCATGTTTCACAATAAGGCGACAAATGCACCCAAATATAGTTCATGTGTGATTAAGTGAATATCCAAGCGAAAACTCAAAAATTTTATGTAAAAATTTCCCACTAGGTAGAATGATATCTCACCAAACAAAATACGAAATTGAAAACACAAAGGTCTACCGCGTCTTCTTTGGGTATGTTTAATGCAGAGGAATGTAGGGTCAGGAAGACGATGGGCTCGTTCGCGGGTCGCTGCCTGATGGGATGAGCTATGGGCCCATTGCGGAAAAGTAGGATGGGCGGCAAAGGCACATTTTTCACCCGGTATCGATAAAATTTAAACAGAACTTAATAAAAGTAATATTATATTTTGTAGCTTATAGTAGGTTCGTTGGTTTTATGGCTCGCAATCATTTGGTTAAACCTTGAGTAATTCGATAATTGAAATAAAATAAAATATACCTACTTTACTGTCTTAAAGATCAACAGGATCATTAAGATTTGTCAATTTTTTACAAACAAAATGGATATTCGATAATTTCTTTCACAACAGTGAAAGAGATAATAGCGGTACCATAATCAAGAAATAAAAACGAATGGATTCTTTGACAGTATTTGTCAGTCTGCCGGTGACTCTTATCGGGAATTCACATACTATTACAAACAAACTTACGAGATAGCCTACAATATATAAAATAGCCCCTATACAAGGGTGTATAGGGATCCTACCAAGACCTAAGGAGCCCAAGCAACCTCACCTGCAAGTGGTGCACCTGCCGATCAACGGACAAGGCTCTGGCGAACATAACAGTGCCCGGTAAGCGGCAATAGGCTCGCCACCGGGGACTAACTATTGCGTGGGACTAACTATTGCGTGGGACTAACTATTGCGTGGGACTAACTATTGCGTGGGACTAACTATTGCGTGGGACTAACTATTGCGTGGGACTAACTATTGCGTGGGACTAACTATATAAATGGCGAAGTGTGGGCGTATAATAAACCCCTTGCCTACAGACAGGCGTGAATGTATGTGTGTATAAAAAGATAAATATTTTTATAAAGTATGCTATCGATAATATTTTTAAGTCCCAACACTACAGGATATTAACAATAGCCGCATATTCCTGGTGGCAAAATTATACGTTTAATATTATTTTTATATGTCGACTTGGTAATCTGTTATTTAAGTAAAGCTGCGTTCATGCACCCTGGTATCTCGTATTAAGCGCTTCATTCTTTGGAAGACACATTAAAGCTTTATTGTAAAAATATTTTTTGTACAAAAAATATTTAAAAGTTTACATGGATACAATAAAATATAAAAAGTAGGGTTTATCTCTAGAAGAGATCTCTAGTTATCCTCGGTTTTCACTGTGTTGGTAGTTGTTAGACTGTCTATATGTTATCTGTGCGGGATATAGGTAGTATATATTGACTCTATTTTGACGATCGATATGGCGTGTTGGTGAGTATACCTTTTGTATACCTTACAATCTTTGTGTGCATAAACATGAATGTTTGTTCTGGTCTGGGTGTTTTCCTATGTATATTATGTATATATTTACAGAAAAATGTATGTATATATGTTTTTTCGTCATTTAGTATCCATAACACAACTTCTTAAGTATTATTATCTTGGAACTAAATAATTGGTGTAATTGTTAGATAATTTAACACTAATTTACAATAAGTTATTTGCTGTTTTGGTGTGTATGTACGCGACTTGACTACGGTTTTTTGCTACGATGCGCTACGTGCTACGAGGCATTTACGGCTACTTTTATGAAGCTGAGCTATGGTATTTGTGGAAACCTGTTGGGGAGGCCTATGTTCGGGAGCGCAGGTCATACGGCTAAGATGATGAAGATGACCCGTCAGCTACAGCAACAATCATCTCAGTCGAGGATCAGTCAGGGGCCTTTCACATACCTTTAACTATTATAAGTCCCTTTACCATCTCAATACTGAAAACAGGCCTGGGAGGAGTCCCATAAACGAAGTTTAGAGAAAGATTGAGAAAAAGAGCTTTTCCTAATAAGGGAACACAGGGGATCCTAGTGTGAAGGCTAGTGATCAAATTATGTCTTGATGTATAATATTGCACAATAAAACTATTTATATTTGTATTTATTTAGTTGTCAAAGGCAGGTAAAAAATAATTAAGGCAATTCTTTTTACCGAGGCACTTGTGCACGTAACTTAAATTTTTACTAGACCTTCCTACCAGAAGTAGTTGGCAAGAAACTTGTTAAGGTACTGTTTGACCTAACATTTTGCTGTTAGAATTGTTCAAACCTTGAGAGACTTAATTGAGCATCTGCCTAGTTTTGATGACAACCACGTACACACACAACCTGGATCAACGACATACTTAACTCGAGCCAGAAATTAAATTTTCATACTTATTGTTTAAACAATACACTACAAAAAGTATTATATGACCCTTGCAGGCTATTAATTTTTTTTTAAATAATGACTTCGTACGTCTGGCATATTTAGCCAGTGCCAAGTAAGAGATAAATTAATAATATATAAATCATAATAAAGTTGATAAATGGTAAAAGAGATGGGGAGGGCCCCTTAAGCCCCTTGAGCCCTTAGTAAAGATGTGGGACTATACTGATATCTCATATGGACTACTTAAGAGAATATGAAATGTTATGTTGCACTGTTTTGTTTCATTTACCAAGATTCATGTACGTTCACAAAATGATAATAAGTTAATAATCCACTAAATATATATAAAATATCACAAACTTTAGAAAATAAAACAAAACTGCAGGCATGACTCTTCACTTTCCCGCCAAGAAGTCCTATTACAATTCAACACAAAAAAAATAATGTTAATGTACTAGACAAAACAATCTATGTTATACAACTTAACACTTAACCATGTACAAGTCCTTAACTTTAGCTTGCATTGCGCAACTAAAAACCTTTGCTCTTAATAAATATTCTCGTACCGAACATAAGACTTAATCTGAACAACTTTAGAGTGCATTTTAAAAGAACGCAAAGGCAGCTCCTTCCCATTTTTTCCACCTCGTTAAACAAGGAGGGACATTACAAGTCGCTAATGTGCGAACTGCACATCGCAAAACGAGGAAGAGAAAATAAAAAAAATGCTTGTTTGCACCTGAATGGGGACAGAAATAAAATGCTGAAACAATTTTTGCGACTCTTCAGTTTTTTCTGTTCTTAAACTTGCAGCTTTTATTAGGAGGTCTGTAGCCAGCCTGTAGTGCTCGTAGCTACGCGGTACGTGGCAGAAATGATCACTAAAGTAAAGCATAGTTCATCCAGGTCAGACCTTGCATGTGGTATTTAATATCGAGCGCTTCTGAGCTCCGAAAGGCACGCAGTAGGTTCGCGTGGTGGTGCTATATCGCCATCACGTTGGTTCTCGAAAGAAGACCCGTGATTAGTCATAAGACGTTAACGGGTTAAGGTTATGGCTCAGGGTGTAGCAGCGTTGATGTTGATGAGGATGGTCAAGGAAGATGAAGGCGACTTTTGTAGTAACTAAGAATAGGTTTATTTCGTCTTAAAGTGCATTTAAAGAATGTGAGTGCAAAAATTCATAATGTCATATTCGTAATGGGCGACACGATGAGCAACAACATCCCTAGAAGTAAAGCCATTGGTTTTCATATCGAACGGTTCGCGATTATGGTTACGATCATGATTATGACTATGATTATGAATATGATTATGACAATGATTATGACTGTGATTATGACTATGATTATGACTATGATTATGATTATCATGACGTGTTGTGTTTTGCTGCACCTCCACTTGCGGTGCGTTTTGTTTCGACGCCGTAACATAGGGTTATGATGATCTTCAACAGACCAGAGTCGAGGCATCATTTAGACCCTTCAGCAGAGGTTTTATTTATTTCAGTGTGAAGGTAGGTCTATTTATAACGGTTTTTCTTTTCTTTCTTTTATATAATTCCCAGGACACGGCACTGGACGTTGTATTGGTATCTAGTTAATTATATTTATGTTCATATAGATCATAACATGCTCTTCAAAAATTTCTTCTTCTTCTTTTTATAATTTCGTTCAAATACGCTTTTGAAGGAAACGTTAAAGCTGTTATATATTAATATTATACTTCTATTGACGACCGATATCTCGTGGAAGGTCAGTACCTCACCCCGCTCTTGAGTTTGTGATTTTTATTCCCGCACAGGACAAATCTTTGTGTGCATTAACGTGAATATTTCTGCTCTAGGTGTTTCCTCAGTATGTATTTACAAAAAAAGTATTTATTTTGTTATTCCGTTCTTTAGCATCCATAACACAAGTTCTTAATGATATTTATATAATTGGTGGAACTAAATAATTGGTGTGATTGTAAGAGAATTTATATTATTTTTGTTTCCTACCTGAAGTTATTTGTATCGGGATGTATGTAGGGAGTATAGGGATCCTACCAAGACCCAAGGAGCTCAAGGCAACCTCACCTGCAAGTGGTGCACCTGCCGATCAACGGACGAGGCTCTGACGAACATATCAGTGCCCGTTAAGCGGCAATAGGCTCGCCACCTAATTGGACAATACGTGGATAATACGTGGGACCAAATATATAATTGGCGAAATGTGGGCGTATAATCACATACTCCATCCCACAAAAAAACCATAGTGTTTTAAGTAAGTGGCTTATAACATAAATTATAATTTTATTATATTTTGTACCATAAATTAAGAAAAAAAATTATATACCTCTGCCTACCCCTTCGGGTGTGAATGTATGTATGTAAGTTCTTTGTAGGAAAAATTAATCTGATAAACCTCTCTTTGTCTTAAAAGTATGACATAATAGAACCTTACCCAAATCTAGATAAGTATACCGTTTGAAATGTCTATACAATTCTCATTATATCCTTGCATCATACCGACTGCTCTATACTTAAGCATAGGGCCCAGGCCCTGCTTACTAGTTTAACTAGATTTGGCTGAATTTCAGCAATTATATGAAGCGACTGCCGTCTGACCCCCAAAACCCAGTGGAAAACCTGATTTTATGGTTAAACCAGTTGTCAGGATGTTAGAAGGCACTGACTGCCTAATAACGACTGTCTTGATGTTCATGACAGCCGGGACCAACGGTTTAATGTGCTTTCCGAGGCACGGAGCAAGCAATAAAATTCTAGAACTACATAATCAAATGCTCTTCTAAAATTTCTTTTATTTTCTTTAAACATATTTATTTAAGCTCTGCTATGCGAATATGTTTGTAAAACATTATTGTAGGGCACTCGACTGCAGTGCCCACAGCAGAGTGAAATAGTGCTGTAAAGTGCAGGTCAGCTGAACAGGTTCCAAAAACCGGATTAAAACCGGAACAAGCGGCTAATTAACACAATCACACACGCCTCCGTATTTCACCCCGTTTGTTGGAGTTTATTTTAATTAACTTTATTTGACTTTAATGCTGAAAATTTGGATGCTCTTTTTTTTTTTTTTTTTTTATTTATTTGGCTTATAAAACTGGGTATAATTAGTTACATACATTTGTGTGAGCTTAATTTATAACACGTACTTTAAATTGCCCCTACTAGTTATAAGCACAGCATGCAATAATTAAATTCTAAAATTCGACAATTACTTATACTAAATCTGCAGTAAGTTACAATTGAAATAACATAAACCTTTAAGAATTATATAGAACTCTTCAGTACAATTTACAATGGCTTATTTGCTGATATATGTACAATGCTATGGACTAGAAAAGTGCCACCGCCTTTCATCTCACGGTGAGTCGTAACAGTCGAAAAAGATATATCCTACGGGATAATGGGCAGCAACGTGATTCTGCGCCAGAACTGCGATCACCAACCCGCCTGCGCAGCGTGGTGATTATGGGAAAATACCCCTTATAGAATGTAATTTACTGGGGAGGCCAATGTTCAGCAGTGGACTTTATAAGGCTGACATGATGATGAATTAGTAAAAAGTTCATTCTATTGAGAACGGTCAATTTAACTTTAGTCCAGGTTACTTTTACAAACCCAATTTCAAAAAACACACAAAACCTTTAGTGCATGCACTTAAATATATATATATATATTAACATACATACAATCACGCCTACTTCCTCGCAAAGGTAAATTAAGGGCCCATATATACTCAATTGTTAGTTGCACGTAATATATTATACGACGAACGTATAGCCGCTTACCGGGAACTAATGTTTGGCAAAGCCTCGTTTGTTCATCGTCAGTTCCTAGTTGGTACTATCCCTATATACCCTTGTATATCAATATTACAAAAAAATTAGACAACAAAATAAACCGTTGTATCGCGCAAAGTTAAACTATAATTTTGCCAAACAAAAGTAGCTCTTATACTTTATACTACACGGCAAGCAATTATGCTAACAGGCTTAAGTATAAAGATAGTCACTAGCCAGTCAGACAAAAAAAGCCACTCCTACTAGGATAAGCAAACAATTTATTTTATTTTGGCGATAGATGGAAATGTTTGGCTGGAACTATGACTTATCTGAATATTACATGTCTACGTAGAATAGGATGTTTTCAATTCGAACAATGCACCACTATGATATAACTAATTCAGCTGTACTGCAACACGGCCGCCTAATATCGTAGCCGCCATTGTTTTTAATAAACACAAGTTATTGAGTGCGCGTGCACTTAATATTGCACTTGTGGTCCCGGTTAGCGCAGAACGTGTTTCTGTGGAAATGTATTTATAAGAATGGTACAACCACAGATTAAATTTTGTTAGATGTTGGTTGGTTGGCTATTTTATTTGATGGTCACTGAATTTATTATCTTTTGAAAAATTCTGTTTTGTAAAATTGTAAGTAGATAATATTTACTGAATATTACACACAGCTTTAAATGTATGTTTGTGTAATTTTTCCCTGTACCAGTGTTTATTTTGTTGTTTCTTCTCATACATTAAGGAAAAAGCGTTTTATAGATTTTTGAAATTTGTTTATAGAATTTTAAGACGCATCCAATTATTTAGCACTTTTTTAATCTGTAAGTTACCAAGTCTAATAAACCATTAATAACTTTATTTTGAGAAAAAACATATTATAAGTATGTGTAAAATATATTTTTATCCCATTCCTACAGTAGATTCAGCAGTATGTGTAAGTATATAAACCTTTCTTTAACGTTTTGTGTTATGTGCGCCAGAGCCTCGTCCGTTAATCGGCAGGTGCACCACTTGCAGTTGAGGTTGGCTTGGGCTGCTTAGGTTTCGGTAGGATCCCTATACACCTTTTTTAACACCTAAAGTAAAATTGTTTCCAACAATAATAATTGCTTATGTCACTTTTTATGACGTCTAGTATTAGTAGCCTTTTCCCCTGATTGTGGTGCTTTTACACCCTATAATTATATAAGTAGTTAACTTATTAAAGTAGATGGGATATATACTATTGTACTAATATCTAAGAAGCCCTAGCCAAACTTACCTGCAAGTGGTGCACCTGATGATCAACATGACGAGGCTCTGGCGAACGTAACAGATCCAGGCATAAGGCATGCCACCTATATTACGTGGGACCAAGAATATATTTGGCGAAATGTGGGCGTAAAATAAGCTTCTGCCTAAAACTTTGGGAAAACAGGCGTGAATAGACATATGTATGTATATAAATAAATAAAAACAAAATTTTAAATATTTAAAAGTAAAAGCCAGATCTCTGCCCTCATTCAAACTTCCTACTTATACTATACAATGGAGAGAAAACTGCAAACAGTTTTTCATTAAATAACAGCAGCTGAGCACTAAAATAAAATTTTAGTACCGTACACAGAGTAAGTAGTATTAAGTTAGAGCCAAACGAACCTTACAGCGTACACGAGATTGTGTGCAGATTAAATCTTAAAACTGGTTGCCTACTTGGGGAATGTAAGCCTGTAAAACATGCATATTTTAAAAGAACAGTACTACAATATTTTTTTAAACGCTTGTAGCTCCGCGAGTCTATATGGTCGAGAAGGCTACGTACCTTATTACAAAAGATTCCGTTGGACCAGATTTGGACCTTAAAAAAAATTCGTATTCATTTCATAAGATGTTATTGTAGTGAGAAAATGTACAGTCATGTTGAAAATTCTTAATCGTAATTTCAGAGGAAATTAAGGAATTATAACCACTGCGATGAACAGTTACTCCGTAGACCGTAGAAAAAGTGTATGGTAGAAAACACTAGAATCATAGTGTAATTTTAATTGTGTTTTATAAATAACGACATTTCGTATGTTACTTAATGAGTTTTTTTTGGATAATAGTGTTGTATTTTTAACTACTGATAATTGTACCTTAGATATTTTAACAAAACCAATGTTTAAAGTATTAATATAATGGAACATGGAGTTTTAGGATAGCACTGTGGGTAATTATACTCTGAAATGAAACTATTAATAAGTAACGTTGTTGTTTTGAAATTTTTGATTAAAAATATTGATTTTTGATCAACTTTTTTACTTTTCTGCATGACTCTATTTTAGCTTCTCATCTACAGAAGTAAAAAAGAGGTCCTACGGAAGTCGTGGTATTATAGAGGTTCCTCCGGGCACTAAAGAACAGGCAAAATTGAGGTTTGGAGGTCCAAATATTTTTTGGAATATTTGTTGGTAGGCCGTCGGGGTCGGAAAAGGTTATCAAGCAGTCCTTGCATGACTGTTTGAATGTGATTCCATATTGAGTGGTACGAAGGGCAATTCAAGTTGGTCTAAGCTATCAAAAGCAAAATTAAATTCTATATTAATATCGTAAATAGGCAGTCAATAAGACGATTTCAATATTTGTCAGATTTAGTTTTTTTAATGACTGACTTAATTTAAAAATTATAAAAAGAATATGGACATTTGATGTGAAACCTTAAAATCAGCAGAACATCCAGTTACAAATAAAATTTCCTTTCACTTTTAAAGATTTCATCTTAAAAGGTAAAGGGAATTCTAGTTCCGACGTTTTAATATTACGGCAATATGAATAAACCTTAAAACCACCAGACCATCCAGTTACAAATAAAATTCTATTGGTTCCTGTCCTCAGCTACCTTTTAAGATTTCATCTTAATATAATTCTAGTTCCGACGTTTTAATATTACGGCAATATGAAACGTCTCATCAAAACGGCTAATTTCGGTGGCTTCAAATTGCAGATCGTATCCCTTTTCGTCCGGTGTACATTTTTAACCGGCAATTACCGGTTACTCCGGCGGACGCGACTCCTCCTTTTTACCCGGACTAATTCTCCAGAGATAACCCGGGGGCTGATTCTAATTATTGGCGTTAATTTAAAAAAATATATATACAACAAACGGTTATACGACAGATGCAGCAGCATTACGCTAATCTGTATAGCCCTTTTGACATGTAACATTATATAATATGTTGTAAAGTTAAATGTTTTTTTATTTTGTTTTTATCCATGATGTTGTTTGAATAATTTTTTATGTAATGTATTTTGTCAATAAAAAAATATTCTTATTCTTATTATAAACCTGCAGCGCCAATGCGGGAAAAGACACATAGCGGCCATATTTTATTTCCCCAAACGAGTGTCAATTCGAGTGTTTTGTTTGTAAATTTAAAGAATTTTTAGATATAGCTTCTGTGCAACGTACACATATGTAGAAAAGTGATATTAAGTGAATTGTGATTTTCCGTTTTAATTCCAAAACTCCATAGAAGCATTTAGTAAAGTCTCCACTATTTTACTGGGGTATACTTTGACTCGACTCGACTATGACCGACTTTACTTGACTTTGACTGTATCGAATAACAAAAATGATACATTTATGCAAACAACTTGATAAAATTCTGGCAGATACTCTAAACGAGTAAGTCCATATTTGAGAGAAGAAAAAAAACCTTTTTTCCATTGTCTTAGCCCATTAACGTCCAATTACTGAGCACGAGCACCTGAATTCCTCTCACAATAATGTGTGACAGGAGTATGTTTCTCCATGGTGAGAGGGATCCAGCAGCAGTGATCATCACTTAAGATCAGCAGTAACCATTTTCAGTCTAATTTTTTAAAGGAAAAAGTTCCAAGTTTATTTTCAAAATATAAAAAACTGCACATTATTTCACAGTCCAAATCATTTATTCAAGTTTGGTTAAAAAGAGCTCCTAGGAAAGTCAAACTTGAAACCTGACGCGCCCAATCACTGCGGGCGGGTGCTTGATCGTAAAAGAAAGGGCAAGAAAATCGTCCAGCTTTACGTAAACGATTATTTTGTCACTAGGGGTGTTGTAATCGTTTTTGTATTTATGACTACATCATAAGGATCTTATTGAGAGGAGGACATAATTATGGTACTTTTAATCTTTAGGTGTACAGAGATCCTACCAAGACCTAAGAAGCCCAAGCCAACCTCACCTGCAAGTGGTGCACCTGCCGATCAACGGACGAGGCTCTGGCGAACATAACAGTGCACGGTAAGCAGCAATAGGCTTGCCACCTATTACGTGGGACCAACTATATAATTGGCGAAGTGTGGGCGTATAACATGCCTCTGCCTACCCCTTCGGGGAAACAGGCGTGAATGTATGTATGTATGTTTTAATCTAATCTTCGTTGTTCCTATAGCTTAACCTTAGTGAAATTAAAATACCCACCTAGATTAGCTTAGATTAGAGTAGAATCAACGCCTTGCTCTCACTAATTCCGGAAGTTAAATTGACGACGTTACTAATTCAATAGCCGTGGGCCAAACTGGCCACAGAACTGATACTTTATCACTCGCCGGTCCTGTTACATTCTTAAATTTACTCTGAGAACTAATAGAAAACTTTCTGCATTACCGCCTAGCTTCAGTGGAAATTTGCGCGTAAGAAAGCCCACTGCGCAATGTACATCGTTGCAAGTGTTAGATTCGATTTTGTTTCCAGTAACTGAGTAGGGTGTGTCAGGTTTCCATGCCATTATGAAACGGACACTTCCCTTGGGACAAAGGAGTCTACCGCTGCCCACCGTAATTATCAGTTCGGATTTGAATCTTCTGTTACGTTAGATGTTAATAATGGGAACACTAACACCTTAATATACAGAACTATTATAGACAGATCGAGTATTCAGGTGAGGTACTACGGATTGCAATAAAAAATCTTTATATGAAGATCTTATCTATTTCCTTTAATTGTATTAAATTTTAAGACATAATTTTAAAAAAGCCGAGATGAGTTTCTTTAGGCATTCTTCTCAATCTCGTTGCCTTTTTGGAAGCCTTGTTTGAGTCACCGATAGACTGACTGACTGACGATCGCCTCCCCCTTTAGAATCAAGACAGGCTGACTGATAGATCCCCCCTATAAGAGTCACCGACAGACTGACAAATCTTGAGAAAAAACCACAGCAGACAAAACTTGACAAATTCTGACAAAGAACCCATTTACTTTTAAATAAATAAATCAAAGTAAATTGGTTCTTTTAAATAAAAGTAAATGGGTTCTTTGTCAGTTGGTACCGTTCATATCTCTTTCATTGTTTTACAAAAAAATTATCGAATTTCCATTTTGTATATAAAAAAATTAACGAATCTAAATGATCCTGTTGATCTTAAAGACAATAAAGTACATTTTATTTTATATTTTATCTCCTCCTGAATAGTCAAGTCCAGTTTATCCTTAGGGAACACCAATCATCACGACTTCGCTGGCTTGAGGAAATGTAATAAGACGGTCTTCCGGGTCCACGGAGTCAAGACAGTATACCTAAATATGCTCCGGTATAGTATATATATATATTCATAAAAGACGGAGTTCTGCTGACACAAACATAAAAACATACAACCAAGTGGAAACCTCTTTTTTATTTTGTAAGTGCGTTAAAAATCGCGCAATTTTTTTTCTATTTACATAAACGGCACACAGATGTAGGCCACATATTTCTAAAGTCCGTGACCTCTTCATGTGTAACAGGAATCATGGATAAAGTCAACAGAACGCCGCGTACATATTTTTTTACAATACTCTGTAATAGAGCCATTTGGACGATTGCTACTTGTCACTTCCTTTCACATTGTGTCTTTCATTTCCGCCCTCTTACTTCCCCGCGACAATGACGTAAGTAAAAAGATCTAGCGATTATATGTCAAATGTGTAAGTCATTCTGACTTCACTAAATGATACATTGAATATTTACATATATATAATCACGCCTGTTTTCCCGAAAGAGGTATATTATACGCCCACATTTCGCCATTCATATTTTTATTACCACATAATAAGTGGCGAACCTGTCGCGAGCTTTTCGGGAAGTGTTATGTTTGACAGGGCCTTGTCTGTTAATCGGCAGATGCACCAATTGCAAGTAAAATTGGCTTGGGCTCCTTAGCTCTTGGTAGAATCTCAAGTGTCGAGTTTCTTGTTAACTGCTCGTGCTAGTGGCAACCAGCTCGTAGATTTTTGGCATGGATTGGAGTTCATTTTATTGCGACTTACCCACATACCCTTGTCACTTTCCCCATGATGGCATGGCTTATGCATATTTAGACCTTAACAAAAATAGGCGTAAAATCTTAACCGCTTTTTTCTACAATATGTACCACACACGATCCTCAGATAACTAAGTTGATTTCCTCGTAGGATATAACTTTTCCCCAGTGACGATTTTTGATTGATGCCCCGTTGATTATGATGACTTTTTTCGTTTCTAATGGCCTTTTGATTCCGATCAGCTATTAATACCTCCTAATTTATGTCGTCGCAATTTCCTATGTGACTCAACTAATTTTAAATAGGTTTTATGTAAATGCCGTATATTTACTAACTTACCGCCGTTTGTGACTTTGGCTGAACGTTTCTGGTTAAAAAGAAGCGATTTTTCGTCCCTAAGGAGTTCAGCTTCCTTGGAACCTTGGAGTGTTATGGTGAGGGCCACTTTTGAGCAAACATAGTCGCACGATGGACCTTTGACTTGAGAAAGGTAGCAGATACTAGATGATTGCGGTGGAGGAACTCTTTGGTGAAGGCCACAGAAATCTTAATAATATAACAATAGAAATGCGCGCGTAAAATCGTTGGGGTACTGGTGTATCGTATGGCACCAGTGCATCCAGAACTATTAAATACATTGCCAATTGCGTTCGTCATATCTGAATTGTACCTCACTACAAACAATCAATACTGTGTTCAAAAACCACTCGTAGTGAATGACAGCAACGTCAATCTCGAATTTCAATTCTTCTTCCATTTCTTCCATTTAAATAATGGCTTCGTGCGTCTAGCCCATTTAGCCAGTGTCAAGTAAGTGATATATTAATAATATATAATTCATAGTAAATGAGAATGAGTGGTGATAAAGATGATAAATGGTAAATGAGATCCCCTTCCCTAAGCCCCTTGAGTCCTCAGTAAAGATGTGGGACTATACTGAGAACTCACATGGACTCCTTGAAAGAAAATTTGAATAGTGATGTTGCACTGTTTTGTTTGATTTACCAACACTCATGTATGTTCACAAACACTTAACGGTTAATAATACACCGTTAGTACACATTAATGTTAGAAATATCACAAATTTTAGAAAATAAAACAAAACTGCAGACATGACGCTTCAATTTCCCGCCAAGAAGTCGAATTTCGATTTTCAAATTGGCGACATGCGTTCCTTTTTCAAATTACTGACATGATTCTGTTCTAATAGTTTTACGCGGCTCATACCACTTCTAGTGTCTTATTTTTTTATTTCTATGGTGGGGGCGTATGTTCAGATAAGTCACGTGATATGAGCTGAGTTCTACGTGGATTTTCAGCAGTGGACAGCATCATCGTAGCTCAATAACGTATCACTACCGAGAAAGAGCTTCTCATGAATCAAGGTAAGAGGAATTAAAATCGAGTTAATTAAAAAACCATTAAGCTTATTTGTTTTAACTATGTAGATGTAGATGTAGAAAACTTGTCCGTTTTTAATTTGTGAAAAACCAACTACAGTGGCTAACTTTTTAAAGTTTTACCGCAGACACGAACCCAATCCTTAATTGGCGCATGAGCCCATTAGCTAATTGATATTGGTAAGGTCTTGGTTTATTTTCAAATGAAGTTCGAATTTTAAATAATAATTTTGATTCGAAATAATTATGATTTTAAATATTTCTTGGATGTTTTTCTAATTTCTACTGTTAATAAATTAAATCAATATTATATGTATGCATATATTCATTTCGCTATATATGAGAGCTATGCTCGGAGTGTCCCTACGTGAGAGAATCAGAATGAGGAAATCCGTAGGAGAACTGGTGTGACCGACATAGCGAAGCGCGTTTGCAAGCTGAAGTGGCATTGGGCGGGGCACATAGCTCGAAGAACCGACGACCGATGGGGCGTTAAGGTTCTTGAATGGCGACCACGAATCAGCAAACGTAGTAGAGGGCGGCCCCCAACGCGATGGACCGATGTTCTGGTCAGAGCGGCGGGGAGCCGGTGGATGCAGGCGGCAAAGAATCGATCTACGTGGAAAGCAATTGGGGATGCCTATGCTCAGCAGTGGACTTCAAATGGCTGAAATGATGATGATGATAATTCATCATCATTCATTTCCCCAGTATTTTTAAATGTATTTCGTAATTTACTTACTGGTTGCACCTGCTAAACATTTGGAAAGGTACACTGGACCGCCACAATCAAATACTGCCTATTTTAAGCTTAATCGAAAACTTGTATACCTATTACCGTTACTTAACTTGGGTTGGGCAGCGTTCAGGAAACTGCGAAAAATACCTCGGTGTCTCAAGAAGAAAGTCTTCGACCAGTGTGTGTTGCCAGAGATGACGTATGGGACTACGGGCCTCATAAGAAAGCTCAAAGATGCACAGCGTGCAATAGTGAGAGCTATGCTTGGAGTGCCCCTACGAGTTAGAATCAAAAATGAGGAAATCCGTAGGAGCATTAGAATGACCGACATAATAAATAATATAAATACATATTTCTGAAACTTACTCCAATTATTTAGTTCCAAGTTGCGGAGGGCCAGTGCCTGGGTTTGTAGCTTCTGCCACCCCGCCCGCGGCCAACGTCCCCCGGATCAGAACCGGGAGGTACTCCTCAGAGAGGCGCAGTGTGTCGCGCCCCCCTGCCTCCATGTGCGGCCATGGCGTAACTGGCCGACTACTGGGAGGGTCTACAGCTAAACAGAAGGGGCCCCCTGCCCCCGCCGCCTAAAACAAACGGCGTAGCCGGAGAGAGAGCGGATCCCGCTACCACTCCCGCTCCGCGGCCTCCTTCTGCGACATCACCATTTTGCAGAAGGAGGCCATCGCCTCCCACGCCGTCTCGCTGTCGACCATCTTTTACATGATGGCCGGCAGCGAGAAGGAGAACATCTAAGGAACCCAAGCCAACCTGCAATTGATGCACCTGCCGATCAACAGTCGAGGCTCTGGCGGACGTAAAAGTACCCGGTAAGCGATAATAAGCTCGCCTATTACGTGGGACCAACAATATATGTGGCGAAATGTGGGCGTAAATAAACCTCTACCTATCCCTTCGGGGAAACAGGCGTGAATGTATGTATGTACGTAAGACAGAAATAATATTTACTTCAGTATTAAGTACTTTCTCGTTTTATTGTATTCTCTCGGAGTGATGAAAGTAGTGAAATGCCAATGGGGATTTTCTTAAAGCTTCTGGGCCTGTAATGATTATGGGTGGGCGTGTATCTTAACATTAGGTAAACGCTCATCCTGTTTCTAAATGATAATAAAAAAAACAGCCTATACAGATACACGAACAGTAAAGGTTATCTGCCGAGTCACAGTATAAGATTGAGATAATTATGTATCATATCATGTCTTAGAAAAGCGTTTATGTGAAGTTGTGTATTTACTGTATAGTAAATAAATATTTAAAAATAACAAAATTATGTACTTATGGCCAATAACAGCTTTCTCTAATATAAAGGAACAGTCAACTACTACGTCGTACGTACCTATATACAGGATGTCCCAGAATCGAGAGACAAGCGGAATTACAGAGATAGAGCAACTCTTGGGTCACCCGAGTCAACACCATGTATGTGCCGCAATTTCGGAGAATCATAATCGCTAATTCGGAAAATACGGAACATAGATGACGACCGATATGGCGTGGAGGTCAGTAAGCCTACACTTCACTCCAGAGGTCGTGGGTTCGATTCCCACACAGAACAAATATTTGTGTGCATGAACATGAATATTTGTTCTGGTCTGGGTGTTTTCCTATGTATATAAAGTATGTATTAACAAAAAAAAGTATGTAAGTATGTTTATCCGTTGTATAGTATCCATAACACAAGTTCTTAATGATACTTATTTTGGAACTAAATAATTGGTGTAATTGTCAGAAAATATTTATATTTAAAAATATTTATAGATACGGTTGATTTGGGTACCCCAAATGATGCTTTAACTCTAATCTTTAGCTTGACACTCGTTTCTGGGACTTTCTGTATATAGAAAACAAACATTTGTACACACGACCTAGTAGTTGACTGTATCACGTAAAAACGGAATAAAAGACTATGAGAAAGCAGTCCCATTCAATGATTTAATCCGCACCATTTCGACACCCAACTCAATAACGCCCTTTGAGGAAGGTCATAAGAGAGTTGATCATGAAAAGAGGTCACGACCTTTTACCTTGCAGAGACGATGTACTAAGTGTCTAGTAGACTTCTTGGCGGGAAAGTGAAGCGTCATGTCTGCAGTTTTGTTTTATTTTCTAAAATTTGGGATATTTCTAACATTAATGTTTAATAACGGTGGATTATTAACCGTTAAGTGTTTGTAAACGTTCATGAGTGTTGGTAAATCAAATAAAACAGTGCAACATAACTTTTCAAATTCTCTCAAGAAGTCCATGTGAGATCTCAGTATAGTCCCACATCTTTACTAAGGACTCAAGGGGCTTAGGTCCCCCTATCTCTCATTTACCATTTATCATCTTTATCACCACTCATTCTCATTTACTATAATTTTTATGATATTAATATATCTCTTAACTTGACACTGGCTAAATGTGCAAACCGCACGAAGCCATTATTTAAAAGAAGAAGAAGTGTCTAGTAGTTTTTTAATAGACAAGAAAAATAGTCAGTTGCTGTTCAATGCTTGTGAATGAATTCAGAAAGAAAAAGTATTTATGTATGCTTATCCGTTATTTAGGATCCTTATCACATTTGCTTTACCATGTTTTTATGCCTCTGGTATCGTTTATCTATGACCAGAATTACGAAAGCGCCGTCATATATTTATTTTTAAGAACTTGATTTCTATTAAAAACACTAAGTACTTAAAATTGAATCTCTCTCAAAATTTAAAAAATAATTATGTTAACTTGAATACTATTAGAAGTATTTGTAAACGTCACTTCAAACTATGTCCAGTTCAATGGTTGACACAAGGAAAAATTGGCAAGAAACTCGGCTAGATTCTCCCTCCCGCCAATTTAAATAGATTGCTTGGATCGTTCTCTAAGGAACTGTCACCCATAAAGTAACACTAAGGGAACTATTATCACAGTAAAGCTATTATTAAGGTATGAGATATTCTATGTTAGCTAGTAGGTATGTCTATGTTTAAGACAATTTCCAATTATAACAGTTATACAATTATAACAATTTCTAAATGATTATTGTTTTGTGATCAATATTCGAAGCGCTCGTAGCTCTGCGTTGCTCGGTGGTCGTAAACGATCACAAAAGTACAGCAGAGTTTACAGAGGTTAGTCCTTGGATGGGTGACCGTTTGTGTGGTATTTGATATCGAGCGCTTTCGTGGTGGCACGTTAAGCCGTAGGTCCCGGTTATCACTAAATGTGGTAGTCGTTAAGCCATGTTAGAGGCCTAATGGGCGGCTTGAAAAATTCTAACAGCAGGACGCCATACACCTGCCTCCGCCTATCCGCACTGGGTCAGCGTGGTGGAGTATGACCCAATACCCTCACTCCTTGATATGTGAGAGGAGGCTCGTGCTCAGTAGTGGGACGTTAATGGGCTGTGATGATCATGATGAATCAATATTTAAACCAAAAATTGTACCTATCTATCGCAAATGCACTAATAATTAAATTATACATAGAGTACACACGACAATGGTCATTTTATTTATAGACTTCGTAGCATCCAAGCGCCAAAATCCAAAAAAGATTTAAATTGTGGTATTTTTTTTTTATTTGAAATGTGACACGATCGAAGTTGTTCCTAATTTAAGATTTAACCAACCGCTTGCATATTTTGGGGTTTTGTAAATGTATATATAATAACGTGCTAAAATACACGATATTTATGTGAGAACTTGGATAGTAAATCTATTAAGGTATTATTACTAGTAGTCTACTCTGCCAAGTATTTAACTAACACACGGCTTATTACAAAACAAGAAGTAAAAGTTCTAAACTTTTATGTGATAAAGTGAAGACAGTCACAGCACTAGTTTTAAACCTGGTTTAAGTTTAGATCATGTTTTGTAATAAGACTGGTACCAAAAAGTATTCAGTCTTCAAAATCAGAAACCTAACGTCTAATTCCCCCAGGCTCTTTACAACAATGTTTCAAAATAAACCACGGATAAGTTGTGTGAGATTCTTACTAGAAAATCGGGGACGAAACTACCTCCCTGCAATTCGCGATACGGGGCATTTACGCGGAACACCCGCGCTTTTCCAAAACTTGCATTTCACACTAGATTTTACCTTGTCAAGGTACATCAAGCACCAGAATAACTTGTACAGTTTTACCAGAAGCCACACTACCCTATTGCAATAGTATAAGGTTTCGAATAGCACTGAAATGGATTTGGAGATGTGCTAGAATTTTAGTCCGTACGGAATGAACGCAGATGGCGGTCGATTCGTATTCAAATGAGCGGAACCGCGCTGTCGAAATTGTATGCCAGCTTTTTGAATAATATTCATAAGTTTTTTTGAAGTTTTCAAGTCATAAATAAACATTTACTCGTAGTTGTGCAAAGTTATTAAGTACCTGTGCTAAGACCACGAAGTACTTTTGATTTTATAATGAGATTTAAAATAGTAATTATTCGTTGGTAAAATTAAAAATAAATTATAAACAGAATATTCGAGCAACTTAATCTTTATTTTTGGTTTCTGTAACATGAGTATGTGACTGCATTGCTTTTTCTTTTTTATATGCAACTAGCACATAGCTCGAAGAACCGACGATCGATGGGGCGTTAAGGTTCTTCAATGGCGGACACGAATCAGCAACGTAATAGAGGGCGGCCTCCCACCCGATGGACCGATGATGTGGTCAAGGCGGCGGGGAGCCGGTGGATGCAGACGGCACAGGATCGATCAACGAGGAAAGCAATTGGGGAGACCTAAGTGGACGTCAAATGGACGAAATGATGATGATGATATAACTAGCGGCCGCCCGTGACTTCGTATGCATGACCTACATATAAAATTATCTATTCTATATATAAAACATACTACATATAAAATTATATATCTATTAAAAAAACCGCATTAAAATCCGTAGCGTAGTTTGAAAGAGCTAAGCATAACTAGAGACAGACAGAGGAAAGCGACGTCGTTTTATACTATGTAGTCATGTACAGACATGGGTCGTTTAGGATGTTATTATAAATATATATGAAGCGCTCGTAGCTCCGCGGTGCTCGGTGGTTGGGAACAATCACCGAAGTAAAGCAGAGTTTACTGAGGTCAGTCCTTGGATGGGTGACCGTTTGTGTGGCATTTGATATCGAGCGCTTCCGTGCTTCGGAAGGCACGTTAAGCCGTTGGTCCCGGTTATCACTAAATGTGGTAGTCGTTAAGCCATGTTAGAGGCCTAAATGGGCGGCTTAAAAAAATCTAACAGCAGGACGCCATACACCTGCCTCCACCAATCCGCACTGGGTCAGCGTGGTGGAGTATGACCCAATACCCTCGCACCTTGGTATGTGAAAGGAGGCTCGTGCTCAGTAGTGGGACGTCAATGGGCTGAAATGATGATGATGATGATGATATATATATATATAATAGGTTGGGGAAAAAGTCTTTTCGTATTTTTGTATGAAAAGTCAAGACATTTTTTTCAAAGTTTATTTACATTTATTTACAATATATATGTACCGTTTTGTTGAATAACTTTCTGCCATTTTGTGGGCAGAGACATTATCCCGTTACTGTAGAAACTTTGGGACTTCTGATCAAACAAACGGGACAAATAGTTTTGGCAGTCCTCTCTTGAGGTCAACCTTACAGAACCTAAAGAATTCTGCAGAGACCGAAACAGGTGAAAATCTGAAGGCGCAAGGTCAGGGCTATATGGTGGATGCACTAGGACCTCCCAGTCGAACTCTCTTAATTTTTGCTGAGTGGCTAAAGATGTGTGTGGTCTAGCGTTATCGTGATGAAAGACCACACCCTTCCTGTTGATCAATTCCGGCCGTTTTCTCTCGACTGCTTCCTTTAATCAATCAGTTGCTGGCAGTAAAGATCAGAATCGATGGTTTTGCCGGGCGGTAAAAGCTCATAATAAACAATGCCCTTCCAATCCCACCATACACACAGCATCACCTTATTTCGTGCTAGGCCAGGTTTGGCCACAGTCTGTGAAGCCTGGCCAACTTTCGACCACGACCTTTTTCGCACGTTCTTGTCGTACGTGATCCACTTTTCATCGCCAGTTATCAATCTCTTCAAAAACGGCTCGGTTTCATTACGTCTCAATAATGAATCGCAAATGAGTACACGGTTCATTAAGTTTCTTTGAGTGAGCTCGTGTGGCATCCAAATATCGAGCTTTTTTGTATAACCAGCTTTCTTCAAATGGGTCAAAACTGTTTTGTGGTCAATTCCCAGTTCTTCAGCTACATCGTAACTACTAATATGCCGATCTTGCTCCACTCTTTCAAAAATGGCGTCCATTTTATTCGTAACAGGGCGACCAGAGCGAGGTGCATCTTTAACATCAAAATTTCCAGACTGAAAACGTTTGAACCAAATTTGTGCTACTCTTACTGACACTGCATCAAGTCCATAAACATCACAAATTTTTTTCACTGCTTGAGTTGCATTTTTGCCTTTTTTATAATAAAATTTTAAAATGTATCGAATTTCTTCATTAGATTCACTCATTTTGACGGAGAGAAAAACAAATGAAAAATAGCGGGAAACAACTTTTTTTTATTTTTTTCTTTTCTTTATAATGGAACCTTTTTAATGTTACCAAAACCAGCCAGACACAAATAGTACAGTCAAAAAAAAATTATAATAAGTTTATACCTACGTTATGCGAAAAGACTTTTTCCCCGACCTAATATAATTTATTATTTCCATTTATCCTCTTTTTACGTTAATACAAAACTAACGCTCCCATTTACTGGGGGCAGGAGTTTGAGTTGAAAAGAATAGGGCAAAAAACTAGTCAAGATTTGTTTTCCCGCCAGAATAAATATAATGTCATAATAAAGCAAAATTATTTCTAAATCTACCTAGTTGCCTAGTATCCATTTACAGCACCTACCACCTAGTCAGGGCCTAGAAAGTAGTACTGTGTCAAATTTTAGGGGGACATTATTATTGTTATCAACCTATAGCAGCCCAGTACTGTCTTCTGAAATATTGTATGTCTTTGAAATATTGTCGACCGATATGGCGTGGAGGTCAGTATACCTGCACTTCACTCTAGAGGTCGTGGGTTCAATTCCCACACAGGACAAATCTTTGTGGGCATGATCATGAATATTTGTTCTGGTCTGGGTGTTTTCCTATGTATATTAAGTATGTATTTACAAAAAAAAAGTATTTAAGTATGTTTATCCGTTCTTTAGTATCCATAACACAAGTTCTCAATGATACTTATCTTGGAACTAAATAATTGGTGTGATTGTCAGAGAATATTTCTTTATTTCTTATTGTGCGTTAATATTACCTTCTGAAAAGGTGCCCAAGGAAGATCAGCGTCGCGACATCTCTGTGATGTTTGACAATTCGCTGAGTGAGCACCTTTTCAATACAAGTTGAGTACTTCTTACATTTGTTCTTATTGTTATTGATTTGTGTTTTTATTATTTTGTACTTATTTTCTGTTATTTATTTCTTGCAACTTGTATTGAATAAATATTCTCTTTCTTTCTTTCTTTCAGTACTGGACATAGGGCTATCCGATTACTACAACTTATTCCAATTAAATTCAATGTTTATTGCACTCCATAATGTTTAACATAAGGTCTTATATCTACACAAGTTTCAATTATGGACCCTGTTGGGCACGGCAAACTTAGGAGAGAGGAAGCATACTAGGTCCTTTTTTACAATTTTAATCAAAATATAACCATTATTGGTAACTTAATTTTATGAGTAAGTAAGGTAATTATTAGGTATTTTTGTACTACTATCAGAATTGTATAGATTTTTATTATTTTCTTAATAAATAATTATTGTGCATATATTTTAAATGTCCCTAATATAAATAAATAAATAAATATTTCTGACACTTACACCAATTATTTAGTTCCAAGATAAGTATCATTAAGAACTTGTGTTATGGATACTAAATAACGGATAAACATACATAAATACTATTTTTTTTTGTAAATACATACTTAATATACATAGAAACACAGACCAGAACAAATATTCATATTTATAGACACCAATCTTTGTCCTGTGTGGGAATCGAACCCACGACCTCAGGAATGGAATGCGGGTATACTCGCCACCACGCCATATCGGTCGTAATATAATATATTATTACATTATTGTTTAAAAAAATTCACGTCATATTTAAGTTCCTTCCGTTTCTTAGTTGATTCCAGAGTACGTTGTCCGATTTAGCTGAATATATCCCCACCCAAGCATTCCTAAGTGATATTGATGCCCCTTGAAATAACGGCTGCAAGGGCTCGGGGAGGCCAAGGGAATAAATGAACCAATTTAAGGTAATGAAACGGTTATAAATCGTACTCTAACAGTGCGTGAGGCTGGAATACTAGGGGAATACCGGCAATCTGCTAGGAAATCGGTGTGTTATTGATTCTGAGGTATCCAATCCTATCTTATGTCTATAGTGTTCTAATCAATATACTGAAGTACATAAAAAAAAAAAGTTTATTCATATAAATAAAAATGACTTATATTATTTATTTGTTAGACAACTGTTAGACGACCGATATGGCGAGGTGGCGAGTATACCCGCACTCCACTCCTGAGGTCGTGGGTTCGATTCCCACACAGGACAAATCTTTGTGTGTATAAATATTTGTTCTGGCCTGGGTGTTTTCCTTAACAAATTTTTTTTTATTTTTTATATTCCTCAATTATTAATAAAAAATTTAAGCAAAAAATTTGTTACTTGGAGAACGAGATTGAATATTTTAAAAAAAGAGAAGAAAACTAACAATATTATTATCTATAGATTAGAAGAGAGCGAAAAATCGGTACCAGATCTATTGCAAGCTATTAAGGAGAACTTTAAAAAAGGTTTAAATATATCAGTAGAAGAAAATGAAGTAAACCAAGTGTAACGTAAAGGTAAAAATAAGATTACAAACAAACGTAGGCCTGTGCTATTGTCATTTTTAAACGGATGGATAAAAGACCAAATTATGAAGAATAAAAAGAGTTTAAAATTAATTTATATTTCGGAAGACTATACAAAAGAAGTTATAGAAAAAAAATACTTTGATACCACAGCAGCTAGAAGAGAAAAAAAAGGGAAATGTTGCTTTCCTTAAATACGATAAACTAGTAGTTAGGGGACCCTACACCGACAAAAGGAAAAGAGAACACCACAGTCAACGACAACCAAACCTAAAAAACAACAGACGATAAGTTCTATCAAGACTAATAGGACAAACGCTTTCGATTTGTTGAGAACCCGATCAAACTCTCTCACTAACATCTTCACACATAAAAACCAATAGCAAATAGTTAGCGGAAAACGGATTATTCAACTACATCGTGAAAATCAAAGAAAAGAACCAATAAAATCTCCCCCAATCCGATTGGTCCTCGTGGGGGACAAAGACCACAACCCTCCAACAATACAGAAAAATAATAAAAAAACAACACGAAAATCTAAGATCAGAATGAAGTAGGTTGGAGGAGGCCTTTGCCAACTGGCAAACGGACCTACAAAAAATAAAGAAGCACCAGATACTCGAATAAGCTAAAGTAAATAATATAATAAAACAGTGTAGTAGTGTAAGGAAACGTAATGTTGTATTTTTTTTTGTCCGAATAAAAGGCTTTATTATTATTATTATTGGGTGTTTTCCTATGTATATTAAGTATGTATTTACAAAAAAAAAGTATGTATGTCTTTGACCAGTGTGTGTTGCCAGCGATGACGTATGGGACTGAGACGTGGTGCCTGACTATGGGCCTCATAAGAAAGCTCACAGTCGCTCAGCGTGCAAGGGAGAGAGCTATGCTCGGAGTGTCCCTACGTGATAAAATCAAAAATGAGGAAATCCGTAGGAAAACTAGAGTAAACGACATAGTGAAGCGCGTTAGCAAGCTGAAGTGACAGTGGGCGGGGCACATAGCTCGAAGAACCGACGACCGATGGGGCGTTGAGGTTCTTGAGTGTCGACCATGAATCAGCAAACGTAGTAGAGGGCGGCCTCCCACGCGATGGACTGATGATCTGGTCAGGGCGGCGGGGAGCCGGTGGATGCAGGCAGCACAGGATCGATCAACGTGGAAAGCAATTGGGGAGGCCTATGTTCAGCAGTGGACTTCAAATGGCTGAAATGATGATGATGATAAATCTGTTGGTGTGCCAAATAAATAAATGTGATCGTCCACATGGACTAGACGAGTTTTAGTCCCTAGTTGCTGTTATAACCCCCTCGGGCAAAAAATGGTTAGATTTTTTAGGAGGTGCGGCCACCACGAGTTGTTTATGATGAATTTAATAGTTGGACTAGAAATTTTATCTTTAACACAAGCTGGCAAACAGGCATCACGATCCATAACGTGTAATGTTATTTTCGTCAATGTAAAAAAAACGTAATTCTTATTAAAATAATAAATAAAATCTGTAATACTTACATTACGCAATTTGCGGTTTCTCGTAAAACGGGTCTCATATTACACAAGCAATATATTTCAAAATGGAAATTTATCTGTTGGCGTCTCGTGACTTTTATAACGTCATTTATCGGTACTTCTTGATAAATGTGTCGGTGTTGCTTCTGTAATATACACTTAAGGAATTTGAGACTGATTGTCGAAGATAATCAAAGTTGTATGGGTTTTAGAGTGGGTAGCTGTTGTGCTGATTACAGGTCGTTAATATATGACAAGACTCCGCAAGACTGCCAGTACTAAAGACATTTTTTTAATTCCATAAATTTAATTATATATATCAACTCAAAACTAACGCGCCCATTTACTGGGTGCAGGAGTTTGAGTAGAGAAGAATAGGGTAAGAAACTAGTCAAAATTTGTCTGAACGCCAGAAAAAAAAAATTGAAGTAAAGTAATAACTGTTAAAATTTTGCAGATGAACTATTGTGGGTACAGATATTTTTAACATACATACATTTACGCCTGTTTCCCCAAAGGGGTAGGCAGAGGAATATTATACGCCCACTCTTCGCCAATGATATAGTTGGTCCCACGTTAGGTGGCGAGCCTATTGCCGCTTGCCGGGCACTGTTATGTTCGCCAGAGCCTCGTCTGTTGATCGGTAGGTGCACCAATTGCAGGTGAAGTTGGCTTGGGCTTCTTAGGTCTTAGTAGGATCCCTATACACATTATTAACTAATGTCATACATATTAAATTATAGTCTCAATGCTTGTCTCAGACCTCCTTTTTCAAACCAAGAAAGTATCGTAATCCTACAGGAATTAATCAGTCCCAGAGCTAACAAGTGTGTGGCGTTTTAGTGTTAAATAAGACGATACTATGGGTCCTCTGACTTGGCTTAATACATAATATTGTTATGTTTTATGTATACTTTTAATTTCACTCATACTCATTGAGATTCTAATGAGAGTGCGAGTCGGCTAGGATACTTTTTTCCACATATATTTTGTTGATAAACGAAACTTCTGAAGTTCTATTCGTCGAATGTCACACAACTCATATTATAAACTTTACATTTACAGATTAATGAGGCAGGAAACAACAGTAAATAGTTCTGAGTCTGTATTTCATAGTTTTATTCAATTTTAAGAACACATCTTGTTAGCTAATCAAATGAATTTTACTTTCTTTGTTAATTTTATGTTTGCTCGCTTAGCAATAGTATATATTTATTTGTTAATTTTATCTGCTGTCGTTGGCCAAAAATAATTAAAATGTGACATTGCATGTATAGGATTTCAACGCCAGCAATCAATTTGTATTGAGAGAAGAAGGACGTTATTACGGAACCGACAGGTAAAAATTGGCTTCCTTTTGTAAAATTGTTGATTAAGGTGTAATTGTAAAATATTGGGGTTCCAACCCTACAAATTGGGGGCTCGTCCGACAAAAAGCAAACAAAAAATGGTGCAGACTGGTGACATCATAGTATGACTTCCGTTTATAAAACATTTTCTTTAAATTCATACTGTGCAGACTATCAGCACTCTAACCAAGAAAGGTGGTTTTCTCTTTGTAAGACCATTTGTTACCAATTTACTACCAGCACAGTTCTTAGTCCGATGGGGCGTTAAGGTTCTTGAATGGCGACCACGAATCAGCAACGCAGTAGAGGGCGGCCCCCAACGCGATGGACCGATGATCTGGTCAGGGCGGCGGGGAGCCAGTGGATGCAGGCGGCAAAGAATCGATCTACGTGGAAAGCAATTGGGGAGGCCTATGTCCAGCAGTGGACTTTAGATGGCTGAAATGATGATGATGATGACAGTTCTTAGTATCATTAAGAATTTGTGTAATGGATATCAAATAACGGACGCATAAAGACTTTTTTTTTGTACATACAGAGGAAAACACACAGACCAGAACAAATATTTATGTTTATGCACACAAAGATTTGAATGGGAATCGAACCCACGACCTCAGGAGTGGAGTGCGGCTATATTTGCCACCACGCCACATCGGCTGTTAAATTATGATGAGATACATTATTAAAACTTCTTGTGCTTTCCCCATCCTTACCTTTAACATGATTATCAAAATTATATAGCAATATTAAGATATGCTTATAGTGCCAAAAAGTTGGTTTTCAATATTTTTTGCTTTATACAGTCTATCAGATTTACTTAGATTTGAAATAGAGAACTTAAGTTATGAGCAATCGAAAAATATATGAAAGTTTCTTGCAATCTAACGAATCAAAATTTAATATTATATTTTTCAAAGACAATTTACAAAATAGTAAATAGTAGATAGTTTATTTTTTGGTGTGTAACTTTATTCGCCATTGTTTAAATATACATTATAAAATTTATATGAAAACTAAAGGACTGAAAAATCAATAAAATAATTGGACGTACACACCGGAAGTGACAATTATTGACAGCCAGGCAGCTCCTAAACAAAACATGGAAAGATGACGTTCGTTTTGAAGTCTAGTTCTAGGTTCAGGTGAACGTTCAACAATAATTTTATAAATTACTATGTAATATATCCAAAACAATAATAATTAATAATATAAATAATTATTTGCGTACTTGATGTAGTTTTATCATTTAAAAAGCATTATTTGCTGTTCCAGGAACACATCAAACAATATGGTTTCTAAACGTATTGCCACTGCTATGTTTAAACTATGTAAAGCAGACGTTAAACTATTCAGAGCTAATACCATGTTTATTGGTAGGGTCTTTGTGTAATTCGTATATAACTTTACTCAAAATTTATTCACTGGGTAACTATTCACTCGTTAAGTAGCGGTTTAAGCATTTTTTATTAGTAAGGCTGTAAGTACCGAAGAGACCGTTTGGTTGTTTTTGCCCATTTCGTTATTCATTATTTTTGTTGAATTTTTATGCGCAATCGACGCATGAAATCCATCTGGAATCCCCTCTGCCGCAGGCGCGGAGACGCCTTGATAGGCTTTTGAAAGTCAGCGACATCCAACGTCCCCTTAATCGGCAATTGCACCACTTGCAGATGACGTTTTTTTGGGTTCCCTAAGATTAAACCCAACCGAACAAAAGAAAGAAAGAAAGAAAATATTTATTCAATACAAGTTGGAAGAAAAAATATAACAGAAAATAAGTACAAAATAATAAAAACACAAATCAATAACAATAAGAACCCAAATGTAAGAAGTACTCAACTTGTATTGAAAAGGTGCTCACTCAGCAAATTGTCGAACATCACAGAGATGTCGCGACGCTGATCTTCCGTGGGCACCTGTTATTTTATACCATCATCACAATCACTTGTACTTTTGTTTTTAAATGCTATTTTTGCAATGTGATTATGTTTTTATGTGCAAAAAAGGATTATTATATATCATCTCAGTCATACGACTGCTAAACATAGACGTCCCAATAGATTTCCACATTGAGCGATCCTACTTTAAGTCACTTTCATTTGATACCATAGCTTGACGTTATGTTATAACCCAGTTTTATTTTGAAAGTTTTGATCACTGTTTATAAAGTTGCAGGCGATGTAGGTACATTCATTTTTTTATGCATGCAGTATTATGGGAACCTTACAGTACTGTCAACACGTCAAAAATGACATGAAAATGACAACACCGGTTCGTACTCGTATGCAAAAAATGTAGTATTTTTTTAAACCGTTTTACTCGCACATATGTTGAAAAGCTATAGAATATAGGAAATTTTAAAATTGCTGGACAGGTTTGATGTTATGTGACTTGAAAACGGAGCTTTGATAAAAAGCATTCTATGACCTGGATTTTTTATAATTTGTGGGTCTAATTTAAAAATTCAAAAGGGCATATTTTATAGAGACTAACGAATAAATAAAGGCGTATCAATCTTTATTTACCTATTTAATCATCTTGTTTCTAAAATAATCATTCACTCTTAACTCGTCGATCATTACGTATATGCATTCTTACGCTTCAAATATTTTGGGTTCGATTCCCTACAAACGAAAACGGACTAAAGTGTAACAGATAAGATTATTATGTGTTTACACAAACATTATTTGCTTTTGCATTGGCCATCATCATCATTATGTCAGTCCAGTAACGTCTCATTATTAAGCCCGGTCTTTCTCTTACGAACCAAAGTGAGAGGGGGTTTATGGTATCTCAATGTTCTCTATATATCGCACATCTAGTTCTGAAAAGACGTAAATGACAAAATTCCAAAATTGAGTTAACTATGCGACAAGTGTCCTTTTTATGTAAACGCATCTCTATACTGAAAGATTTATTTTATAATCCGACAACTATACGATAGAGAGTGCCAAACACCAAAACGAGAATGTTCTAGTAGCTATGATTAAAAAATTCTTAAACCTTTTCTACTGTAAAATTTACAAAATAACATTTACGTCTTTTAAGAACTAGATGTGCAATATATTCTAAGTATTAATGTACAAAATAAAAGTTCCAATTAGTATCTGCTTTATTCAGTTCCAAATGACGCTGTGTGAAATTCCTAAGGAATTATTAAACATTGTATACATCCGTAGAGTGCCAAGATCTTCAGCCAAAGCAAATCTCACTTGCAATTGGTGCACCTGCCGATCAACAGACGAGTCTCTGGCTAACATACAAGTTCTCGATTAGCGGTAATAGGCTCGCCACCTTTACGTGGGACTAAAATTATAATTGGCAAAATGTGGGCGTATATTATGCCTCTGCCTAACCCTTTGGGAAACAGGCGTGATTGCATGTATTGTTAAACAACCTTCTCCAAAGATTCTATTCACGCCGACACAATCTGTTAACTGACATAGTGTTCACTAAAATCCGGTTAGGCACTTGGAAATTGATGTCCGTGGTCGGCCTAACTCCTCGGCATACAATACAGCTAACAGCTTGCAGGAGTGACTGACAATACCTACTATGTCGCATTTGCATTGTAGATTGGGTGGAGTGCGTCCAAATTCAGAGGTAACTTGCTTAACTAGTGGAATGTATTACTTATAACATCTACATGCAAAGGCTTAAAAGCCAAATGGCATACTCTTGCAGTTAGCTGTTAGCTTCACAACAATATCAACTCTGCAAAGTGGGAACCGGGAGTATGGTAAAACAATCAGCTTGGTCCAAAGCTAAATCAAGCATTTTTTTGCGTTGACGAGTATTTTGATAATTCCAGATCTCGAATTTAGATGACTCAATTATGTTGCACATTTTGCGGTTGACATAAGTATTTCTTCTTTTTAATAAAAAAAATGACAAAATTGTATTTTGTATGACTGTAAAAGCTAATATGAGATTCTGTAATATTTTTTTATTTGTCATTACTATGGATCACATTTATTGCAAATACAATTTGATTGATTGATTGAAATTTAGCACACAAAGATTATGATCTGGTTGGCCAAATTATATAGTGGCAGTCGAAGACTAAGATAGCTAATTATAATGTAATATACTTTCGTAAGAAAAATGTAAGTACGCAATTAACTAAAAATAAATGATTGAGGTGCATGCCTGTCGCATTGCAGTGCAGATATCCTTAAAACAACGAATCTAATCACGAGAGCTAGTTAACAGTGCTTTTTACGAATACAAATTGCAAAGCAATAGTCACTTTTATTTTAAAACATGTAAAATAATAAATTATTCATAGAGTTAGTTTGAACGCTGTTATTACCTACATGATAATAATATGCTTTAAACTGAACTGTTTCGAACACGATTTTATTTTGGCAATAAAGTAATATAAAAGGTAAGAACCAGGAGTCGTAAAAGAAACATAAACTTTTAAAAACTGAAGGTACAATCAAACTGAATAAAAGAAACATCCGGACATTAAAACTTAAACATGAGCGCTGACAAGCTAGGTTCCTGCCTCGTTCTTTTTGTATTTCATAGAAATCCATATATAGTCATCATTATTTAAGCCCATTAACGTCCCACTACTGAGCACGGTCCTCTTTCCCGTAAACCAAGGTAAAAGGGATTCAAACTGAATCATTCAGGTCAGCCTCCACCACCCTCAATGCTGCTATTAGAATTTTACCACCTTGTACAGCGGAGCTACGAGCACTTCAAACATCCAGGGTGTAACAAGACCTGGAGACAATATCTGTCCCGATTCTTATCAAAAACAACGCAAACAACGATTTAAAATTGGACATGTTATCAGTGATGATAAGATTATTCATTACGGTGTTCCTCAAGGAAGTGTACTGGGTCCGACATTGTTTTCTCAAAATGACGCCATACTGTTCACTTGCGCAGATGAAACGGCTATTATTTCCACTGGCACATCCTGGAATGATGTTAGGTCTACTTCAAAGCCGGGACTTTCAAAAATATTAAAATGGCTAATCTTAAGTAGCCATCTAATAATCTTAAATAAACAAAGTTAATACCTCAAAGTATCTTAACATTATGATTGACCAACGTCTCTCTTGGCGTACATATATTGATCTTCTTTGAGACAGGGCTTGTATGCTGATATGGATTTTCAAAATTATGCGACACATTGCTCAAAAATAATTAATGAATTAGATTAATATATCTCTAGCGCCACTTATAATAAATTGTTGTATACCTGAGCTGCTCCAAAATGTAAATTTTTTTAAAACTGGAACAAGTCTTTTAAACGAAACAGGTCTTTGATAAAAGTAATGTACTCAAGCCCTATCGATGCTCCACTGATATATTGTATGTTGATACAGGTCTGTTACACAGTTATCCCGGAGCCAGGGTCTCCGCCCCGCACCGGACTCTGTGGTGTGGTGGAGTCGAGAAGCCCAGACGCAGGCTCTGAGCGCTTGGCGGCGGCAACTCTTTAGGAGCGCTGAAGTTGCTGTCGGTTCGAGGTGCCGTATCCTCGAGGCGGTCGGGCTCATCATCGAGCGATGGTTCAGCCGTCGGTGGGGGTCGATGTCTTTCCGGCTTAAGCAAGTGCTTTCTGGGCACTGGTGCTTCGGAGAAGTATATGTGTGACGTCGCCATGGGGGAATCGACCCGGTGTTGCCACCACTGTGACTTGACACTACGCAGCACACGTTGGTGGAGTCGCTCTCTCGCTTCCGACCATCATGCGAATGGTGGTCGACTGCAAGACGGCGTGGGAGGCGATGGCCTCCTTCTGCGAAGTGGTGATGCTGCAGAATGAGGCCGCGAAACGGGAGAGGGAGTGGAATCCGTTCTCTTTCCTGCTACGCCGTTGGCGCAGCGAGAGGGCCAGAAGGGGCCCACCCGCTGCAGCTGATCTGATCCGGGAAACGTTGGCCGCGGGTGGGGTGTCAGAAGCTTTAA
This sequence comes from Musotima nitidalis, assembly GCA_949126915.1. Taxonomy (NCBI): domain Eukaryota; kingdom Metazoa; phylum Arthropoda; class Insecta; order Lepidoptera; family Crambidae; genus Musotima; species Musotima nitidalis. Next base: position 3,596,355 of record OX421415.1, on the reverse strand, counting down.
ACCTTGGCACTGGTCCCCCTCCCCATTTGCGTGCGTAAAGGATTTTTGTTACCGACGTAATTCAAAAAATAAAAAGGTCTGTTAACTGTTAGATAACTTTATATTTTAATGCCGTTATATAATTACATAAATCTTTAGAATTAAGTATAACCCAGCAATACAAAATAGTAGAAAGAAAAATATATAAACCAAAACGAACACTCGTTAAAAAAATGGTTTACGACAATATGACGCCCGAGTGACCTACCTTTATAATAAAATTAATTAAAATCTAAACATTTTCCCTTTGCACAAATATGAGTGGACAAAATCCTAATAAAGCAAAGTGGATTCATACACTTAGTTACGAACAAGTTAAAAACCCTTTAGAGCCTCTCTCTTAACTCTTCACACACCGCATACACAACCCTATTCCTGTATTATATTATTTATATTTGAGACCTAAACAAAGCCGAGAGCTACGTATTCTGCACAGAATCAGAACATTTTTTTCATTGCAAGAAATGGGCGTACAATACTGTATTTACAGAAAACGATGAAAAAAATTATGAGAAAATGTAGAAAACCCTAATTACATTCTAACTACTATTAAACAAAACGTAAGTTCTGCCTTAGTAAATCGTCATCTCCTATGGTTTTGTCAGTTAAAAAAGGTCTGGGACACTATAATAACCTTTCTATAAATGTAAAAAAAAGGTTATTTTCCATTGTAAATATGCTTCAACGCACAGCTTAAATGCTCGCGACGGGCAATAAAACCCGTCGGAAATATAGCCGGAGCACAGCCGAGCCTTATAAAAGTTTAAATATCTCGCTTCTATTTTATATTCAACAAGTAATTGCCTATAAATTTCAAAATATTACGCGGCCATATTGGACGCTCCACGGATAATTTGTTGATATTTACATTTTACGGCCCATCAAGGAGTCGTCATTAAATCGGTCTGACTTTGTCTTTCAATCCAAATACAAAGATTACATACATTAATAATATGTACCTAACATGTGTTGCATCAGGATATTTTTTTTCTTTGAGACTATGAGACTATGAGACGGAACTAGATCACCCGAGTCGTCTGTGCGTATGGGGGTCCCTCAGGGTTCAATTTTAGGACCATTTCTCTTTTTAGTTTATATAAATGATTTGCCATTTTTTATGAGTAGGCGTTGTGAGATGGTATTATTTGCTGATGATACTTCTTTAGTATTTAATATTGATCGACATAAAAAGGACTTTAGCGATGTAAACGATGCCCTTGCAGAGCTGCTTCGTTGGTTTACTGTTAACAACTTACAGCTAAATGCTAAAAAAACGAAATGTATTAAATTCACTGTTCCAAACGTAAGGAAACTCGAAACAAATATCATTATTGACGGTCAGAAACTAGATTTAGTAGATTCTACTGTTTTCTTGGGAATAACTATAGATGAAAAACTTCAGTGAGGTCTACATATTGATACTCTTGCTGGCAAACTTAGTTCCGCAGCTTATGCTATTCGCAAAATTCGCCAATTAACAGATGTTGATACGGCAAGAATGGTATACTTTAGTTACTTTCATAGCCTAATGTCTTACGGTATTCTTATGTGGGGACTAGCAGCAGATATAGAAACAATTTTTATTTTACAGAAACGGGCTGTAAGATCTATTTACGGACTAAGCTCACGGACAACTCTTAGAGAAAAGTTTAAAGAAATAGGTATCTTGACTGTTGCCTCTCAATACATTTATAATAGTATAATATTTATAAAACGAAACATAGAAACCTATAATAGGCGCTGTGATGATCACAGTTTTAATACTAGAAATAGAAATAAATTATTAAATCCATTTTTACGCCTGCATAAAATTCGCAAATCGTTTATGGGGCAGGGTATACAATATTATAACAAAATTCCAAAAGATATTTTAGATTTGCCTTTTGAAAAGTTTAAGCAAACCGTTAAGACATCACTTACCAAGAAAGGGTAATAACACGGTTAATGATTACGTTAATGACAAAAACGCTTGGATGTAACATTTACAATGATAAAAGTTGTGTTCTGCGGCCCTCTTTACAATATAACGATTACTTACATACATTGTCTATGTAATTTTGTAATTTTAATTTTTAATTAAGACTGCTTATATACGATTTCTTGGAAATTGTTTTGATGGCTGCATAGCTTAACTGATACCATATGGTATACCACTTTACAGTAACAAAATTGTGGTTTGCAGCACATTTAAAATAATTCAGTCTTCTAATATTAATGTTATTTTTACTTAAATCCTTTTATCCAGCTTGAGTATATCACGCTCACTTATATGTTTCCGCGGTGGTAGCGTCATGCGTCGGATCGTTGCGCTCCCTAAAATATGGTTGAGCGTAACGCGTTTGCTCATGTCTACTATGTTTATCCGTAATTATGTTAATATTGGTAAAATAAGAGTTCTGTCTCCCTTTTTTTTTCAAATCTTGTGACTGCAGAACACAATTGTTTTAATTGTTTTAATGTATTTTAATTGTAACTGGCGGGAGAAAAAACCAACCTTGACGATTTTCTTGCCCGTTCTTTTACGATCAAGCTCCCGCCCGCAGTGAATGGGCGCGTTAGTTTATAAGTATGACATTCATAAGAGCTCTATTGAGCCAAACTTGAATAAATAAATTTTTAATTTTTTTAATTTTATACCTGTGAATAATAGCCTTATAATTCATAAATGATTTGATTTGAGGATTTTTTTATAAATTTCTTAAATGAACATGAATTTACAAAAACCTAGTAAAGCTAAGTGGATTCATAAACTTAGTTACATACAACTTAGTATACGAGCATGATTACGAATAAACATAGTAGATATGAGCAGACCAGTCCCCACTGACGGCACCCGTTCACGAGTACGACGCATTTCAGCCATCGTTTCGCTTAACCATATTTTAGGGAACGTAACGACCCGACGCATGACGCCACCACCGCAAAGACATTTTACATCTTAATTTGGTAATGTACCAAGTAACAAGTACTATTTTAAATACAGTCGTGATGATACTTTATTGAACAAGAACATTTTTATTGGAAGATTTTTAATAGGTATTTATTACTGCTGATGGTCTTGTCTGCCGGTGGAGAGGGAAATGCACTTTATTTATGATGTGAAAAAAAATATGAATTGGTAATTAAAATAACTGCATTTACTAGAGAAATATAATAAAACTCAACAGCGATATTTAAATAAAATAAAATCGAGACAGCATTTCCGACTATTCCAATGACTTAGTTTTCACATTTCATTTTGAATTTACAGAATTCAATAACCGCGGGGCGTGGAGGTCGCGCGAAATTGTCTGATATCCGAGAAAATGCACAATTTCCCCGACATTTTGCTCAATTTTCCGTTCACAATTTAGTTTAGCTTGAATTTATTTGTGACACTTTTCTTTAGTGTCATGACAGGCAAAGGATGAGGAGCTAGCTACCTTTAACCCGGTTTCATTGTCATAGATTTAGCCGCATTATCTTTGGATAACTTTGACTGTCTGTGGCAATGAGTTTGCTGAGGTAAACTTATTTGATCTGTCTGTGGCAATCTTTGAAGTTTGAAATTGATCGCTGGTAGCGTTGCAGTAGTTTTTTTTCATACCGATAAAAACCTATTAAAAATAGATATTATGTAGATAGGTATTAAACTATTTAAAAGAGATTATTATTTACAAGAGATATTTAGTGATTAATGCATACATACATTCACGCCTGTTTCCCTGAAGGGGTAGGCAGAGGCATATTGTACGCCCACACTTCGCCAAATATATAGTTGGGGTCCCACGTAATAGATGGCGAGCGTATTGCCGCTTACCGGGCACTGTTATGTTCGCCAGTGCCTCAACCGTTGATCGGCAGGTGCACCACTTGCAGTTGAGGTTGGCTTGGGCTCCTTAGTTCTTAGTAGGATCCCTATACACGATAATGAATGAAATATCTCTTATAAATAATAATAGTATACATTATAATCTCTTTTAAATAGATTTAATATCTATCTTTCTAATATATTATCTCTTTTTAATACTTTTAAACTGTAACTAATAATAACTTTACGATGTGACTGTGGTTCGCTCAGAAGAAGTCGCGGTCGGTCGCTGTTGTGTATACAGGGTGTAAAAAGACATTAATCAAAACCAAGGTCTACGTATTCTACATATCATAACATTACCTAAAAATTATAGTTGGGAAACGATTTGAATTTTTGGTGTTAAAAAATATCAAATAGTAGTATGCAATAAAATACGCGCAACAGGCCTCGTTGCAACCCAAGCGTGTTGACGTTATTATAAGAAACAGAAATCTTTTGATTTTCAGTTTTTCTCAAAATCATTAAATAAATTCATGACTTTAACCTTTAATAACTAATAAGGCTAATTCATTTCCTAGGTATAGGTATAATCTCAAAGAATAAAATTATCCTGATGCTGGGCAGTATACGTAGCTTTGATCAGAGTATTTTTATACCTTGTATATTGTAGGTCAATATATCCTAATGATTCTTATTTATTTCAACACATACCTATTATTATATAAATTCAAATTCATTTATTCAAGTTTGGCTCAAAAGAGCTCTTATGAACGTCAAAACTTAAAAACTAGTGCGCCCATTCACTGCGGGCGGGAGCTTGATCGTAAAAGAACGGGCAAGAAAATCGTCAAGGTTAGTTTTTTCTCCCGCCAGTTACAAGAAATATATATGTAAGCTTTGTTGAAAGACAAAGTCAGACCGATTTAATGACGACTCCTTGATGCCCATCAAATAAAATCAAAAATTAAATTAAATAAAATAATGAATGAAATAAATTAATAAATGAATTAAATAAATTGATAAAACATAAAACAATGAAATAACTGAGCTAGGGAGAATAAAAATAAATTGTTTAGTTTACATCTTATTGGTATTTTTTGACTCGGGTGAAAAAATACATTAGTTAAGTAACCCGACTGTTTCTTTAGGCAACTGTCATCTAATAAGGAGTGGCGTATCCCGAAATATAGCTTAAATTGAATATACAAGTACTACCAAAGTACTAAAGTGGTTGATTTACATGAAAAATGCTTTCCGAACGCTCCTGGAGTGTTGTCGGAAAATTGGCTGTCGCGAACCTTGACACGGGAACACTTTTAACCCTCACTTGTTTATTTAACTCTTGAACGTAGCTTCTAAAACCTTTGTGTACCAGAATAACCTTTATGTACATAACTAATATTAGATCTACATATTAAATATTATGAAGCTTTAAGATAAGAATCATTAAGAATTTAAGATATTGGTACCTAAATAATGTATACAATGTATACAATACATACCTTATGTACGAAGGTAAAACACAAGCTTTTGGTACCTTCTTTAAAGTAGTTCTACATAATTGCTGAACTAATTTGGTCTGGCCGTGAAAATGAGCGGATTTTTTTAACTCAATCAATCAAATAATATATTGCGTTACATGTGGTTTAGGTATAGAATGTTACAAAATATTTAATTTAGTACTGCACATGAACCCTGCAAGTGCATAGCGATATAAGCTTATACAGTACAGTCGAAAAAAAAAAAAAAAATCATCAGTATTTAAAAAAATCTAAAATAATGAAATCGAATAAGAAATTTAATTTTATGGAGAAACAAACTTATTATAACTTTACCTCATGAAAATATTTGTCTCACATTTGTTTATCTATCTGGAGCTTCTAAAGTCTTTGTATGCCAGAAAAACATAAAGGTAACCTAATATTGGATCTACATATTCGAACTAACAATCTGGCTATTGAAGGTAAGATTGGCTTAATAAGTGCCAAGAAAATCCAAATCAATCGATCAGGTGTGAATGGGTATGCTGATTAAAACTTCTATATTGGTCATATTAGTCAAGATTTTTGTTCTAACAAGTAAAATTGTAAGTCGATAATTATTGATTACAACTCCCCTTCTTAAAGTTAAAGTTGCGTACCCGACAGGGTCTATAGAATTGGTTCCAAAATTGTATAACATGATGTATAACATGCAATATATATTTTGTATTTGTATAATCATATAGGTTTTTTTTTTCTGAATTGAAATTTAAAATGAATTTTTGAACGCAGTGAGCCTATTCACTAGCGTAAGTTTTTAAGGTGACGTTCATAGGAGCTAAAAGATTTACTGAGCCAAACTTGAATAACCGATTTTGACTTTGACTTATAATATAGCTAAAATCGCTTAATATTATATAAAATTTAAATATAAATAGTATATTGTAAAATATTAGCCACAGAAAGTCCACTTTTCACCTGCTTGCCCCATTGATCAATCTTATGCCGCCTGCAACCACCAGGCTTCCGTTGCCTCGACAAAGTCATCAGTTCATGGGAGGAGAAGCTGTCCTCTACCACATTCGCTGGTTCGACGGTAGCTATTAAGAAAAACCTTGACGCCCCGGTTCACTGTCAAAAAAAGCTCAACGCCTCTTCTTCGGCATTTGGTTTTTCGAACTAAAGGCCTGCTTTAAACTGTCACTTTAAAAATGTATTCACAATAATAAATACACAACAGGTGCCAAATATATTCGCAATAATAAATACTTTTATAATACCTATTGCTTTCTTATACAATGAAATAACAGTAACAGGAATCATCTTAAACATTCGACTAACTAACGGTTCCGGATTTTCACAGCAGATTTTATATCAGCCCTGAACTTAGTAGACTATCAGACTACTGACGGTAGAAACATGGTGTATAGGGATCCATTTCTTTTTATTAACGTCGGTTACAAAATACGTTTACGCACTGTCTCCCGGCCAAAGGGAGACCGAGAGAGGTGTGTGGGACTCACCACCGGGAGACTCGACCGCCAGCAGTAATACCCACTAAAAATCTTCCGACGACGCCCGCCACTTGTTGGGAAAGAAGCGAGGGGCCAGTACCTGGGTTGCAGGTCTGGGTTGCCGTGCGCGTTAGTTTATAAGTATGACATTCATAAGAGCTCTATTGAGCCAAACTTGAATAAATGAATTTTTAATTTTTAATTTAATTTTAATGTAGATGATCAGAGACCTATGAAGTTCTGCTGGGTCATCGATTCTTCTTTTCCTCTTCTTACTAGTTTGAGCTGTTGTAGTCTTAAAGCTGATTGAGCCGCTTGTTGAACAAACAAGTGAAGGGGTGGAATGTTGAGCATGGCTTCCATGGCAGTAGCCGGTGTAGTTCTCATGCAGCCTGTAATTGCTTGCTCCGGTAGGTACTCAGCCCCCCACCACGCCAAGATGGAGACCTCTAAGGGGGGGGGGGGGGGGTGTATAGGGATCCTACCTAAACCTAAGAAGCCCAAGCCAACCTCACCTGCAAGTGGTACCCTGCCGATCAACGGACGAGGCTCTTGCTAAAACAACACAGTGCCCGATAAGCGACAATAGGCTCGCCACCTATTACGTGGGACCAACTATGTAATTAGCGAAGTGTGGGCGTATAATATGCCTCTGCCTAACCCTTCGGGACCACAGGCGTCAATGTATGTATGTTTGTTACAAAGAATAAACTACGACTTCTATGTCACTGTACGACGCACGATCGATGCGTTCATACGATTATAGGCACTATTTCTATAGAGTTACAGTCGAGAATGAGAGTCAACATCGCACTAAAACAGTCGAATCTCATCGCATTATGAGTAATAGCCTGTGAGTCTATAACACAACAGGTGCCAGGTTTACACAGGCAGCACAAATTAAACCTAAGCCGTCCACGAATAAAGCTTAAAATAACAATATGTGATAGGTGTTAGTAGGATTTAGGTTCCCTGTTCTCTCGAATAGGGTTTTAGCGAGAATTCTGAGGTAAACATTGGACCTGAATCCCTCTTAACTTGTGAGGTGAGAGGAGGCCTGTAAGTGTTCGGTCTACTGACCAGCAGTAATCTTGTAAATCATATCAGCTTTATAAGTCCACTTCAGAACTTTGGCTACCGGGGTATTTGCCCATAAACACCACGCTGGGCAGGCGGGTTGGTGATCGCAGTTCAAGCCAGTACGCAAAATTTTTCATCTATGTGATCCCCTTGGTGGGAGTCATGGCGCGGTTCCGGGGCGTGTGCCCCCAGGCCGCAGTATTCTACTATTCAGCCTGGTCTTCGTCCGGGGGTATCAAGTCCGGTGCGTGAGCGGCGATCAAGCCCTGGGAGATCAGTGCCATCCAGGTAGTCTTCCCGTCAAGTCCTAAGACTCTCGAGGGATAAGGCGCGGGCGTAGGCCCTGGCATTCGGTGGTCGCGCATGTAGCGGCGCCAGGCCCCGGAAACGCAGAATGACGCTGCTGCCCATCATGCCGTAGAATATCCTTTCGTATACTCTTACGACTCCTCTTTAGATAAATAAATAAATATTATCTAACAATTACACCAATCATTTAGTTCCAAGATAAGTATCATTAAGAACTTGTGTTATGGATACTAAATAACGGATAAACATACATAAATACTATTTTTTTTGTAAATAAATACTTAATATATATAGGAAAACACCCACCAGATCAAATATTCATGTTCATGCACACAAATATTTGTCCTGTGTGGGAATCGAACCCACGACCTCTGGAGTGAAGTGCAGGTATACTGACCTCCACGCCATTTCGGTCGTCAAAAAATAGAACCGCACTGCGTTATCTGGTAAAAAGTAAAAAAAAAACACTTTCTATGAATTTAAGTCGCGGCTTAATAGTCTATTTTTATTTCGGTGTTTCAATTGTTTTACAGTCAGTCTTCATAACAAAGGTGTATAGGAATCCTAACAAGACCTAAAGAGCCCAAGCCAATCTCACCTGCAACTGGTGCACCTGCCGATTAACAGACGAGGCTCTGGCGAACATAGCAGTGCCTGGTAAGGGGTAATAGGCTCGCCACCTATTACGTGGGACCAACTATATAATTGGCGAAGTGTGGGTGTATAATATGCCTCTGCCTTCCCCTTCGGGGAAACAGGCGTGTATGTATGTCATAATAAAATCAGTCTTATCATAACAGATATCAGGGTAACAGGAGTCTTCATAGACAAAGTTAATACTTATAAACTACCGTCACTATAATATTAAAGTGTTACCCCAAAGAAAATAAAATTAAAAAAAAAAAAAATATTTCACATTAATTCCCCCTTTTATTTATGAGGAGTCGTAAAGGTCGACGAAGAGAAATCCTATCAGATGATGGGCAGCAGCGTCATCCTGCGTACTGGCTCGAACTGCCATCACTAACCAGCCTGCCCAGCGTGGTGATTATTGGCAATTATCCCCAAACTAGTGGGGAGGCCAATATTTAGTGGACTTTATAAAGCCTATATTTTATATAAATTATGCTTTCGTATTAATTTAACCCTTCCGACACTTCTGTTGTTTTCACATCGGTAATGAATGAATACATATTTAATAAGTCATTAAATAAGTTTAATGCACCCCCTTTGATAACACTCGTCCCCATACATTAGCTATTCCATAACAAAAGGCTAATTAACACAAAACTGCTCGTAAACTTTTCAAATTAGTTGTCAACCCTTTCATAGGGTGTCCACAGATGAATCGGGTCAAGGACTGAATATGTTCGCTGGTATTGTTTAATCATTATCATATCATATACTCAAATACTCATTTATTGGTAATACAACATTGCACGTCACAGAAAAGAAAACATACATAATTATTAGAATTATTAAAATTCAATTAAATCACAATATTATTAGGAATTGATAATGTCAAAACAAAAAATGACAATAACAGTTAAATTAAGACATATAAATGCAATTAATAAAATAAACGGTCAATAATTATGTAAATTAAAATAAAGCAAAATGTAATTTCAGATTCTTACTTAATTAAATTACATATAACACAAAACAATTAAAATTATGAATCTTGAAAATTCATTACTTCATAAAGTCATTAATGTTATAGAACGTTTGCTCAAGAAGATATTTTTTTTAACTATAATGCATTTCTAATATGTCATTCATATATTCTTGACACAATTGTACAGCACACATAGGGCTAAATATTTAAAAAACGACTTCAGAAACGAATTTTTCCGTAGAATGCTTACTTAAATCAACTTACTTAGCGGTTTACTAAATTTCGCCGATGTTTTCGTGCCCATATATTTATTTTTTTATATTGTAATAATTCTTATATTTAAGATATCTACTTTTTTTTTACCGAGAGACTGTCACCAAATAACACTACTATGTCTGAACTGTCACATATGTACGTAGTTTTCGTTATTAAGTCACAGTCAAAGTCAATTAAAGTCCGTCATAGTCGAGATAAGTCAAAGTCATACCTCAGTGAAGTAGCGTAGACTTTACTAGAAGAGACTATGGAGTTTTAAAATAACACGGAAAAATCACAACTCTTCTTCTTGTTTTAATTTTGTAAGCATTTACCAATTATATATTGATATGCGCGTTTTGCTTCACTGCGTGTTGCTAAAACACCCATGAGTAAGAGTAGGCGAGCAATATAGTAAGCCCGTTTTATGTTTCGGCGTGCAGCGAGATATTGCGACGACTATAGACGCTGTGCACTAAAATGGAAAAATCTGGTGATAAGCTCTGTATATCTCGATTATATTATCATCCACTTTTGCTTTATCTTTGGTCTTCCATGTTAATTTCGGCGAAAGGCAAACCTCCATCTAGTTGTAACTGTAGATATCTATTAGGTACGTCCGATAGTTGTGAGGACACAGAATACCACTAAAATAGATAAATCAGCTTATTGTTTGACTATGTTAAATGATGTTAAGAAAAAGATTCGCCGAGGTAATGAAATTTGATTGGCTAAGTTGAAGGGTTTGTTTATCTTAACCATTTATTCTTCCAGTAAAAGCTTTTTAAGCGACCCAACCTATTACTTGGCTTATGACGTCATGACTTTGATAAGCATGCAAGAGAACTTTAATGCCAAAGAATCAAAGCTGTTCAATGACCTCTGAGAAGTGGAAGCTGCTTCTTTGCTAAGCATTTTCATTTACCTTGTGTCGCAAAAAGTTGAACGGAACTACCAATATATACTCATTTGTCAACCTTACCTGCATTCGCAGCGGCGATGATAACCAAGTGGTTATCGGGTGCTCATTGCTAGGCAACAAACGATGCCCTGACGACTGAGTCAATGGCGGTATAACCATACCCCGATCTGGGACTGACCAGATGTAGCTACAGCAGCCTTGAGGTACAAAAACCCTATAAAATTCTACCTCAAACCAAACACTTTAATAAAGTCAATGGACTTCTTGGCGGGAAAGTGAAGCGTCATGTCTGTAGTTTTGTTTTATTTTCTAAAATTGGTGATATTTCGAACGTTCATGTGTAATAACGGTGGATTATTAACCTTTAAGTGTTTGTGAACGTACATGAGTGTTGGTAAATGAAACAAAGCAGTGCAACATCACTTTTCAAATTCTCTCAAGAAGTTCATGTGAGATCTCAGTATAGTCCCACATCTTTACTGAGAACTCAAGGGGTTTAGGGGGGGGCATCTCATTTACCATTTATCATCTTTATCACCACTCATTCTCATTTACTATATATATATATTCTTATTTTATATGTTATATATGTTAGTAAATACATCTTTTACTTGGCACTGGCTAAATGTGTAAATAGCACGAAGCCATTATTTAAAAAAAAAAGAAAAATAATGTCAATGACAGACTGTTGTAATGTTTTGACATTTGAAGTCATTACTCTGTGGTCGGATCCGCTGGTGCGAGAACGGATACAGGGTGTCCATGAATTATTCAACAGGTCAGCCCGCTGTTTACTGTCCGGCTCTGCATACCCGCTAATGTAGACCGACACAGCCAGACACAATAGTAGATGGTTGGAAAAACATTTTCAAAAATCCTACTTCCCAAAAGAGGTATCATCATTACAACCCATTAACGTCCCAGTACTGAGCACAAACCTCTTCCCGCGGTAAATCAATTTTAATTCTAAATCTCATGCCAGTCATCAAACATCAAGACAAAAAAGCCATCACTTCGCTTATAAATAGATACTAAAAAAGAGATGACACGTAAAATTAATAGAAAAATCTATCCATTGGTACCAAATAGAGCCCACAAACCGTCCCGGAGGAGATCTGACACTAGCTCTCAGTCAGTTTCAATTTAATTTGGAGTCCTCTCTCCGGCGATCCATCAATCCACTTCACATTAGACAACGTGACAGATTGGTTGTCTAATGGCTTGTGTAGCGACTGAAATAGCTTGCCGATGTATATTCGGTTTTTAAGGACATATACTGCAGTAAAAATTATGTTGTGGAATTGATAATCAAATGCATTCAACCATTTTGTGATTTTGGAATTCATTGTGGATACATTTAGCCCACTGCCACTTCAACTTGTATATCCTTTGTTCATTGTCGGATCACCTTGAGACCAATGTAATAAATGACAATTCATTGCCATAAATTAATGTTTGGTCAAAAACTGGTGCACATGTGTGCCACTTTCGAAGTTTACTGCAACTTTGTAAATGTGTTTAATGTGAAATATGACATAATTAAAACGAACAGTTGTGATTTAGTGATAACCGTCTGAAACTTGAACTTAGTTGGTTAGTTTATTACTGTAAGTTGTGAGTTGACAGTGTGTATTTGTAATATCTGTCAGCTAGCCACATAGGTTTAGGCTTCAATCCCAGCTCATATATGCTATGAAAAAAATTGGATTGTATATTTATGTAACAGTTTACGTACACACAAAAAAATAATTAAAAATGTTGAAGATAACTAGGATTAACCCAAGAGTTTAAACCATAAAGCAACTATTGTAGACACAATAGTTTAATCTTAATCAGTTCAAGAGCCTTGAAGACGGGAAATAATACAGAAAAGTGAGCTCTAGAGGGTAAGAGGGGCACTTCAAACCTCTCGGGATGTGTTAAACAACGGTCTAGTGGAGCAATGAAAAACTAGACAAGATATTTTCACTTCACACATATATTTATAAAAGTTGCTTTTAAATGTAGTTTATGTTGCTTTGCGCAGTAAAAAGTATATATTCAGGACCTACAGCAGACATAGTATATATATAAATAAGTTACATCGTAATACATACACAAATAGGATAAATTTATGGATTACTTTATATAAGTATACTAAAAATATTAGATATCTGCACAGTTTTGAAACATGATATCTTAAGAGTTTTAAAACTTAGTAAAAAAATGCATTCCTTACAAAAGACACCGCGCTTCCACGAGTATACATGCACTTATACTAATACACTTATACTAATATACTTATACTAATATACTTATACTAATACACTTATACACTTATACTAACACACTTATAAGAATACACTTATACTAATATACTTATACGAATATACTTATACTAATACACTTATACTAATACACTTATACTAACACACTTATACGAATACACTTATACTAGACTAGATGAAACAAATCAGCTAAAACCCGCATGTTTTTTTATGGTTAATTTAAAACACTATCAATTCGACAAGACTTATCTTTCTGTAGTAAAAAATCGAATTCGAATAAAATAATATGTTCCATGACTCTCCAGCTTGCTTAGATAAACCGGCCACCAGGGGAGTGAGGCGATGATCCATGCAGTTAACAAACTAAATAATAAACTAGTTTCCGTGTGGGTTGGCGCCGTATTTGCTGGTCCCTCGGCCGCATGCAATTTGAAGTTACACCTCGAGAGCTATTAGAATGGTGCTGTGCCCTAGCAGACCAATTCTGCTTAAATCGTAAAGCAGCATATGGAAAACGGGCGGGAGCGTCAAGCAGAGCGTATTTTACAGCGTGTAAGCTTGATGTCAGAATTTATAGACATATGAATGTTCATTAACCTAATGAGTATACAACGCGTCATCAGTGAGATACAGCCACATCTCTGTGCAAAAGTCATGGTAAAATTCATGCAAGGAGTAAAGGCCATAGGGTTCCTTTGACGGATTTTTTATTCCATACTTAATCGGCACATGTCTTATTTACAATACAATAAAAATATAACAACTCTGTTATATATAACATACTTGTTTTTATTTTAAAATAAAAAAGTGCAAACTTACTGACACACCCTTTATAACAAAACAGTACCTACAAGTTTTTTATTTTTCATGGTGAATTTAAGGTTTATCCTGTTTCAATTGCTTGACGTCGTTAGGAGAATCGACCTCCAGGTAGGCTGTCCCGGAAAATTATCGCCTGGAAGTTTCCACAAGTTTCCAGAACCAACTACAGACCGTCCGGAGCGGTCGGCGCTCTCGCTGTTTACGAACCGGTATTCTTGTAGATTGGGTTTTGTTTTGATGCCATATTCTCTATTTAATTTGTTTGTTTTAATTATTTATGGACGTGTGTATGAACACGTTAAAAACAATTACTGCCGTAAACTAGAACCTATTATTTGTGTACTTGCATATAAAGAGTTATTTGGCTTGTTACATCCATTTTGGTAATAAATTTAAGGCGAAACATTAAGATAACCTAAGAAACCTATTTCGTCATCTCTGAGAAGATGCCTTCTCTCGCAAATTAAAGTGAGAGAAATTACTCCACCAAGCGGACGCTGTTAAATTTTCTAAACCGACCAAAAAGGTTTCAAACTTGAGTTAACGACTATCACATTAGTGATCCAAGTATCACTCCACCAGTTGCGGGACTGTTTGAAAGGGTTACCGTGGCCTCTGGACGTAGCAGTTTCAAGAAGGAACACGGATGGTTTTTAGTCAGAGTCTAACACAATCTCCCGCTCCACCCGCAGCGGGTGAAGGTCATCTGATGATTTTACTTACGAACAAAAAAAAGTACCACTTCACCAAAGACGACCCTTCCAAAGAACAGAAGCGCTCGTTATTAAATGCCACACAAAAATTCATGTCATAGTGTGATGTGAGCGACGATAGCCCAGTAGACTTCTAATTCAGAGGGTAAGCCCGGGACCTATGACTTTTAGAAGTGCGTAATTATCGCTTGCTCTGTGCCTCAGAAAGCACGTTAAACCGTTGGTACCGGAAGTCATGAACATGAGGCAGTCGTTATGAAGAAGTACGTGTTATTTAATATTCTGACAACTGGTTTAAACATGGAATGATAATTTCCTTTGGGTTGTGGAGGTCAGATGGCAGTCGCTCCATGTAATAACTAAAGTTCAGCCAAATCTGGTTAGACCAGTAAGCAGACCCTGGGCCCTGTTTTTAAGTTTGGAGCAACCGGGATAATGCTAGGACATGACAAAAATATATGTCATAAAAAAATATATAAGTAGGCTCTTAGGCTATGTAGTAGGCTATGTACCATGTAATAATAATTATCATTTGTAGCACATAAAACAGTAATCTATTACAAAAGGTATCAAGAAACTAAAAGTACAAAGGCCTAAGGCCAACCCTAGGAGTTGTGAATTAATTTGTAGGTATGGGATTAAATTTGGTTAAAGATCTATGTAATGTGATTATGTAAGATTTTACCACTGTAAAGCCTACTTTGCGTGGGTGATAGTACTTATTATCGTAGAGCTCCGACTTTTCTAAGTATAAAGTAGCTATGTGTGGTGCCACCCTCTGTTATCACACGGAGAGCCGTAAGAGTCGACGAAGAGAAATCCTAATAGATGATGAGCGGCAGCGTCATCCTGCGTACTGGCTTGAACTACGATCACCAACCTGCCTGCCCAGCGTGGTAAGTATGGGCAAATACCCCTAATGGTTGTAATCTATTGGGGAGGCCACTGTTCTCCAGTGTACTTTACAAGGCTGACATGACGATGTAGCTGTAGCAAACAATAAAATATCAAGTTAAGTAGTCGTTAGATGTGGACTTGTCTGTCGTTTTTTAAAAGGGACTAAATACTATGTGTTGAGGGTGCATAGGGATAGGGACCAAGACCTGAGGAGCAAAATGCCAATCTCACCTGCAAGTGGTGCACCTGCCGATCAACGGACGGGGCTTTGACGAATATAACAGTGCCCGGTTAGCGGCAATAGGCTCGCCACCTATTACGTGGGACCAACTATATAATTGGCGAGGTGTGGGCGAATACGCCTCTGCCTATCCCTTCGGGGCATTAGGCGACAATGTCTGTATGTATGTATGTATGTATACTATGTCATATTTGTTTGTGCCTGCAAAACAGAAGTTACAAAATGGTGATTTTCTCCTTTCAGCTTCAACGGGCTCATCTGATTCAGGAAATGGACAAGCGACTAGACACAAATGGGGAGATTGCTTCATTTTCCATGCCAGTATTATCATCCATATTTCTGAATATTGTACTATAGCTTGACCGTTACAAGAGGCAATAAGGACGGCCATGTATAGAAAAACCACATCATCATCAATAAGGGACAATTTTATATCGTTGGATAGAAAACTTCAAAGGGGGAAAATAATTAACCTACCAAAATTAAACGTCACAGGTAGTGAAAGACAGAATAAATAAATATTCTCTTACAATCACACCAATTATTAAGCTCCAAGTTAAGTATCATTAGAAACTTGTGTTATGGATACTACAGAACGAATAAACATATTTATTTACATTTTTTTTGTAAATAGATACCTAATATGCATAGGAAACACCCAGACCAGAACAAATATTCATGTTCATGCACAACATAGATTTTTCCTGGGTGGGAATCAAACCCACGACCTCAGGAACAGAGTGCCGATATAGCGTCCACTCCATATCAGATTAAGTATGTGTTAACAAAAAAAAAGTATGTATATATGTTTTTCCGTTATTTAGTATCCATAACATAAGTTCTTAATGATTCTTATCTTGGAATTAAAATAATTCATGCAATCTGCCTCCAAAATGGTTTGTCAGTTCTATCGTTCTCAAGCCACTGTCTTGACCAGGCCGTACCACCTAGTTCGTCTGACTGAGGCTTAGGCATTTCCATCACGATTGCGATAACCAGAAGTCTCTCGGATTGAGAACCAGGGAAATAGCTAGAATCCTTTGGATTTCCAGCGTTCTTTTGGATGGAAAGCATTTCTATACTGCGTTTTTCGGTTCGCAGTCCTCACCACCTTACCACCCCATCAGTCGTCAGTTCTTAGAGCTATGACTTATACTAATATTGCCTCCAATTCAACTTCGACTTTACAAGTTAATCTACTAGTATAACACCAAGAGGGCTAATTTTTACACCCATTGAGGTACAGGTATTAATAAACAAATACATATATCATTAGCTCGGCCCATATATATGCCACTACTAAGCACAGGCCTCCTCCCACCTAGTGTGGATTAGCAGAGGCTCATGGCGAAAACAAGTACATAGGAACTCTAAAAATTAAATGGTCATAAATATAACTTTTATCCTATAATTTATCCTATATCTATATCCTATAATTTTTTATCCTATGTCCTATAATTTTTATCCTTGTTAGACTAATTTATTATTTGTTTTGTGTTTATTTATTTTGTTTTCAATTATTATTGTACATCACGATGTACCTTTCTGTGCTCTTAACTTTTCTGTCCATTTAAGGTTGCGAGGAAGAAATTGCTTTAAGCGATAAGGCCGCCCATTGTATATGCCTACTTTAATTTTATTTGTTTTGATGTGTAATCCTTGTTATGGTGTACAATAAAGAGTAAATTATTATTATTATTATAACGTCAACACGAACATAAATCTGCAATAAATATATAATAAACAATAAACCTTTTTTTAATTTTTCCGAAAAAAAAAGTTATTTGTGTATTTTAAGCAAATAAGTGTAAAAAATCAAGTTATAAATTTCTGAAGTTATAAATAAATCCACATTCATATATTCACGCCTGTTTCCCTGAAGGCGTAGGAAGAGGCATATTATACGCCCACACTTCGCCAACTATGTTGTTGGTCCCACGTAATAGGTGGAGAGCCTATTGCCGCTTACCGGGCACGTTTATGTTCGCCAGATCATATAATCAGATAGTTAAATCAAGTTATAAATTTATGAAGTTATAAACAAATCAAGTTATAAATTAATTATTATTAACAATAAATTAGCTATAGGAGAAAACAATAAATCCCCCATCTCTCTACATCCCGCTTGAGCATGAACAGAAAACTTTAATTGTTCCGCACAAAACAGATGTTTTGTAAAAGTTACAGGGCTAACAACGCTATATTTCATAAGAAGATACCCTTAAGTAACAACAATTTCATTGGACTGTTCCGAATCCTGCCAAGTTTCGGTACAGCGTTTCCCTTTTACTGGTCCGTTTATTTAAATAACAATAAGCACAAAAAAGTTTTGGGACAGGAATTACTGTTAAGTAAAATCGTAGGGGTTTTATAACTTACGATACGATATTTTGTTTTACGTAGTCGTTTAATACTTGAAACTTTCATTACAATTATAAGACGAATTTCTTTACTAGAATAAATCAAACCATAAATTACGGTACACATTAATGGGATGGGAGGGGGTTGACGAAGTGTGACATAGTGTGACAAGCGGATGGGAGGGATCCTAAATTTCGTGACGACACATATCAAAATCCAGGTCCTATAAACATTTTGGAACTGCTGTTTTAATGTAATCATTTCTTGCTGTACAATTGCATAATATGTGACATCACACTAAAGAGGAGGGTGTCTCACAAGTGTGACCAGCTGTGACAAGGACGGAGGGGGGGCCAAAAGTTCACGAAATTCTTGTGACGTAATTTATGGATGATCCCTAGCCTGAATGGGATTTGAGCCCGCAACCTTTAGACCTTTTTTTGATCCACTGCTCTAACCGCTGAGCTACTACGGATGTATTGTTTTTTCTAGTAAAAAAATCGTCTTATAACTGTATAAAGCATTGTAAATGCCAAATTCCAAGTATAAAAATTCCATTAAAATGTTTGATACCTAACAATGCAGTGAAAAAACAAAACTAATCTAAACATTAAGTTTAGATTAGTTTAATTTTCATTTTTCTAACTAAATAAACAATTGCTATATTCAGAAGAGATATTATTCACAACCTGTCATTGTCATACTTTATTCAAGGTTATGAATCCGAGGTTAAAACTATGAGCCAGGTATGTTATGGATATATCGTACCGGATCCGGACAGGGATACGAAAAGTGAAATTAAATTAACTGGTTTTGGTTACGTATATTAAATTATTTCGACAAAGTTTACTGAGGTAGAACTTTGACTTGACTTGCTTGACTGAGACAGAATTTATTTGACTTTGACGAAAATAATAAAAACGTAAATAACTTGATTTATCAAATACTTGACACTGGCACTTGATACGAATGAGAAAAAACAATTATTTAAGAACTTGTATAATTATACAGTAAAATCTAAGTATATAAGCAGTTTTTTTCTTAATTATGATTGAATCTGCCCAATCCGAAACTATCCGAAACTTTTAAATCGGTTTCGGTTACAGATATCCGAAAGTTTCGGTTACGGACATGGAGCTCCATAACAACCCTGCTCTGATCTCACTAACCCTTAACTGAACAGTCCACCTTAAGCTCATCATCATCACAGCCCCGGCACAACTCACCAACCCAGGTGAAACGATTTCAAAAAGCGTAAGCCCTATGCTTATAGTCAGAGGAGAGGTGTAAAATCGTAAAACTTTTTAAGCTTCAAAAGAGATCTGACTTAATAACTGCCCAGTCAACAATCTAAGGACTAATCACTATGCAGTTTCATTGACTGTTTTTGGCCACAAGCCTCGCAGCGCCACAAGCGATCAGCTGGCCTGCGATCACATCACATCATGGAGTGAGCAGAGCAGTGCGCCCAGTTTCTCTAGAGCCGACGTGGGCTACGTCGTGTGGCGTGTCTATTTCTTCCATTCAACTCTGCTATTCATCAAAGACTTATTCTACCCCTTCTCGACCATATATAATTCTTCCCACACTTAATTCATTTCTTTTTTGCGCGTCCTCTTTCTCACCACCCATCACATTCAAACTCAAATACTTTAAATTCATACATAGTACTTGAAAACGTAAAAATTAAACACATATAAAAAACAAGCGAAATATGATTATACTGAAACCACGAAGCATACATTAAGTTACATGCAACAAAATTACAAAAATATATATATATATTTAAGTGTAAGTGAATCTCAGTAACAGTTCCTTAAGAAAAACAGTCAAAAAATGCTCTTTTAGACTAATGGTTAGGTATTTTAATTACAATCTTCATTTGTGAATATAATATAACATCTCGGGCCTAGATGTTATATATATTTAATTTATGCGTGTAATAAAAACATTTCAAAATGTACTTTTTTGTTTACTTTATTTAATAAAGAGTTTTTTTTTTCTTTTAAATAATGGCTTCGTGCATCTAGCACATTTAGCCAGTGTCAAGTAAGTGATATATTAATAATATATAATTCATAGTAAATGAAAATGAGTGATGATAAAGCCCCTTCCCTAAGCCCCTTGAGTCCTCAGTAAAGATGTGGGACTATACTGAGTTCTCACATGGACTCCTTGAGATAATTTAAAAAGTGATGTTGCACTGCCTTGTTTGATTTACCAACACTCATGTATATTCACAAACACTTAACGGTTAATAATCCACCGTTATTACACATTAATGTTAGAAATATCACAAATTTTAGAAAATAAAACAAAACTGCAGACATGACGCTTCACTTTCCCGCCAAGAAGCCCAATAAAGAGTTTTGATAGTATTTACTTATAATTTTTTTTCCACATAATCAGAAGGTCAAAATTATTTGATGGCACGTCATTGACATTGAAAAAATGGCACGTTGCAGCATTATGGTTTGCCTACCCTGATCTAGGCAATTCATATTCATTACATCTAGGCAACGATCACCTTCTGTAATTAATCTTCAAGTGTAAAGGCACCTCAAAAACTTTCGAATTTAGTTGAAAATTCTTATGCAATGCAATTGAAATGTTTGAAGTAATATAATCTGGGTACGCTCAAATTTTTAAATAACTTTTACTTTACGTAACAAATATGTTTTACTTGGGAATCTTTACGCGTATGACGTACGCACTACGTATTTTATGCATGCAGTCTGACTAATCACCATCGATTTTGTCAAAATTTTACTAGCTTAAAATACTTTGTTGTTTAGAAAAATAATGAAGGTTCGACGACGTTAATATTAGAATTAAGAATCAACCTCTTTGCTTATTATGTTATATATAAAACAATGTTTAATTTTATATTAGACTAGCGGCCCGGAACGTGCTTCGCTACGTATAAGGCATAGTAATAAAAAAAAATGATTATTACGTTCATTTATTCAAACAAAAAAATATTGTAAATTGCTAGCTATTTAAAATCCCAAATGACCCAAATTATATATTGTTTATATTATATTTATCAGCAAAGAGTAAAAAATAAAAAAGAATTGGGTACTCTTACTATGGTGGGTTTTGTTTTCCTATTTTGAGCATGAATAAATAAACAGTTGGGGGTTCTGGAACAGGCAACATAAAGTTGGCCATGTGAAAAACATTTTGCCATCACCAATTTCTAACAATTGTTTTGAAAACTCATGGGCAGTTGCATCATTATGTAGGTGAATGCGCATATTAATGTTCATTGTAAATTTTCGTACATATCTCCAAAGAACTGATGACTTCAAACAGGCGTTTATTTCATCAGCAGGAGTTGATCGAGAAATGACAGGCAATGTTTGACGAAAGTCCCCTGACAGCAATATCAGAGCACCACCAAAAAGCTGTTGATTACCGCGTAAATCTTGCATTGTTCGATTAAATGCTTCTATTGATTTTTTATTCGCCATTGTGTACTCATCCCATAAAATAATTGACGTTAATCGCAGAACTTTTGCCATAGCAGAATTTCTCGAAATATTGCATGTTGGAGTTTCAATCACCTGTAGTTACATTCAAAGGCAATTTTATTGCAGTGTGCTGTCCGACCACCTTCTAATAATGTAGCAGCAATTCCCGAAGATGCAATGCAATTTTCTGTTCCGATCGACTATTCGCTAAAATCAATGATACAACGAAAGTTTTGCATTACAATTGAACTCCTGCTCATATTGCAATTCACGATCAAAAAAATCATGTATCTCACGATTTGGTGCGGTCATACCCAATTGTGCTAATGCTTTATTTAAAATCTTTAGACACATATCTTCAATTATTATTAAAGCTTCGTTGTACATTTCCAAGGTAATCAACAAATCGGGATTTATTTCATGATGACGCATACGAATTAAAATGTCTTCTGCCATATAATGTTCATATTTGTTCAATAATTTTGGCATACGATCGAGAGCAATTTTGAACATTTGAACTAATCCGTTATGCTGATGTAAAAACCTTGGATGGTCTTGTATTTGAAACAATTGCACAACGTTCATCCAATTCACGAAAGTTAGCCGCATCACAATGTGGACATATTGCGTCCATCATTCCAATGTATCCGTATATACTATAATCAATCTGACTGTTCTAATTAAAAGCAGCACGCAGCATTTCATCCAAAACAGCACGACGTATTCTTGATCGCCGTGCAATCGCCGGCCTATGTTTTGTCGTCTTGCTCATGGCATTTTACCTTCACTCAACAACTCAATAATATTTTGGAAAATATAAACACAAATCAATAACAACAATATTTTTGAAAATATAAACACAACAAAGCAATAATTATCGCTGATAAAATGAAATGACATATGATGACATTAAATTTTTTTGATATAACTAACGTCACTTTTGACATTAAATTTGTTTGATAAGGTTCAAATTGGCTTTTAAGTATTAGTACAAATTGTTTGTATATGGGAGTATAGAAATATGTTGATTTTACACTTTTTCAAGATTTTATTTTTATTTTCTCTACGTACAAACCTTCTCTGGACTTCCACAAATAATTTAAGACCAAAATTAGCCAAATCGGTCCAGCCGTTCTCGAGTTTTAGCGAGACTAACGAACAGCAATTGATTTTTATATATATAGATTAGTTTAAATTTAGGAGAATGCTGTGTACGCTTTTAAAGGCCAACATATATGTAATTTTTGTTATTGTATTATTATTTTGTATATGTTTGTATGTTTACCTGTTAGTGTACCTATAAATAAATAAATAAGGTTCCACATATTAATAAAACGAAACGAAAGTCGTTCATTCAAGTTTGGTTCAACACAGCTCTCATGAAAGTCAAACTTAAAAACTAACGCGCCCATTCTCTGCGGGCGGGAGCTTGGTCGTAAAAGAAAGGGCAATAAAATCGTCAAGGTTGGTTTTTTCTCCCGCCAGTCACAAGAAAATGTACTTAACTAATATTAAAACAATTTAATACTATTTATAAGCGCTGAACCAGTCACTCTTGATTCACGTTCGTGTAAGTATAATAATAAATATAAGCATTAATCCCTAGTTCCTTTTAAACTGAAAAACCGTCCAAGGAGTACCAAATGCCTATATAAAAGAGAAAATCTTTAAGAAAATAAAAAACAGAAAAAAGTATATCTCATTTATAAAACCTACCAAAGTACGTGCGAATTTCTCAGCAAACAAAAAAGGGTCTCATTAACTCAGCTTAATGACGTTTTTTAAAAGCCTCAAGGAATGCGTGAGGTTTTTTTTTAAACAGCCTGGGATGCCAAGCCACATTGCTCCTTATTTCATTTCATTAGGAACTATCAAGGCTTTATAAAGTGGAGTGAAATGCTTGCAGGGGCTTGATGCTGGTCAAAGCAGCTTAAGTTTGTAATTTAACGGGCGTTTTGACGGGAGCTCGGTTTCTAACTACGATTAAATGCTACTTGTGTATTTTCCAATAGTTATATAGCAAGTTTTCTTAGACAAGATTTTAGCTGAAGCTAATCTTTCTGACCACTGATACGTAGAAGTTCACATTATTCCTATAAATAATAAATAATTAAATAAATATTTTCTGAAAATTACACCAATTATTTAGTGCCGAGATAAGTACCATTAACGACTTGTGTTATGGATACTGAAAAACGGATAAACATAAAAAATATAAAAATAACTATGCCTAACTTCGATGATCGAATCTGAATATTTTGTTACCTTATTATTACTCCTCCTTCCTATCCTGGTTGTGCCCTACAGTAAGGTACGCTTAGGGCCTAGTCCTATCCTGGTTGTGCCCTACAGTAAGGTACGCTTAGGGCCTAGTCCTATCCTGGTTGTGCCCTACAGTAAGGTACGCTTAGGGCCTAGGGTTTGCTCACTGGCTTAGACCAGATTCAGATTCAGCTGAGTTTCAGTTAAGGTTAACCAGCTGTCAGGATATTAGAAGGCATTGTCTTCCTAATAACGACTTCCAGTTCCAGTGTACAACCAACGGCTTAACGTGCTTTCCGAGGCACAGAGGAAGCGATAATTACGCACATAACTTCGTAAAGTCATAGGTAATCAGAATTTGAACCCTCTGCATTCCTTTCATTACTATTAAACATTTTATATAAAGCAGACCAAGAAAATGAAAACATTTCTATACCTACTAGTAGTCTTATTTTTAGCAATAAGGTATTTTTAATTCGGGCATGAATTTAGCAGCTTTGAGCCCGAAGCTGTATTACGAAAGTACAGCTAAATTGTGGACTTGAATAATTACTGGGTGAATATTACTGGCCCTCCCGCCATTAGGCCTCCGTAAGCCCTAAGGGTCGGTTCATATCTGACGGAACATGCGTCGCGTATTATCGGTCGCGTAACGCCAGAGCAGTCAATTGCATAGAAAAATACTCGACCATTCACACTCAACCGATAATACGGTAGTGCGTCGCGCGTGCGTTGAGTGTGAATGGTCGAGTATTTTTCTATGCAATTGACTGCTCTGGCGTTACGCGACCGATAATACGCGACGCATGTTCCGTCAGATATGAACCGACCCTAAAGGTCCTCATTTGATCATATATGCATATTAAAGTAAAGTACATTCTCATTTAGTTTGTTCAAAGTTACGAATGTAATTTATTTCAAAATTCAATTCAAATATTCACTGTGTGTGTGTATTTGTGTTGTTATATTTGATTGATAATTTAAAAGAGCATAGCCTGTGAGTTTCTTATCAGTCTTCTCACAGAGCGGGGGCTCGGAACTGGCACTTCGATTCACTTACACCTAATTTTTATTTATTTTCATGTAAGTGAATCTAAGCTTCGTGATTTCAATGAAGTAATATTTAGTTTTTTTTATTTGTATTTTGTTTTGACGTTTTTAAGTGTTATGAAATAGTTTATGAAATAAATAACTTTTTACTTTTACAATTGATTCAGGCGTTGCCTTCCGGAAATCTATTGTAAGCAAGTGATGGATTAAAAATATCTGTGTAACATTTCCCGCGCTACTATAATTTCCCGAAAATCGAGAAACTATTCAACACAACACGTGTTTCGCCCTTACACAGGGCATCTTCAGGTAAGATAGGAGCCTCAGAACAACGATGTCTGCAAAACCAACGCTGAAACGAGAGTCCTCACTCTCGTGTCGTGTTGAATAGATTCTCGATTTTTCGGGAAATTATAGTAGCGCGGGAATTGTTACAAAGATATTTTTAATCCATCACTTAGTTACTAATGTGTTTGTTTAGTACAAATTTCTGTTATAACAGGGAATTGACTGACGGACAAACTAAACATAAGCCATAAGATATAAGCTATATCTAAAGATATAAGCCGATCCCTTTGCAGAAAATATCAATAGGCGCAACAGTGCACTTTTCTCCAATAGACGTGTGTCTTTAGATGAAGTCATATGCCCGGTAAATTCACTAACTAAAGTACAGAAACCAGTAAAGCAAGAAACAGCTACACGCAAATAATAAATTTCCCAGAAGCTAACACAGTGACTAAGGAACCTTTTCACAATTAGCCTTAGCATAAAATTAAAAGCTAAACATAATTTATGGGCAACAATGAAAATTTACATAAAAAACTCGAGCAAAATTAAAAGCAGACGGCTCTAATTTGAAAATGCAAGGTATTTTTTAAGTTCTCTCGTGCAATTTTGCCTGGCACCATTTTCAGACGTACGTTGCTAATGCTTTCGGCTGGAAACAATATCCATGTGCCTAGAATGTGAGCACTTAATTCCGGTGTCGTCCTAACATGGCTAAATAAAAGTCTCCAACTCGCTGCCGGCTTCATTATTGGGGTCTCAGATGTAAGAAAATGTTAGGATATCAAAAAACATTCAGTGATGTTTATCTAGAAATACTTTGAAGCGCTTGCTTAAGTAGTTAAGATACTTACTTAAGTAGTTCAGTCCTTGTAGTTTGTAGAACTAACTAACTTTGTACTTCAATGAGTGACCGGTTGTATGAAGTATAGAAAGTATTCCGTAATCCGACAAATCGCAGATCTAAATGAAGTGGCGCATACAAGTGGCAATTTTTTCCATCACGCATTACTTAAGTCGTGAATTTTTGTCTGAATAATGTTTTTGCAACTATATTTAATAGTGCCGGCATGGTAGAATCGGATTACAGGGGGCGCCGGATTAGACAGTAGCCGGATTACCGTAAGTTCACTGTATTTAGGAACGAAATTATACTCGTACTAAGTAATTTAAGTTTCATACTAAAAATCAAATGCTGATAATCGTGGAGTTACCTGTCAAGCCAGCGCATCGTTCAGCGGAGTGTTTCTTGTGTCGTTTCTGACACGGCTAAATAAAAGTCTACGCCGCGCTCCCAGCTTCATTATTGGGACCACAGATATGAGAAGAGAATGGGACACGGAAAAAGCTACCGTATTTTCTCTTAAATTTCTATACCAACTGCTATTCTTTTTTAGGCAACGACACTTTTCATAATATGGGAATAAATATAATAATTCCCTAGAAATTGCTATGTTTTTTAACAAATATTGGTATCTGTGGGATTCTACAGGTACATAATTTACGGGTTTTCTGTTAAAAACCTTAATTACTTCATTTAGTTTTAGTTAGGCCAGTAAAAGGCTCTTACAAGAACATAAATTAGAGTCCGATTAAGCACTGAATGTGATATATTTAAAAAGCTTATTACGAAGGGTTTATTTCGGTAGATAAGGTTTCAACTTGGTGCTGGCTTGACCGCCTACTTTTCATCATCATCACCGTATCCACTGCTGAGCATTAACCTCCCCAATAGAATGAATTCTATTCTATTGGGGGTATTTGCCCATAATCACCACGCTGGGCAGACGGGTTGGTGATCGCAGTTCAAACCAGTATGCCGACGGACGCTTCTACCCATCTCTTCTCTTCATCAACTTTTACAACTCCCCGTTAGATAAGAGGGGGTGTCAGTATTCTAAGCCGGTACCAAAGGGCACTGCATACTTTTGCCCTAGGGCCAACTGCCTCGGGGCTCGATCGCAGCCACCACCGGACTGACACCCCGGACTTTACCAGGCTCTAAGCCACTACACAGACGCGTCCGTCGCAACGGATGCCGCTAGAGACTGCGGTCAGGGGGCACTGCCCCGAAACCGCGCCGTAACCCCTCTGCTGGGGTTCACGTTGAAGACTACGAATGATGATGCATACTTTTGCAATGTAAAACATAACATGAAATGGCGTATCCATTGCAAATTATAGATCCTGTTCGCCCGCCAGCGCAGCTCTTTAATCTGCAGCAAAACCGAGATAAATTTAATATTAATTCGCAAGTTTGTAGTTTGTACGACATCGTAAAGATTGCTTTCTTTGACATATTACTATTTTAATAACCGCGTTGTTATATACACGTGGAATATTTTATGGGTTTCATCTCATAACCAACACTTCTAACAGCAACTCTAGACTCATACATATCTACCTACCTACTTGTGTACCTAGGACTTAACTAAAAAGATTTGCTTTAATTTAGTCATTAAGGGCTCATAATTATAAATTTTAAAATTTATTGTTATTATAATTATTGTTTCATTGTTGCTTTCAAAAGTGCCTTCACAAATTATATCAGCAATAACTTAGTTTTGTAAAATAAAGATATTGATAAACTGAAGATATACATCCAATATCCTATATTTGTGTTAAAAGTTATTAAGTTTCTTTTTATATGAAGTATATCTAAGTAAGTTAAAG
Organism: Musotima nitidalis; assembly: GCA_949126915.1. Classification (NCBI taxonomy): domain Eukaryota; kingdom Metazoa; phylum Arthropoda; class Insecta; order Lepidoptera; family Crambidae; genus Musotima; species Musotima nitidalis. The sequence continues at coordinate 3,568,300 of OX421415.1, read as the reverse complement.
GTTTATTAAAAACAATTTACACTTTGCTTAAAAAAAAGCATTCACAAATTTTAGCAACCATCACAGGTAAAATTAAAATAATCGGAAACTGAAGGAATAAACCTAATAGACTATTATTTTAACATGACACAAAGGGTGCCAACAAGACTCCATTATTAAGCTTCTGCCATTATGTCAGTCCTTTTTTATACGTCTATGAGCTGTACCTACCTACGGGCACATAGCTCGAAGAACCGACGACCGATGAGGCGTCAAAGTTCTGCAATGGCGACCGCGAACCGGTAAACGTAGTAGAGGACGGCCTCCCACGCGATGGACTGATGATCTGGTCAAGGCGGCGGGAAGCCGATGGATGCAGGCGACTCAGGATCGCTCTATATGGAAATCTATTGGGGAGGCCTATGTTCAGCAGTGGACGTCAGATGGCTGAGATGACGATGATGATGAGCTGTGCCTAATATAAACTGTGGTATAGTTAAACATACATAGTTAAAAATTTGTCTTGTAATACAGTAACAAGCACTAGAAATCAATATGAAAATAATAGGGAAAAATATTCATGCAAGAGAAGGTTCAGAAATATCTTTGTAACAATTCCCGCGCAACTATAATTTCCCGAAAAATCGAAAAACAATTCAACACGACACGTGTTTCGCCCGGGCTTCTTCAGGTAAGACAGAACCTCAGAACAACGATGTCTTCACGAGCAACACCGAAACAAGAGTGAACGTTTGAACCTGAAGATGCCCTGTGTAAGGGCAAAACACGTGTCGTGTTTTATAGTTTCTCAATTTTTGGGGAAATTATAGTTGCGCGGGAATTGTTACAAAGATATTTTAAATCCATCACTTGCTTACAATGGATTTCCGCAAAGTAACGCCTGAATTTATAAATTATTCATGCAAGAAAACCCAATAATATTGTAATTTAATTTAATTTTAATAATTCTAATAATTATGTATGTTTCCTTTTCTATTCTGTGACGTGTAATGTTGTATTACCAATAAATGAGTATTTGAGTATTCAAGAGTCATATTACTGATTCATCATCATCATCAAGTCTACGCAACGCGCTAGTGATGCTGTGAGGGCCTACTCTGATTCAACGAAAACGTATCTTTGTTATATCCATTTCCTTTTACTATATAATGATATACCCAGGGAGTGACAGAGAAAGGTATAACGAAGTTTCGTTTTCATTGAATTAGAGTAGGCCCTCTGGTATCCCCCCCGACTGGTCTCCACCTTGCCGTGGTGGGGGGGCTGAGTACCTCCCGGTAGGGCGCAGGAGGCGCTAGGGAAAAGGTAACACCCAGAGACCGACGACTCTGGGTGCCCTTAGTACTGACTACCGGGGGGGAAACTAAGAGGGACCTATGGAGGGCGCTGCGGGTAGGCCAGGAGGGCCCGCTCAGCAGCGCCAGGAGGGTCTAGGCAGCGAGGGCAGGGGGCCCCTGCTGTCTAACCATGGACCCTCCGGGAAGTCGGCCACACACGCTATGGTCGCAGGGGGAGGTAGGAGGGGCGCGTCCACTGCGCCTCTCTGAGGAGGTCCTCCCGGTTTTGGTCCGGGGGACGTTGGCCGCAGGCGGGGTGTCAGAAGCTGCAACCCAGGTACTGGCCCCCGCCTCTTTCTCAACAAGCGGCGGGCGTCGTCGGAAGATTTTTAGTGGGTATTGCTGCCGGCGGTCGTGTCTGCCGGTGGTGAGTCCCACACCCCCTTTCGGTCCCCCTTTGGCCGGAAGGCAGTGCGTAAATGCATTTTGTTACCGACGTAAAACAAAAAAAAAAAAAAAAAAGGCCCTCTGGTATGGCTAACGTCCAGCGACCATGTGCTGCGGTGCGGTGGGTTAGTTATCGCTTGCTCCTTACCATCGCTGGAAATAAGACTAATAGTAGGTTCAGAAATATTTTCCTTTTTTTTGTGTGTTATATAAAATTTTTAATAATAACGAAAAGACTGACGACCTATGACTTTACGTAGTAATTATGGCTTTCTCTGTGCCTCGGAAAGCACGTTAAGCCGTTGGTCCTTGCTGTCATGAACATCTAAGGCAGTCGTTATTAGGAAGTCAGTGCCTTCTAACAGACTGACAACTGGTTTAACCATAGACAGATGTTTCGCTCTGGGTTGCGGAGCAGACGGCATTCGCTCTACGTAATAACTTAAATTCAGTCAAATCTGGTTAAACCAGTGAGCAGACCCTGTCGGGCCCATCTTAGAGCGATGGGTCGGCCGTCGGTGGGGGTCCATGACCTTCCGGCTCACGCAGGTACTTTCCGGGCACGGGTGCTTTGGGAAGTATCTGTGTGACGTCGCCGGGGGGGAGTCGACCCGGTGTTGCCACCACTGTGACTGCGCGGAAGACCGCGCAGCACACTTTGGTGGCGTGCCCTGCGTGGGCGGGGCCGCGGTCGACGTTAGCCGCGGCCCTGGGTGGAGTGGCTCTCTCGCTGCCGACCATCATGCAAAAGATGGTCGACAGCGAGACGGCGTGGGAGGCGATGGCCTCCTTCTGCGAAGTGGTGATGTCGCAGAAGGAGGCCGCGGAGCGGGAGAGGGAGCGGGATCCGCTCTCTCTCCGGCTACGCCGTTGGCGCAGCGGGCGGGCCAGGAGGGCCCGTCAGGCAGCGCCCGGGGGGTCTTAGGCGGCGGGGGCAGGGGGCCCCTTCCGTCTCGCCATAGACCCCCCCCGAAGTCGGCCAGTTACGCCATGGCCGCACATAGAGGTAGGGGGGGCGCTGCAAATTGCGCCTTCCTGAGGAGGTCTCCCCGGTTCTGATCCGGGGGACGTTGGCCGCGGGCGGGGTACCAGAAGCTACAAACCCGGGCACTGGTGCCTCGCCCCTTTTCAACAGCGGTGGGCGTCGTCTGAAGTTTTTTAGTGGGTAGGACTGCGGTGGTCGCGTCGGCCGCAGTGAGCCCCACACCTCCTCCCGGTCTCCCCCTTTTGGCCGAGAGACAGTGCGTAAGCAGCATTTTTTTACAGACGATAATAAAAAATTAAAAAAAAAATTTTAAAAAAAAAAGTGAGCAGACCCTGGGCCCCTAAGCATAGGGATTTAACTCATACTTCACCACGCGGATAAAGACCGGTTTTGACCCGGGGTACGTTGGCCGCGGGCGGGATCTTAGTCGATGAAACAGTCGATGCGTGTTTGTTGGTTTCCTTCACTTAATTCATGTTTTCAATGAATCCAAGATGGTTTTATCATTTACACTGAAGCCTGCAGCCAACTCTGACCTGGTTTGAGATGGATCCTTTTTTTTTTTTTTTTTCGGATGGAAAATCATCTAATGACCTTCTCCCGCTGTGGGTGGAGCGGAAGGGTGTGTCAGACTTTTACTGACTAAAAACCATCCATGTTCCTTCTTGTGCCTGCTACGTCCAGAGGCCGCGGTAACCCTTTCGGACAGTCCCGCAGCTTGAGATGGATCCGCTTCCACGATCGCTTTCAATTCCTCATTAATAACTACAGTGTCTGGCCGTCTACGAGGTTTATTATGAAGGTCCAAATTTCAAGAACGAAAGCGTTGGGAACCAAAAACGTACCGTGTTTTTTTACAGTAGCTTCACGTCATTAATCCATCGCTAACGCAGCGCTCGTGCCACTATACAACTCATATTCAAAAATAATGCGATATTTTAAATTTTCCATATTGAGCACAGAATGATGATAAAACAAAAATAAATGGCGCGAAAACAATTAAATTAAGTAACACATTGAGAACACGGATAAAAAAGCTTTGAATTGAAATAAATTTAAATTTGGAATTCCTAGCCCAATGCCCAACTTTTCAGATCAAAGTGGCCAGTTCGATAAAACGCCAATTTCAAATGTAATGACCTCATAAATCACAGACAGACGAACTCTCATTAAAAGTCCTATAAACAAAGATAATGTGATGAAGGGCTGGTATTTCATACCACAAAGATTGCTTTTAACGATACTAAGACGTGAAAAATATTCATTTCCCGCCTCGATTTCGTATTCTTTATGACCGCAATAAACAAGCAATGAATATGCATGTTACTACAAAGAGATTGACTGTTTCAGAGGATCGTTGTGGCTTTTGTAATAAATTCCACTGTCTATGTTGTTCCATTTAATAGGTATACAGCAACGACAATGTAGAAATTGTCTTTTAATGTTATCGCTGTTTTAGGGTTTAGAGATTACAAGAGAGGAGAATACTCTTTTAATACGCTTCTTTGACCCTTTGCGTTAGGAACGCGTAGAAGTACCACGCTGAAACGGGAGTTCCCCTGCCAAGACGAAACAAGTAATGTGCAAGAGCACTACGTCCAGTTTTATTCAAAGCTTCACGTTTTTTTATTTATTTCAAATATCTTTAGGTTTGCAGCCAAAACCATATAATAACCAAATAAATACAATGCCATATAGTGCAGTAGCTTGGACTGTCAACAATATTTCAAATCTCATGTAGAGCGTTCGAGGAAAATAGACAAGGGGTCAGAAGTCGTCAAAATAATACACATAATATATACGAACATGCATAGACGTGCTGTTCTTAGGTATCATCCTCATACTGACTTTCAGCACTAGAACCAAGAAATTAAATACATATTTTAAGCTATTGCATTGCTTCTATCGCGGGCCTTCAGCGTGGAGACTGAATCCAGAAGTTCCGTAACGAAAAAAAAACCTTAAATTAAAAGTATCACCAATTTGACCGGCACAGCGGTGATTCTTTAAAAAATTTTCATCTATCGATAAATAGCAGAACTTTTAATAACTTTTTGAAATATCACGCTTGTCTCTTTAGTTCAGCAACCCGCCCTTAGGTAGAATTGGTTGTATCGGGTGGCTAAAATTTGTTTTCTTATCGCTCACCACGCTCCAAGTGTAACTTGAATTAATATCAAAGAAAAAAATATACTGCATAAATAAAATAAACAAATGATTATAATTGCATAAGTTGATAAAAAATGCTATGTAATAGCTTTACCGCGGCAGTTTCAGAGTGCTACACGTCTTTTTTTTGACAATTTTTATGCTGGCCGTCATGTCATTATTTGTGACGAAACTGTTCCACGGTAGGGAGCGCTCCAGCATTTTTGGACTGCTTATCAGGCAGAACGTGGTCATTTAGACGTCCCATATTTCTCATAGGAGCTCGTACTGTACAATACCTATTTAATCATTTGTAAGCAAGTGATGGATTAAAAATATCTTTGTAACAATTCCCGCGCTACTATAATTTCCCGAAAAATCGAGAAACTATTCAACACGACACGTGTTTCGCCCTTACACAGGGCATCTTCAGGTAAGATAGGAGCCTCAGAATAACGATGTCTTCACTACCAACGCTGAAACGAGAAATTGTAATGCCATCTCGTTTACCCATAGAATGATGTTTCCCTTTGGGGTGTGGGAGTCAGACAGCGGTCGCTCCGTGTAAGAACTTAAATTCAATTAAGTATTGTTAGACCAATGAGCAGACCCTAAGCATAAGTCTAGGGCTTAATGATGATGATCAATTACTTGACTTGTGATCCGAGAGCAAAGTGTTTATAATACGTTCTTGACAAATTCTGACAAAAAAACCATTTTGCTTTTATTTCTCTCTCTTTCTTAATTATGATATCGCCCATATCTCTTGCTTTCTTGTTAACATATATATATTTTTGTATCTTCATAGTCTTTTAAAATTTGACGAGTCTCAAATGATATTGTTGTTTTTAAAGGCAATCAATATAATACATTTTATTTTGTAATGTAAGAAAAGCTGAAAGCTATAAAATATGCTGTAGCATCCTTACAAAGCCGGATTGGCGTTATTGCCAATAATAACCGAGATAATAGAAAACTTAATACTTCATTCTGGTAGCGTTAGTTTAGTACACATCAGGGTGACCGCACGTTTGAAAGATTGAGGAATAAAATTGTTTAATGGACTCATATTGTAAGCAAATTTATTTTAATTATTTACTTTTACCGCAGATTTAATGTTGCAGAAAATTATACACTGATAACGTTTTATTATTAAATCATATTAAATTGACGTCTACGGTGAAGAAATTAACATTTGTAAATATTTATCAGTAACATTAGCATGTACAAATATTGTTACAGTATGACTTATTCTATCCATGTGATTAGTTGTCATATATACCTACTCTAGTGCGCTGTCAGAAATGATATAGAAAACGTAATAATATTTTTTTTTTACACTACCAGGTGGTTTCAAGCAAGGATCCCACCTGGGGGCCTACCGCTGAGTTCGATGGCAATCGATTATAAGGCAAAATGGATTTCGAATTAATTCTGTCGTACCGCCGAACTCGTGGAAATCGAAACAAAATGGCGTTCTCCATTTACCTATTGGTCTGTCACGGACTGAAGGTCATGAATGAGAGGTGGCTGTCGACAGATTCCCCGGTACGGATTAATGAACGTAAACAAAGTTTGATCTAGATGGATTACCGGTAATCCATCGAGTTCGGCGGTAGGCCCCCAGATGGAACATAAATAAAATAAATGTACTTTATTGTCTTTAAGATCAACAGGATCATTTAGATTCGTCAAATTTATAAACACATAATGGAAATTCCATTTTTTTTTTCTTAACAACAATGAAAGAGATATGAGCGGTACCTAGAAATAAAAGCAAATGAATTCTGTATCAGAATTTGTCAAGGCTTGTTAATTAAACTATCTGTTGTGGTTTTTTTTTTCAAGATTTGTCAGTCTGCCGGCTACTCTTATAGGGGGGATCTGTCAGTCAGCCTGTTGTGATTCTAAAGGGGGAGGGGATTGTACGTCAGTCAGTTCAGTCAGTCTGTCAGTGACGAGGCTTCTAAAAAGGCAAAGAGCTTGAGAAGAATGCCTCAAAAAAACTCATCTCGGCTTTTTTAGCAGCCTATGGATACCTGCAACACCAGATGCATCACTTACTTCATCATCTTTACAAGTACAAAGGATTAAACGACATTGAATTGAGGGAACTCGAGGATACTGTAAACGTAAGTTAGATTCCCATACAAACCAATTGCTTGTATGTAAACACAAATAGTTGTCTTAGTCTGGGTGTTTTCAATTAAAAAAAATGTTATGTACTTACATTAATGATACATAATTTATGCTATCTAAATTTAGCACTGCTAAGTTTGGATAGGTTCTAGTATTATTAATGTAATATCTTGTAATAGTTTATTTTATATTGTGACAAGTTGTGTAAATTATTGTTACCACACTTTCTATTCATATTTAAAATTATTAAATGTCTTTATTGAAACACGAAACTGCTTACAAGAAAGGGATGCAGACTTCATAAAATTGTATTAAATAATAGTTGCATTATAATGGGGGGTAGTTGCACATAATCACCTCGCTAGGCATGCGGGTTGGTGATCGCAGGTCAATCCCGTACGTAGGACAACGCTGCTGCCCAGTGCCCATCATACGGTTGTATTTCTCTTCGTCGACTCTTGACGACTCCCCATGCGATGAGAGGGGGTGGCACTATTCTGGACAATATGTTAATAATTATGATAAATTTTACTCATTATCAATAGTTTATTTCTCAAAGGACTGTAAAATAGTACCCACTTCATATGAGTAGATTGTACAGCCTCGCTCTTTGCCCTCGATCCGGCATTAAGTTGGTCACTCTAGGCTCCGTGCTGAGCTCAGTTGCCCAAGGCTTAGCGGCCTGTATGTGCCCATGATAAGCCGCACATTGCCCAGAATTACCCGTTAACACCTCGCCTCACTTACATGTTATATTTGCTTGTTTTAATATACAAAATTAATGATATTTGACCTAACATTAGCTCCAAGATATACTTTGCCTACATAGAATTAAAAGAATTTAATGAAGTCGTAAGAATATAAAATAGACGTCCTAACTATCATGGCCTATCAATCATAAACTACAAAATGGCCCCTCGTAAGTTATTTGTTAATATATACTTATTATTAACAGTAGTAACAGCATCGATACACATTGACATTGCATTTTATACGTAGGCTTAGGCAGAGACACATCCTTCCACTTGCTTCGATCCTGGCACATATTAAGAAAGAAAGAAAAACGTTTATTCGTAACCATGTACAAAATTAAAAGAAAGAATAATATGAAACTGAAGATACTATTCAATATTTTATGTACGTATTTATTCCCACCCGTATTTATTCCTTTATTTCCCGGTTAATAGTAATCGCTGCCTCATGCCAAAAAATTGCTTAACGCTTGATTAAAAAAATTGTTTATCTACATTGTAAGCATTTTTTAAATAAATATTTGTATTTTGACGTGACAACGTCTTATAAATTGGTTTGCCGGGTGACACTTCAAGAAACTGCGTTACGCTCCGCTCACGTTATGCGCTCACAATGAGAGCGAGTGAGAGGCACGCGTCCCTTCCACTCGGGCATGGTTATAATTCTCAAATATAATTCTTTGTATAAATAAATGTTTTAAATTGTTACTATTATTTCATCATTCTTCCTACTATACGAATGAATATTCACATTAAAATTATTTTACCACTCAAAGTCGTTGTCACGTAAAACTTTCGCCCGTATACCGACTTTACAGGCAACCAATTTTTTAATTAAAGAAGACAGATTTCTAGCACCAACTAAGTTTTGATCATTTTACAATCAGTTTTTCCAATCGAAATTCATAGGGTCTAGTATTCATTTTAGCAAAGGGCCCGCCACCACAGCATTTGACACATTTTAACCTAGAGAACACCTTGGTGCTAAAAGTAAACTTTGTTACATTATAATACAGATCCTTTTTTTTTGGTATTTTGTACTTATATCTATATACGATTATGAAAAGGTATCTACTCAGCATGTGCCGTAGCATCTAAGTGATGCCTCGACGCTGGTCTTCCGTACATACCTGAACCAAAATAATAGTAAACTAAACAAAATTATTACAATATGAAGAGAGGGCAATGATACAAAGAACTTAATTCGCGCTCGTAATATCAAACTGTTATGATTTTTTTTTAAATACATATTACATTTATAAAAAGATTATCTGATGTGACAATGTTATGTATATACTTATACCTGCATACATACATCCACGCCTGTTTCCACGAAGGGGTAGGCAGATATATTATACGCCCACACTTCGCCAATTATAAAGTCCCACGTAATAGGTGGCGAGCCTATTGCCGCTTATCGGGCACTGTTATATTCGCCAGATCCTCGTTCGTTGATCGGCAGGTGCACCACTTGCAGGTGAGGTTGGCTTGGGCTCTTTAGGTCTTGATATGATACCTATACACCCATTTCAGAAACCTACCTATATATAGTTTGAAGATACTATAAACCACAAACTCTACTGTAGTCTTTGCCAATTCTTAAGTGTAATAAAACAGACGAAGCGACAAAATATAAGTATCAATTAAATTTTATATAGATACTTATGTATGTAATATGAATCGTTTGTGTCAAAATACCAAGACTATTAAGAAGTGTCAACTCTGATCCCCTTATCTTTGGCGTCCGGTTCAAAAGATAACTTTTATCGTCGAGAATTAAAAATTATGGTCTTATTATGTACAAGGAAAATAATTAACCGCATAGCAACTGTGACACTATCGTTAAAAATTAATTAAATACGATATTATGTTATGACAATAATATAATTATACTTAGATCCGATCTTTCAGACTTTTGATATAGGTACTTAAAATTTTATTTTATGTGACTTGTTGTAATGGCTACATCCTGCCTGTTTTAAGGAGAGCGCAGGCAATGAAGTTAAAAAAAGAGAGTTCACAACAGTTCTGGTACGTAGTTTTGAGAAGGTGTCTTTTCCAGGTCGTGAGTTCTATATGGTAGATTTGAATGGGTCCCCCCCGACTGGTCGTGGTGGGGGGGGGCTGAGTACCTCCCGGAGGCCGGGAAAAGGTAACACCCAGAGACCGACGACTCTGGGTGCTCTTAATACTGACTACCGGGGGAGATACTAAGAGGGACCTGTGGAGGGCGCAGCGGGCGGGCCAGGAGGGCCCGTCAAGCAGCGCCAGGAGGGTCATAGGCAGTGGGGGCAGGGGGCCCATGCTGTCATGGGCCCCCACACACGCTATGGTCGCACAAGGAGATAGGAGGGGCGCGTCCACTGCGCCACTCTGAGGAGGTCCTCCCGGTTTTACTGCTGGCAGTCGCGTCTGCCGGTGGTGAGTCCCACACCCCCTTTTGGTCCCCCTTTGGCCGGAAGGTAGTGCGTAAACGCATTTTGTTACCGACATAAGACAAAAAAAAAAGATTTGAATGGGTACTTTAATTGCAACTATAGACTTCGATATCGTGACTATCGATCTGGCGTGCCACAATTAAAGGTATTTAGAGACAGCGTGTTCGCTAGTCCATCATTCAACTTAGCTATTTTCGAGACATTTCGGATTTTTGCAAGGGAGAACACCACTTAATTTTTTTCGCAACAGCATGCGTCGCGACGACGGCATTCGGGACTACATATTAGACAACTCATTATGGGCTGCATAAATGCCGTTTAATGCCCTGCTTAAAAAATCTAAGACTATAGGAACTAGAAAACAGATGTGCCGGAAAAGAACAGAGACAGAGCCTGATGGTCTTGCACAGGAATTACTTACAGATTTTGTTTGTTTGAGTACCAATAAGTTTTTAGACTTTCCTAAATTAAATCTCTTTCTCCTTTTCTCTTTTACTTTAAAAATCACTTTTTTATATGCAGTTGTTTATAGACAGATAGAAAAATGTAATCGTTAGGTTTATAACCAGTAGCATAGATGCTGAAAGAAAAGTTTCTCGTACTTTTAAAGTACAAAATTTGCCTACTTAGAATAAGTCTAAAACTACTTGAATAACCGGCGACCACCAACCAGCAAACGATTGAAACGTGAAAATTAATAAAAGTATTTCACAATTAATAAAAAAGAAATAAATATTTTCAGACAATTTTAACAATTATAATAGTTCCAAGATAAGTATCATTAAGAACTTGTGTTATGGAAACTAAGTTACGGAAAAACATACATGAATTTATATATTTACCTACATTATTCATGTTCATGCACACCAAAGAGATTTAATATAGTAATAGTTTAATGTCTTTGATGCACACAAATATTCGTCCTTAGGAGCGGATCGAGTACTCGCCACCACACCACGCCATATCGGTCGTCAAAATAGAATTAATTTTGTCATACTCTTCAAATTAATTTGACCACTTGCTTTTATAATCTGCTATGGCGAACTCATTTTGGAGCGGACTTTAATGTAATTTCAATACATAGAAACTATTTTATTAATATGTTATGTGTATTAAACAATCTTTCTTTTTTCGTTTAAAAGTCAAGAAAATTCTAACATTATAAAATACCTAACCTATAATAATTAATTTTTGGACTTTATGGTGGGAAAGTGAAGAATTTTGTTTTATTTTTTAATAAAATCGATATTTCTAACATTAATGTGTAATAACGGTGGATTATTAACCGTTAAGTGTTTGTGGACTTACATGAGTGTTGGCAAATGAAACAAAAGATTGCAACATCACTTTTTAATTCTCTTAAGAAGTCCATGTGAGATCTAAGTATAGTCCCACATCTTTACTGAGGACTCAAGGGGCTTAGGAGGAGGCCATCTCATTTACCATTTATCATTTTTATCACCACTCATTCTCATTTAAGTATATATTATTTATATGTCTTGACACTGGCTAAATGTGAAAAATGCACAAACCCATTATTTAAAAGAAAAGAAAAAATATTGTTCTAATCATTCCCTTATATTATTTTTGAAATTGACGTAATCCTGTCTTCTAAATTGCTGTACCCAACAGGGTCCCAGAATGTGTCAAAAATTATAATATTTATCATCTGTATTACCATTTATAATGCATAATTTATTGATTCAGGCGTTACTTTGCGGAAATCCATTGTAAGCAAGTGATGGATTTAAAATATCTTTGTAACAATTCCCGCGCTATTATAATTTCCCGAAAAATCGAAAAACTATTCAACACGACACGTGTTTCGCCCTTACACAGGGCATCTTCAGGTAAGATAGGAGCCTCAGAACAACGATGTCTTCACGACCAACGCTGAAACGAGAGTGTCACTTATTTATAATGCAAATATATACATACCCATTGTATTTGCACTTTATTAATAAATTAAATATATTAAACCGTATATACTTATGTACATACATATAAATCTTATAATTAACAAAGTAATTCAAAATATTATATAATATATATATTGTGTAAGTGCTAACCAAGTGCCAAGTCTGACAAGTAATGAGCACTCAGTAATTATGTCATTTATAAGTTATAAATAATAAGTAAGTAATAAGTAGTTATATTAAGTAATAAATATTTACTAAATTTTTAGAAAATTTTAGATTTTTAAATTCGATCGCAATTTTTGTTGGTCTTTGAACCTCAACCTTGTATTTCTTGTTTTGGTCCGCCTGGCCGAGACCGGTTTATCAGGATAATTTCCACTTCACCAAACACTGCTGTTGTGAAGGTGGGTCCGTCAGCGGCATATTATAAGTTCGGCGTTTTAAAAAAGCTACGCGTGGTTTAACTCATGTTGAGATTTCGTTACTAAGAAAACGTCAACTTGTGGTGTTGGAATCGAACCCACGATATCCTTTGGATAACTGCCCTTTAACCACTGATCGAATGGTGCGTTCCAAGCCCGAATTGTATTATTTATTGGAAATACAACATATGCTATATGCTTATAATTCATACCAATATTTGTCCTGTGTGGAAATCAAGCCCACGACCTCGGGAATAGACGTAAGATAAAGTGGCCTCCACACCATGTCGATAGCGGAATACAATAAAACAATTTTCTATTACTTAATAATTTATTTACTTTAAGTATGAATAAAATATTTTTTTATTATTTTGTTTATCGTCGTTTCTTTTCACTGGCTTGCTTCTTGGGCTTAGGGCTGACAAGAGAGTTTAATTTATCACCTAAAATATACAAGGACAAACCGCTTGTAATTGCCACGGCAAAGAACGCTAGTCTACCAGGTAGATTCAGCACCTTGAATATTGGGTAAGGCCAGGCTCCAGTTCTCTCAAAGAGTACGTGCATCCATACTAAATAGCTTGAGTAGAAAACAAGTGCCAACCCTAGCCCCACTTTCCTTGGTGGGTAGCTTTTGTTCGAAAATAACAGTTCAGTTAAAATGAAAACTGCTACAGTGGTGTGCATGGTGTGGTTTAACCATCGAGGAAACAGCTTCTCAATGACGTCGGGGAAGATAAGCTCCTTGTCGAAGTGGTAGATTGCCCAGAAGCTGAAGCTGACGTAGATGGCGAGGGCGAAGGCCAGCCCGAAGACCAGATCCTTTATGGAGCGGATCCACGGCTTGTTTCGGGGCGTACGCTCATTGGAACCAATGAGGTCGTTCAGCAACGCCAGAATAAAGTAAACCGTTTGTAAGAGCTGAAACAAAATAACTATAGTTAATAAATGAAGTGTATAAATTATTTAACACAAGGATTTATTTTAAAGGAGTTGACTAAAATAATTGTGACCTTTAGAACAAACGCTCTTTGACAAAAGGTACAAAATGCGCAGAGAAAATATCAACTCCATTAATATTATTATTTACTAGAATATATTATATTGCCAAAATACCTAGACTAAATAAAAAATAAGTTACGCTTGACCTATATAGAGATGCCTATTCATTTTTCTCGCTTCGTATATTTATACTAGCATATATACATACATCACATCACGCCTGTCAGGCAGAGGCATATTGTACGCCGGTTGACTATACTGGTTATTGACGGTTTGGATGAAAACAGTTATTAAGCTATATTTTCGAAAGTGTAACTTGTGTAAGTGTCTCTTACGACGCCTTAAGCCTTACATGGAACGCCTCAGAGCGAGGTAACGCCGCATGAGTCATGTTTTTTCGTGCGTGCAGCCGGCTATATCGAATTATAAGACGTTGTCACGTCAAAAACCATTATCATGATAAACGTAACTCTGTAGTCTCACTGGCAAAGCGTTCTATACACGCTACATAGTACAGTAATACCAATACAATATACAGTATTGATTTTTGAGCTCTAATGATAACCTTGAGTTATCTAAGATAATGAGACATAACACAATCGTTGTAATTAGATTGACAGCACCTCATTGCATAGTTAATGTTAAAATGCATAGATAATTAGACGAGACAGAGCTAGGGTTAATGGTCTGATGACCACAATGATAATCACAGATTAATATTTAAGTAGTCGACAGCATGTTTTTGCTTTTGCAATCTGTGAAGGTTTTAGGAGTTAAATTTACTCATACTTTGCTTTTTCAGCAGGGGAGTCCCCCCTTTTAATGAAATGACATAAATTATTTAATTTCTCAATAACATAGATATTTTTTTAGCCAACTACTAAGAGTAGATTTATCAGAATTCAATAATTTTATACTCATTGGATAATTTGAAAATGCGTTCTCATCTGCTATTGACGCATTAATTTGTAACATTTGGGTTAACAATTTAATCGACTGATATATTTTAACCAAACAAGCAAGAAATCTGCCTAAAGCACTCTAGCTTTAGTATAGCTTCCAGATACAAATTTATACACCTCTATTAAATTACCGAGCGATCGCTCGCACCTTGTTACATAAAGGCTAAAAAATATACAATAACAGTGCGTGTGTGTGCGACAGATAACTGTATCGCTATGGGCCGTTATATCTGCCCACCCATCCACAAATAAGGTCGTGAACTCCTTTTCTGACTAGCCAACAACCGCGCGACAGGAACGTCATTAAAACGATTGCTATAAGAGCTATATTTTGTTTGTGTTGTGTTGTGGGTATTGATAAAAAGGTTTTTTTATTCCCTTGGTGCACACTCTATGTCATTGGTAATATCACAACCTGTGAATGTCATTATTTCTGTGACATACAACGTAGCTTGGCTATATTATTTTTCTTAAGAATAGTGAAATTTACCGAGATAACCATAATCTTCTTTCTTTATTTATATATAAAAAAAAAAATTATGTAATCGATGCAAAAAAGTCTTGCAGAATTCTCTCAGCCGCGCAGTTCTTTAATAGGCGCGTTAAATCCAGGAGATATTATCTCGCTGCACGCCGTTTCATAAAACGTGCGAGCGCAGTGAAATATATTGCTCGCCCACTCCCACTTATGGATCTAATGACAACGTGAAGCATAACATGCGAATCGATATGATATCGGAAAAAAATTATAAATCAAACAGTAAGTCTTTTAAGTATAAGGCTTCTACCAAGATCTAAGGAGCCCAAACTAACCTGCAAGTGGTGCACCTGCAGATCAACAAACGAGGTTCTGGCGAACATAACAGCGCCCGGTAAGCGGGAATAGGCTCGCCACCAATTACGTGGGACCAACAATATGATTGGCGAAGTGTGTGCGTATAATATCAATAATATGCTTCTACCTACCTCTTCGTGAATGTATGTATGTAGTAAGTCTTATTTATTTGTACAATCTACATGCTGTATGTTTCAATATGACCCTGATTAGCTATTCTAATATGAATGACTTAAAACATGAATATTGTTAATGTTATATTATATTGCATTGTATAACGTCACAGACAAATGAAGATTGTAACTAACCAATCGATAATTTCAAAGAGCCTGTGAGTTTCTTGCCAGTTCTTCTTACAGAGCGGTGGCTCGGAACTGGCACTTAGATTCACTTACACTTAAATATTTTTTGTTTTTTTTTAATTGTTTGGTTGCAAGTGAATCTAAGCTTCGTGATTTTAGTATAATTATATTTTATTTGTTTTTGTTATTTTTTTTATAATTTTGACTTTTCAAGTACTATGTAATAGTTTATGAAATAAAAAGTATTTGATTTGATTAACAAAAAATAAAATAAAGTGACCGTGAAAGTCAAAATCATCTATTCAAGTTTGGCTTAATAGAGCTCTTATCAAAGTCAAAACTTAAAAACTAGCGCGCCCATTCACTGCAGGCGACTCTCGCCTCTTGATTGGAAAAATAAATTGTCAAGAACCATTGTCCCTTGATCATCTTCTAATTGCTTTGAAGTGCGTACTTTACTTACAATTTATTAGTTTTGTCGATAGCGCGTGCTCGACGAAAGCACAACACTGCTCTAAATACGTTTTAAGATTCCGCGTACAGCGAGATATGGCGACGAGTACAGTAGGACGGAGGCTTATTAAGAAAATATTTTATAATTCCAACGCTGTTGATGTACCTAATTAAAACTAACCAATGAGTTTTTATTGGTTTCAAGTCCAAAATCTTGTCATAATTTCATTAGTTTATTTCATTTTAATTCTAATTATTCATACAACATTCATTGTTTGAATATTTTAGTGTCACTTACTTGAGTGAGCACTTTGTTAGCTTACTTACTTACAACTTAAGTAACTAATAAGCTTACTTAATTTATGTAAAAAAAATAAACATTTCTAACTCAGACTAGTGGGACTGCGCAATTTAATGTTTAATTAAATAAGAGTAACTGAATGCATTATTATTTACATATTTTTGGAACACAGCGCCTCTTACTTCAAACTAAGCAGATGTTTACGACTACTTAACATACATACACATATACTTAATTTTGTAAATACATACTTATAATATACTAGCGGACGCAAGAGACGTTGTTCTGCGTGAATTCATTCAAAACGATCTAGCCGTTTAGTTGCAGTTAGATAAATAACCATGCAACGCCATCTACCGGTCTGATTTGTAAATCTAAACCATCCAAATCGGTGCAGCCGCTTAGGAGGAGTTCAGTGACATACACACGTAATACTTTAATAAATTTATATATCCTTAATTATAATTATCCTCAACGAAAAAATGTTGACACTCCGGACCAAGAAACTTTTTGAAATCATTAAATTACGGCCCAGCGATCTTAAATTATGACATGATATTTAAACTAATTTTTTGGTTTAAATTAAATTTAAATCTACCATCGACAAATTATAACAATAATCATTTATTTTAGACTCAGTAAGGTCCATATACCTACAATTTTATATAATTACAGCACAAAAACATTATAATACAACAATAACAATACAAAAATAAGTCAATGAAAACCGCTAAAAACATAAGCAAGTTAAGAGGATGAATTAATTACATAGAATTAAATTTAAATCAAATAATTATACATCCTAAATTATTTTACTGTGCCCATCAGTGACTCAGAAAAGTTCCATCGTATCGGTCTGCAACAACAGCCAGGAGACCAGAGAGATTATCTTTGAATGCATCTCTAATTTTGACCAAGATTAATGAGAAATACCCCTTAAAAGAATTTAGCCAATAGCATTACATTTAAACACTTCTTCACTAAATCATAGTTCTGTGCCGCAACTACTTGCACCTATTTTTAGTACATTGGGCCGTAATATATATCAACCTAAATTTAGATTGGGCCTTACTAGGATGTATAAAAGAAGATTACAAAGTAAAGACACGGACTAAGACAAATCTTACTAGTACTCACGCAAAAAAATACGTGTCTAGGGTCCATTTTATTGTCCAGTAGTTCTATAAATGGATATCAAAAAATATCAATTTTGAAGAAATTAATCGGGCAATCGGATCCATGTTCTCACCGTAAATTGAACCTAAAATATCAGATAAAAATGCTTGGGATTAAACTGCCGTTTTATACAGGCTATTCTAATATGAATGACTTAGAACATAAATATTGCTAATGTTATATTAAATTACATTATATAGCTTCACAGACAAATGAAGATTGTAACTAACCAATTGCAACCCACTCCTAATTTCAACCCACTACATTTTAATAATATTATGTATTCGCTGAAAGAACGTTTTAGCGGCGCTTGAAATTGTCTCAGCCAAATGTTAGGGACCAGCGCTGGATTCCAATACTATGAACGACCTGTTTCAGACCTCGTGTTCGCTCACACTCCGCCAACAAGTGAAATTAATAAAAGATGATGTAGAAAGAGTTGTACGACAGAGCAATTACAGACAATTCCTATTTATTCCTTCCTTAATCTTTAGCAGATAGAAGATTGCCGGACAATAGATTTTAAATTGCGTCTGGACGTCTGTGCCAAGATTATTATCATGGCCAAGCATTATCCCGGTTACCCTAGACTTGAGCTTAAGGCCTTCCGCTCCCTAGTTCAGTTTTTACACGGAGCGACTTCCGTCTGTCCTACGCAACCCAGAGGACAGCAGGAGGAAGAGTTAGAAGGCACTGATTTTCTAATAACGACTGCCATAAATGTTCATGACAGCCGGGACCTACTATTACTTGTTTGTATATTATACAATGACCTTCAACTGGTAATATGTTTTTCTATCATTTTTAATACACTGATTGCATGACAGCGTTGTTTCGATTTAAGCTGTTACGGCTTAACATACTTTCCGAAACACGTAGAAGGGTTTAAAAGTTATTGTGTCTGAATAAAGACCCCTATACCTTCTTTATTTTTTATTTTTTTACGAAGATTATAATTATACACGTATTTTCCTGTGTTCTAAAACATCTTCGACATTTCATAATATTTTACGTCTATGTCGCTAGGTATCATTATTTATCATTAAATCGAAACAACGCTGTCATGCAATCAGTGTATTAAAAATGATAGAAAAACGTATTACCAGTTGAAGGTCATTGTATAACATACAAACAAGTAATAATCCGTTCCGTTCGTTAAGGAATAACAATTACTATAGAATTTGTAATATAGTATACCATTTTGTATCTATTTCCTAAAAATAATAATAAATTAGTAATATTTTATAATATACTTAGGTTATAAATATAATAATAAAAGCTTATGCATTTCTAACTAAAAAAAAACAGTATGTAGTATAGGGTTACTTAGATTTCATTGTTTGAAGCGTCTGGTTGTGAATTAATTATTTATCAGTCCTATTTATAGCGATTGCGTGTTCTATATCTACAATATAGATTTTTTTACTACAATATTTCAGTTATATTAAAGCGTACGTAAACAAAGGTATACCTATTACCATCTAAGGAGCCCAAGCCAACCTCACCTGCAAGTGGTGCACCTGCCGAACAACGGACGAGCCTCTGGCGAACGTAACAAATCCCGGTAAGCGGCAATAGGTTAGCCACCTATTACGTGGGACCAACAATGTAATTGGAGAAGTGTGGGCGTATAATATGCCTCTGCCTACCGCTTCGGGGAAACAGGCGTTAATGTATCTATGTACTATTTATTCACTCCTATCTATTGTGTGTAAAGCCAACTGAGACGTGCCTTTAGAAAACAAGTACCAAAGTTTATCAAGTTATATATAAAAACCTAGATAGCATGATAAAAATAGTTAAAAAAACAGATTACATGACCGGATTTAAATTGCTGTAGACAAATTATTGTCATAACATCGAATCGTCATGATTTATTTAGACAATTTTATGTCATTACATTTGCCGATGAAGAAGTCGTATTTCGTTATTATCATACGTATATTTTGTGAGTGATGAAAGTCGGCCAAATCTGAGCAGACCCTTTTTTTTTTATTTGTCATCGGTAAAAAAATGCTGTTTACGCACTGTCTCCCGGCCAATGGGGGGACCGTGAGGGAAGTGTGGAGCTCACTGTGGTAGACGCGACCACCGCAGTCCTACCCATTATAAAACTTCCGACGACGCCCACCGCTGTTGAAAAATTGGTTGTCTGTAAAGTCGGTTTACTGACGATAGTTGAACGTGACAACGTCTTAAGAAAATACTGATGGAATGGTAGCATTTTTCAAAAGAAAATTTCAATTTCATTTGTTTAATAAAGCAGCAGCTGTCCACGCAGACGCATCGCTCACTCAAGTAGGAGAGAGACGGATGTCGAACGCTCCCGAACGCAAAGGCCGATTGTGCTTCTTTGTCGCTCGTTCCGCGCTCTCGCTTGCACTTCAAGCCTTACATGGAACGCCTCAGAGCGAGGTAACGCCGCATGAGTCATGTTTTTTCGTGCGTGCAGCCGGCTCTATCGAATTATAAGACGTTGTCACGTCAGAAGGGGCGGGGGCCAATACCTGGGTTTGTAGCTTCTAGCTCCCCGCCCGAAATCTGAGCAGACCCTGGGCTCTAAGCAACCGGGATAATGCTAGGATATGATGATGATGATTTGTGAGTGGAGGAAATAGAAATGCCATTAGAAAACAAAAAAGTTTATAGGGCTTATTACACAACACGATTTAAAGTTAAACTAGGTATAGAACCTAGTACTGTCACTGTCTTAATTTTATGAAATAAAAGTGACAGCACTAGTTTTAAACCTGGATTAACTTAAGATCTTGTTTTGTAATAAAACATGTTTATGAAGGTTCCACAAGTTTCTATGTCCAAAATTGTAAAAACAAATGCTATTCAAATAGCAGTTTATTTGTACTTTATTTCGCTGTTAGTAATAATAATTAGTTATAATCGCATAGTCATAAATTAAAATATACAGAAAGCTATTATGGAGGTATGACTTTACGGGTTTGCGGGGCAGTTCGTAAGGGTTACCGCGGCCTCGGTACGTAGCAGGCTCAAAAGAAGGAACATGGATGGTTTTTAGTCAGTAAAAGTCTGACACAAAAAAGCGAGGGAAGGGTCATTTGATAATTTTCCATCAGAAAAAAAAATTACTTCAAAAATCAAAGTTTATATCGAGTTGTACTACTCGACACTATGTTCAAAAGTGTAAATTGCAAATAAATTAGACACGTTCAAATCGCGATTTATAGTAGGTATTAGACGTATATACCGCCGTTCCGTTAATGTAATTTACTGTGACTCGTGGTCACAGGAAGACTCCGATTGCTCATTGTGAATTGTGTTTTAATTAGCATGAATAATAATCGCATAGAAAGAACATTTATCTACTAAATAAAGGGAATGTCTCTATATTTGTCTTCTATCTTAAAATCAAATGTATTTATTGGGGCATAATTTATTTATTAATAAAAACTGGATAAACGATAAAACGGTTTATAAACCGTTTCACAGGCATTAGTCTTACCTCCAGATGTAAATAATACTGACTATTTAGATAGAAGAAAAATACAGGGAACCCCATAGAAAACTGTTTAAAAAATGACCACCTACCAAGCACCAAACCGTAAGGAACATGAGGCGTCCCCTAAACGGCATTTCCTGGTACCCCTTCGCCGGCATCGGCAAATCCAGATACATTTGGTCGTACCATAGCGAATAAACGTTTACAGACACAGCTATCAAATGAAAAAGGAGCAGAAACATTGTGACACACAACACAAGCCTTTAACTGGTCGAGACACACTGACGGTTATGATTACGACGATAAGTGTTCAACGGAACACGCGATCAACCGGTCTATCTGTTATGTCATTGACGCGGCTTTTGGTTGTGAGTTGTAATCATTCAGAGCGGCCGGCGTTATCGGGATTATTTACTTACATTTACTGCTAAATTAAAGTAAATAAAGACTTTGATTTTACATAATTCGAACATATTTTTTTTAATTTTGCGATGATTATGAGATTTCGTTGTTATGTGCGTAATTAATATCAAAATTCGAAAAAAATAAAAAAATCAAATCATTGATTCAAGTTTGGCTCAAAAGAGCTCTTATGAACGTCGAAACTTAAAAACTATCGCCTGCATCGTTCCTCGTAAAGCACGTTAAACCGTTGCTCCCGGCAGTCATGAACATCTTCTATAGCATTAGTTTTTAGGAAGGCTGTGCCTTCTAACATCCTGACAGCTGGTTTAACCATAGAATGATCTAATGAACTAATGACCCTCTGGGTTGCGGAGGTCAGACGGCAGTCGCTCTATGTAATAACTGAAATTCGGCCAATTCTGGCTAAACCAGTGAGCAGACCCTAGGCCCTACGCTTAAGTGTAGGGCAACCGGGATAATGCTTGGTTATGATGATGACTTTTAATTTCCGTTATATTATACTTCTACTATTACAAAAACGAATGTATAAAGTAAAAGAAAAGTCACGTCACTATGAATACATTTTACCTTAGGCCTATGTAATGTAGCGAAATGGCCAAGCCACATTTTGTGACTAAAGTAAAGTAAAGTAAAGTAAAGTAAAGTAAAGTAAAGTAAAGTAAAGTAAAGTAAAGTAAAGTAAAGTAAAGTAAAGTAAAGTAAAGTAAAGTAAAGTAAAGTAAAGTAAAGTAAAGTAAAGTAAAGTAAAGTAAAGTAAAGTAAAGTAAAGTAAAGTAAAGTAAAGTAAAGTAAAGTAAAGTAAAGTAAAGTAAAGTAAAGTAAAGTAAAGTAAAGTAAAGTAAAGTAAAGTAAAGTAAAGTAAAGTAAAGTAAAGTAAAGTAAAGTAAAGTAAAGTAAAGTAAAGTAAAGTAAAGTAAAGTAAAGTAAAGTAAAGTAAAGTAAAGTAAAGTAAAGTAAAGTAAAGTAAAGTAAAGTAAAGTAAAGTAAAGTAAAGTAAAGTAAAGTAAAGTAAAGTAAAGTAAAGTAAAGTAAAGTAAAGTAAAGTAAAGTAAAGTAAAGTAAAGTAAAGTAAAGTAAAGTAAAGTAAAGTAAAGTAAAGTAAAGTAAAGTAAAGTAAAGTAAAGTAAAGTAAAGTAAAGTAAAGTAAAGTAAAGTAAAGTAAAGTAAAGTAAAGTAAAGTAAAGTAAAGTAAAGTAAAGTAAAGTAAAGTAAAGTAAAGTAAAGGAAAGGAAAGTAAAAGTAAAAAGTAAAAAGTTCTTTATTTTAAGCTTAGATTCACTAACATGCAAATAAATCAAAATTAGGTATAAGTGAATTTAAGATCTAGAGGTCCTGAATTTAGGCCGAGTATAGTTAGAAGCTTGGCTCTTTATGAGATTTGATAACTTTTTGACAGTGCGAGTCATATGGTTCTCTTTCCGCACAAAAAAATGTCAGTCAGCCTGTGGACGCTTGCAACACTAGGGACATCACTAGCGCATTGCCGATATATTTAAAACCGTTTCACACTCTTCTAGAAGAGCCCCATGCTATAATCTCTAGGAAATGCGTCGCCAGGAAGCTCATTCTACATCGCAAGGGACGCGGCAGAAAGTTTCTTTATGGAAGTTTCACTTAATAAAGCTCTTGCGAACGTCAAATCTAACGCACCCAGTCACTGAAGAGAAGAGCTAATCTTGAGTAAAGAAGAATTCGACAAAAACTCGGTATGTCTTCCAGTCAGCACTTATATTTTATATATACATTTCTATGTTTGCCAGAGCCTCGTCCGTCGATCGGCAGGCGCACTACTTGCAGGTGAGGTTGGCTTGGGCTCCTTAGATCTTGGTAGGATCCAGAAAGTTTCTTTATGCAAGTTTTACTCAATAAAGCTCTTACGAACGTATAATCTAACGCACCCAGTCACTGAAGGGAGGAGTTTATCTTGATTAAGGAATATTTATACAAAAACTCGTTATGTCTTTCAGTCAGTACATATAAAAATCTACTAATAAATTTAAAAAAATCTATATTTTTACAGCGTTCCTGGCTGACTTATTAGTTTTTCGCATGGAAACATTCTGTATTGCCATTTATTTAAAAATATTTTCAACAAGTTACTCTTTTTTTTAACGATGATAAAATCGAATGACAGACTCTCGTAGTTGGTGGAGCAAAAGGGTTGTGTCCAGACTTTTACTGACTAAAAACCATCCATTTTCCTTCTTGAGCACGTTATATTCCCGTGCCGCACACGCACTACATACCATACACAACAGTATATATTCATACAAATTGAACACAGAAAAAGACTAACCTCGGTTAGGTTAGTCTTTTTCTGTGTTCCTTACTCTAGTTGCGATCGACTCTCGATTCTTAAGAGTAGTGAAGACTAAGTGCCTGCGACCTTTCTTGTAGTTTTAACTGCATGTGACAGAAATACATGCATCAAAATCTCAGGCGCGCGGCGCGCAGGCGTTGTGAGCACCATTATATCAGTTTGGCATTACGAATAAGATTAATATACGTAGGTTTGGCTATTATTTATTTTAAAGTGTTTATAAATCGTAATTAGTATTCCAAATTAGATTTTTGCGGCAAAAAATTATTTACTTAGTTATAAATTTTTGATGCTGTTCATAGACGAGCAATGATAATTATAATTGTCACGAAAAGCTGTTAAAAAGGGCGGGAAACGAGTTTTAAAGGTACTGCTACGCGCAAGTGATGCATCTGGTATTGTAAGTGTCCTTATGAAGCAATAACCACTCCCAATCAAATGAACTGCATTCTTATGCTATCTTAGGGATCATCCATAAATTACGTCACACGAATATCGTGATCTTTGACCCCCCCGTCCCTGTCACAGCTGGTCACACTTGTGAGACTCCCTCCTCGTTAGTGTGATGTCAAATATTTTGTCATTGTACAGCAAGAAATGATTTCATCAAAACTCTCCGTATATCAGGTTATTGTGATATACATAGATATGTACTCGTACGTACCTAAATACCTGATAAGTTAGGTACGATAACATACGAAATTACCATGATTAGAATCCTGGGGGCCTACCGCCGAATTCGATGGATTACCGGTAATCCATCTAGATCAAACTTTGTTTTGCGTTCATTAATCCATACCGGGGAATCTTCCGACATCCACCTCTCATTCATGACCTTAAGTCCGTGACAGACCAATAGGTAAATGGAGAACGCCATTTTGTTTCGATTTCCATGAGATCGGCGGTACGACAGAATCAATTCGAAATCCATTTTGCCTTATAATCGATTGCCATCGAACTCGGCGGTAGGCCCCCTGTAGGTACTCAGTTAGACAAAGAACCGATTATCAAGGTACAATTTCAGAAAGCGTTGAATGTCTACAAATACTTTATTTTATTTATTACCCGTACGCGTGACCTATAAATAAACCTTCCTCTTAAATCAAAATCAGTTGCGTAATTTTTAAACCTAAATTTTTTATTTTGTAGTGAAGGAACTGCAAACCGCTATATATATATATATATATATATATATCAGTGTTCATCAGTAGATGAGTTGAGAGATAGATGAGCATAATAATATCCTCTTATAGGAGGGGGTTCCTTTATAAAGAACAAACTAGCAATCGTCAAAGTCGTCACAAAGTCTATGCGGGATACTCTTATGAACGTTCTTTATATAGAACAATTAACTATTGCGTCAAGACCGATTTTTGTAACACTAATATATATTACAGGATTTTTGCTAAAAGAAGCGTTATTCACAATTAAGAGAAGATAAAATTTCGCAGAGTAAAATTATTGACACTTGAATTTATTGCATTAGCATTAATGTATTTATACGCAAGTAGAATATAGTCTTTCTTTTTTTGATATCCACAAATTTTAGGAGCAAAGAAAACGATCAGTACTACCCAAAGGACATTCGGTCATAACAACATCTACCATTTCGTGATAGTCAGGACTTCATAAATAACTCCATTTTGTTCTTTAGGAAGTAAGCTTAACCTTTTCTAGCATCATAGATACATTTAAAGAGACTGGGCCATCGCAGAACACCGCGGTGTTATCTGTGTGGTCCCCGTTGTCGTAGGAATACCGGTATAAATAGTATACCCGTGTGCCAAACATCATACAAACTTTCACATTTATAATGTTAGTAGCATATAACAATATCTAAAACTATTCAATTGTTTGTGGCGACAAGGACCTTTAGGCGCAAATTGTCTTTTAATCATTACAATGTCAAGGCTAAGGATGTTTTTTCACGTAAGCCCCCAAATTGTAATATAAACAGGACATTACATTATATTGGGGGTGTTTGCCAATAATCACCACGCTGGGCAGGCAGGTTGGTGATTGCAGTTCAAGCCAGTACGCAGAATGACGCTGCTAATGCTGTGCAGAATACGGCTTTGATGAGAATATTTTTACACCTTGTATAACTCAACCCATACCCGGAGTGCAGAAAAGCTGACCTCCACTCTATATGTCATCATCAATTACTACGTCACACCGCATTACAAACGATCGTCTGGTACTGACATGTTGTACGAGTCGAGTATTTAAATTCCAGCATTATTTGACCGCAGTCATTCTGTCGGCCCCGGAGCACGCACACGTGATCAAAATGTTATTAAAAATATTCCATCTATCTGTTTTCGCCCTAAACTCGTTCTCGTTGTGGTACGACCAGCATTATGTTGATCTGCCAATGCCATCGAAAGAATTCGAGAAAATGCCTTTTAAAGGCAGATTTGTGTTTTTAACTATTTGGTGTTTGGTAAGTCGTTATCTACTATTGTTGGGTTGATAAGATATAAAAATAGATTCAGATTCGTGTATTTTTGTAGTTCGTTGTATAACAACTCGGTTTTCGTTAAATCTTTTAGCGTTTGACTATGGCTTGAGGAAGTGATTTGTATAACTCAAATTTATCTAAAAACTAATAGTAGTAAAAACTAGCTGCTTTTAATTATGACTATAATAAGAACTTATTCCTGATAAAAAAGTGAACCTTGTTCTTTATTTTAAACATAATTTATTGTAAGCTTATTTTTTTATATATTTATTACCAAGTCCCTTTATGCTACTGACTCATACAAAAGAGTTGATAATTTGGTGATCATTAAGTGCTTCAATATAAGAGTTTAAGCTGTTTGGTCTATTGATGAAATAGCCAAAGCGGCGCGATTTAATAAGACACATTCATTATCGATAAATTTGGGTGTATAGCGATCCCACCAACCTCTCAGAAGCCCAAGCCGACCTCACCTGCAAATGGTGCACCTGTCTAAGCGGCAATAGGCTCGCCACCTATTCCGCGGAACCAACAATATAGTTGGCGAAGTGTGAGCGAATAATATGCCTCTGCCTACTCCTTCGAGGAAACAGGCGTGATTGTATGTATGTATTTATTATGAATTTGTGATCAAATCACAGAACTTCTACATATAATTACTGTAAAATCTAAATAATTTTATTCAGAAGTTAAAGCTCCATAATAATAATAATAAAGCCATTTATTCCACATCTCATTATGCAATTACACTTAAAATGTTGTTAGTTTTAGTTAGTATTTTCACTTATAATAAGGTTAGTATGAGTGTTATTTTGTTGCTGAGTTTGAGATATGGACCCCTATTTGGGGAGCGGCCTCCTCCACTTCCTTCCACAGCTCTCTATTTTTCCCCTTTTGCATCCAATCTTTTCCTGCTATTTGTATAATGTCATCAGCCCACCGTTTTACTGGTCTTCCTGCGTTTCATTTTCCCGATGGTGGTCCGACCCATCTTGTAGTTTCGATAGTCCATCTTTTGTTGATATACCGTGAGTTAAAGCTCCATAGCGTTATAAAATATGATACCGAGGCGTAGTACATATAATAATATAATAGGTTGGGGAAAAAGTCTTTTCGTATTTTTGTATGAAAAGTCAAGACATTTTTTTCAAAGTTTATTTACATTTATTTACAATATATATGTACCGTTTTGTTGAATAACTTTCTGCCATTTTGTGGGCAGAGACATTATCCCGTTACTGTAGAAACTTTGGGTCTTCTGATCAAAAAAACGGGACAAATAGTTTTGGCAGTCCTCTCTTGAGGTCAACCTTACAGAACCTAAAGAATTCTGCAGAGACCGAAACAGGTGCAAATCTGAAGGCGCAAGGTCAGGGCTATATGGTGGATGCACTAGGACCTCCCAGTCGAACTCTCTTAATTTTTGCTGAGTGGCTAAAGATGTGTGTGGTCTAGCGTTATCGTGATGAAAGACCACACCCTTCCTGTTGATCAATTCCGGCCGTTTTCTCTCGACTGCTTCCTTTAATCTCATCAGTTGCTGGCAGTAAAGATCAGAATCGATGGTTTTGCCGGGCGGTAAAAGCTCATAACAAACAATGCCCTTCCAATCCCACCATACACACAGCATCACCTTATTTCGTGTTAGGCCAGGTTTGGCCACAGTCTGTGAAGCCTGGCTAACTTTCGAACACGACCTTTTTCGCACGTTCTTGTCGTACGTGATCCACATTTCATCGCCTGTTATCAATCTCTTCAAAAACGGCTCGGTTTCATTACGTCTCAATAATGAATCGCAAATGAGTACACGGTTCATTAAGTTTCTTTGAGTGAGCTCGTGTGGCACCCAAATATCGAGCTTTTTTGTATAACCAGCTTTCTTCAAATGGGTCAAAACTGTTTTGTGGTCAATTCCCAGTTCTTCAGCTACATCGTAACTACTAATATGCCGATCTTGCTCCACTCTTTCAAAAATGGCGTCCATTTTATTCGTAACAGGGCGACCAGAGCGAGGTGCATCTTTAACATCAAAATTTCCGGACTGAAAACGTTTGAACCAAATTTGTGCTACTCTTACTGACACTGCATCAGGTCCATAAACATCACAAATTTTTTTCACTGCTTGAGTTGCATTTTTGCCTTTTTTATAATAAAATTTTAAAATGTATCGAATTTCTTCATCAGATTCACTCATTTTTACGGAGAGAAAAACAAATGAAAAATAGCGGGAAACAACTTTTTTTTATATTTTTCTTTTCTTTATAATGGAACCTTTTTAATGTTACCAAAACCAGCCAGACACAAATAGTACAGTCAAAAAAATTTTATAATAAGTTTATACCTACGTTATGCGAAAAGACTTTTTCCCCGACCTAATATAATTTTTTCATATAAGTTCATATAGTAATAAGAACTAGTTTGAAATATTTTGTCAGCTTTTAAGGTGACATCGCAACACAAAAAGGAGACTGTTTGTCATGACACCAACATGTAATGAGAGCAGACGAAGCGCATGTGACAAGAGAGTCATCATCATTTCCTAGCAGTATCCCGGTTGCTCTATACTTAAGCTTAGGGTCAAAGGTCTTTTCACTGGTTTAAGCAGATTTGGCTGAATTTCAGTTCTTACATGGAGCGACTGCCGTCTGACCTCCGCAACTCAGAGGGAAACATCATTATGTGGTTAAACCAGCTGTCAAGATGTTAGAAGGCACTGAGTTCCTAATAACGACTGCCATTGATGTTCATGACAGCCGGGCCAACGGCTTAACGTGCTTTCCGAGGCACGGAGCAAGCGATAAGTACGCACATAAATTTAAAAAGTCATAGGTGCGCCACTAGGTTTTGAACTCGAGATCCTCTGAAATTCAGAAGGCAATGGGTCTCACCACAGAGCTATCGGCGCCTGCGTGTGCACCATGTATGTGACAAGAGAGTATCTAAGGAATCTGAATGAGGGAAAGAGGACTACAGACAAGAGATTGTTGTAATTAATGATATGATAGAGAAGGGGTTGGATCAGACGATGACGCATAACTGGTTTGAATGGAAAGATGAAACGTACTGCACCGACTTCAGTTAAACTGGGAGAGAGACAGGTGTATGATGATCAAAACCTATACTATCTGAACTAAACTGAGAGAAAGTTATTTTATTTATTGGACTTCCAAAGAGTGTTACTTTATTACTCACATCTAGACATATTATTATAAAAAAACTGATAAAAATAACATTATATTTAAGGTAGCCGCATCGTTCATATCATGATAGGAATAAAAGTAATTAAGAATCAAAATTGTACAAAAACAAAGAATACATTCAATGTTATAGAGAATATTGAGTTTGCAGTGTGGTACCGGCCTAGAACAGTGCCACCCCCTCTCATCTCATGGGGAGTCGTAAAAGCCGACGAAGAGAAATCCTACCGGATGATGGGCAGCAGCGTCATCCTGTGTACTGGCTTTTAACTGCGATCACCAACCCGCCCAGCGTGGTGATTAGTATACCCCCAATAGAACATAAACTATTGAGGAGGGTTCTGTAGATTAAATTTAGATATAAGCCCACCATTGTTCTTCTTCTGTAAATTATAAGGCTATTTCGTTTTTTACTTAGATTGTCTTGCAATGTAGGAACGTTTGGCCGTTTAGACAAAAAACGCCCATGGCGGGCGTCGCGTTGCTCACATCAATTTTTTTTGACCTTGATTTTGGTACGAAGATAGCTACCACAATGTATGACTCACTTTACGGTCACGTGCGGGCAGCCTTGTCTATCCCTCAATTATTTTAATCATACACAAACATACATTTTTTTAATACAGATTCTTGAACGTCACACATGAAGTTTCTTGTACCAAAATATAGAGTTTGCCCTATAGAACAACAGATTATGTTTTTTTTTTCTAATTTACATACATACATACATTCACGCCTGTTTCCCCGAAGGGATAGGCAGTGGCATTTTATACGCCCACACCTCGCCAATTATACAGTTAATCCCAAGTAATAGGTGCGAGCCTATTGCCGCTTACCGGGCACTGTTATGTTCGCCAGAGCCTCGTCCGTTGATCGGCAGGTGCACCACTTGCAGATGAGGTTGGCTTGGACTCCTAAGATGTTGGTAGATTCCCTATATATTTTTCCCTATAATATTCCCTAATTCAAATTTACATTTTAGTTAAAAAAAAACATCAAGACAAATATCTAGCACAGAAATATTTAACCTGTGTAACACTCTAAACTACGACCTTTGTCAATATATAACCTAAAATAATATTGGATACCAGACTGTACCTCTAATTCAATCAAGTTCCTAAGTATTCACTAACACGAGTTAGTTACCATTGAACCAATAAACAAATTTTATAGAACAAGATGATATTGTTTACATCTGCGGTTATTTGTTTAGCTCGTCTGTAACGCATCTGAGGTAGCTGAGATTAAAAGTAGGTAGCCTAGTAGTATAGGACATTTAATTTAAATGTAAAACTAAGTTAAAATTTAAAAATAGAGAAATACATCTCTGTTCTGTGGTTGCAATCTTACTATTTGAACCCAATAATTGACAAAACATAGTTTTAAACTGTTGAGCTAGGTAACTTAAGGGTGCACAACGGTCACAAATCCTGTTTAGTGTCAAATCTATTTACAGCATCGTTCTGTCCCTCTTAACTTCAAACAAATGACTGAAATGCAATGATATTTTTATTCAAATTTAGCTTGAATCAAATTAAGAACTTTAGTGCAAACGGGCCTTTATAGGAGGTATAGTGATATGATAAATAAATAAGTTGTTGGAATAAAACTCGATAATAATTTTCAAAGCTCGTTCAAAATTTCCAAGTTGACTAATGACTAATTCATTAGTTTTCAATATTTTTATATTTAAAACTAAACTAAAACGTTATCTAAGGTTGCATTTAGATAACGTTTTGGTTTATATTTGCTTTTATAAAAGCTAACAAATAGTAATAACTATTTTAATTTTAAATACGACTTACTTTGGTAATCCTTTACAACTAATTAATTAATTTCATCACTCTAACTAGGATCATTGTGATATGTTTTTTATTTTCAGATTTTAAACACGGTTTACTTCGGGGTCGCCTTCATCAACGACATTTTCGGTTCAAATGAGGCTTCTCCAAGAAAAAGACCATTCATCAGAATATTCAAGGACACCTACTTCAGCGTGATGTTTGCACTGTGCTTCTTCGGACCCTTCAGTTTTTGGGGAACATATTTCGTAAACAAGAACCTAATATTGTCCGAGAACTTGCAAAAAGCATTGCCGGATTGGCTCAACCATATCATGCACTCTTTCGTTGGGGTGTTCGCCGTGAGTGAGCTACTGTCTGCAAACATAACCTATCCGTCAAGGAAATTAGGAATATCACTACTAGTAGGTTATGTCTGTAGTTACGCAGCTTGGGTGTTGGTTCTGCACGGCCGAACAGGCGCGTGGCCCTACCCCATGCTCAATGGGTTGAGTATTCCTCTTGTGATACTCGCCGTTTTAATGCAAATTACTCTGTATTCACTTAGTTATATCCTTGGAGAGAAATTTAATAGTAGCCTGTCAAGCTCTACTGCTAAACAAACTCAAGACAAGAACACAAAAAGACACTGATTAAGCCTAAAATAAATTTTCCACTAGGTACAGTCAGCATTATATATTTGGTAACATCCAAAGCGCCATAAAGATCGACACACGTCTACTTGTCAGAAGCATAATGGCGTGTTCTAATATATAAGTATGGCTCTTTAGATTCTACCAATATTTTGACGATGACTATACTATACTTGGTTCTACACACTTGAGTTCTACTGGTTCTTACTGGGGTGAGACGGTTGGACTTTGATTTGATTATGACGGACTTTATCAAACTAATGAAAATTCTGCATTATGTTGATTTAAACTTTTTTAATTAACTAAGACTGGCAAATGCCAGTCTTAGTTAATAAAAAAAAGTATTTACTTTATTTGAGCTCTTCTATAATATTATCAATGAATAAAAAGGACACTGTATGATCCATATTGTTAGGCGGTCCGTCGTTTATTTAAATTATGGATTATTAGATTAGATTAGATTATTAGACCAAATTTAATTTATGGATTATTAGATATAAGCACCATTGTAATATTTTAAGTCTGTCATTGTAAGGAGAAAATAAACATTATTATTATTATTATTAGTTGAGCATTCGGTGCAGGACCAGTAAAAATTAAAATAAAACAATGTTATTTCTTTACCATGATAAAAACATAAAAGAACCAAGGTTGACTTCTTCTCTTAAGTTATAAGAAAGACACCTGTGCCAGATAAAGCCACTTTTCCATAACATGCAAGAATTAACAAACACAAAAAATATATTTAAATGTTTAAGATTAAATTGAAAATTAAAAAACTAAAATCAAAATTACCCGTCGGTAGTCTGTTCAAACCTCAACCCTAGTGTTATACCATAATAAAGGTATATGAGCCCTTATATACCACCCAAGATTGACAAGTATATTTTTATGGTTATTATATTATCTACCTATATTTTTTATTGTACTTTTGCGTGGAAAATAATTACATAATTTTAAAAAATAAAATATTACAAACTATGGAGTCATGTCTTATTATCTTATTAAACATAACATTAGTTAAACTGTCGAAGAATAATATACTCCACAGTACTTTAAAGTTGACAATTATCGGATGGAGTCATATTAAGTTCTCTATTTATGTTACAGCCACCAGTTGTATAGTCTTTTTTTTATCGTCGGTGAAAAATCCTGTTTACGCACTGCCTCCCGGCCAATAGGGGGACCGAGAGGGGAGTGTGGGGCTCACTGCGGCAGACGCGACCACCGCTGTCCTACCCACTTAAAAACTTCCGACGAAGCCCACCGCTGTTGAAAAAGGGGCGGGGGGCCAGTGCCAAGATTTATAGCTTCTGACACCCCGCCCGCGGCCAACGTCCCCCGGATTAGAACAGGGGGAACCTCCTTAGAGAGGCGCAGTGTGTCGCGCCCCCCTACCTCCTATCTTGTGCGACCACCGGCGTATGTGGCCAATTTCGCGGGGGGTCTATAGATAGACGGTAGGGGGCCCCTGCCCCCGACGCCTAAGACCCCCCTGGCGCTGCGTAATGGGCTCAACTGGCCCGCCCGCTGCGCCAACGGCGTAGACGGAGAGAGAGCGGATCCTTCGCGACATTTCACTTCGCAGAAGGAGACCAGTTGTAAAGTCAGCGTTATATAGTTGGTAACACTCATAGCTCCATGAAGATCGATCGACCCAAGTCTCTATTGTCAAGAGCATCCGGCCGTGTTTTGTTACTTTGAAGCTGGTGGAGCCGGCATGTGTGGTTTTAATCAAAGGATTTTATTTTTAAAGTGATAAGATACTGACGGTAGCCTTAGCCCGCAATAGCAGATTATGTTAGCACTCTGTCACACTAACTGGAACCCTGGTTTCAGCATGAAGATTTTCACTATTTGAATGCAATTATTGGCGCGACAGGTTCTTTTTGCTAGCTTCGGGCGGCACATTGGTCCCAGTTATAACTAGCCTTATTGGGCGGCTTGAATAATTCTAACAGTAGGGCGCCACGAAGCACTGGGTCCACAGGTGTGTAGAGTATGACCTAATATTAATAGTGTCCAATTCTACCTCATATTTTTTGTGAGACAGGCCTCCATGCTCTGTACTAGTACGTTACTGGGCTGAGATGATTATAATGAGGTCCGCAGAAGCACATGCTTTTGCTTTTGCGGACCAGCGGGCCCACTGAAAGTGAAAATTAAACATTTATTTTGACAACATATACATTATATCAGACATAAAATAAAAGAGAAAATAATTATAAAGAAAAAGTATACTGAAATAAGTATATAAAAATAATAAAAAGTAATATACAAGAGTAAGGCATTGTGATGTCATAAAGGGCTCCAGCTCAGTCAGTATACGCAGTGGGTGGTCCCACTGCACTGGTTTTCAGCTGGGACCTTTTTCTTTTTTTAACTGGACAGCTGTACTAATTCTGAATAGATTTTTGATTATTCATCATCATTATCAATTCAGCCATTTGACGTCCACTGCTGAACATAGGCCTCCCCAATTGCTTTCCACGTTGATCAATCCATTACCATTTGGGGGTATTTGTCCATAATCAACGAATAATCGCAGCTCCAGCCGGTACGCAGGATGACGCTGCTGCCCATCATACGGCAACATTTCTCTTCATCGATTTTTACGACTCCCCATGAGATGAGAGGGGGTGGCGCTACTCTAGGCCGGCGCCACACGGCAATATTAACTGCATATACAATAATTATACTCAAGCAAGATACCATTGAAAAGAAATGGAATAAAAGTAAACATGTAAACAACAAGTAAAAAATATATTTCTTTCATAAATTATGTCACAGTAATGTCATTTAAAGAACAACTAGGGATGCAAATCCGTTTATTAAAAATGAGTTGATTGTGTCATCTCCGTCCTCTTCTTTCTTTTTCTTCTTCCTTCTCCTCTGTACTTTACCAAGACTCTTTACTGTAGATAATGTCATCTTTTTAGCACATGTTTCATACACTGTGCACAAGCTTCTATAAAACATTAACACTGTATTGGAACCCGCTAAATATTGTTCTACAAACTTCACTGGATCCATTTGGTTCTCCAATTTCAATGCAATATTATATGCAAAAGTGCCATTAAAACATTTATGGTATATTGTGCTTTCATATGGACTTTGGCACAGAGTATTTAATGTATTAAATTGCAGCAAACAGCATTGAAATTGGGCAAAGCTATGCATTTTCTTAGGATCATAACTTCTAGGCCTCTTAATGATACTTTCATCTATTTCAAAATGTTTTAATAAAACATTAGCAGCTATCAAACAGTCTTCATATTGCACCTTACACTTATTCAAAAATAATTCATTTTCATCCAAAATATATTTTGTTGGATTATTTTTTTTCAACTCTTCAACTTTATTAGAATGATTGTGGAGAAATTGTTTGTATCCACGAAAGGTACCAGTTCTTTCATCAATGACTTCTAACATGATATAGGTTAACAGTAAACTATGAATAAGAGCTATAGACACATTACAGTGGAGTACCCACCAAATTAAAGATATAAAATATAATCTAAAGTTTGATGGTAATAAAGAAATATCATTTAAATCTAAATTAGGTACTTTATTATTAATAAAATGTTGAAAGTACAAATGTAACTGGTCAGTCGTCAAATCTTGGTAAGGTACATCCATTGGTTGGGGTAAAGAAAACTCTTTGCCAACAGACATTCGGTGATAATTACAATCTTTTTCCCTGCTAACATAAGTAAAACTTTCATGAGAAAAATCTGTAAGTATATCAAATATATATCTCAAAATTGGTAATGAGCATAAAAACGAATCATCATTTTTATAATCTTCAGCTTGCGGATTGCAGAAATATAAATGAAGGGTGAAAAGGTTAAGATGCGATTGTGGGATTTGATTGTGCCTCACTGCATCAGCATACCACTCTGGAACACCAAGGACCAGTGGTTCCGGTGCATTTTCTTCATCTGAGCTCATCTCACTGTCAGAATCACTGTCACTATCAGATTCACTTTCTTCGCTGACAGATTCTGTGTTCTCATTTCTAAGCGACAAGTGATATTCTGATTCTACAACAGAATCGTCATTGCAAATATTGAAAAATTTTAAAGATCTACAATATTTTCTATTATAGCCATCTATACTACTTTTAATAACAGATAAAACTTTTTCTTTGTGAGCTTTTTTAACTCTACCTAATATTTTGAGTATTGCAGAGTCTAAAGTTTCATTCTGTAGCCACTTGAAAATGCCGTGAATACATCTTTGTTGTTCATTTTTACACTTCTTTGATTTTGGTAGTTTTAATTGTGAGAAGAATTTGTTAAAAACTCTCTTTTCTACGTAGTCATTACCAAGTAAAGTAGCTAGAAGCGGCAACATTTGCTCCTTGAGACCCCCAAAATTTTCAATCAAATGTTCAACTTTATAAATTTTGCATTCCATTGCTTGTATTTTGGTTCCATCAAAAAATATAGGCTTAGCTTTACGTTCTAATGTATTGAATGGTATGTACAAAACATTATAAATGAAAAAATCTGAGTCATAACTCAGGACCGGGCATTTTAAGTTTCGTGCCATAGTTGCAATCTCATCATCAGCTTCGAACTCACACACGGTAAATGGAATATTCATTTCTGTAAGTACTTGCTTGAAAACATCTCTCATAAGCAGAGGGAATATTTGAATGCTGCCCTGAGTAACTGGATCTAACCGCGATGCGCCTTTAATTTTGGAACGTAAGCGATTATAAGCTGTCTTGAGCTTTCGTGACTCGTGACTTCCATCGAATAAGACAAATGCAGTGATATTGCACTTACGGAAATTTTTGAGAAAGTTTCTGACGTACAAGGCGTATTTATCATAGTCGCCCCCAAAAGCTGAAAAACTGTTCAGTGACCTGTAGAGAGATGCGCACAAACTGTTCCCGTCGACAACTAGGTTAGTATCATGTAACAAGAAATACTGTAAAAACGCATCATGGTTCGAGTTTACATAGGTTGTTAGTCCACGGACACCCATTTTATGTCTACAAGCAATATAAATTACAAACTTGTGTTTGGTTTAAGTTCTGAGACAATCTGGGAAGCTGTTCCTCTGCTTTCTTTTTAAATTTAACACTGATCCGATTATTTCATAGTCCCATCACGATAGTTTTCATTTACATCAGCTACTAATTACAAATACAGTAATGCACAATATCATATTATTTTGATGGTAAGCCCGTTTCTGTATTCTGTATATGCACAGCTGTCAAACAAAACCAACACTGTAGATGTAGAGGCAGGCATGCAGATGCAGACTTTTTCTTTTTTTTCCATAGCATGTCCATTTTTTTTTGTAATTCGCATTGTTTTGTAAAGAGAAGACTAATTTAAATTTTACCAAATTCTGATTTCAATGGAAATTATTTTTCAATCTGATATGTAACAAAAGGAAAGTTTAAATAGATGTAATGAAAAAAGATGCCAATATGGCTATTTCTCCAGTACTCCAAGTATAAAATACTTGTCATCAATGTAATATTCGCAGTATATAGCATTCATAGAACTATTTTTCCTTCATATTGCATTTCAAATTTTGAGTTCATGCAAGAATCGCGTCAAGAAAAAAAATACATTTATTTCTACACAAGTACACAGTCACAGTAGTAAATACTATGAAGTACAGTAGAATTGTGTATACTTTTTTATGCATTTTTTTGCGATATATTTTTACTCCTTATAACTTCCAGAGTTACTGGCAATAATTATGGTATTTTTTATGTCAAAAAATGGAAAATCGTAGGGCCAGAGAAACGGTAAAGAATCAAGCGTGTTCAGGTCACGTAAATCACTATAAATTAAAGAACGCAATTTATTTATATCTGCATACATATGTGATCAATATTATTACTATATTGCATATAGTTTTTATGAATTGTTACATTTCTTTCTCTTTTTATATATTGATAGCACAATGTCAATTGTTACAGTTCTTCCCTTTGTTTCTAAACTGTTTTTCGACATTGACACACCGACAGCGACAGGTCTTTCTGACAGTGACAGAGCATTCTTACCGGTCGCGTGTGTGGGTTCTAAAAGCACGTGTTAATCAATTAATAATATTTTACCATTAAAAAGAAGTAAAATAGGTAAGTAGCTTTGCTTACTTTTGTAGTTCCATCGCAATATAATAATTTACACGCATCAATTAAATCCAAGACCTTTTTTCTAGCTATTAAATCACGATGACTGAAAAGGAAGCCGCCACAGAAACCAAAAATAATGAACAAGAAAACAATGATAATGCAGAAACAAACTCTGAACTAGAGGATGCTATTATACGTCAAGTGGAGTATTATTTCAGTAAGTATGCTATTGCGAGGTTTATCAATCGTAATTACATGTTATTACATAGGTTTGGATTAGTCATACGCAACTCGTCATAAGATCTGGTAATAATGTAATCATATAAAATCATCATGTGAAAATACAATAATTAAAGCAAATAATTGTTCTACAAAAAAAAAAACAGAATCCTGCAGACGAATCTATACAATTATGCTGGAGGACCCTAATTTGCACTATCGATTCCTAGGGCTGCCATCCGCCCGGAATTTCCCGGATTTGTCCTAGTTTCAAGGAAGACCGGGGTCCGTCCGGCAGGGGATTTCAAATACCTATGTCCGGGAGAAACCCGAACCCTTTTGTTGTCAAGAAAAAAACATTATTTTTTAAAGATACAAAAAATTTAAATAAATCATAGTTCCAAATTGATTGATGGTAACCACCAAGAAATTATTAATTTTAACGATCATTTTATTTTGTTGCTAAAAATATTATTTAGAGGAGTCTGGGTAAATGGTTATCCGGCATCGGCCATTTAAGTGATGGCAACCCTACCTATTCCTTTCGTTGCAAATAACCCAGAACCAACATAGCTACATATAAAAAATTTCAATGTTTATTTTTATATTGTCCAGTTTTCACTCACTCCTGGTTTTCTAACTATGAGGAGCTGGTGTTGTATACACCCTTCTAGGTTATTTTCTGAGCATAACGAATAAGCCAATTAAATGGAACAGAAAATTTTAAGGATCACTGCTCTAACTATACTAATGATAATTTAATTTAAAGTGCTATTACCGCAGTAATTTACTTACTAAAGTTCACCTTTCTGTCAATCCATGTTGAACTTTATATTTTGTCATGCAGGTCAATTCAAATTAAAAAAAAACTCAAGATAAGTAAACTAATAACATAAATAATTCAACAGGTGATGTGAACCTGCCAAGAGACAAGTTCCTGCGAGAACAAGTGAAGTTGGATGAAGGTTGGGTGCCCCTGGACATACTCATCACCTTCAACCGGCTGTCTAAACTGACTACTGATCTAACTGTTATCGCTGATGCGCTGAATAATGCCACCTCAGGACTTTTGGAGGTAAGTTACCTATAATTATATAAGTTAAGGTAAATTTCTTTAGCTGTAAAACCTTAGCTGAACCATTAAATTAGGTTCCCATGCTTATATCATTAAATCTATGTAAGTTGTTAAAGTTTTCTGTGGAAAGTATAGTAAAAGTACATCTTATTGATGACTGGAATGGTGTTGAGGTCAATAATAATAATATCCATTTATTTCCATCACAATGACTTACATGCTAATACAATTTATTTATGATATTACAATGTATATTCGAAAGCCAATGTGATCGAACGGAACCCCGTACTAGGATACCCTGTGTTACAGGATTCCGGCCCCCATCTACTGACCCATGCACTCAACTCATTAATGATTACATATTACAAAACTATAACTATAAGAAATAAAAACAAAAGTGTGTAAGTTTACGTGCATGTTATATTATATATTTATAAACTGCAATGTATATATATACAGAATCATATTTTAGGTGTGGTGTGTGTTTGAGGATGAGTGTGCATGAGCGTGTCTGTGTGTGTGTGTGTGCTTGCGTGTTGTTGTATGTAGATAGTACATTAATGGTACTGCAAAAACATTCATATAGACCTATTTTTTTACCTTTACCATACCTTCCGTTTCTTCATAATCTTTAAGTTGCAAAAATTTTTTAAGTATTTGTTTGCATTTGTGGGTAGTCATGGGATATATGAAAATATACCTGCACTTCACTCCAGAGGTTGTGGGTTCGATTCCCACACAGGACTAATCTTTTTGTGCATGAACATAAATATTTGTTCTGGTCTAGGTGTTTTCCTATGTATATTAAGTATATATTTACAAAAAAAAAGTTACAAAGTATATTTATCCGTTCTTTAGTATCCATAACACAAGTTCTAAATGATACTTATCTTGGAATTAAATAATTGGTGTAATTGTAAGAGAATATTTATTTATTTATTTATGTTAGGTACACGATAGTAAAGAGATTCTTTCTTCTAGGAAAATATGTTACTCGAGAGTTGATGTTAAGGTCATTTAAGTAAGTACCTTTTAAGTGATCATTGTCTGTCGGGGCAACATGGTAAAAATATCAGAAAGTTCAAAAAAAAAATCCTAAAATCACCCTAATATTATTTTGCAACATGAAAATGTTTGTCTTCCCCAAATTCTTTTCTACATTCTTTTCTTTACAAAAAAAGAGATTTAGGTATGTTAATCCGTTCTTTAGTATCCATAATACAATTGATGTGATTGTAAGAGAATAAGTCTGGTTGTTTGTATTCCTAAGTAGAAGTCTTAATATAGAATTTTTATACTTTTCCTTCCTGCAGTTTTCAACTATTTCTGTTTTCAGGTTTCAGATGACAACACAAAAGTACGCAGAAATCCAGAGCTGCCTGTACCTGAAATGAATGAGGAACGTCGCAAGGAGGTTATGGCCCGCACAGTCTATGCGAAGGGCTTCCCTAAAGAATCCCAGTTGGATGATCTCCTTAAATACTTCAAGGACTATGAAGTGGTAGAAAATATTATAATGAGAAGATATTTGGATAAGCAAGCTAAGAAGAAAGTTTTTAAAGGCTCAGTTTTTGTTACGTTTAAAACAAAGGAGCAAGTAAGTAAAGCCAAAATGATATGTCTGATAATATTCCATAATATAACACTAATCTCACTTCAGCAAATCAAATAGTTATAACTTTATTAAGAAAAGATGAATTTCTAAGTATTTGTTTCAAGGTGTGGCATATTTATTGCATAAAAATATTTTTTTGAAGCAAAACTTCTCATCATATATTCAATGTTTTCATAATTTACAGGCTGAAAAATTCTTCAATACAAAAGACTTGAAACACGGAGATACAGACTTACTGCTTCATTGGCAAGAAGAGTACCTCCGCCAGAAACAAGAGGAGTACATTGCCAAGAAAGAGAAGAGAGATAAGAAGACTAAAGACAAAGATGTGAAAGTAGTAAGTTGTTTTTTTTATACCTTAGGTGGCACTCAAGCATGGACAGTAAAGTAGTCATGTAGTTAAGAGTATAATATTTGTATTCATTTTCTTCCACACATAAAAGGTAAACGGTAATAGGCTCACCACCTATTATGTGGGACCAACAATATAATTGGCGAAATATGGGCGTATAAGATGCCTCTGCCTACCCCCTTCGGGGATATAGGCTTGATTGTATGTATGTATTTTCTTCCATACAAAATAAACAAACTCAAAGCTACTTAACATATTAAAAGACAATTAAAACAATAGGTGTACAATTTCGCTATAACTGTTACATTATAATTATGTGTCCTTGGGTCGCTGTCATAAAGACATTAAATAAATTATTAAATTTTTAGAGACAAGCCTAAGAGTTATGTGTGTGTTTGAAATTGTTCTTTTGCATGTGATTGTATGTCTATGCAGAATGTTTAAAGTCCTTGATCAAATTCATAGGCTACGGATTCTACAAATTGTAGCAAGTGACATTACGAATAATAAT
This sequence comes from Musotima nitidalis, assembly GCA_949126915.1. Taxonomy (NCBI): domain Eukaryota; kingdom Metazoa; phylum Arthropoda; class Insecta; order Lepidoptera; family Crambidae; genus Musotima; species Musotima nitidalis. The sequence continues at coordinate 3,526,554 of OX421415.1, read as the reverse complement.
TATCCTATGTATATTAAGAATTACAAACAAATATGTATGTAAGTATGTTTATCCGTTGTTTAGTGTCCATAATACAAGTTCTTAATGATACTTATCTTGTAACTAAATAATTGGTGTAATTGTCAGAAAATATTTATTTATTGAGAAATGCTTTTTTTGGTGTTATAAAAATCACAAGTTCTTATTGATATTTTAATTGGAACTGTTATATTATCGCTGAAGTCTCTTCATACTATTGCCCTTTCACTTTTTTTTTATTTATCATCTCAGCCCAATAACTTACCACTACTGAGCCCGAGTCTCCTCTAGCGAAAGTATTGGGTCATACTCGTCCACGCGGACTCAGTGTGGATTGTCGGAGGCAGGTGTTTGGCTGCCCAATTATGCCTCTTACATGGCTCAACGACTACCAAATTTTGTGATAACCGGGACCATCGGCTTAACGTGCCTTCCGAAGCACGGAAGCGCTCGAAATCAAACGTCAGATATACGGTCACCCATCCAAGGACTGACCTCTGTAAACTCTGCTTTACTTCGGTGATCATTTCCGATCACCGAGCACTGCGGGAGCTACGAGCGGGTTTTTTTAAATTATTGTATGGAAAATCATTAAATTACTTCCTTTCACTGTAAGTGTAGTGCGAGGATGTGTCAGACTTACTGACTAGAAATCATCCAAATTCCTTCTCGATCACTTTTTTCACCGAGGGTGCGGTAACTCTTTTGAACTATCTCGACCTAGAACTAGATGAAAATCTAAGTTTTTATTTTATAATAAAATAGAATGACACGTAAATGTCAGATTTTAGTGTTGATGAGGAGTGTCCCATCTAAATACAATTTTATAACTATTTTACATAGTTTCAGAATAACAAAGAGGAGAAAGAAGAGTTAAAACTGCCGACTGGCACGGTGATCCACTTCTGTAAGGGTAGTGACACTATGAAGAGAGAAGATGTCAAAGAAGCTTTGGAGGCAATAGGTAGCTACATTTAATATATTAAAATGGCATTTTATTGCACAACATTGTTAATATGTTATGTTACATGTATGAAATTGCACAAAAGCTCTGCATCTAACCCTACAAAAGATTATAATGGCATTTTATTGCACAACATTGTTAATATGGTATGTTACATGTATGAAATAGCGCAAAAGCTCTGCATCTAACCCTACAAAAGATGCCTTAACCATAATTTTTTGTCGTTCCATCAGACATGAAGTGGTACCACTTAAAACGGCTAAGAAGAATAATAACCAGAACCAACACAATGGAAAAAATACATTTTTTTTCTATTGTGTTATGTTTAGTACTAGCACAGTAAAAAAAATTTAATTTTTGATTTATACTTTCAATTTGTATACTGCTTTCACCTTATTTGCTTAGCTTATATCTATCTATGATTAGATAATAATTTTTATTAATGTAGTAAACACTAGCTTAGACTTTTTACTTACTTTAAAATTTACTGCTCAAATATCGTAAATAACATTCACCCCTATATAAAAGTTTTTGATCTTACAAGTGATCAGGCAAATTTAATCTCGATATAATATAATTTGCATGTTTACTTGTTTTCAGGTGCCGAAATAGCCTTCATCGACTTTAAAGTAGGCGATAGCGAAGGCTGGGTTCGACTTTCGAAAGAAGATACTGCCAAAGGAATAACTGAGAAAATTACTGATGGCAAAATCAAAATCGGAGAGAAGGAAGTAGTGTTCACACTTGTAGAGGGCGATGACGAGAAAGCATATCTAGATAAGACTGTTGCACACATGATCAGCCGGCGCAAGAACCAAAAAACCTTTGGCAAACAGTTCAAAGGCAAGAATAAGGGAAGACAAGGTACCCGCCAAAGCAGCAGGAAGAGGAAACAAGACCACCATAACGATGGGCCACAAGCTAAAGTCAAAGCTGAATAAGTTACTATAAATATTTAAGTCAATTTAACTAAGTACTCTTGTAAGAAAACTCTATAAACTTACATTATTAATGTATATCATGACTTGTGTTGTGACCATGATGGGATTTACAATGTTTACTTTATTGCATTACTTTCTACTTTATATGATATTGTAGAAATTACACTGATTTATTTGTTACTGTTTTGATAGAAACGAAAAGTGAAAACAGAGGACCGTTTTATTAAAGTTAAGTAAGATTGATATCTAACTAAAACGCTTTGTCTTGACTTATTAATCTTCACCTATAACGCATTAGGACGTCGGACGATCCTACGTCTGGAGGCAGATAGTAATATAGTAGTTTGTTGACCTATCATAACATATAAAACATTAAAAACGGCTCAATCGTCAAAATGGAAAAAAGGCTGGTTTAGTAGCGTAACATGCAGATACAAGCGTTTTGCATTACTGTGCGTTGATCTAGCGGATATTTTTCTTTCATCTTCGATTTATCATCTTTATCACCACTCATTCTCATTTACTATATTTTATATGATATTAATATATCTTTAACTTGACACTGGCTAAATGTGCAAACCGCATAAAGCCATCATTTAAGAGAAGAAGATTGTCACAATTGAACGGAAACGTTCAAATATTGTAGTTTAACAGTAAATTAACGATTACGATATAGGTCCTCGGCTTTGTGCGGTCAACGCATTGTTTCGTGGTGAGTAAAGGGTGATTTCTAATTAACGGCCTGTGTCACATAGAAAAGAATACTGCAGTCCGCATCCGTTCGGATGCGGACTGCAGCACGCAGGCAGGCTTTCGTAGATAACTATTGGCTCCATACGGCTATTGTCACTTGCCGTGCGTTCGTATGTGCAAACTTTCGGCGGCGATCTAAATCTTTATTGATTGATTAACCTTCTAGTATAAAATATTTTATACTAGAAGGTTAATCGGAGGCAGATTAAATTTTAATAAATCCAAAAGTAATGCTAAACTAAAATTTTTTGGCTACCTTTATCTCCGTGTAATCTATTTTTCAGTTTTCTACAGGTTATACATGGATTATACAGCAACACAAAAAAAAATGCGGAGTGGTTCCTCGCATAACAAGTATAAATATGTTTGTACGCGCTGACTGCTTAGGCCCATGGTACACGGCGTATTTTAAACGCGCCGACGACGCGCGTTTCAGGAACGCGCGTCTTCGGCGCCGTGGACGCTGTTTGTTGCGTTTACATTGATGAAACAAGCGCGCGCATGAAGCGCGTATACGCGCGCATGAAGCTCGTATACTCGCGTTTGAAGCGATACAAACGCGCGTATTAAGGAGTAGAGTAGGGGCAGGGGGTGGGGCGCTCACGCCACCACTGCACAGCCATAGCCATCCGCGCCTGAGTTGCAATAATAGTTTATTGTGTGCTACGCGTGTATAAGAAGAGGAGAATGATCAAAACGCAAAAGCTACGCGCGTCTACTGCGCGTATACGCGCTGTAACTGCGCGTAGAGGCGCGTTTCACGTTCGCCCCGTGTGCTTAGGTTTCTAGGTTGCGTTTGGATTGCGTTTGAAGCGCGTATACGCGCGTCATCTGCGCGTCGTCGGCGCGTTTAAAATACGCCGTGTACTATGGGCCTTACGATCGCTGACATCTGCAGTACTACGGCCTTCGATTCAAAATTGTAGAGACCCAAGTCAAAGTTCGGCACATCAGAATCGGAGTCAAACTCCCTCCTCCAGTTATTTTTAACTGCTTTTGTTAGACTGATGAGTTATGTACCATAATTTTTGTACCATCTATTCAACGTATTGTATGAATTTATAAAGGAATTTTAATTTTAAAAGTATAGACTCACGCGTTTAAAATACTTTAAACGAAGTGAGTCCACATTTAAAAAAGTAAAGTTTCAATTTTTTTTTAAATATTGGCTTGGTGCGTTTAGCTCATTTAGCCAGTGTCAAGTAAGAAATATATGAATAATATAATAATCATAGTAAGAAGATGATAAATAGGAAATGAGATGCCCACCCCCTAAACCCCTTGAGTCCTCAGTAAAGATGTGGGACTACACTGAGATCTCACATGAACTTCTTGAGAGAATTTGTGATGAACCGTTTTGTTTTATTTACCAACACTTATGTACGATAATACCCACCTAAGAGGCCATCACCTTAAACTTTGCACTAGCTTATCTACCAACAACCCACATAAGCACTTCTTAGGCAACCGTGTAGTGAGAGAGTGGAACGAGCTACCGGCAGATGTAGTGTCAGCTCCCACTGTCAATTAATTCAAGAACAAGCTGGACAAACACATGCAACCGGTTAAAAGAAACTAGATACAGATGAATTGGATACAGGCGCAATCAGTTTTTCAAACTGCCTGCCTGTTAATTAATAATAATAATAATGACGCTTCACTTTCCCGCCAAGAAGTCTAAGTAGAATCTTTCTTTAAAAAGGTATGGATGTAATTTTTTTCCACTTTATTGTCAAAAACAGATATAAATTAAACATTATAGGGCATATTACAAAACGAGATCTAAAGTTAGACCAGATTTATAACTAGTACTTTGAAAAGTGACAGCTCTAATTTTAAACATAATCTAGACTTCTTGGCGGGAAAATGAAGCGTCATGTCTGCAGTTTTGTTTTATTTTCTAAAATTTGTGATATTTCTAACATTAATGTGTAATAATGGTGGATTATTAACCGTTAAGTGTTTGTGAACTTACATGAGTGTTGGTAAATCAAACAAAACAGTGCAACATCACTTTTCAAATTTTCTCTCAAGGAGTCCATGTGAGATCTCAGTATAGTCCCACATCTTTACTGAGGACTCAAGGGGCTTAGGGGAGGGTATCTCATTTACCATTTGTCATCTTTATCATCACTCATTCTCATTTACTATGAATTATATATCATTAATATATGACTTACTTGACACTGGCTAAATGTGCTAGACGCACGAAGCCATAATTTAAAAGAAAGAAAGAAAACATAATCTAACTTTAGATCTCGTTACGCATTAAGCCCCTTAGTTTTTTTCTTTTAATATGCAAGCTACGCAACGCAGGGTTGATTTTCGTGTGGGGTAATAGGTTTCACTATGCTATAGATTAGATAATCAATATAACTACAAATCAAAACTTTTTTAGATACTGTACATACTAATAAACGAGAAATTATTAGCAGCGAGTACTATTCAAACGGGTAGGAAGTAGACAACTCTTTGCTGATTATTCTCAGCAGAAAAACAAGCTATCAATGTCATGTCATATTCTGTCAATCATTTCTATCTCACAATTGTTTTTTTTCCTCCTTCATCAGTTTGCTTTGGAATAACATACATAATAGAAGGTTTAGTGCAAATAATAGCAAAAGAAGCTTCAATAAAAACGTTAAGAAATTAAAGCAATATGAAACCCAAAAAAGAATCAAATGAACAAACAGTATCAGTTGCAGGCGATGCTATCGGTGACACAGCATACAGTGAGCGTTTCGTTCTAAGAATTTTATTGAAACTAGCTAATTTGGATTCACTGAAAGAAGAAATAAACGATAAAGTGTTCGAAGACAACCTTTGTACACTCTGGGATATGACCTCTGAAAAAGATGTTGTATTATTTTTGCTAAAACACGACGCGCTGAATCTTTTCCACTTCATCCTACCTACTATCGAATCGCCGCGAATTTTAGAAATTGTTTTCGGAATCATTGGAAATATGTCCTGTCAAATAGAAACACTAAGAGTACTCTTAGAAAAAGAAGCCTTCCTTAAACTTTTACTGGAGCATATAAAGTCGGATGATAGTTTAGTTTTGGTACAGCTTTTACGTATGGTCACTTCTGCTGTGTTTGTGACCTATGAAGACACTATTGGGAAATGGATGTCTTTATTTGAAAGCATTGGATATTCACAAGCTCTGTATTTTATACTGAAGAATTCATCTAATAAGGAAGTTCTCAAAATTGCAATAGAAAATTTAAGCAGCATATGTGCTTTTTGCAACATAGAAATATCAAGAACAAGCTTTGTTTCCCATTTTGTATCAAGAGAAGCTCTCGAAGGTCTCACTACTGGTTTTAGTGAGTTAACCATTACCCAAAAGGAGTCCTGCAAAAAGCATGAAATCGAAAGAGTGTTTTTTATCAGTTTGCAGATAACTTTGTGTATGGTCAGCTTTGATAAGTCACCAGATATATTCTCTCCTTGTAATGAAATGATTGTATCCATGATGAAACATATACTCAAATACTATGAAGATAAGCTAATAAATGAAAAAGATATTGATTCAGATTTAGGATATATTATTGAATTAACAAGCTCTGTCATAGACAAACTACAATTGACAGAAACAAATGTAATGGAGAGCTACTTTGTACCTTGTTTTAATATGTGGAAAGCTCTTAATTCTGCTATAGTGTTACATGAAAATGGTCACTCAGACTTCGAAGACAGCAATGATGACCTAGACAAATATTCCAAAGAAATCAAAGTACCTTTGAGCACAGTAATAGTTAATTATATAATGAAATGTTCAGATAATGAACTATTTGCTGTATTAGATATGATAAATGGTGATTATGAATGTATTGTTAGTAATGTAGACAAGGAAATGCAAAGTAATGTTTCAAGAAGAACAGCAAATTATAGAACAAGGCTTATAGATAATGTGGAATCATAGGAAATGTAATATACCTTATATTGTTACAATGTGTTGTGTTTTTACCCTTATAGCTGCCTATTTTACTTTTAAGATTCTAAAATAATACCAAGAGTGTCTTTCACAACTGTCGCAAATTTTGTTTCGTGCTAAATCTATTTAAAGAGTTCTGTCCCTCTACTTCAAACAAAAGACTAAGATGCAACATTTTAAATTAAATTAGGAATAAATCAAATTAAGAACAGTTGTGCAAGGCGCCCTAAATATTAAACAGTGGTATCCATTGACTCAGCCTATATTGACTAACCTATTTCTTGCAGTTCTCATAAAATAGTTAAAAAAAAGTTACAATCATATACCAAATTATATTAGAAATATAGAAACCTCAAAAGGTTGACAAAATAATTTAAGAAATTCTAATTTACAAGTGTTTTTATAATATTGATACCCTATTAATTGCAAAGAGATTTAAAGTAATAATTAGGAAAGTTAATGTTTAATTTTTCAATATGTTTTTATTATAACAAGTATCAATAAGTTAAGCATGATTTTAATTAGGCTTGCTTGATTGCTATTAATACAGGGCGTCCAATGTATTTACCGTCTATGTATCATGTAATGTGAAGTGCAATAAATTGTTTGATTAGATTTATTAATTATGAATTTCTATATGTATTGCCAATAGCCTGGTTTTGAATTCTTCCCAATCCAAATATTTAGTTCTGGGTTTAAAATTTTAAATACAGAACATATTAATGTTCATTCTATTAATGATACTTTCGTCATCAGTTTTCTACGACCATGTTCTTACTGGTATCTCAGATCAAGTAAAAAAAGGTAGATACCTTACGACTAATAACAAAGTGAAGCCATATTTTTAACTATGTGTGAGTTACTGAAGTGTTGCCACTTTTTGAAAGTCTCCCCAGATATTACAAGTATAATTAATTAATAATAAATAAGTAAATATAAGCGATTTACGTTAGTAAATTTACAAGAATCAATTTACCCAGTGATATACCAAATTCAAATTGTCTAACGATTTTTGCAAATTTCAGCTATACAGAGCTACTTTACGAAGTAGAATTTTAATTCAATTAAAACACTTATTGTAAATATTATTACAATATTTATAGTATAATTTGACATAATGACAAACAGACGCAAGGCAATAAGAAAATTAGAATTTTGCGATATATCAGGCATATTTTAATTATTTTTTTAAACTTTATAGTAATGTGTAAAAAAATCAAACAGCTTCTGTAAAGTATGTTTATTTCACAATGTTATATGTTTGGGAGGGGCAAAATAAAATAAACAATAATCTAAAACCTTTTTTAAATTTTTTGGGGTTTATAGCTCAGTGTCATCGTCAGTGTATTTATTTTAGAAATATGATGCAGTCTTATGTCCAAATATTTTTAAATTACCAATAGTATTAAATTATCTTTATGCCTATTTTAAGTTATTAAAAGTTTTATTATTACCTGTAAAAGAACCTAAAATTTGAGTGACCATATAAGTGTGCTGGTTAATTGTCCTTTTCATCATTGCATCTCTCAGTAATTTCTACCGGAACTACTATGACAGTGTTCTGAGGAACTTTTCGATCTCATCCCGCCCTCTCCTTTCCTCTACCGAACAACACGTGCTGGTCTTAGAAACCATCCTCATACTGTGCAGACTATCAGCACTCGAACCAAGAAATTTGGGAGGTCGTTTCTGAGCAAGACCACTAAGCTCCGGAATTCACTGCCGGCTCATGTGTTTCCTATAATCCCGGATCTTGTAAGCGGGGCGTGAATCGGCATTTTAGCAGGCCGTCATGAGTGGATGCGTCTTGTACCATGCTTACTTCACGGTATGAAGCGCTTTCATTTTTTATTGGACTGCATCGATTGCTTACCATTTTTTTTTTTTTTGATTTACGTCGGTAACAAAATGCATTTACGCACTGTCTCCCGGCCAAAGGGGGACCGAGAGAGGTGTGTGGGGCTCACCACCGGCAGACACGACCGCCAGCAGTAATACCCACTAAAAATCTTCCGACGACGCCCGCCGCATGTTGAGAAAGAGGCGGGGTGCCAGTACCTGGGTTGCAGCTCTGACACCCCGCCCGCGGCCAACGTCCCCCGGACCAAAACCGAGAGGACCTCCTCAGAGAGACGCAGTGGACGCGCCCCTCCTACCTCCTTGTGCGACCATAGCGTATGTGGCCGACTTCTCGAAGGGTCCATGGTTAGACAGCAGGGCCCCCCTGCCCCCGCTGCCTAAGACCCTCCTGGCGCTGCTTGACGGGCCCTCCTGGCCCGCCCGCTGCGCCCTCCACAGGTCCCTCTTAGTTTCCCCCCCGGTAGTCAGTACTAAGGGCACCCAGAGTCGCCAATCTCTGGGTGTTACCTTTTCCCTGGCGCCTCCTGCGCCCTACCGGGAGGTACTCAGCCCCCCCACCACGACAAGGTGGAGACCAGTCGGGGGGGGGTCGACTGCTTACCATGAGGCAAGTAGTCATTATGATGTGTATATTATTACTTGGATGCGGCAGACAAGTATTAAAAGTTTGCCTCACGTATTCATATGCCTTTGGTGAATAATAGTTAAGTGTTAGATAAAATCTCTTTAGTATTGTAGTGCACCTACTTAAAAAAAATTACGCCTTTTTTCTGTTCTTGTTATTAAATAAATTTATATTTGTAATATTTTCACTTATTGAATTAAATAAATCTGGGTCTATTACATTTAGTTTTTTTATATTAGTAAAAATATCTTTCCTCCGGACCTCCGGACAATAACAAACAAAATTAAAAATGATTATGACGAATTTATTTATGCGTGCCGAAGCACCCCATTTTAGTACTTACATTTTGTTGAGTAGTAGAAATATCAACTACTGGCAACACTGTTTGGTTGCGTCAACCCGGGTTATTTTGTCAAATTTTTTTTCCGAATAACCTACAAATTATTTTGAAACATAAAAAAAGATAGTTTTGTGTTAACTTATGTGTGAAACGATATTTCTTCAGACTTTTTGTTCGCTTTAGTGTTGTTTTAGCACTATTTAATCACACAGGACGGCATTTTATTGACAAAGTTACTACTCGGTGTCTCAGGAGACACTAACGTAAAATGAGCGTAGTTTTAAGCATGTGTGTGCGTGAGCGCGTGTATTTACACAAATGAGCTGAGTTTTGTGACTTCAGTGCTACCAATGGCAATGCGCTATCTACCTTTTTTTACTTGATCTGAGACTGGTTTAGACAAAATACAGTATTTTACAAGTTTATTTTGCCGTTTACGTATATTTTAGAAGGATGACATTAATAACTCAATTCAGGTAACGTTTACCTGAATTGTAGCAAAATTATAACATCAGATCTGATAATATCAGAATAAAAGGAACTCAAATATTTAAATATTATCGCTTATTCTTATCACTTATTCGTTCAACATTAAATTATGTAGATACCGTTTTCGGAGAATTTATGATATCACGATAAAAAAAATTATACAATCAGTTTGCTTTGGACTAACATAATAGAAGGTTTAGTGCAAATAATAGAAAAAGAATCTTCAATAAAAACGTTAAGAAATTAAAGCAACATGAATCACAAAAAAGAATCAAATGAACAAACAATATCAGTTGCAGGCGATGCTATCGGTGACACAGCATACAGTGAGCGTTTCGTTCCGAGAATTTTATTGAAACTAGCTAATTTGGATTCACTGAAAGAAGAAATAAACGATAAAGTATTCGAAGACAACCTTTGTACACTCTGGGATATGACCTATGAAAAAGAGGTGGTATTATGTTTGCTAAAACACGACGCGCTGAATCTTTTCCACTTCATCCTACCTACTATCGAATCGCCGCGAATTTTAGAAATTGTTTTCGGAATCATTGCAAAGATGTCCTGTCAAATAGAAACACTAAGAGAACTCCTAGAAAAAGAAGCCATCCTCAAATTTTTACTGGAGCATATAAAGTCGGATGATAGTTTAGTTTTGGTACAGCTTTTACGTATGGTCACTTCTGCTGTGTTTGTGACCTATGAAGACACTATTGGGAAATGGATGTCTTTATTTGAAAGCATTGGATATTCACAAGCTCTGTATTTTATACTGAAGAATTCATCTAATAAGGAAGTTCTCAAAATTGCAATAGAAAATTTAAGCAGCATATGTGCTTTTTGCAACATAGAAATATCAAGAACAAGCTTTGTTTCCCATTTTGTATCAAGAGAAGCTCTTGAAGGTCTCACTACTGGTTTTAGTGAGTTGACCATTACCCAAAAGGAGTCCTGCAAAAAGCATGAAATCGAAAGAGTGTTTTTTATCAGTTTGCAGATAACTTTGTGTATGGTCAGCTTTGATAAGTCACCAGATATATTCTCTCCTTGTAATGAAATGATTGTATCCATGATAAAACATATACTCAAATACTATGAAGATAAGCTAATAAATGAAAATGATATTGATTCAGATTTAGGATATCTTATTGAATTAACAAGCTCTGTCATAGACAAACTACAATTGACAGAAACAAATGTAATGGAGAGCTACTTTGTACCTTGTTTTAATATGTGGAAAGCTCTTAATTCTGCTATAATGTTACATGAAAATGGTCACTCAGACTTCGAAGACAGCAATAATGACCTAGACAAATATTCCAAAGAAATCAAAGTACCTCTGAGCACAGTAATTGTTAATTATATAATGAAATGTTCAGATAATGAACTATTTGCTGTATTAGATATGATAAATGGTGATTATGAATGTATTGTTAGTAATGTAGACAAGGAAATGCAAAGTAATGTTTCAAGAAGAACAGCAAATTATAGAACAAGGCTTATAGATAATGTGGAATCATAGGAAATGTAATATACCTTATATTGTTACAATGTGTTGTGTTTTTACCCTTATAGCTGCCTATTTTACTTTGAAGATTCTAAAATAATACCAAGAGTGTCTTTCACAACTGTCGCTAATTTTGTTTCGTGCTAAATCTATTTAAAGAGTTCTGTCCCTCTACTTCAAACAAAAGACTAAGATGCAACATTTTAAATTAAATTAGGAATAAAGCAAATTAAGAACAGTTGTGCAAGGCGCCCTAAATATTAAACAGTGGTATCCATTGACTCAGCCTATATTGACTAACCTATTTCTTGCAGTTCTCATAAAATAGTTAAAAAAAAGTTACAATCATATACCAAATTATATTAGAAATATAGAAACCTCAAAAGGTTGACAAAATAATTTAAGAAATTCTAATTTACGTAAAGTTTTTATAATATTGATACCCTATTAATTGCAAAGAGATTTAAAGTAATAATTAGGAAAGTTAATGTTTAATTTTTCAATATGTTTTTATTATAACAAGTATCAATAAGTTAAGCATGATTTTAATTAGGCTTGCTTGATTGCTATTAATACAGGGCGTCCAATGTATTTACCGTCTATGTATCATGTAATGTGAAGTGCAATAAATTGTTTGATTAGATTTATTAATTATGAATTTCTATATGTATTGCCAATAGCCTGGTTTTGAATTCTTCCCAATTCAAATATTTAGTTCTGGGTTTAAAATTTTAAATACAGAACATATTAATGTTCATTCTATTAATGATACTTTCGTCATCAGTTTTCTACGACCATGTTCTTACTGGTATCTCAGATCAAGTAAAAAAAGGTAGATACCTTACGACTAATAACAAAGTGAAGCCATATTTTTAACTATGTGTGAGTTACTGAAGTGTTGCCACTTTTTGAAAGTCTCCCCAGATATTACAAGTATAATTAATTAATAATAAATAATTAAATATAAGCGATTTACGTTAGTAAATTTACAAGAATCAATTTACCCAGTGATATACCAAATTCAAATTGTCTAACGATTTTTGCAAATTTCAGCTCTACAGAGCTACTTTACGAAGTAGAATTTTAATTCAATTAAAACACTTATTGTAAATATTATTACAATATTTATAGTATAATTTGACATAATGACAAACAGACGCAAGGCAATAAGAAAATTAGAATTTTGCGATATATCAGGCATATTTTAATTATTTTTTTAAACTTTATAGTAATGTGTAAAAAAAACAAACAACTTCTGTAAAGTATGTTTATTTCACAATGTTATATGTTTGGGAGGGGCAAAATAAACTAAACAATAATCTAAAACCTTTTTTAAAATTTTTGGGGTTTATAGCTCAGTGTCATCGTCAGTGTATTTATTTTAGAAATATGATGCAGTCTTATGTCCAAATATTTTTAAATTACCAATAGTATTAAATTATCTTTATGCCTATTTTAAGTTATTAAAAGTTTTATTATTACCTGTAAAAGAACCTAAAATTTGAGTGACCATATATGTGTGCTGGTTAATTGTCTCTTTCATCATTGCATCTCTCAGTAATTTCTACCGGAACTACTATGACAGTGTTCTGAGGAACTTTTCGATCTCATCCCGCCCCCCCTTTCCTCTACCGAACAACACGTGCTGGTCTTAGAAACCATCCTCATACTGTGCAGACTATCAGCACTCGAACCAAGAAATTTGGGAGGTCGTTTCTGAGCAAGACCACTAAGCTCCGGAATTCACTGCCGGCTCATGTGTTTCCTATAATCCCGGATCTTGTAAGCGGGGCGTGAATCGGCATTTTAGCAGGCCGTCATGAGTGGATGCGTCTTGTACCATGCTTACTTCACGGTATGAAGCGCTTTCATTTTTTATTGGACTGTATCGACTGTGTACCATGAGGCAAGTAGTCATTATGATGTGTATATTATTACTTGGATGCGGCAGACAAGTATTAAAAGTTTGCCTCACGTATTCATATGCCTTTGGTGAATAATAGTTAAGTGTTAGATAAAATCTCTTTAGTATTGTAGTGCTCCTACTTAAAAAAAATTACGCCTTTTTTCTGTTCTTGTTATTAAATAAATTTATATTTGTAATATTTTCACTTATTGAATTAAATAAATCTGGGTCTATTACATTTAGTTTTTTTATATTAGTAAAAATATCTTTCCTCCGGACCTCCGGACAATAACAAACAAAATTAAAAATGATTATGACGAATTTATTTATGCGTGCCGAAGCACCCCATTTTAGTACTTACATTTTGTTGAGTAGTAGAAATATCAACTACTGGCAACACTGTTTGGTTGCGTCAACCCGGGTTATTTTGTCAAATTTTTTTTCCAAATAACCTACAAATTATTTTGAAACATAAAAAAAGATAGTTTTTTTTTTTGTTTTGTGTTAACTTATGTGTGAAACGATATTTCTTAAGACTTTTTGTTCGCTTTAGTGTTGTTTTAGCACTATTTAATCACACAGGACGGCATTTTATTGACAAAGTTACTACTCGGTGTCTCAGGAGACACTAACGTAAAATGAGCGTAGTTTTAAGCATGTGTGTGCGTGAGCGCGTGTATTTACACAAATGAGCTGAGTTTTGTGACTTCAGTGCTACCAATGGCAATGCGCTATCTACCTTTTTTTACTTGATCTGAGACTGGTTTAGACAAAATACAGTATTTTACAAGTTTATTTTGCCGTTTACGTATATTTTAGAAGGATGACATTAATAACTCAATTCAGGTAACGTTTACCTGAATTGTAGCAAAATTATAACATCAGATCTGATAATATCAGAATAAAAGGAACTCAAATATTTAAATATTATCGCTTATTCTTATCACTTATTCGTTCAACATTAAATTATGTAGATACCGTTTTCGGAGAATTTATGATATCACGATAAAAAAAATTATACAATCAGTTTGCTTTGGACTAACATAATAGAAGGTTTAGTGCAAATAATAGAAAAAGAATCTTCAATAAAAACGTTAAGAAATTAAAGCAACATGAATCACAAAAAAGAATCAAATGAACAAACAATATCAGTTGCAGGCGATGCTATCGGTGACACAGCATACAGTGAGCGTTTCGTTCCGAGAATTTTATTGAAACTAGCTAATTTGGATTCACTGAAAGAAGAAATAAACGATAAAGTATTCGAAGACAACCTTTGTACACTCTGGGATATGACCTATGAAAAAGATGTGGTATTATGTTTGCTAAAACACGACGCGCTGAATCTTTTCCACTTCATCCTACCTAATATCGAATCGCCGCGAATTTTAGAAATTGTTTTCGGAATCATTGCAAAGATGTCCTGTCAAATAGAAACACTAAGAGAACTCCTAGAAAAAGAAGCCATCCTCAAATTTTTACTGGAGCATATAAAGTCGGATGATAGTTCAGTTTTGGTACAGCTTTTAAGTATGGTCACTTCTGCTGTGTTTGTGACCTATGAAGACACTATTGGGAAATGGATGTCTTTATTTGAAAGCATTGGATATTCACAAGCTCTGTATTTTATACTGAAGAATTCATCTAATAAGGAAGTTCTCAAAATTGCAATAGAAAATTTAAACAGCATATGTGCTTTTTGCAATATAGAAATATCAAGAACAAGCTTTATTTCCCATTTTGTCTCAAGAGAAGCTCTCGAAGGTCTCACTACTGGTTTTAGTGAGTTGACCATTACCCAAAAGGAGTCCTGCAAAAAGTATGAAATCGAAAGAGTGTTTTTTATCAGTTTGCAGATAACTTTGTGTATGGTCAGCTTTGATAAGTCACCAGATATATTCTCTCCTTGTAATGAAATGATTGTATCCATGATAAAACATATACTCAAATACTATGAAGATAAGCTAATAAATGAAAATGATATTGATTCAGATTTAGGATATCTTATTGAATTAACAAGCTCTGTCATAGACAAACTACAATTGACAGAAACAAATGTAATGGAGAGCTACTTTGTACCTTGTTTTAATATGTGGAAAGCTCTTAATTCTGCTATAATGTTACATGAAAATGGTCACTCAGACTTCGAAGACAGCAATAATGACCTAGACAAATATTCCAAAGAAATCAAAGTACCTCTGAGCACAGTAATTGTTAATTATATAATGAAATGTTCAGATAATGAACTATTTGCTGTATTAGATATGATAAATGGTGATTATGAATGTATTGTTAGTAATGTAGACAAGGAAATGCAAAGTAATGTTTCAAGAAGAACAGCAAATTATAGAACAAGGCTTATAGATAATGTGGAATCATAGGAAATGTAATATACCTTATTTTGTAACAATGTGTTGTGTTTTTACCCTTATAGCTGCCTATTTTACTTTTAAGATTCTAAAATAATACCAAGAGTGTCTTTCACAACTGTCGCTAATTTTGTTTCGTGCTTAATCTATTTAAAACGTTCTGTTCCTCTCTACTTCAATCAAAAGATTAAGATGCAACATTTTAAATTAAATTAGGATTAAATCAAATTAAGAACTGTTTTGCAAGGCGCCCTAAATATTAGACAGTGGTATCCATTGACTCAGCCTATATTGACTAACCTATTTCTTGCAGATCTCATAAAATAGTTAAAAAAAAGTTATAATCATATACCAAATTATATTAGAAATATGGAAACCTCAAAAGGTTGACAAAATAATTTAAGAAATTCTAATTTACGTAAAGTTTTTATAATATTGATACCCTATTAATTGTGAAAGAGAATTAAAGTAATAATTAGAAAAGTTAAAGTTTATTTTTTCAAATGTTGTAGGTAATTATAACAAGTGTCAACAAGTTAAGCATGATTTTACTTAGGTAATCTATTGATTGATTAATAATTTTAATTAGAAAATCAAGCAATGATTGCTATTAGTACAGGGCGTCGAATGTCTACCTATTATATTTACTGTCTATGTATCATGTAATGTAAAGTGCAATAAATTGTTTGATTTGATTTATGAATTTCTGTATGTTATGCCAATAGCCTGGTTTTGAGTTCTTCCCAATCCAAATATTTAGTTCTGGGTTCAAAATTTTAAATAGAACATATTAATTTATACTTCTGTCATCAGTTTTCTACGACCATGTTCTTACTGGTATAGACACAATACAGTATTTTACAAGTTTATCTTGCAGTTTACGTATATTTTAGAAAGATGGCATTAATAACTCAATTCAGGTAACGTTTACCTGAATTGTAGCAAAATGAGAACATCAATCCTGATAATATCAGAATACAAGGAACTCAAATATTATCGCTTTTTCCTATCACTTATTCGTTCAATATTATTTTTTTATTATTATGTAGATACCGTTTTCGGAGAATTTATGGTATCACAGTCAAAAAAATTCCCAACGTGTACTCGCCTATATTACGCATTTTTTTAACAAAAAATTCGATATCCATGTTAAGTATGGCTGCTAGACGCAATTTACAATTTTCATCTCTTCTCTTTGGTATAATTATGAAAATGCAACCCCCATATTATTTCGTTTCTTTTCAGTTTCTGGTCCGATTTGCAACGCGTTTAACCCGTCCTTTACATAGAACGGCGGCTTTTTGTTGCAGCTTTCGTTACGCCCGCCACGAAATGTTGAAACAATTTACCTTCAGTTCGTAACTCTATTTCGTTTCTATTGGGGCAAAGCTATTTAAATTGATTGTTATAAAGCCTTTGTGCGACTTTTGCACACGAGTTTCGTTAGATCTTCATGGAAGACCAGCGCTGTTGTAATCCCCCACTGCAGCACATGCAGAGTGTAGTTGTTTTCTAGGATTTAAAATGTTTGCGTTTACAATGCTATAGTTAGTTATAAGATGAAATTTTAACTAGATTACTTACCCATCTTGTCACTGAGCTACCGGAAGTCCTGGTAGCTCAGGGACAAGAGCAGTGGACAGGATAACCAACGGTCGTGAGTTCGATTTTTAATCGGACCACCGCGGATAGTTTGATTATTTCTAGTAAAATATTTATTTTATAATGTAAATAATATAATAGTACTGGCATGATTGACGACCGATATAGCGTGAAGGTCAGTATACCTGCACTTCACTCCAGAGGTCATGGGTTCGATTCCCATGCAGGACAAATCTTTGTGTGCATGAACATGAATATTTGTTCTGGTCTGGGTGTTTTTCTATGTATATTAAGTATGTATTTACAAAAAGAAGTGTTTAAGTATGTTTATCCGTTCTTTAGTATCCATAACACAAGTTCTTAGTGATAATTATCTTGGAACTAAATAAATGGTGTGGTTTAAAGAGAATATTTATTTTTATAAAAAAAACAACAAGTTCATATTGTAAATCTATGGAACATTAAATACGTGCTTAAACTATCAAAATGCCGTATATAACAAACGAGGGAATAAGTAAAACGACATCATGTATATGGGATTATATATTTTGTAGACATTATAAAGCAACATTTACATTACCATAAATATAGTTTAACACCGACACAGCGGCTGACAAACTACTAGAATGTAACAGTACATCGTAACAAAACAAAGCTTTCGCCATTCGCTCTTGACCGCGCGCCCTCTACACGAGAATTCACCAAACAAAATCTACAACGAATTGTCTGTTTGAGCTCAGCCGCTTTTGAACGATTTATTATCGAACAATTTATATTTTATCTATTAGTCACGCTGTAAAAAAACATTGAGCGCTTGTTATCTATATCTACCGTTCACTTGTACCACTGATATTTAGAACGATAACTCATTTATGGGGGATAATATTTGTGACGGGAGCCTCTTAGGCAGATACATTCGATTTCAGAAGTAGTAGCACCCTGTCACACTAACTAGAACCTTTCTTCAGCAAGTGTCTACCTTACTGTAAGAACTTCATGATTGGTGCGACATAGTAGTAAGTGTGTTGTTGTCCGTCTGTACCACAACATTGCCACTAAAAAGTAGTGCTTGCACGATCCGGTTTGAAGATAGTTGTAGTAAACAAAACTATTTGAATTATTGAGTTTACAAATTGAAAACTCGTCACTATGTCTATGACATGACAGATGAAATGACATTGACAGCTGTCATTCTTCTTATCCTACTAAACTCTAATTGGACTTCTTGGCGGGAAAGTGAAGCGTCATGTCTGCAGTTTTGTTTTATTTTCTAAAATTTGTGATATTTCTAACATTAATGTGTAATAACGGTGGATTATTAACCGTTAAGTGTTTGTGAACATACATGAGTGTTGGTGAATCAAACAAAACAGTGCAACATCACTTTTCAAATTTTCTCTCAAGGAGTCCATGTGAGATCTCAGTATAGTCCCACATCTTTACTGAGGACTCAAGGGGCTTAGGGGAGGGTATCTCATTTACCATATTTATCACCACTCATCCTCATTTACTATGAATTATATAATTATTATTAATATATCACTTACTTGACACTGGCTAAATGTGCTAGACGCACGAAGCCATTATTTAAAATAAAGAAACTCTAATTGAATTGTCGAAGGTTAATTAGAAAAGATGCTAATAAAAGATGAGCCCCATATGCCCAAAAAGATTATGGGCATATGGTTTACCAGTTAGGTATTTCCTGTTCATCATATAAAAAAATAAAAAGATGAAATGTTTATTTAAAACCTTTTAACAGACATAAGGCTATGAGTAGGACTGAACCTGTTAGTTAGGGGCAATCAATTTTACCAATGCATTGATATCTCGATAGAATTGAATCTTATATTAAGTTACTCCCTAACGTGACTAGAGATTTACTTGCAAGCTATCATCTTGTCTCAGAAACCGCCTAGGACTGTTTTTATTTCATTTTTCATGTAACAGAGATATTAATGTAGGAGATAGCCCGCCAAAAACTGCATAAACATCGCATTACTGGGCTGGGCGTTTTACTAAAAGCCTATTAAACACGACCTGACTTTACTGGCAATTTAACCCTTATTACTAATCAAATGTACCGTAAGAAAGGTTAATATTAAAATCCATTGCGTGGCCTAATCTGGTGAAATTTGTATGTAACGTAAAATAACTGAACCTAGCAACAATTTTCCATGACAAATAATTCGTGAGTGACAAATGCAACAATGAACTATTGTCGCCAAGTTTGATATCTACTGCATTCAATACAGCTTGCAAGTCATTAATATGTCACCATTTAAACAGGCCATACTGTCTTGATCTCTTAAATCTAATCGCTTAATAAAGTCAGGTCATATGGAATTGACCTAAGGGCGCGCAATCCGCAAACATTCACTAACACGCATCTCACATTAAAAAAACGTACACCACAAATACTGAAAGGGAGAATGGAGATTAATAACTGTATACTTTACATTAAATGTACTTATACACTAACTAACCACGAGCCTACGTGTTCCTTAAGCGGAACAAAAACGCACAAAATATTTAAATATCAATTCGTAAATATTTAGATATAATAATATATCGTTAATGATAATAAAAACAGGATAAAGACTAGACTTTACACTGATCAACGACAAATCGGCTAACAGCAACATATCGCAAGTAGCGCCGCCGCGCGGACAGTGGGTGCAACAAACACTTAACTAAACAACGTCCACTTTGATGCACGTCTCACGCTGGCCGGAGCACAACCATCGTGGAAATACCTTTACAAAATAATTTAATAACACTTCTCGTGATGGAATCAGTTGTGCAGCCATTTAGGTATTGTTCAGACTAAACGTATTGTCGCTCGCTGTCTGTGAGTGTAACTGGCTGTATATATTTACTTGCGCTTGCAGAATGCTAATGGCAATACTCAGCATGCTCACTCTCGGCGGCGGACAATACGCTTGGTGTGGCCAATGCCTTAGGCGTGATAACGTGACTTTAATCGACCCACCGGCCGCACTGCGTCGCGCTCATACATAACATACTTAATAAAATATTACAGTTACCTACACAATAAATTACATAAATTATCTGAATTTAAAACAAGTCTTAGGCTTTTGATAAACATATTGTTTGTAGTACCATTTTCGCTACGATCGACCATCGCGCGCTAAAGGCCGTCGGAGTGACAACGTTTCTCACGCGATGGTGAATAATCAATAATATTTACAAAAAATAATCGTAGGCAGAAAAAGCCGCGGGTGATATGAGCGCAGGTAAACCCCTTTGTACCAATAGGGATATGTATCTTGTATACGTCTTGTGTACATTGCATTGCGAACCCCTACACATAGTAAAACCTACATCAAACTGCGATTTAGCACTCAACTCAAATATAAATAGAGATGCAATTGCACGAGCAGTTTTGACAGCACATTTCGGTTTGATTTGTAATCCCCTAATAGATATTGAGGAATAAAAACCAAAATTTGCGTCTTTTTTTATATCTGTAGAGTCGGTGACTAAACCCATATTGCCATTTCAACCGATACGCAACTCAAAACTATCTCGATGAGTATAAACTAACCTAATATCCACTAAAGTTTCGTCAAAAACAAACAAATGACGAAATTCTACAATTTTAACACAGTCGATAAGGTCGTTGCTTTCAAATTGAGAAGAATCCTAATCGCGTTCAAATATGACGACATATATAATATATGTTTCATTGCGACTGTACTTTCAAATATAACTTTTACAAATAAATATAATACGAAACTAAAAAAAAAAGTTTTCGAATACTTTTCGTTCCAAATATCCTATTGTTCATCATGCAATGGTCCGATTTTGGCACTTACCTCCGAAATACGTGTAAATTAATATATCGCCGATATATTTTAATTAAGGGTAATCATTGGGCAGATAAAGTTATTGATATCTCAACAGTCACATGACTTATCTATAATCACAGACTTATATTGAATTTTCCAATCTAGTTGCAATAACAAAATAACCCAATTCATAATCATGTTACCGTGCTTTATGACATAACTTCGAATGAACTTAACTAAAACATTTCTGCTTTTGAGTTCACGTGTCATATAAATGTTAATGAAATACTGAGTAGTAAACCCACCACTAACACCGTGAATCTATATTCCATTCTCAACTTTTCTTTGTTCAATTCAATGCGGTTCCGTAATAAGATAAAGCGCTATCTTGTTGCAATTTCCACACTAAAAAGGTTTTACAACTGAGTATTGCTTGAAGTTGAACTAAAATGACGGTTGTCTGCTAGGTATAATACAGACAAAAGCAAGGTAACAAAAATAGCGGTAAGGAAGGGACAATGAGTGAGTAGCGTCGCCGCGTTGCTAAAGTTATGCCCCCTCCCCCCTCATGCCTCACTTCGATTGACACCCGATAATGTGACAGCGCATAAACAATATTTCCATACTTTTTTATAAATATCTAAATTACTCATGAATAAGGTCTGTGTTTTTTTATATTTTGTTGCCCTTGCTTCCAAAAACTTTAACTGATAATCTGCCCATAAGATTCCCACATCATCTCTCCTGTTGGGTATGTCCGATAAATTTCAGAAGGTTGTACACTAAGCTTTGTAAACACGAATACCTAAATCTCACTATCGAACATACAAACAGTAAAGCGTAGCATTCTACTAACAAATTTCTTTGGTATATTATATTTTTGTGAGCAACGATAAATGATTACAGTTTTGAGTATATTATATTAATACATAGTAAACATTTATAGTATAAATTCTAAAAGCGACATAGAATCCATATATTTTACCAAAATACTGACGTTTGGTTGGACCGAATGTATGTGCCATTTGTTAAAAATTCAAATATAGAGTAGTAAAGGACACGTTTCAAATAAAGCTTGTTCCACAACACATAATTTGATTGGCAATTTATGAATTGGCCCGTATGAACTATAAATCAAATCGTGCTGCGTGGAACCGGCTTAAGAATGCAGTAAAGCTTTTATCTAACTTTCAAGTCGAAGACAGATTTTTATATCTTGGTTTTGTAAAGACTTGAATAAACAAATAGTAACTGCATTCTTATATATCAAAATCTAGAGTAAAGTGCGCTCCTTATAGAGTAACGTCCGTCCCTTACGGTACAGATAAATAAGTTGAAAGCCCCAGCTAGTAGAAAAACTAGACTTCTTATTCGAACAAATATTTCAATTGCCATCAGTATAAATTTGAAATTTTAGTATACCTATATTTTTACTAAGTCATTTGTAAAATGCTTATGATTTTGATTTCGAGTGTCACATAGCTAATGCACCATACGTTAGTGCAAAATCCATAATTTGATTTTTATTTTGACATTGGTAATATTGGAGGCCTCTGTTCAGCAACGAACTAATATGGGCCTTGAACAAAAACCAACGTATTGCTGACATTGAAAAAAAATTTTTTTTTTGTCAATGTCAGAGACAATATTTTTATGCACCGGGCCACAAATGAAGCCTAAATCACTGGAATGTTCTCATAGACTAAAAACCACCGCACGGCTAGGCCCCAGATGCATATTGCTTCACAATAAGCGTATTTAAAACACAGAACAGTAGGTACACGTACGACATACAATTTGTACTTACACACAGACATATATATTTTTATATATAAACAACCTATTTTCCCCGTTCGTTGTCTTCAAGGACAGCTATGTTTAATTAGGATCTACGGGGTCACACAGAGATTTATATATTAAAGAGACATATAGGCAATACAACTATGCTACACAGTCTGCAACGGCAAGGGGGTAGGTACAGTCAGTATCATTTAGTTGGTAACATCCGAAGCGCCATAAAGATAGACACACGTCCTTATTGTCAAGAACGTTAGGGCGTGTTTCCATCTATGTGGCGCTTAGGGTGCTTTGTAATTGGCTGACTATACATTAATCAGGACAAATTGCACTTGACATTTGTATTTTTTTTTGCGTTTTTTAAAAATTATTCTTGAGAAAATATTGTGACCGTTATTGTTATTACAATAGACATAGACTATGATAATATATAGAGTTAAGACGATTTATGGCTATAAGATTACAGAGAATAGTGGAGTCGTTATTAAACTTTTTTTTATAAAAAAGTAAAATTCTATTTAAATCTGCTAAGTTATCACATGAAAACAGCTTAGAACTAAATCAAATCTCATACACACATTAATCTAAATATATATAAAAATAACTGGTTCTTTACATAGTTCATATAATAGTATGTTTGGTTTAAACAACCAAGATTTCTATTCGGGACTTTAATTCAAGTATATATATCTATAAAATAAAACATGAGTAAAATGTTGACAAGATATCACACAACCATACAAACAATCATAAATTACATATCATAATTATATATTTGATACATCAATTTGTTTAATTACTAATATAATTAAATCCTTTATCTTCATACATTCATAGACTCACTTTAAAAAGGATTTAACAAAAAAAATTTAGGCATCGTAGACCTTTCGGTGGTAAGCGGTACATATGTTGTTAACCAATCGAACACGACAAAAAAAATCTCATTCGTTCGTTTATTCATTCATTATTTAACAAAATTAATCATTCATCTGTCAATAACAACTCCACGCCTCTTTTAAACAAAAAGCCACAAATAGTTCTACTAATACATCAATATGAAAGACATACATAGACGATCTGGTGCTGGAGTATTGTAGAGTGTGCGAGCGAGAGAGGGAGAGAGAAAAAGGTATAGACGTATACCTATCCCGCTCACGCACCGGAGAAGCCGTACACTTCTAGTACGCGTATTTCAAAGTCCCCGCTGGGACATAGCGGCGGGTTGTTGAACGTTGAACATCGGTCGGTTTTGCCAAAACGTATGTTTTCGTCCATCCATATTGCTTGACCCTCACTGTAAAGAGAATTGTGCGTGTGTACTTATTATGATCTGATTTAATTATTGCTGATTGAAAGAACTTTAGTGATAAGAAAGATCGCTGAGTTTTGGTGACGCGGCGTTAATGACAATTAAGAGAAAGCTGGTCTTACGAATTAGAATTATACGGTGCAAATTATTATAACTGGAACCAAAATATTTGGATATTAGGTAATTTCTTTCAAAGAGCTTCCGGACTTGGAATACTCTTCTAGCGCTTGTGTTCCTGCTTTACGGGTCTTTTAATATTTGTGTCAAAATATTTCCAACATTAAATTAACCCAGGGGTAAGAGTGGTTCGGTTATTTGCTTTTTTGGACTGCTTTCCATCATCATCAGGCAGGAGGTAGTTATAATGACGAGTTATCTTTCAACAAAAAGTAGCCCTGTCTCGTATGGCGTTGCGTCGTGTGCGTCTTTGTGTGTGTGAGTGTAGGCGAGAGTATGTGTGTAAGACTGTTTGTCCTCGAGCGCGTTTTTGTGTGCACTTGAGTGTAAGAGTGTGTGTGTGCATGTACGCGTTTGTACTCACTACTTTTACTGCAGCACATGCATGAGTGGAGTCCTTTTTGGGCATACTATCTGTAAACTTATGTGTAAAAATTGTTTACTGTTTTGAATTCTGTTCTTTGTTTATATGTATTTATGTCTAAATAAAATTTTATTTCATTTGTATGCGTCTCTGTCTGTATCTAAGTGTGTGTGAATGGAAGTGTAAGTGTGTGTAACTGTGTGTATGTGATTGTAGGTAAGTGTGTGTATAACGTACCCTCCGCCGACGGTGATCATGCGCGAGTCGGCAGCCATGAAGAGTTCGGAGCCGTGCGCGACTCGCTCGTCTTTGTCTGCGGCGCACCCCACCCACGGGTACTTTGCACGCTCCGGGTACAAGCTGCAAACACAAACACGATACAAAACAAACTTCTAAGTGATGCACTACTCAGTAGTAACTACCATACTATGAACATGACATAAACAGGGCATCTTACATGGCTCAATGATGACGACATGTAGTGATAACCGGACTTAACATAGCGTGCCTTCCAAAGCACGGAAGCGCTTGATATTAAGTTCCTGACAAACGGTCACAACTGACTTAACTCTGCTTTAATTCGTTCATCGTTTCCGACCACTTAGTTCTGCGGCATTATAAGCACTTCAACAAGCTTCCTTTCGGCGCAAGCACATTATTATGAATTGTGGGTAGGTACTTTTCTGTCCATGCCTGGAAGAAATAGCTTATAGCGAAAAGGCCGCTTATAAGTATACAATGATATACTTCTTTTAATTTTATTTATATTTGTTACGTGTTTTATAGTGTACAGTCAACGTCATGTAATTGATAACATACAAAGAGCCATAAAGATCGACACATCTCTCTATTCTCAAGAGCGTCTTCCGATATATATGTCGCTTCGGATGCTATAAACTATTTGAAGCTGACTGTACAATCATCATAATTATCAGTCTTATAAGGGTATTCGTCCACAATTACCATTATTGGACTCCTAACAAGACCAACGCGGCAATAGGCTCGCCACCAATTACGTGGGACCAACAATATAGATGGCGAAGTGTGGGCGTATGGTATGCCTCTGCCTACCCCTTCGGGGAAACAGGCGTGATATTATGTATGTATTTTGGTGGTTGGTGATTGCAGTTCCAGCCAGTACGCCTTTGTACAACAAAGAGTAAATAAATAAATAGTACCTGAAGAGGAATGTCTCGCCGGTGCCGAAGTAGGCCTGTCGGTTTCCACGCTCGTCCTTCTGGTTGCGCTCGAACCAGCGCGTAGAGCAATATGCGCCAAACACCTGCCGCAAGTAAACGTTATTAACTTCCAAGAAAAAAAAACATAAATGCTTTCTGCCCCTGAGTTCGATTATCATGCAAAACGATAATTTTGGAGAAAGAATCCAAATACACTAATTAAGCTCAATAATAGAGAAAATAACCTGTGCGTATTTATCTGAACCAGGCTTTCATGGGAAAAAGACGTGTGGCACTCGGAGACTGCCGCGGTAAAGCTATTGCATAGCATTTTTTATTAACTTATGCAATTATAATCGTTTATTTATGCACTATTTCTTCTAAGCAAAACTTGACACTCTAAGCAGGCATGATTCACCAGATTCCGAGACGAAGAAGGGGATTACGCATGCGCAGTAACGCCAATGCCACCTAAAGGCGGGTTGCTGAACTAATGAGACAAGCGTGATATTTCAAAAAGTCATTCAAAGTTCTGATATTTATAGATAGATGGAAAAACTAAAAAAGATCACCGCTGTGCTGTCGGAGTGTGGGGGTGTTAGGTTTTTTTCGTTACGGAATTTCTGGATTCGGTCTCCACGCTCAAGGCCTGCTATAGAAGCTATGCAATAGCTTAAAAATCCATGTATCCCAAACAAATCCTTTTGAATTGATTTTTCACTGCTGGACATAGGCCTCCCCCAAATCGCCCCGTTATTCCCTGTCTTCGGCTTGTCACCCCACCTGGCCAGCCCACTGCCACTTCAGCTTGCTAATCTTGTATGCTTTGTCGGTGACTTTGGTCCTCTGTCGGATAACACCATTTCTGATTTTATCTCTTAGAGAGACTCCGAGCATAGCATGATCCATAGCTCGCTGAGCGACCTTGAACTGGTGAATCAGTCTTACTGTGAGTGTCCACGTTCGGCACCGTAGGTCATAACAGGTAGCACGCACTGATTAAAAACTTTCGTTTACAAACATTGTGGTATAGTTGACGAGAATAAAATTTACTAACTGGCGTATGTAATGTCCTACAAGTGGTACGCACCTCGTTGTTACATGTCTTGATCATCAGCAAGGTGGGCTCGTGTTGCTCGACGCGCACGTAGAATGTGGTGAGGGAGCAGCCGTGCTCCTCGGTGGTATACAGCAGCACTGGCTGGTACATGGTGATGCGAACCGGCAACCACGACCACAGCGTGAACAACTGCGCAAGGTAACACAGTTGTACAACAAGTCAATTCTATCTTGCTACGTCTACCAGACTATCGCCGCTATGGGTCCAACTAATTTTAGTTCAAAGCTATAATTTTAGTTCTGCTTTCGATTCTAAAGCCATTGCTAACTGTTAATATTAATATTTAATAACTATTTAAGATATTAAAATAAACTTGATGTAGTACCTACGTCTAACCTACTACCACAGATTTTAATGGGTATTTTTAGTGCAATTTTTTTCTAAGTTATATTTTTAATGCTATTTGCAAAGAAAAAGCCTACTTACTATTTAAAATATTTAAACAAAGTTAAAATACTTCATCAGTAAGTACTAGACTACCGCAGCTAGTCCTGTTTACTATAATTAATTGATCTAAATGTTGGTTTTAGTACAATGTTAAAGCCATTTGTAACTATAACATATAAGAGTCTATGCTCTTACAAGTAAATAATTTGCAATTAAAAAAAACAACTAACTATTTAAGATATTATATAGAAACTTAATTACAGTGTACACTTCGTTAGTACTATGAGACTACAGTAATTTTTATAGGTAATTTTCGGTACCTACTCTTTTTAATACTAAAGCCTTTCATTACTAAATATTATTAAAAAAAACTATTTAAGATGTTTAAATAAACCCCATCATAAATGAGCAACGATTGGAAATTTATTACATATTCAGAATAAAATCTAAAAGTGTCGTTTAAAATACTTAAGATCAACTTCCATAATGTTTAATCACTTACCAAAAGTATGTTAGATCTAAGTGTTAACTTACAGAAATCATCCATCAAAACAAAAATAAAACATTTATACAATCATGCTGAACGAGAAATTCCATTTTGACGGACAATGACTCTTAACATTAATGAAATATAATTAATTAACTAATAAAAGAAAATCTATATAGAGATGACGTCACAAGTTAATGGTGTAACATTAGTCGGCCTACACAGTGCAAAGTGCAGTGCATACTTTAGTAACTACGCAACGATTACGCTGGGCAGGACGGACATACAACATAGCATGCAACATCAACATATATTATATGTAAACAAAACACATGAGCCGGTGTTACCGAGCCAAAATTAACAACTAATGATACGAGTCTATCATTGCTTTATTTACTATTGTGCGTTCTATTTATCTATGACATTGTCTAAGCAAATGCTTCCGTAAATATATTTAAGAATGGATTGCCAACGATGATCCAACGCTTCGCTGAATAACATTACAACGATTTGAATTATTCGGTTAATTAATATTTGTTTGAACGAGCAATTAATTTATTTGTGTCTATTAATAAATAGTATAACTGGACATCTCACATCGCTCTTCTTGTCCCAAACTAACCAGAGCTTGCATGGGTACAATGGTATAGTTTTTTGTCAACACATAGTTATATTACACAGGACACAACTAGACCGCCCAACGCTTTATAAAGCGAAGTGCAGATATACTGACCTTCAAGTAATATCGGTATTTTAGATAACTTAATATTTTTTTAGAAAATCAAGTTCTAGTTTAAAAATAACAAAGTTATAATTAATTCTTAATGCCATCAATTCGTATTATGAATATCATCAAACTACCAAATACATTGATAATGTACAATCAACGACAGATTAAACATAACAGTTCAACCTATAACAATTGGATATGCTCCGCAGGTAGAATTAGTTGTTTTATGTCACCAATATTACTCTTGACACGTACGTTAAAAACTTCTTCATAAAACATTTGCTTAGACTAAGTCAAGCCTTCTGACATTAGGCGGTATATAATTTACCACAATTTCAACTGCTATAAACTATGTACAAAATGCAGAATTAAAAATGATATTGACATAATCTGAGCAGGCTTGATGAAACAATGTTATACAAATCTAGTCCATAATACAGTTTTAATTAAGACTACAATAAGAAAAACTAATCTTATTATTAAAGTAAAAAATTACGTGATTACACCACTAATTGTATCCTTCAATGTTCCCTTACATGTTTGTGCTCGAAGTATGTGAATTCTATATATAGAAACCCGAAGAATCCCACATTTTCATTTCAAAGTGGAAAAAATGTAAACGAATTAAGGCTGGCCGCTTAAATCAGTCCTCCTCGCCCGTGACCAAAAACGAATAATAAATAAATATTCTCTTACAATCACACCAATTATTTAGTTCCAAGATAAGTATCATTAAGAACTTGTGTTATGGATACTAAATAACGGATAAACATACCTAAATACTTTTTTTTGTAAATACATACTTAAGATACATAGGAGAACACCCAGACCAGAACAAATATTCATGTTCATGCACACAAAGATTTGTCCTGTGTGGGAATCAAACCCACGACCTCTGGAGTGAAGTGCAGGTATACTGACCTCCACGCCATATCAGTCGTCAAATTCAT
Organism: Musotima nitidalis; assembly: GCA_949126915.1. NCBI lineage: Eukaryota > Metazoa > Arthropoda > Insecta > Lepidoptera > Crambidae > Musotima > Musotima nitidalis. Next base: position 3,496,929 of record OX421415.1, on the reverse strand, counting down.
GATAATTTTAAAAAAAAATTGTCCCTATGTTTTGATTAAGTAGTTTTGTTGTCCTGTAAATAACCGTGTACTATGATAGAAGGTTACTATTTTTAAGAGAATATTTTGGAAAGTATGTGCATGAAATAAAACTATGTTCCGGTCCATACTGAGCAAAGGCCTGGCCTGTTTGGTGCTAACGTTGCAGTTGTTTCTATCTGTTTTGTATTTTATGCAGTATAATTTAGCAGCCTGCAAGTGGTGCACCTGTCGATTAATGGACGAGGCTCTCGCAAACATAGAAGTTCCCGGTAAGCTAAAAGTAATTACATGTTTAGCGACAATGCGAATTGTAGGTGTGCTATGCCTTGTATATACGCTTATTGTATGTATTTATTTATTTTGTACGTGCCCGTCCGCTCGCTCGCACAATCCAAGATTCAAGCTAGCATAAATCATTATAAAAATAGTTAACTAATATTTGAACTGATTTTCATAAATAACATATTGATTAAGTTAATTCCCGATTGTTATTATCAACTGTTATTTTTAAACAATACTGCCGTGATGTGTCTGTTCTGCGTTATAGACTTATATCATCATCATCATCACGACTTTTAACCTTAGGAGTAGACAGCGATCACTTGCAATGATCCCAGCACATATTCGGTCTCATTTCTCAATGCGCTATTCTGTTTATATAATATAATGAGAGATTCATGATAGCTGTGCAATACGTTATCAATATTAAGTAATTCCAAGTAATGTGTCAACACGATTTATTCACATATAACGTTTCTATTATAGCCTGGTTGTGTAGTGATGTCACCGGTAAGTTTTAAGAATTGATGTAATAAATATTTACTTTAGTGTTTAATTGTGTTCAAGTTTAAGAGTCTAAGTTTAACACTAGTGTTGTGTCCAGGGGCGTAGCTACCGCCGTATCTGCCGTATCAATTATACGGGGCCCCCGGGCCACGGGGGCCCCGTATAATTAGCGTATAGTTAGCGGCTTTCTAGCTAAAGGACGGCAGTCCAGCCTAGAGACGCATACAACATCAAGGACATCACTAGCGTGTCGACCCTTGACGGTACATTGGGTTTAAGTTTAACGAAGCAGTTAGGACCCTGCAGTTACTATAACTGTTATAATAGACCGTCGTAGGAGGACAGTAACGCAATAGGGTAAGACTAACTTGGAGATAATCCAGGCTGTTTAAAAACAGTAACTTCCAACATGACTTCTTTGCGGGAAAGTGAAGCGTCATGTCTGCAGTATTGTTTTATTTTCATTTTTTTTATATTTAGAACATCAATGTGTAATAACGGTGGATTATTATCCGCAGGGGCGTAGCTACCGCCGTATCTGCCGTATCAATTATACGGGCCCCAAAAATGTGTAAGGAAAAAAAAAAAAAACTTTCTAATTTATTTTATTTTACAAATGTCAAAATTCTATAAAGCAATTCTTTTTTTTCCCGCCTTAAGCGTGCGTTCAAAAGTTGGCAACACTCTACATCGTTATGCCGGGCTGCGGGACTTCCCCGTTTTAATTACTTCATCTTCAACTCAGCGGGGAATCCTTCATCGATATCGCGATGTACGTGTACGTTGTTGTACTTTACATTGGATGTTAAACCAAGGGGACATTGGGACAAGAACGGCTATCAGACCTCTCACTATTGTCCTTAGAGGCAGAAACTTTAAAAAAACTAAAATCATCATCAGCCATAAATGATTTAATAAATCAATTTGCCGAAAAAAAGGTAAGGAGAGTGAATATTTAAAATTTGATTTTTATTTGTAAAATGGTTTAATTATGTTATGATAAATAAATATTTCTTTTCACAATATTTTTTTTCTTTTGTAAAAAATCTTTACCCCCATATAAGGGCCTCCAAACAATTTTTTTATACGGGGCCCCGACAAGGCACGCTACGCCACTGGTTGTGTCTAACTACCTCATCTCAGTTATAAAACGATAGTTATGTTATGATAGTAGATATATTTCACACTTTTCATAGAAAATTTTAGAAACACCTTTACAATCGTACATTTTAAAATGTTAAATAGTATTCAGTAAATTATTAAAATTCAAGAATTTTTAGTTTAAACCTTCTATTCAGAAAAAAAATTTATGTCTTCTTTCCATGAGAGCTTTGTATCGAATCGAGGCAGCTAGTCTCATACAAATATCATAATTAGATATAGAGTATAACTTTTATGAATGCAACAAAATTCACATGATATCTAGTATATTCTCTTTCCCTCCCCTCGCCACCTGTCAGTCCTAGAGCGCGGTACACTGCTTATTGTCAATTAACTTCAAAATGACAGAGGACGCCTGCGAAGTGAATGTAAGGTGAGGTCGACAAAGGGGAATGAGCGAGGAGCGGAGAGTAAGCCGAACGTTGCCCAGATCCCACTATACTTCTTGCTTAAGACTGATTTAAGTGGCCAACCTATAGTACTGTGAAATGTCATGCAAGGAGCCGAGTGCCACCGCATCGTTCAAAAACCCCGGACCCGACTACCGGTTAGTGGACACTGTGGCAAACCTTCTGGCGGAGGTCGGAGGCGTGGTGCTGCTGATCGCTGAACACCGCATTTGGGAATGGGAACCACAGCGCGCGGTGCGCTGACCGCGGGCTCTGCGAACACCCGCTATGTGATGGCTAGGAGGACTTGGGGCCGGTTTTCAAACCGCTGTTAAAACAGCTTTAGAAAACGGTCCTTTTTAATTTATCGATAACCAGTTAACTTAGGATTAAAGCTATTGTATCTTTATAAATTTGGAATCTTAATTTATAATCTTAAATAAACCCGTTTTATTCACATACTCATGTGGAATGAGTACAACGGGAGACAATAAGATTTTTTGTGTTTGGTTCATTCCATACGATATAACAGTAACTGGTTTAAACAATAATTGGGTTAAGAAACCGCAATGTTTTTCCGTTTATCAATTGTCAATGACCGAAACCTTTTTCTGAGCCCTGAATGCAACTATTGTTTTCTTTGTGGTTTTATACACATCTTATTAGTAGATTAACTTCTTTTCATCCTATAGTCACATTATACTGCTGTCACTAAAGCCTTTTTGCAAGCCACAGATATCAGCTTAAGTTTTCAGATGGAAATTCAGTCATTGTATAGCTCTACATTTATGTAAGACTCTTGTGTTCTATTCTCGCCTCGTAATAAACTCCTCTGATAGTATTACCCGTGTTTAATTTTTTCTCGATTTATATACAATGCTAATGTTAACAAGTAACAATAAAAAGAATATAGCTAACATAGAAACATATTAAAAACTATTAATAACGCAACACGAACAAACTGTACAAACGTCGACAACGCTTACGATCATCCCAGTCACGTAATAAATGCAGCTAACATGCATAGTAAAATCTAGCACATCTAGTACATATACTTACCGACGAGCGCAAATAATAACAAAAACAAAATTCAAGCGAAATCTTCTAAATGGTTTCCGTCGATCTCTAATTGTAGACATAATTTTAAAAAAAAAGAGAGAAAAAAACACCTAAGTGACAAGCGGTGCATCTAAAACATCGATATTTGTCGCAAGCTCGCAATGGGCGACACTTATTGTTTGCAGCACATATCTTACTTCACTCTGGTCAAGTATCTGGGACTTGAGCGCTTGTATTGGGTACACGCCCATCGAAAGGGCGCGCGGGCCCGGCGAGTGCGAACCCTAATTGAAACAATCGGCACACAGTTAGCACTCACACAAAACAATCGATAACATGCGACTCGTCACATCACTAGTGACGATTTTCGATACTCATATTTGTTAATGTAATACCTCAAGCTATGTTCAACGGTTTTTATATTAGAAATTTTACAACAGTTTCTTTTTTTTTTCGATGATATTATATCGAAGTAACTCACACACATGCCATGTTGAAATCTTGAGGTAAATCGATGACAAGTAATAGGGAGAAAGTATCTTACAAAATAGAAACAAGACATTGAAAAACACTGAAAGAGATACACAGGTAATTCAAACAGTCAAAGCTAATGAGGTGATGTTGGGAATATTTTTTTTAATTTCTTTCAATCGGGACATGATGTTCGTTTGGCTGATAGAACTGATCACATTGAATACCACAACATAATCATTCACAAGTATCTTGCTACACGGACTAAACATAACAAAATCGATGAAGAACGAAGAAATACTGATCGACGAAAAGAAAATAATACATTTTACAGAAAAAGTAAAATAAAATAATATGGACAATCAAATACGACTGTTGTCGAATTTGCAAAGGAATTCGATTAAAGTTAGTCATGTTAGGATCGCAATCGTATGAGTCGAATGATAAATAAAGCCAAAGCCACGCCTAATGTCGTCTTGTACGATACCATCTGTTTGCACGTTTCCTCAGACATTTTCTGCAAACCAAGTAAAATATCTGATATACATGAAAATATTAAAGTATATAAATCTGTATTATAACATATATTCAGTGCGGGTGTGGAGTTAGATATTCTGTGTTTGTTAGGTAATCCACCGTTCTGCAATAAACCTATAGAGAATTATTAAACTTTAGAATAGGTCAGGGGCTTGAAAGTAGTTGTGGTACAGACGTGGGGGTTGTAATTGGGTAACTACAGACGTACCTCTCGTATGGTGAGCGTGTGCGACATCATCTGAATGTTGACTTGCGACTGACTCGTCGGCAGGTTGTCTGAGGATCGGGACCGCACCAGTCTGGAGCCGGTGATCACTTGCTTCGATTTTAGCGTCATCTCGGTCTTTATGAACACCCTCGATATGTACTGTGAACTGATGGAAGAAAACTTTGTCAAAATCTTTGGTTCTAGATTATAATGCGGTAGTAGGTTACGATAAAACCGGTAAACTAGAAACAAGCAAAAATATCTGATATGTAGCGAGCGAAACTGCAGATAGAAATCTCTGGACACCATTAATTAGATATTGCCTTTGCTAGCGCATGTCTATTGCCTAGTGTAGTATGAGAATTGCATCATAATATCAATGGTAGTTATAGTAATGTAACTGAAATAGCATTAAGTGACTCGCCGGAGCTTAAGGCATACATTATATATTATATGAGTTACTAGCAGCCTTAACATCTTTCCGAAAAAGATAGCGCACTCTGCATGCTGGTGCATAGGAAATGGTTTGTTTACAAATCTTCAAGTTCAATCAACAAGTCTTTTATAGACAAGTAAAGTAAAGTTCTTTAATTCATACACTATTTTACATAGCACTTGAAAACGTCAAAATAAAATATATATAAAAATAAAAACTAAATATTACTACAATGAAATCAAGAATCTAAGCGGATTCACTTATAAGCAAAAAAATAAAAAATAAAGTGTAAGTGAATCCAAGTGCCAATTCCGAGCCACCGCTCTGTGAGAAGAACTGACAAGAAACTCAAAGGCTGTGCTCTTTTGAATTACCAATGAAATAGAACAATACAGAACACACACAGTGGATATTTGAAGATATTGAAAGGGTCCCCAGAAGCCGTAACCAATAAAGTAGCACTAAGGGAACCTTCCATCACAGTCAAGTAAGTATGTAATGTGAAACTGAGCTGAATTTGTTTAATCGGGGATGGTCACAACATTGAACTGGTTGACTTTATTCTAATTTACACAAATACAAGTTGAAAATGTTAAACCCAAGCTTGTTTATTTGACAAGTAATCATTTACAGCATAATACCCCTTTTGAAGAAACTTCTTTTTAACTACAGTTTTGAAAGTTGGCAATAGTAGATCTATTATTTACTGTGGTACCTTATTATAAAATCTGATACCATTACCCAAAAAATAATTCTTTGTTTTGTAAAGTCGGCAAATTGGCAGAGAGAGCTGAATTCTGTTTCTAGTATTAAAATTTTGTGTTTTTATCAAAGGTTTTAATGTTTTTGCGAACATACAATATATTATCGAATATATACTCTGATGCAACCGTTAATATGTTATTTAAGTGGTAGGCGTCGTCAGGATATAAACTGCTGAGGTCATATCTCAGGGCAGGACATCAATAAAGTCCACCCTACTCACTATGCACAACTCATTTATTTGACTTTTTTTATTATGATTTGTGATACTGCCACATCTCGCTTGATGGTAAGCAGTCGATGCAGTTTAGAAAAGCTTTTCTCGCGCTCCATATCGTGGAACAAGCACGTTAACCCTTTACCAGGCAATGGTCAATATATGACCACCATAAATTGAACCTTATGCGGTTAACTTAAGGTGGAAAACCAATAAATATTTTCAACGTGCTCTGCCTGTTAAAGGGTTAAAAAGCCCCTATTCATGACAGCCTGCAAAAATGCCGTTTACCTCTCCGCTTCAAAGACCCGGGCTATAGCAGATGGGATTACATAAAGAAAAAGTAATATATTCAGGTGTAGTTTACCTCAGTGCCCTAATGCTGAAGGCAGTCCGAAGTAGCTTGGTGGGAGACGCAGGCATGTTCCGACAGAACTTGTCGACGGCGTGGTCGACCCCGTTCTTCGTCGCCTCTGCGTACCATTCCGAGTTCTGATTCGTCGAGTGCTTGTGGAATAGTATGAGGATAGCTAATGCTACCCTGTAGAACACCTAGAGGAAAGTTACAATCAATAATTATTATCTCTTATTAAAAAATAAAGTATTTTAAAAGAAAAGTTACTTATGAAATACCTTGATTTGCCTACTTCTTGGTAGCACAGAGAAAACACATTAAGCTAGTGCAATTAGTAAATATAGAATATAATCATGCTGTCAAAAGGATAATTTTAGCCCGGTAAAACTTTTATAGGGTATTACCGTAAGAGATGCAGTCTTCTAGTTTATTTTCCTATAACATCTACCTAATTCAAATCTTTGAACGCCTGACAAATAATTCCAATCGCGTACATGAAAGATTGCGCCTAAAGTGTAAAAAGTAACAATAACGGCAAACCATTTTCAAATTAAACGATTGGTTTAGATATTAGAGAAACACGCAATTCTCTATAAAATGATACATTGATGCATATTTATTGCACAAAGAAAATTTAATCATCATCATTCATCGAAATGTTGATTTGGTGGCCTAATAGTGTAGTTGGACTATATGGTCTTAGTAGATTATATTAAATAATTTATTGAATAAGGCGTTACTTTGCGGAAATCCATTGTAAGCAAGTAATGGATTAAAAATATCTTTAAAACAATTCCCGCGCTACTATAATTTCCCGAAAAATCGAGAAACTATTCTCTCGTTTCAGCGTTGGTCGTGAAGACATCGTTGTTCTGAGGCTCCTATGTTACTTGAAGATGCCCTATGTAAGGGCGAAACACGTGTCGTGTTGAATAGTTTATAGTAGCGAGGGAATTGTTACAAAGATATTTTTAATCCATCACTTGCTTAGATTATGTTATCTATTTTTGCGTGCGTACTAAATAGATAGTTTACCTTGATGCCCTCGTGGAAGAAGCAGTCCAGTACGCGCACGAGATGTGGGAAGGGCAGCGCGGCGAGGATCCACCACTGCCAGTCCGCGTAGATGCGCTCGGGCCCGATGGCGCCGGACAGCCGCGAGAGGTGCTGAGCCGCCGACTTCTGCAACCAGGCCCTCACACTGTACGGAAACCGCACGCTCTTACGCTAAGTACAGAACAGAAATCCGATTCAATACAATGTACTTAATTCTATAGGTTTATTGTCTACTAGCTTTAGGGCCGATTTTTCAATCTCTAGTCCACTCCCTTTTTCCCTTTTTCCCGTTTGGGGTGGGCAGAAACTCTGATCTAAATAATTGTAGAAAAGCTCACTTTGATGACCTTGACGACTATGACGAGATGGTGGCGAGAATACTCCGCTCTCCGCTCCTTCGTGGGTTCGATTCCCACGCAGGAAAAATAGTTATTAATTTTTGTGTGCATGAACATGAATATTTGTACTGGTCTGGATGTTTTCCGATGTATATTTAGTATGTATTTACAATTAAAAAAAGTATTAATGTATGTTTATCCGTTATTTAGTATCCATAACACAAGTTCTTAATGATACTTATCTTGGAACTAAATAATTGGTGTAATTGTCAGAAAATATTATTATTATTACTTTCCACACTGAAATCTATCCCTTCGCCCACATGGACAATAGAGGAAATCCCATTCTAGTGGTCGTATTCTTTTACACCCTCACCCAAGACATGTGTCCTTCATGAGTTCTTTGGTGATGCCTCTACCAGACACTATTAGGGTGTGTTATCATCTGTAATTCACGACTTTAATAAATAATAATAAAAATCTTTATTTCGGAATAACATCCATAAAAGTTTATTAGTAACAGTGAAAGACTTAAGATCTAGTGTTAGTAAAAAAAAAACTTTACTAATGAAATTTTTTTTGGGGCTTAATTATTTATCGGACTGATTTCTGTTAACCAAAGATTAAAAAATCGGCCCTAAAATTATAAAAAAAAGATTAGCAAGCGTTGGGGGATTAATTACATGTTCAATTGCTGAAACTGAATATTATTTTTAGTAAGTTTCTGTAAAACTTAGGCTGAGAATACTATTATTGACAACCCCTCTTAGTGGGCTATTAGCTCAGTTTTATTTTACTTCAATGAATTTGGTGAAAGTTTCTCAGAAATTTGGAAATATTAAGTAACATATTCACTGATGAGAGAACAAAACTTAACAAGTTTCTTGCCTCGAAAGCAGTTAGGTTTGAATTATTGTTCAGAAGAACTTTATTGAACCAAAGTCGCACTATATTAGGCATGAAATGGAGAAATCGGGGTGACTCTGCTTTTTTTTCTATATTATTCAGTGCAGTGGCAAAGCAATCGTTTACCTGTAAGTGATACGCCTGCCTATATTATTTACTGTGCATTTAAAAAACATAAATTTTGTGTTCTTGAGAGTATTTTTTGCTCTAGGTACTACATGAAATACTCTCATAAGCACAAATTGTGAATTAAATTTACGACAAAATATTTAATACCATACCCACCGATTTCCATGTCATATGTTGCTAGCTTGTCATAAAAAAGTACACAAAAATATAAAGCCCTGTTTCATAATGTCTAAATACGTTGCCAGTAGTATTTATTTGACAAATAATCTATACAAAACTGTAAATTTCACTGTCGAAAATTCTCTAATATAGTGTTTGTTAGAAGGTGTCACTACAACAGAACTAAAAGCTCTAGAATCGTTATTTTATTATTTTTTAGAGCAACTAAGTAAATCCCACACGTGAACAGTCGATTAACTATACCTTTCTTTCCATCATAATTATAGTATCATTACTAAACACTTCAAACTAAAGGATAAAAAGTGATTGAACGTTAATCGTAGTCTGTGAGGCGGTGATTACCTTGCTGTATACAGGAAACAATAGAATATCCATTGTTTCTGCGTATTCCTTATGAAAAGGTATAAATGTTAGTATTAAATCATATTAATGCATATTTGGAGTATATTTCTGTTTATTGGTAGAATGTTCTATTCTTAAAATGAATATTAATAAGCAATTATTATTAGTAGCATTCTAAAAATTAAGAAGTCTAGTAGGTTGATGGTTGTTTATATATAACCAAGTAAATTAGCAAATTTCAATGCAGGCTCTAAATCTTTGGACGTAGAAAACATATGGGGAGGCCTATATGTTCAGCCCAGCAACGAACATCTAGTGGGTAAGAAAATGATGATTCAAGAAAAAAAAATGTATCCTATATAATTCAGAGTACAGACGTGTTTATGGACACGTGACAATTCCATAAAGAATCATCCCGCAACTAATCAGCTATACGCGTAGCATATTGTTAAACAACAAGGATATTTGAATAGAGTCAGACAAGCTTAACCAATAACTAATAAACATAACATTAAAATACAACAAGAACGTGGTCACGGCCGGTCACTACATTATAAATAAATCTACAATAAGAAAACAAAGAAAGGAATTTGTTCGTATCATTCTCAAGTTACAAACCAATGTGTGGGAAAGTGATAAGAATATTGTTATTATTATAACTTATACACTAATTAGTATAAGATAGGACAACTACGTCCTAAAAACTACGCTTAGTCCTACCAACATCTTAGAAGCCCAAGCCAACCTCACCTGCAAGTAGTGCCCCTGCCGATTAACGGACGAGGTTCTGGCGAACATAAAAGTTCACGGCAAGCGGCAATAGGCTCGCTACCAACAATATTATTGGCCAAATGTGCCCACATATAACATTCCATAACCTTCGGGGAGAAAGTCGTGTTTATATGTATGTACACTAGTATAGGTTTTATATTTTATAGTTATAGGGAGATATAAATACGTAGAGATGGACGGCTGAGGGGAAAGAACTAGAACAGAGGGCGGTGGGTAGTTGGTGTATGCAAAAGGCTCGTATTCGACCAACATGGAAAACAATTAGGGGAGTTAATCAGACCATTTTTAATCGATGATGAGTAATTTTGAACTGTCTACCTATTACGGTTCATGAAGTACGTACAGACGGAAGAATGGATGTACGGGCTGCGGATGAACTGAAGTATATCATACTTTTTAGTCCTACTACTACTGGACTCTAGTCTTCTCTCACAATCCGATGCGAGAGATTAAGGTCTAACAAGCGGATTGGTGCAGGCAGGTGTGTGACAAACTAAGAGGGACCTGTGAAGGAGGGCAGCAGGCGCGCCAGGAGGTTCAGACAGCGGGGGCAGGGGGCCCCTGCTGTCTAAACCATGGACCCTCCGAGAAGTCGGCCACACACGCTATGGTCGCACAGGGAGGAAGGAGGGGCGCATCCACTGCGCCTCTCTGAGGAGGTCCTCCCGGTTGCGGTCCGGGGGACATTGGCCGCAAGCGGGGTGTCAGACGCTGCAACCCAGGTATTGGCCCCCGCCTCTTTCTTAACAAGCGGCGAGCGTCATCGGAAGATTTTTAGTGGGTATTACTGCTGGCAGTCATGTCTGCCGGTGGTGAGACCCACGCCCCCTTTCGGTCCCCCTTTGGCCGGAAGGCAGTGCGTAAATGCATTTTGTTATCGACGTAAAACAAAAAAAGGCAGGTGTACACACACGCTTGTTTCGGAAATGTTCGAAAGGGTAACCGCGTCCCCGGAACACGCTCGCGGAGCAGGCTCAATGAGAATATAAATAGTTTTTAGTCAGTAAAGGTCTGACACACCCTTCCGCTCCGACCACACCGGGAGACTGTCATTCGTGAATTTCTTTACAAATAAAAAGAATGACTCTTTACTGTCAGAATTTGTTTTTACACCACAATAGGGGCTTAATAAGCTAAGCTCCGGCTCCTCCAGTCTCGTTAGGACCAAAGACATATCGTGTTGAAGTAAGAAAGCACTCTATGTCAATTGCGAACAGTCAGTCATCCAAAGACATTATGACCTCGGCTTTATATTTGTAAGCACTACTAAGAACTTGAGTACCGAACCCAAAACCTAGATGTCTTCTTCTGCTTTGTGGGTTTTAGCCATAAAAATTGGGTGGGTTTTTGCCCATAATCACCACGCTGGGCAGGCGGGTAATAGAAACTACATACTTGCCATATTATTGCCAAGTAGTTTTCAAGATATTATCGCGCTTAGTCTGTATGTAAGTTAACCTTTCACTTCTATATAAATAGATTACAACTCACACATGATTTATAAATAAAGTCACAACACTGTTATTTTTTACCTAGATATCTACTATGACATCAATTAAACTTTAATGATGTGAAAATAACTATTGTACGTAAACTATAAATCATTTTAAAATACCGTGATGGTAGCGTGTACACATAGTGTTATTGTAAGGGCTCATTTTGTTTTCATTATCATTGAATTACACGATAGTACTTGAAGCGCTTGTGAGCTTCATCATCATATAAAATACTAGCCTCCCTTACAGATTACATTCTATTGGGGGTAATTGTCCATATTAATCACCCTGAGCAGTGGTGATAGCAGTTCTAGCCAGTACTCAGCTCAGGATCACGCTGCTGCACATCATTGGGTACAATTTATCTTCGTCGACTCTTACGATTTCCCGTGAAATGAAAGGGGGTGGTATTCTAGGCCGGTACCACACGGCACCTTAAACGGAACACACACGGATCTTGTGACGAGCTTAGGTGGACGGAAACAATAATGACAGTTAAGCAGCGTTCAGTTCGTAGATAAATGACCGTTTGAATATATAACTCTCCAAAACGGGATATCCCGGTTGCCCTAGACTTAAGCTTAGGGCCAGGGTTTTTCTCACTGGCCTTTCCAGATTTTGGGTTTAATTTCAGTAATTACGTGTTACTCTTGATTTACCACTAGGGTTTGAACCCGAAACTCTCTGAATTTGAAGGCGATGGATCTCGCCACTGGGCTTTCGCTTCGCAACATAAGAACTATTAACTAACAAATCTGCACAAGAAGCGTAATGATTTTAGAATTCGAACAAATGCAAATAAACTATTCAAAAATAACTCTTGAACTTATCTTTAACATTAAAAAAAGTTACGATTAAACTTATTTCACTTCTAGAACCCTATAGAGCAGAACAACTAATGTATGATATGTTTACTAATATTCATTAATAAATTATTAGAAAATGTAAATTGAAACAAATTTCCAATGCAGACTGTACACAAACTTCAAGAAATAGTCGTCGATTTTCTGAGGACGTTCATTGAACCGAATAAATAATTGACCGACTCGGTAATGGGTTCTGGGTAACAACGGTTACCAGTAAATACCTGTATGATGTAATATTATCTAACATGCATTCAAATGTACAGAAAATGTAAGCTGGATCAAACTTCTTAAGCAGGCTGTATAAAAATTTCAAGAAATAGTCATCGATTTTCAGAGGATGTTCATTGAACTTGATTGAACCGTGTAAAATAATTACCGGGTTAAATACTAAATATTCCATAGTGGGTTCTTGACAGTAACGGTTACCAGTAAGTAGCTTTGTTATGTCATTTTTACTAATATGCATTAAAAAATTACAAAAAACGGAAATTGGATTAAATTGCTTAAGAAAGCCGCACAGTTTCAATAAATAGTCATCAATTTTCAGAGGACTTTCATTGATATATTAGGGAAACCTGTTATTGGCCATACTAGCTTTAAGTACTTATGTTAATTGTTTAACTGTATACGCTGTTGGTTTTCTCAATAAATAAATAAATAAACTTGATTTATCGATTTCATAACTCGACAGCGACGGTAACCAGTAAGCTGGTTTATTATGTAATGTTTACTTATATACATTAAAATGTACACAAAATATAAATTGGATCAAATTTCCTAATCTAGCCGCACCAGTTTCAAGAAATAGTTATTCATTTTCAGAAGACATTCATTCAACCTAGTATATTATTTATCAATTCAATAATGGGTTATGGACAGCAACGGTTACCAGTAAAGTAGATTTATTGTGTGATGAAAATGCTTTACTAATTTACAGAAAATATAAATTACATCAAATTTCCTATGAAAGCCGTGCAAAGTTTCAAGAAATAGTCATTGATTTTACTATTTATTGAACTGAGTAAATAATTGACCGAATTGATAATGGGCTGTCGACGGTGAGGGTAAGATGTAAATCGCTTAATTATGTCCTCATATCATAGCATTATCCCGTTTGATGTAGACTTAAGCTTAGAGCCCATTTTCTGCTCACTGGTCTAACTAGATTTGGCTGAATTCAGCTATTACATGGAGCGACTGCCGTCTGACCTTCGCAATCCAAAGGTAAACATCATTGTATGGTTAAACCAGCTGTCAGTATTTAAGAAGACACTGATTTCCGGACTTTCCTGACTTGTTTAGGACAGCCGGGACCAACAGCTAAACGTTCTATCAAAATGTCATAGGTGGCGGGTTTGAAACCCTCTGAATTTGAAGGATTTTATTTGCATTTTTTTTTTCTTTTAAATATTGGCTTCGTGCGTCTAGCACATCTAGCCAGTGTCAAGTAAGTGATATATTAATAATATATTATTCATAGTAAATGAGAATGAGTGATGATAAAGGGTGAATGAGATACCCTCCCCTAAGCCCCTTGAATCCTCAGTAAATCCTATACTGAGATCTCTCATGGACTTCTTGAGAGAATTTGAAAAGTGATGTTGCACTGCTTTGTTTGATTTACCAACACTCATGTATATTCACAAACACTTAACGGTTAATAATCCACCGTTATTACACATTAATATTAGAAATATCACAAATTTTAGAAAATAAAACAAAACTGCAGGCATGACGCTTCTCTTTCCCGCCAAGACTTTATTTGCATTAAAAATGTACAGAGAAAGAGAATTGGATAAAAAGTTTAAGCAGGCCGTACAAAAGTTACAAGACATCGATTTTCATAGCACGTTCATTGAACCGAGTAAATAATTGACCGACTCTATAATGGGTTCCGAGCAACGACGGTTACTAGTAAATCACTTTATCATTGATGGCTTTTCCTTTGGAATACTTAAGCATTGGCGAGGTCTATAATGATGGTTTCCTGTATGGAAAGTACTCCTTCAATGGTAACCATTGTTTCAATAAAAACAAACAGTAATAATTTCCTCGGATAATTCTTAAAGCCCGAAACGTAGCTCTGCTTGAGTATATGCTTTTGGTACTAGACAACGAATAAACATACTTGTATTTTTATAAATGCATACTTGAGTCTGATACATAAAGAACATCCAAGTATTATGTGTCAGTATCGTAGCTATGAAGGAGAGCCGCCGTGGTGGGCGAGGTGACTCCCAGCCACCGTAGGCGCTGGCTTGTGGGCGGTGAGTAATGGGTAACTCGCCGCCCGTCCGCCTTCTATAGGCGACCGGCCGCGTCGACGGCGCGTTCGTGTTCCACGCGCGCCTCAAAGAGATGTTAGCACAGTGAGGGCCCCCAGGAAGGGGTCAAGCCTGCCGGGGCTGCGGGACTGTCCGAAAGGGTTACCGCGGCCTCTGGACGTAGCAGGCACAAGAAGGAACATGGATGGTTTTCAGTCAGTAAAAGTCTGACACACCCTCCCGCTCCACCCACAGCGGGAGAAGGTCATTAGATGATTTTCCATCCAAAAAAAAAAAAAGCTATGAAGGAGAAAAGGTGTGAAAATATTGTATGTATATATTTTATTTTATTTTATTTAATTTGGGGGGCTTACAGCTAACACTGCTATATAATTTTAAAACATATATTCTAAAAGCCAATAACAAGCCTCCACATATAACAATTGGCTAACATTAACTAGAAATGTACATTTTAATTTAGACTAATAATCAATTTAAACAGTTAACATAAAAATTCACTAACCTATACTAAGTGAAGTAGTCTGCAGACAGAATTTTATTAATTATAGATATATTGCTGCAGTAGATATCGAGGGTATCAGAATGATTATTATGAGTTGAATTAAAAAGCTTGCTAACGCGAATTAAGTAGGAGTTGCCACGATAAACATTACGGTGGGTTGGAACATGGAGTAGATATCTCGGACGACAATGTCGGGGAGGTACATTAATATACAGTTGACACAGAAGTTCAGGACAATTAACTTTGGATTGAGCAATTTTCAATAAATAACGCAGATCAAAAATGTTTCTACGCACATCAAGAGGAAGTAAATGAAATTTCTCACAGCGCCGTTTATATGAAAGATATGGAATTTTAAATTTAAAACCTAGATACCTTGTAAATTTTTTCTGTAAGTTTTCCAGCCTTTTTGAATGCACAGCATAATTAGGATTCCACACTTCACTGGCGTACTCCAAATGACTTCTTACAAGAGCACAATAAAGTACCTTAATGGCCTTCATAGTATATATGTATGTAAATCTCCCGAACTAAGAAAAATATCCATGACTATGCAAACAAGTATTTGTTCTTGGTGAGGGTCAAACTCAACCCTTATTAAGAGCTAAGAAAGGGTATACCGAACTTTGCGGCATGTGAGTCGGCCTCTAAGCAAAGCATAGTAGTAATGTCATGAATGGTAGCGTCTACGGCCTGATCTTAAAATTCCCTAATAATGATCGAGCGAAGCCATAGCTGAATGATGTCTCATACCCGTGAATCCCTTCGATCGGGGAAAAGATAATCTGGATCTTTCTTTACTTTCAATCTTGTGACTGCAGAACACAAGTTTTTGTAGACTTGTTTTAATATTTAGTACATTTTCTTGTAACTGGCGGGAGAAAAAAATAACCTTTTTATGCTCGTTCTTTTACGATCAAGCTCCCGCCCGCAGTGAATGGGCGCATTAGTTTTTAAGTTTTCTTTTTATATGATATCTATTGTGCGAAATGAATGAATAAATGATTTTGATTTTGACTTTGACTATCATTGTAGAATTGTAGTCATTAATGAGAACGACCTTAATCCCTCTTTAAATTAATTTGCGACGGAGAAAAAGTAGTGGGACTATATTAGACAAAGATAAAATACGATGCCAACGAATTCTTAGTAAAAGGTAAAAAAACCTCATAGTTCATGCTTTTATTCCACAATTCAGAATAAAGTATTATCTTAATAATGTCAACAAACGTAATTTACAATAGTAATTGTGTTATTCGGATTGCCTGTCAATTTGCGTTAATGAGCGAGATATCACGCCATGACAAACGGCGAACAGCGTGTCGGACACGACATTCTAACATCTGCCATCATGCGTGTCCTTAATACGAGTTTTGATAGTTTTTGATGACCATTGAGATCATTAGAAATTGAATTATAAATAATATTGTATCTTAGTTACTATATATTTTTGTAGGAAATGTTAGAATCCCAATATTTAGAGCCCGCAATAGGGTTGCTAATTCGTTATTTTCGTTTATAGACAACATTTATTTATTTATTTTATCCAAACTTATATCTTATGTTATGTTTGTCTAGAGAATTAATATTTTTTTAATACATGATAATAAATAAATATTTTCAGACAATTACGCCAATTAGTGTCATGGATACTAAATAACGGATAAACATACATAAATAATTTTTATTTTGTAAATACATACTTCATATAAATGGAAAAACACCCAGATCAGAAAAAATATTCATGTTTATGCACACAAAGATTTGTTCTGTGTGGGAATGAAACGAACTCAGGAACCGAGTGCGTGTATCTCGCCTCCACACTATATTGGTCGTCTCTTATTCGTTAAACTGTCATATTACATAATAACTAAAGATTTACACATATTTATGTTTATATTCTTTAATTTAAGGATTCAGACCCTTTTGCATGCCATTTCTGATAACACGGCCGGAGAGTAGGTATGTGAACAATAGTGACGTAAGACAATATTAAGACTCACTAATAACACCATTGTTAGATCATCTATCCAACCTTGATTACTTGGACTTATCAAACGCATAAGTAGAATAGATAACAACAAAATAAAGATAACTTTTAAAAACTCGATTGAAAATTAAACTATTCTGTTCCGAATAATGTACTAATCTTTTCATCATTATCTCAGGCCATTTAAGTCCCACTACTGGGTATAGGCCTCCAATCACTAACCAAGCTGAGAGGGTCATAATCCACCTGGAAGACCCAGTATGGATTGGCTGATGCGGGTGTTTGGCGTCATGATGTTAGTGTTTCTTGGACAATTGGAATTGGAATTGAAATCCACCCAATTGGACCTCTAACATAGCTTTAAGACCACATATCGCACATTCAGAATTAAAGAGACCTATCTCAAGAAGATTAGTCATCATCGTCAGCGAATAAAGATCCACAAGTCTGTTAATTTTGTATATAATTAGAGATTTTAAACCATACATACATAATGTTACGCCTGTTTCCCCGAATGGGTAGTCAGAGGCATATTTTACGCCCACATTTCGCCAGTTATATTGTTGCTCCCACGTAATAGGTGGCGAGCCTATTGCCGCTTACCGGGTACTTTTATGTTCGCCAGAGCCTTGTACGTTGATCGGCAAGTGCACTACTTGCAGGTGAGGTTGGCTTGAGCTCCTTAGATCTTGGTACGAACCCTATACACCAATTATAAACCATACTTTTCGGATGTCAGTTTTTTTTTTAATTTCATATTATTCTCAAGGTGTTTATATACCTACAGTTATTAAACGAATGAATACTTAAAATTTTTGGTGAAGGTCTTTATAACTCTGAAGGTGTGTTAGAGTGATAACCGAGACCAACGGCTTTATGTGCCTTTCGAAAGCAGAAAGCGCGGATCATTAAATGCCATACAAATTGTCACCACTAAGGACTAACATCTGTGAACTCAACTTTTCAGTGAACACTTTGAGTACATAAAAGTATCCATTATATCAGTAGCAGACTTAACCTACTATACTACATTCATTAGCAATGTTAATAGCTTAACAATTCAAGAAAACAATAACGAGGAAAATGCATTTGGAAAAAACCTGAATCAACAAACGATTTATTCAGCAAATAAATTATTCTCGTTCTTATCTCTTAAGATTACTACTGAAGCTAAACTGCCTGTTTGAATATCAAAAGCCGGCGCAATCAGATAATACATTAATACCGAAAACCCTAACTACCATCAACGCTTACTATTTCAGGCAAAACGATCGCGTGGTAAAAAATATTTACGCGTGACTCAACGCAAGTTTAAGTTTATGACTTGGGGATTGATTCTACTAACATAACGTTATGATAATTCTACATTAGTTTAGTTAGACATGTCACGCATTTACCGTTTAAAAAAATTGGACATAGTTTTTCAGACAAATCAACATGCTTTATGTTTGATTACCTTCTATTATTTGTTTGTAGTTTTTCCAATAGGTATTCAAATACTGAAAACTAAGCCATTGGATAAATTTGGTAGCTTTTTGATGCAAAAATGTATGACTTGTTTTCCTAAATTTTGTGTTAATATTAGAATACTGTTACAGTGGTTTTACTGACAATATTATAATATACAAATATTCCATAAATATATGTCGTCCTACATTAGAAGCTAATGAGGGAGGCTTATGTTCAGCAGTGGATATCTTTGGGCTGATGATGATGATTCTAGTATCCATGTCATTAAACGGTTAAAAAAACATTCAAAGAGATAAAGGAACCTAGTATATATTACACGTATTTTTTTTCCCCTAAACTTATATTAACTTAAGACTTTAGTAGCAGAATTGACATCCAGATAAGTCATTCATTTCATTAGTTCGAAAAAAATTTCAGCCCGCAATTGAAACACCGGTATAAAAAAAAGCGTCGACAGTAAAATTATTTAAAAGCAAATAGTTCTGGAACTGTAAAAATGGATAATAAAAAGATTTACGAGTGTTAATTATACAGAGCTTTCGTGTGCAACCATCAACATCCCGAAATAAAACATGCTGTATTAGTGTTATCCAAAAATAGTCCTTTCACTGTTTAATGTATACTTGTATGTGTTATTAGCATGACAGTTAAATAACTAAACAAATAGATAGCAAAATATTCATACCTGAAGATGTATGTTATTTATTACCCATATAACAATATGTAATGAAATATAAATATCCCTTTTCCGTTTATGCATTTAATAGCATTTCAAAGTTTATTTCATTATTGGCAATTACTATGACAATTACTTTATCATCATATCCTAGTATTATCCCGGTTGCTCCAGGCTTGCACTGATCTAACCAGATTTGTCTAAACTTCAGTTATTACATGGAGCGACTGCCATCTGACCTCCACAACCGAAAGGGAAACATCATTCTATGGTTTAACCAGTTATCAGAATAAGGCACTGACTTCCTAATAACGACAGCCATAGATGTTCATGATAGACGGGACCAACGGCGTAACGTGCTTTCCGAGGCACAGAGCAAGCGATAATTACGCATATAACTTCGAATATTTATAGGTTAAGGGTTAAAACCCTAGACCCCTCTGAATTAAAAGTCTATGGGTCTCGCCACTGGGGTATCGTCGCTATGACAATTACTTTATAAAAGGCATAAATTAAGTACATAAAAAATAATAAGTAGATTTTAGGTCAGAAATGAATATTAGAAATCCGTATATAAATAATGATAGTGTCGTCATCACCTCAGTCACAAAGAGTTCAGAGCTCAAAGTAGGTCCCAAAAATTTCATTTGATTGTTCATTTGAGCATGAATATGAAGAAATGCAGTCATAAATCCCTGTTATCTTCACCCCACATCCAATCCAGCAGTCACCAAGTGGGAGGATGTTTTGTTTTGTTTTGTTTGCGCTTTGCGATCTGTGGTCGCTATTTGAGAACTTAGTTACATATTCAGTCGTCTATTGAGGCTGCGAGCAATATGCCTTGCTCAATACTACTTGCCTAAATTAATCGGAAAAAAAAAGTTCTCGCAACATAACACTCACCGTGCCATCAATATGTAAAAAAAACTAGACAATGAAAACCAACCAATACTTTTATTGATGTCTTCTATTTCTGCAAATGCTCAATAAATTACATTTTACGGATTTAATTTTCATTTCAAGGCACTATTTTATCTCGATGTAATTTTTTTTTAGTATGCAGTGATTCAAGGTCACGGCGAGACTGAGATAGATGACAGGTGTCGTCACTACAGATGAAATTATAAATTTAAATGTAGCATGACTAAAGCGTTAGTCACTGCACATGTTAATTTTTAAAACATTTGTGTAATCAAAAGAATTGTCGTTCGTATGATTTTTTTAGAATTATTTGAATAATTTTCATAGACATAATTATCATACATATCTAATATAAAATTTTCATGCATATATTGCAACCTTACATACATACTATAAGTTTATCAATAATAAAACAGACCCTCCGAATAGGATTTGAAGCATTGTTGAACCTATTAAAATCTAGGACCATAAACATAATGTTTCTTAGAGTTTTTCATTGTACGTATGCCGTAATAAAAAAAAAAGGCTTGCCGAAAGTCGTTGAACCTATAAAAAAATTAGGACTATAACAATATTGGATACAACATGTTCCATAGAGTTTTGCTTCATAGTCAGTCGTGATAAAAAAGCAAAAAGTCGTACAAGATTATGCATAACCTGTAAAAAAATCAAGAAACATAACAAAATATTGCTTACGGCGTGTTTCTTAGCGATTTGCATAACAGTCTTCCATGTCACTTCGTTGTGTAGCTTCGTCTGCGTGATGAACATCTTCTCCTTGGAAGCGACCAGGCTGGCCATGCAGTGGTAGCACTCCTCCTCTGCAACCAAGAGTCTATGGTCATCATAACAGATACTAGTTCTTAGAGCACAGGGACGACTTATTAATATTTCGACAACCGATATGGCGTGGAGGTCAGTATACCTACACTCCACTCCAGAGGTCGTGGGTTCGATTCCCACACAGGAAAAATCTTTGTGTGCATGAACATGAATATTTGTTCTGGTCTGGGTGTTTTCCTATGTATATAAAGTATGTATTTACAAAAAAAAAGTGTTTAAGTATGTTTATCCGTTGTATAGTATCCATAACACAAGTTCTTAATGATACTTATCTTGGAACTAACTAAATGGTGTAATGGCAAAAAAAAAAAATAACAAGTAATAACAGTAAAACGGCTGATGAAAATTGTAAACACGTAGAAAATAAAACAAACAATACAAAAGAGGCAGTGTTGTTTAGTTTTTATAATATCGGGATAAGGCTTCGGCCCTATTGCATGTCTGTCTATCTGTACAGACTTATTTCAGGAAATATCGCTTGTCAAAATCATAAAAGATGATATTTGTGGACATGTTCAGAGGATTACTATAATTACTCATAAAATTAAGTTACCAATAATGGTTATATTTTGTTTTAGGACATTGTTGCTGTAAACTATTTAATGGAAACTTTATGTAAAATTGTAAAGAAGGGCTTAGTATGCTTCCTCTTTCCTAAGTTTGCCGTGTCCAACAAGGTACAAAATTGTAACTTGTGTAGATATAAGACCTTATGTAAAACATTATGGAGTGCAATAAACATTGAATTAAATTGATTAAAGAAAATTGTACATAAAGCTAGGTCGAAAAATTTTAACAAACTATATTACTTTGTAGCGTGAAATTTATTGACACGAATAATTTTCTAGACGTTTCCTTATGATCAGAAAATAAAATTAAACCATATGAACCATAAAGTAATATAAACGAGGAAAATGTAAGAATTTAAGTTGACAGTGAACCCAATCAAACGCCACACGCAGATGGCAAGGGAACGAGTGCTACCAATTCAATTACGGACGAACGACAGCTTCCACTAGGCGTGTTAACTCGAACTTTCCGATAAGGGTCGAATTCATGCCTGTCGATATAAAACAGGTAAAATAATAAAAACTTAATTGACTATTGATTAATGTGTCGAACGAAATAGAGCTGATAATGAAATTAAACGGCAAAAGTAAAGTTTGTTTGAGATCACGAGCACTCAAATATAAAATATTAATAACTAGCAGCGCCCTGCGATTTTACCCGCGTGGTCCCCGTTCCCGTGGAAATATCGGGATAAGAAGATATAAATATGGTAGTCCAGGACTGCAGCTATACACGTACAAAGTTTCATCACAATCGCTCCAGTAGTTTTTGCGTGAAAGAGTAACAAACATCCACAGATACAAACTTTCACGTTTATAATATTATTAGGATATTAGTAGGATAAAGTGTTAAAACTATGTTATCATTTTAATAAGAATCATTAACGAACGGCATAAGTAAAGAAAACATTATGTTATATAATCATACATCAATCAACGTTTCAGTAAGATAATCACCGAAGCAAACCAATACATTTGTCATCTTTAAGTCTTTACAATTCTAACCTCTGTTTGGCAGCCGATTATTCGCCGTGCCTTAGGTCATAATTTACGGCACTCGTGTAATTATGAGAGTCATGAAACATATTTTATGAAACGTGAATAAATCCATAAGCAAAACAGTACTTTGTCAAAGAAGTTATAATTTATCTTGCATGAACGTATGCTTTAAGAGAATTGCTATTATGACAACGCAAAATAAATCTGAATGAAAACGCAAATCACGTTTGTCACATCAGTATTTAGCGGTAATTATTCGCGAGCACAGTTGACGCTATTTTAAATACAATAACGAAAAATATGAGGAATGAGCTCCTTTTGAGTGAGCTCAAATTGAAGATATTGAAAATATCATGATAAATGCTACTAAGAACTTTTTCAATGTTATATAAACGAGATTGGAAGATACGTAGAACAACTACATGAATAAGGACTATTGAAAACCCATAATATATTTCCTAATCCGCCAAAATTTTAACAGAGGCTGTCCTGAAACATATTCAAAAGCTTAATGGAGCTGCAATTCAAGCTAGACGATTTGGAGTAGAAATATGACCCGACAGAAATCGGATTAGAAAATTAGTGACTTAAAAAAGGAAAGCTTTTAAAAAAAACTGGGTATTTACGTAGGTAAATTCTGTAACTGGCAAAATTGAGTTACATTTTTCAGATAAAATTTATTTAAATTTTATAACAAAGACAGTACGAGAATGTACTAAGTTGAAATAAAACAGCTATAATTTTTTTTAGTACATATTGCATGCCCATATTGGTAGAACTCAATTATGTTTTGGCAGTAAATATTATTTTCATAGAAAAGACAGAGTAAGTATCGGATCCAGAAAATAATTTACCAAATGGAATAAATTTATGGTAGGTATTCGTATTACAAAAGTTCATGACAAAAAATCGTTAACATTCATGAATGAGGGAGAATTGGAACTGAACCAAAAACTACGAATATTTATTCCATACATTTGGCAAAACGAAAAAAATATTTTAGTAACATTGCAAACACCAGCGAAATCCTGTCACTGTTAGCGATAAAAAATTGAAATAGTAAAATAACAACTTAAAAAGTTTTAAAATTCATAAAAGTTTCCTTACTAAATTTAGACGAAGTAAACAGTGCAATCTCGAAGGTGGTGCACTGGTTTGACGTTAACAATTTGCTATTAAATGGGGCTAAAACGAAATGTATTAAATTCGTGACGCCTAACGTCAGACAGGCAAACTCTACTATTATGGTAAAGGAGGATGAGTTGACCCTTGTGGATACTACCAAGTTTTTAGGGATTACTTTAGACTCTAAGCTACAGTGGGGCCCACATATTGGTGAATTGTCGAGTAGACTTAGCTCTGCAGCATTCGCGGTAAAGAAAATTCGCCAATTAACAGACGTTGTAACAGCTAGGCTAGTTTATCATAGCTATTTCCATAGTGTTATGTCATATGGTATTCTTCTGTGGGGTTATGCCGCAGACATTCAAACAATCTTTGTGCTGCAGAAGAGGGCTATTCGAGCAATTTATAATCTCCCGTGTGGACATTCACTAAGGGAAAAGTTTAAAGAAATTGGTATTTTAACAGTGGCTGGTCAATTCATTTATGATAACCTGGTTTATGTACATAAGAATACTGATCAATTTAGTAAGAAAAGCTGTGTACATAACCTAAACACAAGGAATAAGCATAAATTAGTTGTACCTGCCACTAGGCTCCAAAAGATAAACAAATCTTTTAAAGGTCAATGTGTGCGATTCTACAATAAAATCCCAAGCAACATACAGCAATTGAGCCTAAATAAATTTAAATTAACAATAAAACACAAGCTGTCTTCAAAGGGATATTATTCTATTAAAGACTATATGGCAGATAAAAATGCTTGGGATTAAACTGCCGTTTCATACAGGCTATTCTAATATGAATGACTTGAAAACATAAATATTGTTAAGGTTATGTTATATTGCATTGTATAGCTTCACAGACAAATGAAGATTGTAATTCTAGTACCAAACTAATGGACATATTTAAAAGAGCATAGCCTGTGAGTTTCTTGCCAGTTCTTCTTACAGAGCGGTGGCTCGGAACTGGCACTTAGATTCACTTACACTTAATTATTTTTTATTTTTAAATTGTTTTGTTGCATGTAAGTGAATCTAAGCTTCGTGATTTAGTGTAATATTATTTCGATTGTTTTTTTTTTCATTTGTGATCATGACGTTTTCAAGTACTATGTATAATAGTTTATGAAATAAATAATTTTTTACTTTTTTACTTTTACTTTTTAGCGGTTATTTAAGACCGTCAATCATTAAAAAAGTGAGAAAACTATTTGAGATTGTACATTTGTTATTTTTGTTTAGTGGTTTTCCATATTACATCGAGTAATGCGCAGGGAATTGTAGTTTTATTGTTTTTATACCTAGTTAAAGATAAACTAGACATGGTAAAAGATCGGATTCTTCTGAATTTTTACCTCGTGAGCCTGGAATTTTGTTGAGGCTTATCAACATGTCTGAGGTCGCAGTAAATAGAGCTATTAAGTAGACATGTTAATAAGCCTACTGAGGGCTTATAATGTATGAAGTTCACATAAGCAGCTGCAAAAAGACGTGGTAATTCAGCTAAGGCTTATATCAAGTTTATACATCTTATACTTATCGATCTTCGTTTGTCAAATGTACCCTTTGATCAGAGTTTCGAGATTCGGTTACATATGGAATTTGGAAGACATCCAGTTGAAGTTTCATATGTTACGCAATTTCGCTAACTATTGCTCACATGCCGAACGCAGTACAGCGAAAAGCCTTTCACTTATAATATCTTCCCTTGAATATGGCAATTACGGTTGGATCACAATATTCAGCAAATTCTGACAATATTGGCGGGGAAAAAGTGCTACTTTTCTAATCTCCTTGCTAGATATTTAAAATTGCGGGCTACATGTAGTACTTCTCTTTATATCTATTTATCTGTAGGCCATAGTAATAACACTTCTCTTAATCTGACTTCTTACTTTTTAATGAGATTTTCAAGTTCATACTGTGAGTTTTACTTTTCTGACGTGTCATAATGGCTACAACCTACATGTTGGAAAGCAGGCGATGTAGTCCAAAAAGATAAGAGCACCGAATACCGTGGAACAATCACGGTAACGTGAGCTGGTAATACTTATGAGGATCTGTAAAAAGGCCATTTGACGCACTGGTCTGAAAACACACGCGTCGGTAGAGAATTCTAAAGTCGAACGATTTGACAGACTAAGGGTGTAAGTCGTTACGTCTTAGACCCTTACTTGTTTCGAGTGCTAATAGTCTGCATGGTATGATGGTGGTTCCTAAAATGAGAACGTATAGTTGGGGAAAAGATAATAATAAATATTTTCTGACAATTACACCAATTATTTAGTTCCAAGATAAGTATCATTAAGAATTTGTGTTATGGATACTAAACAACGGATAATCATACTTAAATACTTTTTTCTTTTTTTTTTGTAAATACATACATAATATACATAGGAAAACACCCAGCCCAGAACAAATATTCATGTTCATGCACACAAAGATTTGTCCTGTGTGGGAATCGAACCCACGACCTCTGGAGTGAAGTGTAGGTATACTGACCTCCACGATCACACACATATCGGTCGTCAATGTAGATGAGCGGCTATTGCCCAACGGCGAAACCTCTTTTTTTTTAATTCAGAGGGTACCTATGACTTTTCAAAGTTATGTGTGTAATTATCGCTTGCTTCATGCCTCGGAAAGCACGTTAAGCCATTGGTCCCGGCTTTTCAAGCTGAACATCTATGGCAGTCCTTATTAGGAAGTGAGTGCCTTCTAACATCCTGCTTTCAGCTGGTTTAACCATAGAATGATGTTTCCTTCTGGGTTGCGGAGGTCTGACGGCAATCGCTCCATGTAATAACTGAAATTCAGCTAAATACGATGAAGCCAGTTAGCAGACCCTGGGCTCTAAGCTTAAGTCTAGGGCAACCGGGATAATGCTAGGACATACAAGTTGGGGAACGAATACGAGTTATGCTTAATCACACTTTCTGCAATAAAACTTCAAACTGAATAATTCGGAAATGTATCAAGTCTTATAAGCACAACATATAACAGGAAACAACATAGCTCTTTCACTTAACGCAACCATAATTGACGTAATAGGAAAAGACTTTTCTGATATAGCAATTCGCAGCACTCCAATTTATTGGTTAAATAGCATTAGGCGGTCCTGCGGCGGGAGGCCAAGGTCCCCGTCCCCTCGCTAAGTGGCTCGTCCCCACCGGGACCCAGGGAAGGAGCTGCGAAATCCTATTAGCTGTTCGTTTATAAACCTATAATTGGAAATTCTTGAACGTACAAGGATGTCGCTTGAACTATTTAAATTAAATAGGTAATGTATATAAAATAAGGTTTCTAATAAGAAGAACTTGCGATCAATTATAGAAAGCTTCTCACACTTGCTAGAGACAAGGTAAGCTGATTTGGTTATTTAATTTGATATCAACATAAAAACATACATAATACGATCAATATGGCGTGGTGGCGAGTAGTGTCACCCGCGGAGTGCTGAGGTCATTGGTTCGATTCCCACATATGACAAATCTTTGAGTGCATATAAGTATGAATAATCGTACTGGTCTGGGTGTTTTCTTATGTATATTAAGTATATATTTACAAAAAAACATATTTATGTATCTTTATCCGTTATTTAGTATACATAACACAAGTTCTTAATGATACTTATCTTGGAACTAAATCATTGGTGTGATTGTCAAAAAATATATATTTATAATACCAAATTATATAATCTCTTTGGGTTGGACAGAAACCTTGATATTACTTTTTAAAAGCGGTATTTTTAGTTGTACCTAACAATGCTCACTTTTCGCACAGATATCTCTAGGTGAAAATATTTATAATACCAAGTCTATATATCCTCTTTGGGTTGAACAGAAACCTCGATTACTTTTTAATAGTGGTCCTTTGAGTACCTACCAGCTTACTTTTGGCAGAGATCTTTAGGTGAAACGTCTCAAATGGTGAGAGATGGCTACAGGGGGACTAGACGAGAACGCATTCCCTAAAAAATCTATAAATATTACAACGCAAACATGTCTAAACGTAACCTAACCTATAAGTCGACTTCTTGGCGGGAAAGTGAAGCGTCATGTCTGCAGTTTTGTTTTATTTCCTTAAATTTGTGATATTTCTAACATTAATGTGTAATAACGGTGGATTATTAATCGTTAAGTGTTAGTGAATATACATGACTGTTGGTAAATCAAACAAAGCAGTGCAACATCACTTTTCATTTCTCTCAAGAAGTCCATGTAAGATCTCAGTATAGTCCCACATCTTTACTGATTGCTCAACAGGTTTAGGGGAGGGCATCTCATTTACCATTTATCATCTTTAACACGACTCATTCTCATTTATTATAATTTATATGTTATTAATATATCTCTTACTTGACACTGGCTAAATGTGCAAACCGAACGAAACCATTATTTAAAAGAAAAAAAAACCTATACTTCATATGTTCCTGACATCTGTCATGTTTTGTTTATTCAATTCCTCACAAAGGACGCGAATCTCAAAGGATCACATACGTATTAATTCAACGGGTTTTGTTTATAATATAAAAGGGTTATTTAGAGCGGTTCATTATTATGTCATGCGAATCAAAGCTGCAAATTTCCAGGTGTAACTTCTAGACTTACTTTATTATATTATAGAAAGAAAGACCGCTCGCGGCTACGGCCATGTAACACAGGGATAGAATTTCAAAGGTTTTATTTTGCTGGATTCCCAAAAGTATTCTACTCTTTCTTTACAATCTACTAGTGAATGTATCATAGAAAACCTCCGTTTTTGAGATTAAACTGCCCAAACAGACAGGTTTTTTATTACGAATACTACAGTCTAATTTTCAAACTGAGTAACTCCAAAAAATACAAAATATACAATAATCCCATCTAGTGTAAAATTTCAAGATTTATCTCTCAAGTCACATAAATTATTATTTAATTAAATATGAACGAATAAAAAAACTAAAAGGTTTATATTTCAGAAACTATTACATAGAGCTTGAAAACGTCAAAATGAAATATATAAAAAAAACTACACTAAAATCAGAAGCTTAAACTTACTTACATATAAAAAAATTGTGTAAGTGAATCTAAGTGCCAGTTCCAAGCCACCGCTATTGTTACCAAAACCCGAATAAAAAATATTGACTTGTAGCTAAGCTCTCCCTTTCTCTCGTCTGTTCTGAACTTCAGGCATTATGTCTAATTAGGACATATTTTCATTTCCTTTATGCGTGGTACATGGTATGTTATGGAACGAAATATGTCCTTATTAGTTTGCATTGTTTCCCAGAAACACGATCCAATTAGGGATATTGGAATTGTGATACAAATTGCGATGATAAAATCTATTTA
This sequence comes from Musotima nitidalis, assembly GCA_949126915.1. Taxonomy (NCBI): domain Eukaryota; kingdom Metazoa; phylum Arthropoda; class Insecta; order Lepidoptera; family Crambidae; genus Musotima; species Musotima nitidalis. Next base: position 3,467,710 of record OX421415.1, on the reverse strand, counting down.
TCAATATATTTATAATATACTTTGGCGACATGCATAATAAGATGTCATAGTTACAACATATTAGGTCGGGGAAAAAGTCTTTTCGCATAACGTAGGTATAAACTTATTATAATTTTTTTTTGACTGTACTATTTGTGTCTGGCTGGTTTTGGTAACATTAAAAAGGTTCCATTATAAAGAAAAGAAAAAAATAAAAAAAAGTTGTTTCCCGCTATTTTTCATTTGTTTTTCTCTCCGTAAAAATGAGTGAATCTAATGAAGAAATTCGATACATTTTAAAATTTTAATATAAAAAAGGCAAAATGCAACTCAAACAGTGAAAAAAATTTGTGATGTTTATGGACCTGATGCAGTGTCAGTAAGAGTAGCACAAATTTGGTTCAAACGTTTTCAGTCCGGAAATTTTGATGTTAAAGATGCACCTCGCTCTGGTCGCCCTGTTACGAATAAAATGGACGCCATTTTTGAAAGAGTGGAGCAAGATCGGCATATTAGTAGTTATGATGCAGCTGAAGAACTGGGAATTGACCACAAAACAGTTTTGACCCATTTGAAGAAAGCTGGTTATACAAAAAAGCTCGATATTTGGGTACCACACGAGCTCACTCAAAGAAACTTAATGAACCGTGTACTCATTTGCGATTCATTATTGAGACGTAATGAAACCGAGCCGTTTTTGAAGAGATTGATAACTGGCGATGAAAAGTGGATCACGTACGACAAGAACGTGCGAAAAAGGTCGTGGTCGAAAGTTGGCCAGGCTTCACAGACTGTGGCCAAACCTGGCCTAACACGAAATAAGGTGATGCTGTGTGTATGGTGGGATTGGAAGGGCATTGTTTATTATGAGCTTTTACCGCCCGGCAAAACCATCGATTCTGATCTTTACTGCCAGCAACTGATGAGATTAAAGGAAGCAGTCGAGAGAAAACGGCCGGAATTGATCAACAGGAAGGGTGTGGTCTTTCATCACGATAACGCTAGACCACACACATCTTTAGCCACTCAGCAAAAATTAAGAGAGTTCGACTGGGAGGTCCTAGTGCATCCACCATATAGCCCTGACCTTGCGCCTTCAGATTTTCACCTGTTTCGGTCTCTGCAGAATTCTTTAGGTTCTGTAAGGTTGACCTCAAGAGAGGACTGCCAAAACTATTTGTCCCGTTTTTTTGATCAGAAGTCCCAAAGTTTCTACAGTAACGGGATAATGTCTCTGCCCACAAAATGGCAGAAAGTTATTCAACAAAACGGTACATATATATTGTAAATAAATGTAAATAAACTTTGAAAAAAATGTCTTGACTTTTCATACAAAAATACGAAAAGACTTTTTCCCCAACCTATTATATAGTGTATAGGGATCCAATCAAAATCTATGGAGCCCAAGCCAACCTCACCTGCAAGTGGTGCACCTGCCGATCAACGGACGAGGCTCTGGCAAACATGCAAGTACACGGTAAGCGGCAATAGGCTCATCACCTATTACGTGGTACCAACAATATAAGTGGCGAAATATAGGCGTATAATATGCCTCTGCCTACCCTGTCGGGAAAACAGGCGTGAATATGTTTGTATGTCGTTACAACATTATAATATCAGCGACTGGCTATATACGTTCACCCTAAAGCAAAAAAAACTTTATGACTCTGTGAAATGTAATGTAAAATCTGATCAATAACAGATATGAACTTTTTCTCGTCAAATGTAAATTTCAGGCTTCGAGTTACCGTATTTATGAAACGAATGATAAAAGATAGGTAGGTAGGTAAACCAGATTTTTATTCAGTGAAATATATTATAACTAATGAGAAAATATTTTATCCGTTTTCAAATAAAACAAAAAGCATTAAACCAATTTTTAGAAAACATATACAGGAGCATATTTTGCAAATAAAATCACGTACGCCAAGTAAGTCTGTTTGTGTGAGTTTTTTTTATTTGGGAAAGAGAAGTGAAGTGCTGAAGAGACTTTCTTCTGATATCTGATAAGTGATACAACCTGCGGATTAATCACAGTGCAGCTTTAAAAGATCTCACATAGCACTGATCTTTTCACCGCAACTAGTACTGTATCGACAAATTTCCAAAATAGAGTTGATATGCTGGTCTTAGGATACACCCTTATACTGTGCTGTAAACTATCAGAACTCGAACTAAAATATCAGTAAGCCGTTCCTCTGTTAGACCATTCGGCTTTGGACTTCTCTGCTAGCGGAGGTGGACTTGGTCATGTGATAGTCGATTATTAGTAGCGATACTCCGATATAGATTGAAGCTAGCAAATTTACTAAACATATTCATATTCATTTACTCTTCGCATTATTAAGTTGCCGTAATACATTTAAATGTAGTTGTACATATAGTTAGATATTACATACATACATCTATATTAGTTCCCCTGTTTCCCCGAAGGGGTAGACAGAGGCATATTATACGCCTACATTTCGCAAATATTTTTGGTCCCACTTACTAAATGGAGAGCCTATTGCCGCTTACGGAATCTTTTATGCTTGCCAGAGCCTCATCTGTTGGTGGGCAGGTGGGGTTGAATGGGGTTCTTGAGGTTTTGGTAGCACCCTGATACACATATAGATATTCATTGTGGAATATACCGCAATGTGGGAGTGGAAAAATAAGTCGCGACGGAATTTCGACGGAAAGTTTTGTGGAATCAATAGACATTGTGATTTATCAAAGTTGTCTGTCTAGTAGAGTAAGTATACCTACTGCTGCCACAAGTGTTGTTCGTGTAGAAATATTTCAGTATGCACGCACAAGACGGATTAATTTAGTACTGCTTACGTCATACAGCTACAGAGTCTGGCTCATTGGGTGCAAAAAAAAATGAGTATGGAACAGAAAGCTATATGCTTGTTTTTTTAAAAGTGTTCAAACAATGGGCATTAGCATGCCTAGCTACAATTATAGCCGAAAGGTGGAATATCTGTAAAAAGTTTCCTCGGTCACTGATATTGATTATTATCTAGATGACAATTAACATGTAATTTTAACTAGAGCACTCTGTTGCCTATCCGATAGCCTTTCCGGCTATAATTATAACACATTTGTATCAATGATTAAATTATCAATGTTCGTGTACAATCAAATGCTCATTATTTCTTTAACACGTACATTGGCGAATCGTACATAATCGAAATAAACAAAAAATCTATTATCTAATCACTTTAATACCATAGGAAAAATTTACAAATATTTATCACACTCCTGCTTTTCCAAATATATCAAAAGATCCATTGGCTATTTGGGAAAATCTACACAATATTGGGATCATACCAAACTACAAAGTTACAAATACTCAACCATTTTTTTATCGCTTTCACATGCTTGCCAGCATTTATCAGTCATTTGACAAAATTTTATCAGTCACTAGACACTGCAAACATTTCATCACACTTACATAAGTACTCATGAGCAACATTGTCTAAGTAGCGGCATAAAAAATAACTACTGCTCATTCTGCCGCTTATAAAACAGCTGGACGTATGTCGCCTCGCCCACTTATTACTTCTCGTGAGTGCCCTACAAAGACTTCATATTCGCGAAGGTTATTCGCTATGACGCCTAGTGGCATTTCTAGTAGACAAGTACAGAAATGATATGGCATTCAATTCAATCATAGATAAATTACTATAGTAGAACTCCTTAAACATTTAAAGGCATTATTTAAATACTTTGAGTAAAAACTACGAGTGTACAGGGTTTATTGTAGATATTCTGATTTATAAATAAATAAATATTTAAATATTTCCTGACAATTACATCAATTTTTTAGTTCCAAGATAAGTATCATTAAGAACTTGTGTTATGGATACTAAACAACGGATAAACATACTTATATACTTTTTTTTTTTTGTAAATACATACTTAATATACATAGGAAAACACCCAGACCAGAACAAATATTCATGTTCATGCACACAAAGATTTGTCCTGTGTGGGAATCGAACCCACGACCTCTGGAGTGAAGTGTAGGTATACTGACCTCCACGCCATATCGGTCGTTAAAGTCGATTTTAACACGTACATACAAAAATACATACATAAATACACTATATATATACTTACAGTAATGGAGATATGAGCATATTGAATTTAATTTAATTCTTTTTTTTGTTGCTACCTATAGTTTTACATATAATATTCTAGATAACAATAATGTCTTTTAAGGAGGGTGGAGGCCTGGAGTTCTGAGATACAGGCAGACTCACTGCCTACTTCAGACTCCAGTCTCCCACAATCATAGATAAGTTTTGTAGATTGTTTTTATAAGTACCAATTAAGCATGTAATTTCTGTAATTGTAGTGAGAAAATAAACATTATTATTATTTATTATTATTAATAGATGGTGGTTATCTTTGATAAGCGACTGTGGTGCTGCGGAACAAGGTGGTCGAAAGAATTCATAAAAAGTTGGTTATAGTCCCGGTTAAAACTATAACGTGAGTAGTACTCATTAAGCTGAGACAGCTCGTGAAGCGCAATTATGAAAATCCAATCCTTTTCTGACGACTAGAAATAAGAATTTTGATAATGTCGATAAAGGAATACCGGAACATGGACAGTATCGGCTGATGATTTACTATTTAGCGTTATATGTATGCCACAGTAGGTAGAGGTATATATACCATAGATAACGTAAATGCATGGGATTCGCGTGTTCGAACGCCGACCAATCGTAAAATATACGATATTACATTATTAAATATTTAATAATAATAATTTCTTTGCTAAAACATGGTACAATAGTTTTTGTTACATTGATGTATATAGGCGTCTCACATTTTTGCCAAAGTAGCGTGCAAATATTTTACAAATATAGGTCTAAGAATAAAATTGAAAGCAAGTATATAATGTCAAACAGTCTACCTAACTATTCTTTTATTATTCCAGTCATAAAATTCATTAATAGAGTAGAAGCATTTGTCCAGCAACCATTCATGTTTCATGCATTCAAGTTTTCTCTTGAATAAGACCAAATTGAGATTTTTTAAACTTTCAGGAATATGATTGTATACCTTTATCATCTGTGGCATCTGTATCGATGAATCAGCTTGGATCTCTCGTCACTAAATATCGGCAGTGACGTCACATTAGGTGTTCAAAAGTGCCGATTCTTGATTTCGATACAAATCGTGACACTTGTATTATCTATATCTGTGAGTAGTACTTATCACAAAGAAAAATAGCGTCATCTTAGCTGACTGACGTCCAACTCAAGGGAGAAGCCTCTTTTTACTAATCAAAGTGAAATGGATTCAGGTCCATACTTCTTGTCACTAACACAATGCGGAGTAATGAGCACGCATGACGGTACCACAAACAAACTGTACCAAACAGAAAAACACATTTTAATAACTGTTCCGTATAGCTAAGATCAGAGGCAAGAAAACAATAAAATACTAAATTGATAGATATCGTATCAGGTGTTACTGGGAACTAAAAAAATGCCACATGCATTAACACAAATTCAAAGTCAAAATCATCTATTCGAGTTTGGCTCAGTAAAGCTCTAATCACAGTCATCTTAAAAACTAACGCGCCAATTCACTGCGGGCAGGAGCTTGATTGTAAAAGAAAGTCAAGTGAACTGTTAGTATTTTCTACCGCCAGTTACAAAAAAATGTACTTAATATTAAAACAATTTGACACTCATACGTGTTACCTATTTGCATCGGGGTATTAAAACTGTTTATAAGACATTATTTTTCTTATCTACCTTCATTTTACTATGGTAAAACAACTTGAGAGAATGTGAAAATTACTCTAGCTCCGTTGACAACAATAAAGTTCATTAGCATTTAAACGCCCATCGCTCATTCACTCCACTGAATATTTTATTTTCGGAAGAAGAAACACGACTTTTTCTTGTTATGATACAAAGGCGAGTAATTACAGGAGCAATCTGTCATATATATTTGAAAATAAATGTTTGCGTTAATATATTTTATTATCTATGAGCAGATGATAAAAACCCATTCACGTATCATGATTAACATTTAATGAGGTTAAGAGTCGGAACTCTAAAACTAAGTATTCTGATAACGATTTTTTCCGTGTTTTTGTTTTCACAAATGAGTAATTGCTGTGTATTTCAATTATATTTTTTAAACATACACACATAAAATTACGCCTGTTTCTCCGAAAGGGTAGGCAGAGGCATATAGATTTCATAATTTGAATTTTTTGCATTATATAGTTCGAAATAAGGAGGAAATTTTAACTAGATAAAATCAATTCGTCTGCGGTAGCCTGCGGATACGAACCCACGACCTTTGGAGATTCGGTCCACTGCTCTCACCACTGAGCTACCAGGACAAGCGGAACCTTTCCAGTACTTTGTAGGCTAGTGGACGGATTGATTTTTTCTAGTAAACATTTCATCTCGAATTATATTTTCGACCGTAAAAAGAAATAGATGTAAGGTAGCTGAAGAATAATAATGGGTCGTGAACCGAGTGCGATAAATTCGGCGTTGCCATTGAGCGCGGCCGCGAGGTACCATTTGATGGCGCTCGTTAAACGTTTACGACCAAACCCGCAGAAGGCATCCGCTCTTTTACAATTTACAATGAATTGCAATCTGACTGTCTATGACACTTCTTCGGTCATAGTTATTTAGGTTCCACTTAGGGAACAATTTTATTACAACTACTTATGTATTCCTGTAATTTATTCATATATAATAGTATTTACATTGTTACGGCTTACGTTCGAAGAGGTAAGCAGTGGTGCTACGATTCTGGTACTTTTTGCCAACATCCTTCTAGATGTGGTCATGGAATGTTAAATATATAGACAATAAATTTGTATAAACATCAGAAATTACTCACAACGCGTACTAAAGAATTTTGTAGATTTCTCTGTTAAATGATACTACATTTGTGTACTGAATCTCTTAAAAAAGACATTGTAAAAGTCATTGAAGTAACAGATAGTGACGAGCTACAAAATTACCACTCAATTATGCCATATATAATTATAATTAATCATCATATTATATGCTTATATGATATGCTGAACTGCTATATTATATGCTGAACATTAGCCTAACCAATAGATCTTTCTGCACAAAAGCTATTCAACTTTGGAACTCCCTCCCTATTGATATAAGGTTGGCAGAAAGCAGACCCACTTTTAAAGGGTTGCTTAAAAAAATATTTTTTGAGAAGTCATTATCAGATTAAGTCTACATATCATAATTACTATTATTTTTTATATATATATATATTTGGTATATTAATAACACATATTTAATTCTATATAAGTTTATATGTTTTCTCGTTCGTACTGCCTCATACTTTTCTGCTAACCCAAAGGTTAACTGGTAGAGTATTCCTTGTAGCATTAAGTTCGCCTTTTGTACATTTTTTTTAATTTAGGCGATAAAGTTTATTTACAGAAATAAATAAAATAGATTATTCTATTATTTGCCCATAATCACCACGCAGGCGGTACGCAGGATGACGCTGCTGCCCATCATCTGGTAGGGTTTTTCTCCATCGACTCTTACGACTCCCCGTGAGATGAGAGGGGGATGGTACTATTCTAGGCCGGTACCATTGTATTGAATATGAAGGGTAAAGAGTTAAGAAGACGTACAAATCAAGTAGCTAGTTGCTTATATTTCAAATAATTGAGTATAAGGTACCTTTGAAGAAACCACAGCAGATTGTCAGTCCTAACTAGAAGTGCATTTTACTAAAGATTTATTACACAACAATATCTACCGTATTTTCCGACGATGGTTGTGGTTGTAACGATGCAATGGCTTTATTTAACCATTTTTATTAACTTACTGATGTTATTTATATTCCATTGTCTTGTTATTAGGTTCCTTTAGTATACAATATCCGTCACTTATCAAGATTGTCCTTAGAAGTGTGCATTTGGTTTTGTGCAAATGTCTGGCCATGGCACCTCTACCTGGCTGAAGCAGATTGGGCAAGTCCAGGAAGTGCTGGCTCGACGTCATACAGGAGGATTGTGTACAATGATTATCCACAAAGGATGATAGAGATATACAATTTGAAAAGCGGACTCCGGGCCGTAAGCGCAACCGGGATAACCAATAGATGATGACACTGAATTCATTTTGTACAACCAGAACACTGACTATGTACCACAATATTTGACGCCTACAGATCAATCAGTAAGGCGTATCACTGCACAGCAAGAACTACCATTCTCAATCAGTTATGACAGTTATAATACATCATCAATCAGATATAACAATTAACCAAAAAATATTGCTTTGAGCAAATGCATAGTAACGTTCACGAAAAAAGGATCATATTTAACGTGTCTTCAAAATTAATAAATTGCCAACCTAACCTAACCTTTTTGTACATCAAAAATACTGATTGAGCACCTAATCACCTCATTAGATGCTCACTCAGTATTTTTGATGATCAAAAAAGCTTTTTTTAGAGGTTTAGTTTATTATATTCCACGAAAAAATAGCCGACTTAACAGCAAAAATTCACGCTTACATACCTTAACAAGAAACTTAAGATCATTCCCTTCCCTGCCCTACCTCAACGAGACCATTTAAAACCAATCTCACAAATTTCATATCAATATCACATAGTGTATTTAAATTACCTTATAAGCGTATAAGGCTGACGTCATTGACATTGGAAACAACATACATGGTGCTACGATGAATAATTTTGCCGTGTGGAGCAAATGATTCAGATATTAAAATATGACAGTTAAATTCCTATAAAACAGCATATTTTACCGTGATTAAATAAAAGTAAGTCGTGTTTCATTAACTTTACAGTTTGCAATTACAGAATAAAGTGATAGGCACAAAATAAATTTCTTTTTATATTAGTAGTCAAATAAAAAAAATTGGTCTTAAACTCTCTAAAATTTAAAAGTCGAGTGAAAACACATGTGTTTCCATGCTCGGGTCTTTTAAGCGAGGCGTGAAAAGCAGGCCGTCATTTCCACAGTTTGGAGCGATCTCACTTTTTTGGACTGCATCGACTGCTTACCATCAGACAGGATAGATAGATAGATATCTCTCTCACTTTGCTTAGCCATTCTCGACCAATTTGGAGTAGGCCTCCTTTAAATTCCACTATCTCACTAGATCTTGCACTTCTTTTGCTAAGCCATTCTCGACCAATTTGGAGTAGGCCTCCTTTAAATTCCATTATCTCACTCGATCTTGCGCTTCTTTTGCAAAGCCATTCTCGACCAATTTGGAGTAGGCCTCCTTTAAATTCCATTATCTCACTCGATCTTGCGCTTCTTTTGCTAAGCCATTCTCGACCAATTTGGAGTAGGCCTCCTTTAAATTCCATTATCTCACTCGATCTTGCGCTTCTTTTGCAAAGCCATTCTCGACCAATTTGGAGTAGGCCTCCTTTAAATTCCATTATCTCACTCGATCTTGCGCTTCTTTTGCAAAGCCATTCTCGACCAATTTGGAGTAGGCCTCCTTTAAATTCCATTATCTCACTCGATCTTGCGCTTCTTTTGCTAAGCCATTCTCGACCAATTTGGAGTAGGCCTCCTTTAAATTCCATTATCTCACTCGATCTTGCGCTTCTTTTGCAAAGCCATTCTCGACCAATTTGGAGTAGGCCTCCTTTAAATTCCATTATCTCACTCGATCTTGCGCTTCTTTTGCTAAGCCATTCTCGACCAATTTGGAGTAGGCCTCCTTTAAATTCCATTATCTCACTCGATCTTGCGCTTCTTTTGCTAAGCCATTCTCGACCAATTTGGAGTAGGCCTCCTTTAAATTCCATTATCTCACTCGATCTTGCGCTTCTTTTGCTAAGCCATTCTCGACCAATTTGGAGTAGGCCTCCTTTAAATTCCATTATCTCACTCGATCTTGCGCTTCTTTTGCTAAGCCATTCTCGACCAATTTGGAGTAGGCCTCCTTTAAATTCAATTATCTCACTCGATCTTGCGCTTCTTGGATCGAGTTCGCCCTTTTTTCCGGATGAAAATTTATCACATGACCGTCTCCCGCTGCAGGAGGGTGTGTCAGACTTCTACAAACTAAAAACTATACATGTTCTGTCTTCTTGAGCCTGCTATGTCCCGGAACGCGGTAACCCTTTCGAACAGTCTTGCAATATCCAATTGTCCCATGTCTCTTCTCACTGGGGTTTTATATATATTTATTTCTCACTACAAAGTCGTGTGGTTAACAAAATACGTCACATCAATTCCCCTTGTTAGCGGGCTGTCTAATGATGTTGATTACGACGATGATGATGACGCAATCATCACAACTCTCACGACACCGTGTCTACGTGATTACTAACACGACCGAAGTCCGAGGTGTATTTGGTGTACGTACAGATAAGAAAATTGTTGTATCATGTTACCGAAAAACTTTGGAATGTTGCTTGAATGACTTTACATTTATTTATTTTTATTATTGGGAAAACATACAGCTGCAATTAAACTAAACAATATTATAAATATTATAGGGGTGTACAGGGCTCCTACTAACATCTAAGGAGCTATAATATGCCTCGGCCTACCTCTTCGGGGAATCAGGCGTGAATTTATGTATGTATGTAATAAATAATAATATAAATAAATACCATACAAGTTTTCGCATATTCATAACTAATATTACGTATGTATTAACAACTCATCGTCAGCAACTGCATGTCACATTACATAATACCATATTGTTTTGAGAAGACCGCGTAAGATCTTCAATGACAAAAGCCTTAAGGTTCCATCATTTGGGTTTGGCAATATTAAAAATAAATAATTCATCATCATCCAAGCAACTATCCCGGTGGTGTTCTAGACTTACGCTATGAACCCAGGGTCTGCTCACTTTTTTTTTTCTTGCTTTACATCAGTTACGAAATTGCGTTTACGCACTGCCTTCCGGCCAAATGGGGACAGAAAGGGGATGTAAGACTCACCACCGGCAGACGCGACTGCCAGCAGTTATACCCACTAAAAATCGCCCGCCGCTTGTTGAGAAAAAGGCGGGGGCCAGTACCTGGGTTGCAGCGTCTGACACCCAGACTGCGGCCAACCGAACCCGAAGCACCTTTTCAGAGAGGCGGAGTGGATACGTCCCTCCTACCTCCTCGTGCGACCATAGCGTATGTGGCCGACTTCTCGGAGGGTCTATTGTTAGACAGCAGAGGCCCGTTGCCTCGCTGCCTAAGACCCTCCTGGCCCGCTCGCTGCGCCCTCCATAGGTTTCCCCCCCGGTAGTCAGTACTAAGGGCACCCAGAGTCGCCTGTCTCTGGCTGTTACCTTTTCCCTAGCGCCCTTGCGCCCTACCGGGAGGTAGCCCCCCCACCACGACAAGGTGGAGACCAGTCGGGGGGGGGGGGGGATCTGCTCACTGGTCTAACCTTGTTTGGCTGGATTTTATTTATTACACGGAGCGTCTGTTGTCTGACCTCCGCAACCCAGAGGGAAACATCATTCCATGGTCAAACCCGCTATCAGGATGCTGGAAAGCACTGACTTCCTAATAACATCTACTATAGATGTTCATAATAGCCGGAACCACCGGTTTAACGTGCTTTCGGAAGCACGGAGCAGGCGAAAATTACACACATAACTTCGAAAAGTCATGGTACGAGGGTTTGACCCGAGACGCAGGGGCCTTGCAGTCTATTGGTCTCGCCACTGAGCTATCGCTGCTCTTTCTTCTGTCTTTAACACTAAAAATTAAAAAAAATAAGTAATAGAGAGTAATAGCTAGCGTAGCTTTATCTATACAGTGTACAAAATATGTGTCATGTACAGTCTTTTCCAATATTCAATACATACGATGATGTGTCCAATAACAATTCATTTTATATCCTGCTTGAAGACATTTTATCGTTTAATTTCTTGAATTTTTATCGTAAATATTGTATGGCAAAGGCTGATAAGCCGCTAAACATGACTGTATGTATTCATAATATAACAAAGCTATAGAGACGTAAAATACTTGTAATAAAATCCCTCTCTTCCTCCTAAATTTTGCAAATTATATATTTTTAAGATTCGGGTTTAGACTTTTATAATTGTTCAAAATATAAGTACAGTCAGTCAAATTTGCAAATTTTTTTTAAAGTGTTAAACGGGCTGACTGAGCCATTTTTGGATTAGTGGAAGGTGGCCTAAACTGCCTTTTACCCTTTCAACTTGGCTTGTGAGAGGACTGTGCTCAGTAGTTGGACGTCAATGCGGCTGTCCAAAACCAAAACCTAGCAAGAGACATTTTTTTTAAAAACCATTTTTTGAAAATTATTGCTCGTAATCATTTTGGAAATATTGATTTCATAAACCGTGTCTTAAAAAATATGTCTTGCTAGGTTTTGGTCAGCCGAATGGGCTGGAATGAGAATTTATCTTAGGGCTCTAACTGAGCTAGATCTTAAATGATAACCGGCACCTACATCTTCTTCTTCCATTTAAATAATGGCTTCGTGCGTCTAGCACATTTAGCCAGTGTCAAGTAAGTGATATATTAATTATATATAATGTATAGTAAATGAGAATGAGTGGTGATCAAGATGATAAATCGAAGATGAAATACCCTCCCCTAAACCCCTTGATTTCTCAGTAAAGATGTGGGACTATACTGAGATCTCACATGGACTCCTTGAGAGAATATGAAAAGTGATGTTGCACTGCTTTGTTTGATTTATCAACACTTATGTATATTCACAAACACTTAACGGTTAATAATCTACTGTTATTACACATTTATGTTAGAAATATCTCAATTTTTTAAAAATTAAACAAAACTGCAGACATGACGCTTCACTTTCCCGCCAAGAAGTCCACCTACATCTTAACGTAACTAGAAGCACGGAAGCGCACAACGGTCACCAATCCAAAGAGTTTCAACTATTATAATAACCATTTATTATCACATGACATACATACACGACTTGTCATATTATCTCGCATTAAAGCTTTGATCATGTCTGTTCAGCTGACGCAAGCCCGCATTAGGTTGATAGAACGTGCAGTTAATACTTTGAATCCAATGTCGTTTACTGATGTACTTCACTGATCAATGTCGCATCGCAAGTTTAATTCAATTTAGCTAATAAAACGCCTCTTCGTACTAAATGCACTAGAATTTTCCAACGTATATGTGAATACAGGCTACACATAGCATATAAAACGACTACTACTATTGACTTATGCATAACAGTTAGTTGTTTATTTAAGTTTGGGTCAAAATAGGACTTATAAACGTCACTATTAATGCGGGCACTAGATTAAGTTGAGAAGGCTAGGGCAAAAATTTTGTTAAGCTTTGATCTCCGGTCAGATATTATTGAGAACTCTCTCTTATTTATTTAACAATTTATGTACACACAAAACATATAAAGAAAAAAAAAATATAACAATAATGGAGCTGCTTATTCCAAAAGGAATCTCTTTCAGCAGTCCGAAATAAGGAAAAAACATTCAATAGTAGACGACATGTGTAAAAAAACAATTGAAATAAAAGGAACAAAAATAAACAATATGTATGCTACCACTTAAATTAACCTACCACGTATGATAACATAGTATCGTACTTAATGCTTTATATAATTATTATCTTACTGTATTGATCGATATAAAATAATTTTTCTAACATATCGCAACCCTAGATGAAAACGTCACTAACTCAAAAAAAACATTCTGAATTAGTGTCATTTTCGGATTGCCGGATATGCCGAGAATCCGAAAATGCCGCTAATTCAGAATAAGTTATATTATCTTTTGCGTTTTACAGTAGAAGTTTTTACAGCGACGATAGCCGAGTGGCGAGACCCATAGACTTCTTATTCAGAGGGTCCAAACACTGGTGGCGCATCTATGACTTTCGTTATGTGTGTAATTATCGCTTGCTCTGTGCCTCGGAAAACCCTTTAAGCCATTGGTCCTGGAAGTAAGTGCTTTCTTATATTCTGACTACTGGATTAACCATAGAATGATGCTTCCATTTGGGTTGTGGAGGTCAGGTGGCAGTCGCTCCATGAAATAACTGAAGTTCAGCTTTATCTGGTTAGACCAGTGAACAGACCCTGGGTCCTGTGCTTATGTCTGGGGCGACCGGGATAATGCTAGGACATGATGATGAAGGCTATATAGTTATTATTTCTTATATTTTGTTCCTGCCGTGTGGTAGGCGCTTGCCAAAGAATTCTATCTTCCCATACCTTGCCTGAGGGTGTTGTAGAAGGCGTCTTAGATTTCTTATAGTGTCAGTGTGATCGATGGGCGAGCCAACTCACTCATATCATTTGACACGTTTAATCTTAAAGTCTCTGTACTAAAAGTATCTGTACTAAAAGGCTCTGTACTAAAAGGCTCTGTACTAAAAGTATCTATACTAAAATCTCTGTACTAAAAGTCTCTGTACTAAATATCTCTGTAATAAAAGTCTCTGTACTAAAAGTGTACTTTGCTATTTTTATAATGATTCCCTTTTAAACAGTTGTAGCATGGTCTGTGCCGAGTCTAAATTGAGATATATTATAACGTCTGTGGGTATGTTATTTTTTTAACGTGGATGAAGTCGCAAGCAACAGCTGTAAATTACATAAAACCCTCTTTGCTATTTCTTAATAAATGTATCTGTATTAGACTGTATACTTGATTATACTGTTATACATAGTCAACAATATCTCGCAACGATCCTAAGCCCACAAAAGCTTCTGTCCAATTTACTCAGTCTCCCAAAGCCCAAATAAGATTTGCCAAATTTGATAACCGGGCCGGGTGTGAAAGGGTCACGGGATACATTCCAACCCTTCCGTCCTTCCTTTGACATCCAATCAACAGTACAGAGGGTTTTGTCTAATATAATTTCATAGCTTTGTTCTTTTATTCACTCCGCTGTGTTATGAAGGTCCAACAGATTTTCTTTTAGCAGAAAATAACTTGGCAACAGCAGTATGTATATGTTATTAGTGTTAGAGTTAGGGTTACGATATTATATACCTACTAATATATTCCAGGAATATATACCTACGAATAAAATGTAAAATATAAAAAAAATCCTACAAACAATTAGTAGCGCTAAGTTAAGTTGTACTGGCAACTGGTAAACGTGACTCACAAGAACTGCGCAAATTGCGTAATACTGAATAAAACCTGAAGTTACAAGCCCTTATTCCCGAATTATTATTTCATGAAGTGCCACATAAATTTTGCCCACAATTTTAGTGTTTTATTTGATTCAGATTTATTTCCAATCGTTTAGTACCAAGATTTTATGCCGTGCGACCGTAGATAATCTCTTCGAAATAACAACAAACCATCAGTAGTACATTTGAAAACCGTTTCCTGTCCATTTCACCTCATGCTGTTACTCTCGCAATAACCTTGCCAGGATGCAGATTCCCACCCAAGAATACGATGCAAAAAGTTTTAATATCATATCGTATTCAGAAACTTCATCTCTAAATATAAGGCCGCAGAAACTTTATCCAATTCAGAACTTTGGCACAAACATACTAAGTATATCACTGTGAACTGAGTTCGCAAACTTTTTCAACAAATAACAACGACATAATGACATAGTTAGCTGAGTAATACACGTCAATCACACCGTAAGTCCTATATTTTTATCAAAACACTGTTATCATCGTCTTGCTTCGTACTAATCAAATATACTTAGTGTTCATCAAATATTTTTACAATGTAGCAACGAGAAAAAAACAATTTAGATCGTACACTATGATAACCAACTCCATATAGTTGTTTGTATGTCTGTTGCATTTATTTGTACAGCTATAGGTACTTCTAGATTCTCTGTGAGTTTTATTTTATATGCTGGATGGTATTTGGTATAATATAAAGTTCACTAAGGGATATAGTAAAATATAGTAGCGTAGGTAATATGAAAGATTCATGTTTAAAAGTTTGTACCTCACAAATTTATCTAAGACGAAGCAGGCGATTGCTGGGAAACAGGAAACAATAGAAATACAATTGTGTAACCCCAGACTTTATAGGTTACTTAACAATTACAAATGGAATTAACCGCAGATATTCTATATAATAGGACATATTTTAAACGTCCAAAATCCTATTACCCTCTGGACAACATGGTTGTAGTATAGACAAAAGAATCAAAGGCTGTGACGAAAATGTTCCCCTTTCTTAAGCCGACCTTAAATATTTGTTAAGAAAACAAAAACCAATCTTGAATTCAGGTTTTGATTGAATAAACAACAGTCAGAGAGAAAACTATTAGAGCATTGTTTTAGAATAAAATATTTGGTCAATCATAGTTCAAACCAAACGATGTATTAAGGTGACGACCGATATGGCGTGGTGGTCAGTATACCTGCACTTCATTTCAGAGGTCATGGGTTCGATTTCCACACAGGACAAATCGTTGTGAGCATGAAAATTAATTTTAAGTTATAAGTGTTTCCAGAATAATTGATGTAACTTTGAGAAAATATATATAAGAACGTAACTTTGTTCCAGCGAATTTATTTCATTGGAATTATATTCAACGATGGCGAAACTGCGTGCACAACTTATACTTCTATTCTTAGAAATTTTGTATGACTGTTCTTCGTCTTTTTGGTTGACGAATTAACAAGATGATTTGGAAGGATATGCTGCGCTGACCCCCGATAAATTAGGGGCAGGGCCGGTGAAATATTATACTGTTTTGCCCGCCTTTTGTATTTTACACAATTTGGTATACCTGGATTAAACTATTGCTTTTTAGCAGATAGCTGTTATAAAAATAATAACTTTTATTCGCACCATAGTCAACGTTTTACACCAAATTTAAATCATTTAAAAAAATACAGTGTAATGGGAACAGTGAGGACGGTGAGGACTATGGCAACAACTTAAATAGGAATATCCTAATCTCAGACAATTTACTTTCTATTCACCCCACACAATGGTCAAGATTTTTTTTTACATTTAAGTAATCTACTACACTTCTATATTTGATAGGAGCCTATCAAGATCTGAGTAGCCCAAGCCAACCTCACCTGCAAGTGGTGCACCTGCCGATCAACGGACGAGGCCACAGATATAGATAGACCTAGATAACGCAAGTATCACGATTTGTATGAAAACCAAGCGTGCCATTTTTTGACTACCTACTATGACGTCACAAGCACTATTTAGTGATGGGAAAATAAACTCGATTCAAAGACGCCGCCGCGTGCGGCACCCGTTTCGCCCCACCCCCCGCCTAGCGCAAGCGCTGACCCAGCCAGCAGTGCGCTGAAAGTTTTCGTATTGAGAGGTTGCGTGTTCGTGCGCGTTCCGTCGACGGTCACACATCGTTTTTGGATACCTTTGCCAAAATTTCAAGTAAGTTTACCATTATAAATACGTGAATATTCGATTGAAATACCTTATATTCAATTTAGTTCTAGTGTTTACAAAAGCAACAAGATTCGGTGGGATCTCGTTGCTTTTCGAATCGATCTTTATTCAAAATTGAGATGAAAAAGGGTACTTTTTAATCTCAATTTTGAATAAAGATCGCCTTTGTATATACCATTTCTCAATTTTCAATTACCGTACGAATACATCTATTTATTGAGTAATTGTATACAGTAAATAATTATTAAGAATCGTTTAAATCGATTAATTAATCGATTTTGTGACAGAGTAATGAGATAGACAGAGGATAACAAAGCTTTTTCTGGCGTAACTTTTGGATCTACATTCTGTAATACAAGTACAAGTAAAAATCAACATTGAAAACTTTACACACTTGTAATAAAAAGCTCGAAAGTACATAGACTTCTCAATTAACTAACTTCATCAGTTGTGATCTTCAGTACATCAATAGTCGGATATGCTGCTTTTGTTACTATTCGTTGCTTTTTCCCTTTAACAAAGCATGCTTCCTCAAAATGTATTGAACAAATAGTGCTATGCTTTGTTGGGAACCAATCTTTCTTTCCCGTCGCCTCAATCCATTTTTCTTTTAAATTGGGTTCATGTGGAAAACTAAAAAACAAACACTAAACGTTACGATTATTTACTAAAATTGTCTACATAATTAGTACCTATAAAATACAAAATCATTTCTCTGTTTCCGAAATCGATTCTTGAGAATCGATTTGTGTTGCCTACGATGAACAGCACTAATCGCTAAAACTGACAGAAAAATGATAAAAGCCCCTGTACTACAAAACCGATGCGATATACGATAGTATCACTTGCTGCGATATTCATCACTTGTTAAAACAAAACGTCGCATCAACCGCTTCTAGTAAAAGCCGCAATGTAACACGAATATGCAGTTAACGTTTGATGACCTATGTTTTTTCTCAAATTTGGTATTACAGAGGGTATTAGATCAAAAATAATTGATTTTAATATTAAATATGCATAATATTAATCACAAAATGACTTACCGATGGAAGGAAACATTTCCTTTATTTTTTCTCCTCGCATTTGTACAGTTTTTACAATTTATAACTGAGCAATTAACCATTTTATATTTTTTTACTGACGTCCGACTAGCGCGGCACACCGATGCAGACTGAGCGCGAAAGTGGCCGCTTACGATTTTTGTTCGTAAGCTGGGCACGCGAAGTAGTTGCTCTTGCGTTATCTAGGTCTATCTATATCTGTGGACGAGGCTCTGGTAAACATAATAGTTTCCGAAAAGCGGTAATAGGCTCGCCACCTATTACGTGAGACCAACAATATAACTGACGATATGTGGGCGTATTGTATGCCTCTGCCTATTGTTCGGGGAAATAGGCGTGATATTATGTATGTACTACACTTCTAAATTAAAAGTGACTTAAGCTATTATTTATCTTGAAAACCGCTATCATATCTAAAAAATAAACTGAAAACATTTTGACTAACATAAGAAGCATGAACTAGTTAAGGCATAACCAAGTTGCAGGTGCTAAGCGATACCATTATAATTATAAATACCAAAGAGATTTAATTATTTCAAAGTCCTTGCACTATAAGCGTTGAAAGGTCGACCACACATATATGACAAGTATACCATTTTCAATGATTCATAACAAGTATCTATTTTTATATATGAAGAACGCATTCGTATTGCAATCACTGGTTATACTGCAATTAAAACACGTATAATTCTGACAATTATAGTTAATCCACAGGTTGACATAGAAAGAAATAAATTTTAATTGTCAGAATTCTGCTTGTTTCTTTGAATATGCATTTATATATTTACTAACCGATAGCACTATAGTGTACTATTTATATGCTAGAGAGCACTTTATTTGATATCGTAAGTTAAATCAATTGTACAATAATTCAATTTTCATTTAAAAAAAACATCTACGTCATTATTTTACAAAAAAAAAAAAACACTTGTGTACTTCTCGACGCCGTATTCAAATTTGCATACTTATCCCTATCCGTGTTTCAATCCTAAAGTCTTGGTCTCGTCAATCAAACGGTTTTCAGACAATTCGAGTCCTATTTTTATTGATATTGTTCCTTTTGTTAAGAGTAGGTATTGATGCCACTGGTACAGTTTCCAACAGATGAGTCGTATCCTTAAGCTACCTGGGGTCATTAAATTCCCCGATAAATGCTCAATCAGTATATTTGGTGCACAATCAATATTATTTAGAGGATTTTAAAGTCTGCCTGTGAGATCGTTGATGCAGTAGTTATAGCAAGACATTTACATCATTATAATCCATTATCTTTCATTTATTGCATAAGAAGGATTACCTACTACCTTATCTTGAAACCAATGCATATAGATTGTGGACATAAATGAAATGATCAATAGCTCAGACCGCCTGTCGGTAAACAGGGCAGCAATACGCGGCTTCAACGGCGATCGTAAAACGGGAGCTTTGATGTATGTTCTGGCGTATTTATGCTTATGTGCGCATGAGCAGAATTTCTATTCCGTCCGGCATTTACCGGCACAGGCAGGCAAGGTCGAATCTGTGTGCCTTTTCTATAATTGCTGAATCTAGAACGAGTTCAATGCAGTTCAGACTGATTTGATAAAATTCTCGGTATATCAATAATATTGACTGCTCGCTGGTGTGCTCCAATTAGTTCGTCCTCTTTTGTTTAACAGTTCAGCTTAATTTTATGCCCCTTATAACTTACCTTTAATATATTGCAGACAAAAATATTATGAAGGTCAATAATTTTACTAATTACAAATATTTTAATGACTGGATATGTAATTTTTATTAAAATCGACCCATTATTTTAGTCGTGAAATAATCACTTTAGTAAGTATATTAATATTAGATAGGACATGGACTTCACGTCAATATTATACTTAATAAAGAACCTAAATAAAGCACAGACATGGGTTAATTAATTTGTCGACATACAGAGTAATGAATCGTCGTTTTCAGTAGCAAGAGAAAATTTTGAGTGTAAAAAGGAACACAGGAGTACCCTTAGGCGTAGAGGGGCATATGGGTCGTGACCCAGATGCCGTAACGAGCCCCGTTGAGATCCGAGTTAAAGCAGTCGCAGTTTTAAATGCAACGTTACTACTCTCTGGTCTCTGCCAATTCTCTAGAGTCGTACGCTGGATCCCTTTTACATATATCAGACAAAATCTGTAATTTTTACACTTCATCAAGCAAGAGTCCTAATATTTAAAAAGAAGTTGTAGTTAACTGTATCAATAATCATCATAATCTGAGTCTACAAACGCGCCTACAGCCAAAAACCAACAACAGCGCTAAATTATTGCACTAATAATATTAAAAGACTTCATACAAACATATCAAAGTTTTTTGAAGATGCAGTGAAAAACTTCACATATATTTATTTACTTATTAAATTTTATTGCACAATCATAAATGTAATACAGAGACGAACTCAATGCCAAAGACATTCTCTCCTAGTTATCCTTAGGGTCAGTAGAGACGTTGAAAGGAGGTGCTACAAAATAGAAAAAAGAAATATTAAAAAACTTACATAAATTAAAAGTCTATGAAAATACTAATAAATTACACTACATATACATAAAGGCAGGTCGTCACCTCAATTCATTAATGTTCTATTGCCCTGCTTGAAGCCTACACCAACCAACCAACAAAACAACCGACCAACTAACCACACCGCTAAAATATCGCACTGACAATATTTTCACAAAAGAGTTCATCGTTCAATCTAAACTTCTCTTTTTAATTCTCTCCTCGAGATAATAAAGAAAGTCTTTCATCTTAAGAATTTAACCTAAAGAAAGTTAAAAGCTTCCTTTCTTTCATTATCTAGGGGATTGAAGCAATCTCTTGAAAAAAAGCTGGAAGTGCGACGTTCGCAAATCTTTTAAAAGTGCTCGGGGATAAGCATGAGTCGACGGGGCAGGAGTGCCGAGGCGATGGCTTTTAAACTCGGGTCACGTCACTGAAGATCCGATATTGCTTTTTATTAATCCTAACTATATGAAGATGTATTCGTATAGCTTATAAAAGGTAGAAATATTGATGATGTTCAAAAAATGTTAATATTTGTTTTTACTAGTGAAAATTCACATTCTATTTTTATTTAGCGTTACATTATGTCATGAATAATAATCCATTTAATAAAAAAACAACGATTATTTGCTTGACAATTTTTTCATACGAGAATATTTAGTTAGAAAGACGAACAGATTCAGGTTTGTAGAGTTTGATTTAAATAATACTATAAAAATAAGTTTACATATTCTAACCAATCTGCTGTATAATGAGACTGTTGCATCAGATTTAAGTCGATTATAAAAAAAAACTTTCTTCATACACAACATCGGCCGATCTGTCATATCCAGAAATAGAAAGCAACGTTAGCCCGATAGACATCTGTAAAATTTCAAGACCGCTATATACGTCTAATCCGCGAGTCTAAGCCGAAAATCCAGTTCTGGCATTCGAAAGAAAACTACAATCGTTATTGACGTAACAGTCCAAGGAAATGTTATTACTTTTTGATTGTAGGCTCTTACGTTAGATAGCGTGTTTTATGGAGCTATTAGTAATGGCAATGAAAAGAAAACTAATATAAGGACCTACAATAAAGTAAAGGACTACAAGATATTCTTTCGGGACACGGAAAAAACCTAAAAATTAATACATCTATATTAGCAAAATGTATGTACGCGCATAACTTTCGAATGACTACATTTTATTTGATAATTATTTCTTTCATGTGTTCGCTATTATCGGCACAAGGATTATGTAGAAGTAAAAATTAGAAAATGTAAGATAACTTAACGACCCTCAATTTAATCTCTCAATTTTTAAATCTTTTCATTGTAACCATGACATTTCACATAGCTGTCAGTCATTTGGCACTTAGCGCAATTGATGATTGATGAATTTCAATTAGACAGGATGACGGTAACACATACAATAGATAACGCAGATATATGTGATTCGGTTGTACGTACCCCGACCAATTGTCGGGGTTGACCGCCGTTACTTACAGTCCGCGCGCGTCTGTTGTTCTTTTTAAAATACTGTAACATGAACGATTTCTCATTATGAAATATTTATCATCAGTGTCGATGAATTAGTTTGGATTTCCCCATCACTAAATATCGCCAGTGAAGTCACATAAGGTATTCAAAAGTCGGCACGCTTGATTTTAATACAAATCGTAATATTTGTAGTAAGAGTATATCCATATCTGTGGGTCAGCTAGTTATATATAAATATTCTTGGATATCTCACATAGTTCTTCTA
The DNA here is from genome assembly GCA_949126915.1 of Musotima nitidalis. Classification (NCBI taxonomy): domain Eukaryota; kingdom Metazoa; phylum Arthropoda; class Insecta; order Lepidoptera; family Crambidae; genus Musotima; species Musotima nitidalis. Next base: position 3,445,050 of record OX421415.1, on the reverse strand, counting down.
TCCCGAAACTATGCTAACTTCCTCCGGATCCATAAGCAACAAAATAATAAAAAAATTGAGAGATTCCAATAATTTTCTGACTTTTAATTATTTTTATTAAAGATAAAACTCAAAAGGAGCTTACCAAACTTTATGAATACTGCAAATCCTAATAATGACTCAAAGTTTGTCCCTTAAATTTTAATGAAACCAAAAACAACGCAAAAGCCGACATTGTTATAAATTTTTAAAGGACTTAAGATAGAACCTTTAAAAGACTTGGAAAGTTTTCAAGCGTAAAGGGCATAATTAAAACGAAAGTACTTGATAATTTTTAACAACCGCTCCAGTCCGTTTGATATAAAAGTTTTTATTAAAATTGTGTTTGAAATCTGTGTAAAAATGTTTTTATTCATCAAGGCGTTTTAAGGTTTGCCATCTAAGATTGTATTTGAATAAATTATACTAGCCACTTAAGATATACTGCGTTCCCATGGTCCTGAGACTTATTGATACTAAAGTATACAGCGTAACGATTATGGAAGTACATACTTATCTTATTTAATGACTGTACATATTTGCATGACACAGGATGCATAACGTCTAATAATTTCACAGCTCATACTCACTTCATTCTTAGTAATCAAAAGTCAAGAAGTAATTGAAATGTTACTAACTTAGAAATCATTTAGTTAAAATAATGTAAAACATAGCCTTACTAAACAAAAAAGCGAGGATCATTTTGTTTAAATTCAAAAATAATTAGATACATAAAGTAAGTTACTTTTGTCAAAATCTTCTTTTGTCAAATCAAAAATGACAGAAACATTTCTTTGGCAAAGGCAATTTATTTTTTGTTTGGCCAATATATTTGGAGCCTATTGTATGTGTAGATGTCGGTGTAGCTTTGAATAGGGAAACTCGTGTTATCAACGCGCCTAGAGAAATACGGCGTTTGCTCTCGATGCCGGCGGAAGAGGAAACTGCCTCGCTTCAGTACCCAGCACGAACAAACAACATGTAATGAGCATTTTACTCAAGCTTTTTGTCGGTTTTTTCAACAACCCTTCGACCTTTGGAGCTCTTAAATTTCCAAATTGAGATTTCAATTCAATTGGATAAAAAGTAAATAGAATACATCTCCATTTAATAACAACAACGTTGATAATAAAAATGACATTGTAAATAACAGATTAGTTAAAACTAATGAAAACAGCACTTATAAAAACAAATAGGCCCATCAGTGTTGCCAACTTAGCTACTTTATAGCTAGATTTAGCAACTTTTCGATGTCAGGCAGCTACAATTTTTTTGAACTTGTAGCTAAATTTTTAGCTACTTTTTCTAGCAACTATTGACAATGATATATTTTTACAAAGTTATGGTAGCGGCATCCCCGACAAACAAAATTAGTATTAGCAATATACGATACGACTCACTTAAATCGGTGCGGAATAAAATTGGGTTCTATAAACAATTGGATGCAGTTGCTAAGTCCTGTAAAACCGATCAAAATTATGAAATTATTATTAATCTTGCTGAAATTTTAGGATTCACACCAGAAAAAAATAGGTAAGATAATGCAACAGTGGCATATTCTTCATTCGTTTAAATGGGTATAATCAAAATATTGTCTTCTTTTAATTGTTAATTAAGTAGTCACAGTATTAAAGGTAAGTTGATTAAAGTTTATAGCTGATTTATTAACGGCAGTGTTTTATTTCTTTAGTATTTTATTTACTTCGGAATTCAGCTACTTCTAGCTACATTTTAGGGAGAAAAAAATACTGAATCTAGCAACTTTCTGTTAAATTCCTAGCTACGAGCCTTTGGTAGCTGTTGGCAACACTGAGGCCCATTATGAGCAGTTATAGTGGCCGATACGACTTTGTTTTTGTGTTGTTAGATAAGAACAGGTATCTGGCGAACAGATTCCATGACGGTCACGGAGCTCACTCACAGCAACTTGGCAGCCTCTAGATCAATACGGGATAGCACTGGCGTCAGGCCAACCACAATCAGTTAAATATGGTGGGCTTGAGTTTACATCGGTAAAACAATCGCTGCGGATTCAAAAGCACGAACGCACAGGCGTGATGTTCCGAAAACAGTAGAAATCGATATACCAATAGTTGCTGCGCTCAAATATTACAATTTGAACATGTTTGACACACGAACAGTAGGTAACAATCGCATTGGACGAGAAATGTGAATTTGAAGCTGTTGAAAAGTCGCCAGCGAACCGAAACAACGTCACGCCACTAACAACCTCTGTACAACAATGAAAAGTTTGAGATGTGCCCACGTCACATTTTACCAAAAGACGGATACAATAATATATTGTACGACACACCATAAAAACCCATACCTACTTAGCACAATCCACAAATGTAAGTTATTGTATTGTTCTCTTGCTGCTCCATGCCGTGTGCCTCCTCCGCAGCACTACATTATTTTCTGACACATAACATCAACTTACTTATGTAAAGTACCTCCACATACTGTGCCAGTGACGTAACAATAGCACGTGCACAAAATATTAATGAACTAAGAAAAATAAGAAGCTACGTAAATACTTTTAACAAAAAGACTAACATAGTCTTGAGAACTTTACACTTCATTTAAATATTTACGGTACGAAAATAAATACACCAGTTGCTTGCTTGGATAGGGGAGGATATAGTCACTTAGCTAACAGGCTACGAAATTGATACGTCGTCGATTAAATTCATCCATTTGAATGTCTGAGAATGGAGGGGTGCTTTTACAAATTCAGTGTTTAAATTTGTTCTACATATGCAGGTATACTGGGATTATTGTCTATGCACTGATTACCTTAAATTTAAAAAACATTGAACAGGGTCCTAAAAATTTTGCAGAAAGAAACATAATAATTTCCTTAATCCACTCACGTGATTTTTGCAAATCGAAAAGTAACAATGTATCAGTGATGTACTTCGATTCAAACCAAATCCATATACATGTTGGATGTTGGTCACATTCCAACCAATTATACTGAAAACGTGAGATAGAGGAAGTGAGACGTATTGAATTGACAGACTGTCGGACGCAATGCAAATCTGTGGCGTGTCGACCGTGTCCATCTGTCGTGCAATCAGTACGACCCGGCTCCACCGCATCATATCATCTATTCCAAACTCAGCTTCAGTAGGAAGAGAGTCCAATTTAGATTACGATAAGATAAATGCTAGATATTGCACAGTTGCGTTGGATAAAGTAACATATTGCTACTGAATACAGTTAGGAGTCGCTTGCCTCCTAGCGGACAGTAACTGAGATATGACGGGAGTCTGGCTCGGCAATTTGCCTATTGCTGCATTCAATTATCGCCCCCCGCACTCATTACGGAATTAAGGCGGGAGAGACTGCAAAATTTGTCACGCCTCTGCTCTAAATTGGGAGGATGTTTTATTTTATGTAACCGGTTATCACCTGTACTTATAACAATAAATCAAATTTAGATCCTCCCGAGGTAAATTAACATAAAAACCGAAAGTCGTTAAAATATATAGCACTTTTATATTCCTGTTTGAAATAAAGCTAAAGTCGTCAAAATGACGGTAATGTCAACTAATAAAGCTATCACTACTATCGGCGATCACTCATAAACAGAGCCAACCGCAGCAATAAAATTAACAGCATTCATTCAAACTCCGCCAACTTTGTCTATAAATAATAAATGTTTCACACATGAATTCAAAAATATACAAAACAATATTCAAATATACCAAAGCTAAAACTGATTGCATTCGTATATTTGAATAAGAAGGACTAGCCGAGATTCATTTTAATAAAATACTTAAGAGTGACGTTCATAACATGCAAGATAATGTAGGGTTGCGTAAAGATAAATTTACGTGAAAAACATAATTTTGCATTTTTACGTGTACAATCAAAGTTGACGGGAAAAAGTAATAAAATGGAGCTTGAATTCCCGTTATTGGTGGTTAAATTCAGGTAAGAATTTTCTGAGTTTTAAATACAATTGAAAATATCAACTAAGAATGGGATACCTAGAATTGTGGTAAATAAACCACTCAGTAGCAAGCCTCATGATAATAGAATATTTTATATCTAAAAAACATTACAAAAGTACTCTTTTAAGAGACAAAAGACCGAAGGAAACCGATTTGAGTGTTCAGAAACAAACAATAAACTGCTTCAATAAATAACCTTAATTCCGCCTTGAGGAATATTCCAGAGAAATGCTGTATTAAACGAGTCGTAGGTACAAATCTTCTTCAATATTGTAATCAGCTATTACTTAAGGTAATTTACCTGATTCACATTGTCTGAAAAAGAGCAATTCAAATTCCAGTTTTGTATGGACAACTTGTTAAGTAAACGATAATTGGACCTTGTGAAACACGCCTTACAGAAGATACATAAAGGTCAACAATGAAAAACACTCACCCGGCATGAAGTGAAGTAAAGCTGCAGTGATGGGGTACAAGCTGGGGCTGTATGTGATGTCGGGACAAGCATAACCCAGCACGGAGACGACGCGGTCGGCCACCGCGCGCCCCTTGCGGGTCAAGTGGTATCCTAGGCAGTGTGTCGCCTCCACAAACGGAGGCAGCATGATCGGCTTGTCCGGCAGCTCCACTGTGCCGAAAACCTGCAACAAATATTAAAAGCAATTAGGAATAATTCTTAGAGCATCGCAAGCGATCCAAATCCAAGAATCCAAGGATTATGATTATTATGGACGTTTAAGTTAAAGGTGACCTTTGTAATGACCTGGTTGACTAAGCAGGCGAACCGGCCGGTAAGAATGGTCTCCACCTTGTCGTGGTGAGGGGGATGAGTACCTCCCGGTAGGGCGGGGAAGCCGCTAGGGAAAACGTAATACCCAGAGATTGGCGACTCTGGGTGCCCTTAGTACTGACTACCGGGGAGGAAACAAACCGAGACCCGTGACGAGCGCAGCGGGTGTGCCAGGAGGGAGCGTCAAGCAGCGCCAGGAGGGTCTTGGCCGGCGGCGGCATGGGGGCCCTGCTATCTAACCATGGACCCTCCGAGAAGTCGACCACACACGCTATGGTTGCACAAGGAGGTAAGAGGGTCGCGTCCACTGCGCGTCTCTGAGGGGTCCTCCCAGTATTGGTCCGGGGGACGTTGGCCGCAGGCAGGGTGTCAGACTCTGCAACCCAGGTACTGGCCTTTTTCTCAACAAGCGGCGGGCATCGTCGGAAGATTTTTATTGGCTTTTACTGCTGGCAGCCGCGACTGCCGGTGGTGAGTCCCACGTCCCCTTTCGGTCCCCCTTTGGCCGGAAGGCAGTGCGTAAATGCATTTTGTTACCGACGTAAAGCACAAATTGGAAATAATATTGCTAAAGTACACTGCACTGTAATTCTATTTACATACTATGTTACAGAGTAAATTTGTTCTCTTTTTACCCAAGATCCTTTCCACAGATAATTGGTGCCTTGTTGTTTCATTAGAGCTTTATTAAACTAAAACTAAATGAAAAAAAGATCACGTGGACATAGTAAATTATTCAGCAAATCAAAATATCTTTGATGCAACTTTCTGTAAAGTGAGAGAATATTTTTCATTATGAATTTCCAGCAAGTCCGCAGAGCAGCTAAATTTCTCAAGGGATGCAAAGCAAAAATATAAAGTTGATATTGCTCTTTCAGAACTTTATAAAATCTGACATTCTTGTAAACAAGTTTGAAGAGGCCATCGCACTGCATTTATATACAGTGTTTTTTTTTAATAATATTGGAAGATTACGCCAAGTGGACGCGAATTGATTTAGTAAACACATATAAGTTTGTTATCCAATCTCCTGCGGACATATTCACGAGTGGAGCCGTGATTATCCACTTTGCGAGCAAGGCCGTCGCCGTCAACACACACACTAGTTACATGAAATGTATAATTTGACTGGATATGAACATTGGTATCACACGAAAGGTTCATATTTTTCCTTTATATTACTTTTCAAGTCGAGACACTTTCTTTCGAGTAAACTTAGAGTTTCAAGTGATGCTATTTCAACAAAGGACAGGTCAAAAATATCCTAAACCGACGAGAGTGTATGAGAAGTTAAATAAGTAGATGGAAGAATGAGTACCCTGCCAAATGTGGAGCAACATACAACATACCTAATTTACAACATTTTCTTGTAACTGGCGGGAGAAAAAACTAGCCTTGACGATTTTCTTGCCCGTTCTTTTACGATCAAGCTCCCGTCCGCTGTCAGGGCGCGTTAGTTATTAGGTTTGACTTTCATAAGAGTTCCATTGAGCCAAACTTGAATAAATGATTTTGACATTGAGATCTAAATCAGAAACATCTAAAAATAAATGACCTCTTGACAATACAAAAAATAATAGAATTTCAATTGGATTTTAATACCAGTGGCTTTAAAATAAATGTAACACATTTTGTCTGTTCTTTACTTCGAAAATTTGTAACGAACACAATCAGTTGTGCGAGATAACAAGAGATACTTTACAAGTTACTTTTGTAACAATGGTTATCGTTGTCTATTACGACATGTCGCAGTGTTGCGTAAATTTCGGGGATCAACGACCGAAGAATAAGACAACATAAGCATATCGGACGGTGTGTGTAGTATGACATTTATTTATATCGCCTAAAGGTACAATTCTGCGGACACGCGCAAGAAGTGATAAAAAACAGTGAAGGTATTCGGTGTATTAATTCAGAAACAAACGTCTTTGGTGGGTTGGAAGGTTTTTTGGCAAGCTGACACAATATTTCTATATTTAGGTATCAACAAAAATTTAAGAGATAAAATTCTTTCAGTATGCGTGACGTGACGAGTATTCGTAAACTTACAATAACGAGGATTTTTTTCATGTATTTTGTTTACCAAGAAGACTTTGAATCCACTGCAATACTCTAGACTTTTCATAAACTTAGTACCTACCAATCTACAACGATCTAAGATTTTATTTATGGATTCTGAAACCGCAAAAAAGTTTTTCTGTACACAAGACGATTATCCATGACATTGCAACATCATAAGTACGACATAGAGTATGTTGTTTAAGCGGTATATGAGATGAAGTGACGCATGTTTGCCGTAGAGATATTAACACAGTTATTTCCTCAATGATAGTACCAAACAAGAGTTTCACAAATAGCCACATACATTTTATTTTGCTTCGAATAGATAAACAGATATAACTTTTGCGTGTCTTCATAACATCTACTACTACTAAAAAAAACTGAAATATGTTTATCAGTCACAGGAAGCCCTAAGCCTATGCCGGCCTAGAATAGTGCCGACCCCTCTCATCTCACGGGGAGTTTTGAGAGACGACGAAGTAAAATCATAAGGGATGATGGGCCGCAGCGTCATTCTCTGTACCGGCTTGAACTGCGAACACCAACCCGCCTGCCCAGCGTGGTGATTATGAACAATACTCCCAATATAATACAATTGTGGAGGCCTATGTTTAGCAGTGGGTTTTATAAGGCTGACATGATGATGATGTTCAGCAGTGGACGTCCTTGGGCTGGTGATGAAGGATGTAAATGGTGACTGCTTTTAGAGTAAATTTAGACTTTAGACTAATCCGACCAACCAATAAACCCTTATTGATTTCCTCGTGTGTCTTTCTGTCAGTCAATCACAGCCAATTTACTAATCCCCTCGAAATGTACATTCGTATTATAGTCATAGTATATTCTTTCTTTTATATTGCGGGAAAACTTGTCAACTCGCAATAACTATTGCTGTTCACATTGACAACTGTCTAAATCCACCTGGGGGCATACCGCCGAATTCGATGGATTACCGGTAATCCATCTAAATCAAACTTTGTTTTGCGTTCATTAATCCGTACCGGGGAATCCGCCGACAGCCACCTCTCATTCATGACCTTTAGTCCGTGACAGACCAATAGGTAAATGGAGAACGCCATTTTGTTTCGATTTCCATGAGTTCGGCGGTACGACAGAATCAATTCGAAATCCATTTTGCCTTATAATCGATTGCCATCGAACTCGGCGGGAGGCCCCCTGTTTGAAACACTTTACTTAAAAGTAGGTAAGTATACAAATAAACATACATATATAAAACAACACATTACGACAATGGTAACAAAACAGTCTAGCTGGAGCAGTATGAATTATTCAATAGTTTCAGAACGTTCGCATATTTATTTATGTATACGTAGAGCTCAACTGAGGCTCAATTGTGTTATAGAAAACACTCAACAATGACATTGTTTCAGGTTTTTGGATGAATATGTTTCATATGCGCAGGTGTGTGTAACTACATTAAGACAGATAAACAGTGTGAATTTCAGATTGATTAAAATTACGATACTGATATCGTTAATGAACTTCTTTAGTAAATTGTGTTATAATTGAACACTCTTCATTTAGATTTCTGCGGCCTATAATTGCAATAGATCGTAATCAATGTTTCGAACGACAGCCCAATAGTCACCATGATCATTACCTTTTTTCATGCTTCACACTTACGCACGCACTCATAAGACACAAACACACGGAGAGAGAGAGACGCACACACACTCTCAGAACAAAAAAAAACAAAAAAGATTAACTACGTTTCAGACAACGTGGTCTTGAACAGTGATTCTTTCAACCATTCAAGTCAATGGTATCTAGACTCAATTGAAATTCTATTCCTGTCTCGGCAGTTGTCAACAAGTCTATGAGGTACGGACTAAATTAAATCACTTTGAGTGTTCTTTTCTCTCATTTTACAGAAAACAGGCAGCTATAGATCGTATCGTTTATAAGGGCTATAAGATAAAAATATAGAAAAAACCGAGCAAAAAATTTACGTGACAGGAGACCCATTGCTCAGTAGTGGGACGTTATGGACTAAGATGATGATGACGATAGCAGTTCCCTGTTCACCATTTTTTGCGGTAAAATCGTGAAGAAAATGTGGAGTATCTTAAGAGAACTCTAAAACGCTACAGAGGGTCTCGCAGTTAAGTATCCTCCCTGGTGCAAATTGATGGTGTTCGATAGGGTTACCACGGCCAGGGGGCCTACCGCCGAGTTCGATGGCAATCGATTATAAGGCAAAATGGATTTCGAATTGATTCTGTCGTACCGCCGAACTCATGGAAATCGAAACAAAATGGCGTTCTCCGATTACCTATTGGTCTGTCACGGACTGAAGGTCATGAATGAGAGGTGGCTGTCGGCAGATTCCCCGGTACGGATTAATGAACGCAAAACAAAGTTTGATCTAGATGGATTACCGGTATTCCATCGAATTCGGCGGTAGGCCCCCAGAAGGGCAACATGGATGGCGACAGCAATTTGATGATTTTCTACAAAAAAAAATTCTTCGTGGCGAAATCCACAAGATGACCTAAGCCATAATTCTCAGTCAAATGTCCGTGAATGCGTCAAGTGGACCACAAAATACGGCTTGAATTTAACAATTTCAATTAAGTTCGTAATAAACTTTGGCTATAACTCTTTTGAACGTGAATGGCCAGGGCCCCTGAATCAAGATTCGCGTCACGAACACCACATCCGGGCCCCTGAATAATGAACGCAGCGAACGACGACGAGACAGGACCGCCGGCATTTTGTTGAGTACTTTTTTCATTTAAGCTTTTTAATTGTTCAGCACCAGGGTGCGTGGCCAGTAACTTCTTATAAATGCCAGAGGAAAAGCCCATTTGCTTCTTAGGTATGTTTATAATTATTAGCATATTTTTGCTTGATTATGTTTGCTTTGACTTAGTGAATTTAAAAAAGTATTAAAAAGGCATAACTTATATCTTAATAAACATTTGGAAAAATATCACAAAGTGTTAATAGGTGTTTCTACACATGCACATTAAAGTAATGCGGTAATTTATTAATTCAGGCGTTACTTTGCGGAAATCCATTGTAAGCAAGTTTAAAAATATACGTTCACTCTCGTTTCAGCGTTGGTCGTGAAGACATCGTTGTTCTGAGGCTCCTATCTAACCTGAAGATGCCCTGTGTAAGGGCGAAACACGTGTCGTGTTGAATAGTTTCTCGATTTTTCGGGAAATTATAGTAGCGCGGGAATTGTTACAAAGATATTTTTAATCCATCACTTGCTTAGTAATGCGGTACTTAAATCAAAATCAACGCTTGTCTTTCTTCTTGTTGCGGTCAATCTCCGACTTTGACGGGATTTCCACTGGCAGATGTCATAAGGAGTAACTTTTGAACCCAAAATATAGTAGACCACGTGGACGTCTTAGCAGTCGGCCTATATTTTAGAAATAAATGTGAAAATCATAAAACGTCAGTCACGGTTAGGTTTCAACTCCAATATTCTCTTTTGTGTTTACAAATGGCTTTTGTAAACTCTTTGTAATCCATTTTAATAACCAAAATCATTATCAACAAGCAGTCTTTTTAAGAACAGTTAATGTGTACATATTATGAGACAATTATAATGACGTCCCAAAGTAAAATAAAGATATTATTCACTGATGTCCAATCGTTAGTTTAAAACCAAAACATTAGAAATGTTCACTGTTTTTAATGGATACAGAAAATCATTTTCAAAGCTGTTATCTCCACATAACACTTCAGTTAAACGATGGAAACCTACAAAAAGTATGGCGGTTATGGTGGACATTAATTAATTATCTATATAGCTATGTTGGAGACCCCGTGCCAATACCCGAGGCAGAGGCAGACCACCACGGAGATGGGTGGATGACATCCGTCAGCAGGCGGGTGTAAACTGGATGCAGAAGGCGGTAGATCGACACGCGTGGAGAGCTGGAGAGGAGGCCCATGTCCGAAGACGGGCGCAAAACGGGCTGATATAGATAGATAGATAGATAGCTATGTTGGATAATATTTTGTTTTCTATCTTAGTTATTATGTTGACAGCGTTTCTTGTTGGTTTATATTATGATAATTACTGTATGTACCTTCTAATTTTAAGGATGTTGAGTTCGCGTTGAGTTTTATACTAATTGTGCATTAAGCTAAGATTTTTGTAAAATGTAGTAGATAAGATCTGATGTAACAATTGCTGGCGATATAAATAAATTTAAAAAAATGGCAAAAACGGAAACTTTCATTACTCTTTCAATTCTCGGTTAAATTTTGGATTTACTTTAGTCGAATCGAGTTTAAGGACCTTGAATATTCATCTTTAAGATGTGAATTGATCAGTTGAAAACGAATTAAGCTGAATCCGATCTGACTAGTGAGTGGGAATATCAGTTTTAGCCAGTGGGCTTAAAATTCATTTTAGCTTAATTTGTTGCGAGTTCGACTACTAATAAGTGCATTAACTCTCAGTTTTAGAACCGTATTATATTACCCTTAACCACCATTAAACGACGGAAAATGTACAAAAAAACATGGCGGCAAATCAGCGCGTCCATCTCGCGTGCACGCGACCGCCGTCCTTGGCGCTGTCAAGGCCGCCCACACTCAGGTGGCGCGGAAGCCCGCTTTGTTTATAAACTCAAACCTGTTTCATTCGGGATCGCAACTTAGTAATCACAACAGTACGGATTCTGATATCCAAACTAATATTATAAATGCGAAATTAACTCTGTCTGTCTTTTCTTCACGTCTAAACTACTGAACCGATTTGGATGAAGTTTGGTACAGACATAGTTTGGAACTCGAGAAAGGACATAGGATAGTTTTTATCCCGAAAATCCGGCGGGAGCGGGAACTTCTCAAAAATCCCGCGAGATCGGGAACTACGTGAATAAAACCAAAAATCTGCTGAAAATGACTATTCTACGCGAACGAAGTCGCGGGCAACAGCTAGTTAAATAATATCTTGAATAAAGCAGGTTTAGTATAAAGTAAAAAGTTGAACGCAAAGCAATTTGCTTTTACATCCTATATTTATGAATTTTAGATTTTATATTAATGCCGATAACATCATACTGACTTTCAAATCAATTTCGATTTTTTGTTACAAGACAAAGAATAAAATTTCACACATAGTAAACACAATTAATTGAAGTTCCTTATGATGACAAATACCAAGATAATTAAACAGCTGTTTTTTTTAAATAGTAACTCAACTATAATATCAAAGTGAACAAAAAAAGTATAATTTATAACCACAACTTCTTGGCAACATCATAAAATATTTTTTTTTCGTTTTTAAAAACTGAAATTGTAACGTACTTTCCTAAAATTTTACATTCTAATTGAATGAAATAAAAAACACACAAAATCAACTCAATTTAATTAATCTATATTTTATTTAATGTTATCAAACAAACTTCATAGTAAAATAGATTAGAAAAACTATGTACTACCTATATATCTATGTTTATCTATGTTTCAAACAATATTTCAATATACTAACATATTTATTATAAAATAAAACTATATCAGATAGATAAATAATATCAGATATATGTTAGTAAAAACCCATGAACGTAAATATAAATATGGGGTATACAACTTGAATTAATTATTTCATGATATACCTACTTACTTCTATTTTACATACATAATATCACGCCTGTTTCCCCGAAGAGGTAGGCAGAGGCATGTTATACGCTCACATTTCTTCAGTTATACTATTGGACCCACGTAATAGGTAGCGAGCCTATTGCCACCGGAAACTTTTAGGCCCATAGTACACGGCGTATTTTAAACGCGCCGACGACGCGCGTTTCAGAAACGCGCGTCTTCGGCGCCGTGGACGCTGCTTGTTGCGTTTACATTGATTGATCTTTTTAAAAGAAGTACTAAAGCCAACGTAAGCAGTATTGTCTCAACCGAGGCCATTGTGCAACTGAAGAAGAGGAGTCTCTGATCAAAACGCATGAGCGCAGTAGAGGCGCGTTTCACGATCGCCCCGTGTGCTTAGGTTACTAGGTTGCGTTCGAATTGCGTTTGAAGCGCGTATACGCGCGTCATCTGCGCGTCGTCGGCGCGTTTAAAATACGCCGTGTACTATGGACCTTATGTTCGCCAGAGCTTCGTCTGTTGATCGGGTGCACCACTTGCAGGTGAGGTGGGCTTTGGCTCCTAAGATGATTGTAGGAGCCCTATACACCTATATTATATTTTAAGACGAGTTTTTTTTTACTTCCATTATTTAGATATACAAAACCGAAATCCACAATAGGTGTAGCCGTATAGTAAATAGTAGATATGACTCAAAGATTTGCACGTGGGCGAAGCGCTAAGGCCCTAATTAACCAACCCCGTTGCGACCTCTAGCCGCCGACAATCAACGCTTCATTAAATAAAGTGGTCCGACTAAAGCTAAACTGCAAATAGGACGGCTCACTACTAATAATATACATATCAGATTCAATATGTCCATCAACAAAGAAAGCCAAGAAATAGTCGTTCCGTGGTGCTTCATATTCTAATCTTTGTAAATATCTGATACCTGTCACCATCCAACTGCATTCTTCAGGCAGTAGTATGATGCTGATGATGATGAGCATGTCTGTTCCTTTCATTCGCCTAGGATAGTCCTAATCGATTCTTCTACAACCTTCAAGATGACATTCTTAATATATTTCTAGGCATTTTTTATTAAATAAGCATACACGCGGGCTTTCTCTTTGGTACATCTCATAAATTTTATGCATGAATCCATCTTATTCCGTAATTGAGGAAAGCCTTATAACATGAGTAGAAAGCATACTTTTCTGAAGGCCTATTTCACAATGAGTATGTATACAAGGAGATGCTATTAAAATTACAGTTTTATATGGACTACCTGTCAGGTAAACGGTAAACGGGAGATGAAGAAGTAACTAACTAATTGAAGATTGTAACTAACCAATTGATAATTTCAAATAGCCTGTGAGTTTCTTGCTAGTTCTTCTTACAGAGCGGTGGCTCGAAACTGGCACTTAGATACCTACACTAACATTTAAATATTTTTTGTTTTTTTAATTGTTTGGTTGCATGTAAGTGAATCTAAGCTTCGTGATTTCAGTGTATATACGTCGATTGTTTTTTATATTCATATTTAATTTTGACGTTTTCAAGTACTATGTAATAGTTTATGGAATAAAAAGATTTTCAATTGCATTGGACATTGTGAAACAGGTACTAAAAAGGTTTGTAACTAGTTACATAATAAAATTTGTTAGCCCATGAAAGGAAGACTTATAAACTAAGAACACTTCTTGCCCAATGCCTGGCAGATCGATACGATAAGATCTCGCAATTCCCGCACCACAGACCTATAAATAGGTGTTGCGGGATTGTTTGAAAGAGTTACCGCGGCCCCGGAACATGAGGGGCTCAAGATAATTCATGGTTTGAGTCAGTAAAAGTCTGACACACTATTCAGCTCCACCCACAGCGAGGGGCAGTCAATTGATTAATTTCCATTTGAAAAAAAAAAATAACACCAACAAATAGGTCACAATCGGGACGGGCCGCCCAGAAGCGAGGATACAAATGAACTCTCATGTAACGCAAGTTCTCCAATATATGCCGCTGGATAAATAAATACGTCGACCGTGTTATTCTCTGCGAATAAGATCGATGATACTATTTTCGGCTGGGCAAAATCCACAAGGAATCCGTCGGAAATAACTCCGTGTTTTACCACCGCACAGTACGCACTTTAAATCTTTCGTGGTTGCAAGTCAATTGTGAAATTTGTGAACAACACTCTGATATAACTTACATATATTAAGCACTTTTAAAAACAGATTTAGATTTCCACTCGTCGAAATTCATGCACGTCTTGCTTGTAGTGAAGGCTTTTCACAAGTAAATATTCATATTATTATAAATTTGAATGGGACTGAAATGAAGCGCTCCATATAGTGGGACAGGTCCAGTAACAAGCACACCCACTCATTAGGGCCTGTATAAATGCGCTATTACGCTAAAAAAGCCCAGGACTACAAGACCTGTTTCCCTGCTTTCCTTTTTTTAAGGAATTTTAAATTCATATTAATTTTTTGATTTGTCTCAGACTGTTACAAGTGAACATACATACATTCACGACTGTTTCCCCGAAGGGGTAGGCAGAGGCATATATACGCCCACATTTCGCCAATTATATAGTTGGTCCCACTTAATAGGTGGCGAGCCTATTGCCGCTTACCGGGCACAGTTATGTTCACCAGAGTTCATTTATACGGTGGTAAAGCAACCTCATTGAACTGTAAGTACAAACAGCTATTACATTATATTTGTTATATTATATTTATCGTGACAGATAATTTATTAAAAGGTATATACTCGGAACAGAGTAACGCCAAATGTTCAAAAGTTCTCTAGACGTTGGCCGCCACTCAGATAGGATGGGCAACTAAATGCTATATTTCTATCAATAAGTTATGTATTCGGAATGGTTTTATACAAATCATAATGACGGAAATAGTCTCAATTGTTTTACTCACAGGGTTCACATATATATGTATATCTATTTCATCATACTAATCCGCTCATTAACATCACACTAGCACGAGGTAGCTCCGGGCCTCCTGGCATTATGTAAGATGGATTCTTCAAGTCATCCAATAGATCTTCTACATTGAATTGACCACCGGAGTGATCGAGCCACGAACATTTTACGACTATAGGTAAGTATTCAATTATACATCAACTGCACAGATAATTCATATATACCAATCCTTCTTCTACTCAATGACATAATTACGTCACGAATAGGGATCGGAAAAGGTAGGCAGAGTTTATACGTATTTATTTTTATAGATCTATAGGCCTGGGAGACGAAGTTCAGAGAGACCTGAGAGAACTGTATGCAGAAATCAGGCAAGAGTTGGTGCAGGGCACATCAATAATCAGACTCATATTTAGTTGCTGTCATCTTATTATTTAAATATTAGACCTTTTTCAATACCTACCAAATGACGTCATTTTAATGACTATGAAATCATTATATGAATATAGTGTTTCAACTTACGAACCAACTTAGGCCCATAGTACACGGCGTATTTTAAACGCGCCGACGACGCGCGTTTCAGGAACGCGCGTCTTCGGCGCCGTGGACGCTGTTTGTTGCGTTTACATTGATGAAACAAGCGCGCGCATGAAGCTCGTATACTCGCGTTTGAAGCGATACAAACGCGCGTACAAAGGAGCAGAGTACGGGCAGGGGGTAGGGCGCTCACGCCACCACTGCACCGCCACCTACGCCTCAGTTGCAATGATAGTTTATTTTGTGCTGCGCGTGTATAAGAAGAGGAGTCTCTGATAAAAACGCAAAAGCTACGCGCAACTACTGTGCGTATACGCGCTGTATCTGCGCGTATAAGCGCTGTAAAGGCGCGTTTCACGATCGCCCCGTGTGCTTAGGTTTCTAGGTTGCGTTCGGATTGCGTTTGAAGCGCGTATACGTGAGTCATCTGCGCGTCGTCGGGGCGTTTAAAATACGCCGTGTACTATGGGCCTTACGTTTTTTTACGAATCGCAGAATTATGCAATACAATTATAACATACATAAATATTGTCACGCCCCATTCCCGTAGGGGTAGATAGCAGATCACATCTTTCTACTCACTACGAATTACGATCAATCAATACAATTGCAATGATTTCAGAATATATTAATTAAATAAGCACATATAATAAAAAACGTTACACACTGAGTGTTTTATGTCGCTATTTCGGAATTTCCTTAAGGCTTATCCATGTTATGATCTTAGTATATACATACATACAAACTCTACCTATTCCTACCCCTGATGTTCAGACAACAACAACAGATCGAATTCCACTGTTCCATTTAGAGAGTAAATAATTGTTACACTAACAGTAATATACCTAATATTGTTGAATACGATAAGTATATGGAAGACAATATCCGTATCAATGCAGCGCGCCTATAAACAGCGTCGAATACTGATCCGATAACCCGCAGACTTGTTTACTGCACCTAGTTTGATTGACAACTTGATATTACTCTCGAATAGGGTTCACAACTATACTGTTAATTACATTATTATACATTCCAATTCACGCCTGTTTCCAGACGGCAGCGGCATAATTACACACACATACACACGAGGCACATATCGCGAATAATATTATTGGTCCCTTGTAATTATAATGCATTTGGTTGGTATTTAAAAATAGGTGGCGAGGTTACTGCCGCTTACCGGGAACTTTTTTTTTCCAGAACCTCGTCCGTTAATCAGCGGGTGCACCACTTTCAGGCGAAGTTGACTTGAACCAAGGTTTCCTAAGATCTTGGTAGGATCCCTACACAGACCACCATTATTGTTTATATTTATTGGTTGATTTCTCATGGTTTTGTAATATGAGTAGAAAGCTCTTGTACATATTTATTCATAAAATTATTAAAATGTGTGCTATAAATTTCCCTGGTCAATTCAGGGGAAACTGAATCTCTTTCTTTCTTATCTTGATTTCTGAACTCTGAGGAGGTTTGTTAATGGAACGTGAATGCGATGATAGCTATTTCATTTCCCTCTCCGATATTTATCCCTGAGGTTTTGGAGTATGGACTACTGCAGGGAGATAGGAAACGATATAATTTTAATTGTGTCTGGATTTGAAAGTGAATTGAAAGATTGATATGCCTTATTTATTGTTCTAAATGCTGGAAACCCTAGTAGCGACCTAGGGTTATCGTCACATTCTATATACGAATACAAAGCGGATTACGTTAACAGATAGTTTTATTTACATTATATTCAGATCTGCTTGGTTATCTTTGTTTTATGCAATTAAATAACAAAGCAACGGATCGTTACAATTTAGTGATGTTGTGTATTGTGTTAATAATAGAATTTATAGGTTTCCTTTGAATTTGCAAAAGCCTTTTCACTACGAATATTTCTAAATAGTCAGAGGAAGAGGTTTCTTTTTATCCTACCCAATAAACACCCAACAACTGAGCACAGACTTGCATATCCTCACGCACCAAGTTAAGAGGCATTCGGGTCTCACCCCACCACGCGGACCCAGTGAGAATTGGATGAGAGAGGAGTGTGGAGTCCTACTGTTTAAGCCGCGCAATAGGGTCCATACCAATAATAGTAGTACCAATTGTAGTAATTATGTGGTAACTGGGACCAACAATTTAACGTGCTTTCCGAAACACGGAAGCGCTCTATATTAAGTCAGCCCCATAGTCGTTCACCTATTCCAAAGCTTAGTAAACTCTGCTTAACTTCAGTGATCGTTTCCGTCCACCCAGTATTGCGATTAGCTTCGCGATATTAACGAACTAACGAAGTATTTACGTATCGGTAATAAAAATAAATATATTTTTTACGTCTGTAAACGTAGGAAAGTAATATAAGTATAAGTGCAAACGTAGCTTTAATAGATCTACCTAATAATAAGGGAAAAGAACACGGCAGATTAATTGCGTTCAGAAATATTAACTGTTACCTGTTCAAAAGCATGAAAAAAATAAAGAAAAGAAGGACATTTCGTAAGATCTTAGGATCACATAAAGCAGCAATAGGCTCGCTATTAAATGAGGCCAACAATATAATCGGCGAAATTTGGGCGCACAATAAGCCTCTGCCGTCTCTTCGGGGAAAGAGGCGTGATTGTATGTATGTAGAAAATAATTAAAAAGGAGCAGGACAAAACGATAGGACGAATAATGTTGAAAAACAGTACACTAACGTGTGCAATGAAAATAGATCGACCCTATAAAAACGAATCGTACGCTTTGGCAGATTCATTGCGTGTAAAAAATTTAACTTGTTAGAAGACTGTTAGCAATTTAGAAGCAAATAGAAAATATTGAAGAGAATCAGAACATAACGAGAGGAACAATAATGTTAATAACAGTATGTACAGTAGTGTGTGATATGAAAAAAAATGATGGACCCAATAAAGACAAAACGTACGCTTTTGCAAATCCAGATTGTAAGCTAGACGAGAATAAAGAAAAAGCATAAGGACACAACTATTGGTACAATAATGTTAAAAACAGTACAGTAATGTGGGAAATGAAAATAGATCGACCCAATAAAGAGAAACGTACGCTTTGGCAGATTCATTGCGTAATACCGTCGAGTCGCGGACGTGAACCACCGCAGCCGAGAGACGGCCGTTTCACAATGCGCATCCATTACTATTTATTCTAAATTTCACCTGCTTCATGTCTGATTTATGATGTACTGGAAACGAAAATAGCCTAGCGAAAAAATGTTTTATATGTATTCATGATTTAAAATAACATGTACTGATTTATTGTCTTCTTATGGCGCATTCGTGTGATGAAAGAAAGAACTTAAGGGTCACGCAAATAACATTAGAGCGTTAATAATGCAATAAACTTTAATAAAAACTAGGGTAAAGAAAACACACACATGTATCAATGATTCAGCAACAACGACAGAAGAAAACATTAAACTTAGTATATCACCATATTATTTCCTTAGACGCAAAACAATAAACTTGTTTACTTTTATTGCGTAACACACAATAATATTGCAAGTTTACTACCAGTAGGTATGTATGAGTACGTTTCGCTAGCAAGTTTTAGTATCAACAGGAGCGTAGGGTCAAGGAATAAATCACTGACATTACCGGGAACATATGAAGACAGAAGACATAACTCTTTGATAACGCTAAGAACGACGCCAGAGCCCCGGGGGTTCAGAGAACTGTGGCGCATTTAACCGGCACGTAGCAAGGACTAAATAGGGCATCATATAATTATCTCTTTATCAATTGACAGAATTTTCTAGAAAGTTACAATGGACTGTTGGACAATATTTACTGGTCCCTAGAAACGACTGGTTAGGATGGTTTAGTTGGGGGAAAAATTCGTATTGAAAAATGACATATTCGCTAATAAACGTCAGTTGCTAATTTACCAATTTACAAATTTAAAGTTAATGTCAATATGTAATAACTCAATTGCTTTTACTTGGTTCAGCTTATTAATTTAAATTTTAATGAAAATTTTGCGTACTGCATATTCTGCAAATAAACACATAGAACATTATAACTACAAATGAATATCCACAAGTTTCTAGTATGTTACAATATAACTCTAGGACATATTTTTCTGGCTCGGAGAAAGGAACTACATTGGACATTATTATCTGGTTATCAATTAAAGAATTTTCGAAAAACTAAATTTACTAAAGAACTTCCTTTTGTTGTTTTTAGTATTATGGTTGCATAATTACAGTCACCACGATAACGTGTTATGACGGGTACAGACTGCCGCAACGTAACCTGCAATGAAACATTAGCAGAGGTCCACACAATGGGAATTCTTTACATTGCATGATCATCATCATATCCTAGCATTATCCCGGTTGCCCTGGACTTAAGCTTAGGGCCCAGGGTCTGTTCACGGGTCTAACAAAATTTCGCTGAATTTCACTTATTACATGAAGCGACTGCCGTCTGACCTTCGCAACCCAGAAGGACACATCATTCTATGGTTAAACCATCTGTCAGGATGTTAGAAGGCACAGACTTCCTAAAAAGGAGTGCCATAGAGGTGTATAGGGATCCTTTCAATATCTCAGGAGTAAAGCTAACTTCACCTGCAAAAGAGGTATTTGCCGAACAACAGATGAGGCTCTAGCGAATATTATCGTTCCCGGTAAGCTGCAATAGACTTTTCACCTATTACGTGGGACTAACAAAACAAATGGCCAAGTGTGGGCGTATAATATGCCTCTGCCTAACCCTTCGGGGAAACAGGTCGGATTGTATGTCTGTATAGATATTCATGACAGCCGAGACCAACAGCTTAACGTGCTTTCTAAGACACAGAGCAATCGATTATTATCAGAGGTCGGAATTAGGTAGAGTTATTCATGTACTTACACTGATTTCACACAGCGAAAGAATATAGTGGATATGCCTCAAATCCCGGGATTAATTTTAAAGAATAGAAAAAATCCCGTTACTTTTTAATAAAAAGTTATTTACTTTTACCAATAAAAATTGTATGGTATGTGTATCTTTGTTTTATTTGTCTATCTATGATGTTTTTATTATTATTTATTTGTAATATTGTTGGCCACACGGGATTGTCCATTTGAAATCCCGGGAAGGTCCACATTAATATCAACATTTCGATGCAAGTACATAAATAACTCTACCTAATTCCGACCTCTGATTATTATGCATATAACTCCGAAAAGTCAAAGGTTTTGAACCCGAGACCCTGTTACATGGCATTGTGACTAAGTGGTGGCCAAATTCTTAAATTGCGTGTTACATTGCATGTTACATTATATATGACTGTACCAGCCTTTACGTTAACTAGCGATAAGCCTGCTCTGGCGCATTACTTTTAAACGACCTTACAACGTGACATTAAATACTTGATTGGGTTAGGTCAGAGAAAGAAAGGTCGGGATTTTTGCTACAATAAAAGTGCTATTGTGCCTACAGCACTTGTGAGTTGGGATGGATTGAAATATCTTTAAATGATTAGTATGTGTTCCTTGGCATCGTGTAGATTATTTTTAAAAAACATTAATATTAAAAGTACTGTTATCGTAAATACGAGTATGTGAACTTTATTTCCATTATTCTTTATTTTTCCGATTGACTTAAAAAAACATTAAATGTATTGATACTTTTTACCTTAATAGGGCTATTCGAGCATTCACTAAGGAAAAATTTCAAGAAATTGGTACTTTGACAGTGGCGGGTCAATTTGTTTATGAAAACCTGGTGTATGTACATAAGAATACTGATCAATTTAGTATGAAAAGCTATATACATAACCTAAACACAACCTGCCTGCACTAGGCTCCAAAAGATAAATAAATCATTTAATGGTCAATTGGTTTGTTGCGATTCTACAATAAAATCCAAAGAAATATTAAGCAATTAAGCCTAAATAAATTTAAATTAACAATAAAACGCAAGCTGTCTTCAAAGGGATACTATAGAATAGAAAATATGGCAGGACCCAAAGACTATATGGCAGATAAAAATGCTATTTTAATATGGAAGACTTAAAACAATGAATATTGTTAATGTTATATTATATTGAATTGTATAGCTTCACAGACAAATGTAGATTGTAATTAAAGTACCAAACCAATTGATAAATTTAAAAGAGTTCCTCTTACAGAGCGGTGGCTAGGAACTGGTACTTAGATTCACTTACACTTAAATATTTTTTAATTGTTTTAGTGCATATAAGTGAATCTAAGCTTCGTGATTTCAGTGTAATCATATTTCGATTGTTTTTTATATTTAATTTTGGCGTTTGCAAGTACTATGTAATAGTTTATGAAATACATGATTTTTGATTGATTGATTAAGTCAAATAGGTTTTCGTTCAAAATAAGTAGCAAGGATATACAGCTACCAAGTATCGCTATAAAATATAAAGAGTTAAAGAGTCATTTTACAAAAATATTACGCATTAGTCGCGAATGGGTCAAGTCATCAAGCCCAGATTGCGAAGGGCATAATTAATACATTGCCGGCTTAATGGACTATTGCACGTGTAAGAGCTTTGTGTTCGGAGCTCTTTGGAAAAGATAACAAATTTATGAGTCACGCAGGGTTTCGGTAACAGGGAATCTGACAGGACAGGATAGACGCCTGCCAGCTAAAGATGAAAGAGAAAAATTAATGACTGAGGGTTAGCATTTCACATTAAATAAGCAGAGAATTTTATTTTTGTTTGTTTATTACTTTTGAATTTTTTTTAATTAATGACTAAAAAATATGTTAAATTAATTATTATACATATATCCGTTAATCCCAGGTAAGCTTAAATTTACAATGTTTAAAACAACAACGTTTAAAACATTAAAACAAATAAGTAAAAACCTAAGCATACCTCAATTGTTTTCCTATGAGACCCTTAGTCAGCCACCATTACTAAGTACCGCAACACTTACCACGTGTCTTGAGTCATTACCGTATTTTGGATGAGAAATTATTTAGCAATTTCCTAAACGCTGTCAAACCGAGCTGGATTTGACGACTGTATAAATAATGTTTCGACGTCATAAACTGTAGGTCACGCGGGCGAAGCAAGTGAAGAATAATTTAAAGAAACAACTATTTGTCATACAAGTTTATTGTATACCAAGTAGTGGCATTTAAGCATGCGGCCCACCTAAAGGAAGGTCCCCACAGTCTATGGACGCTTGCAACACTAGAGATATCACTTAAGTGTTGCCGACCCTTTAAAACCGTAAAAAGATATATAACTCCTACGTAAGTTGTTGCATCCCCCAAACCGGTCCAACAGGAAGACATCAAATTATTCTTCTTATTATACTGTGTTATTAATTATTATGTTATGGGTACAAGTTATTCAAAATTTTCTTAGTTAAGGCTACTGTATTGCAACTAAGTGTATGTCGTTTTTTATATATAAAGAATTTATTTATTTATTTATTATTATCAAATTACGTAGGAGGTGTACATTTTTTTTAAATACTAATTGGTTTGTTCTCTTCTATTTACGCGATTATACATAGTAAATAAAATTTAAATCCGTAATATGTGTTTCATTAACTTAATTTAGTTTAAAAAGAAGGCATGTTGCAACTAGTAAGGCCAGCGACGGTGAATGAAAAGCCGCTCCACGCGGTGCGGTATGTGACTGTACGCCCAATCACGTGAGCGGCGCAAGCGCAGCGCACAATTAGCGACAATTGCGCAAACTCGATTGGCCACACAGCATGATCATTCGAGAGATTTGCACAATCATTCGCGATTTCAAATATTTCACCTATTTTAATAAATATACTTCATAATTGGATTGTTTTTCATTTATGTTACGTAAAGTTTTTTACAAATTAAGTACTTAGTTATACTCGTATAAAGTAAAATTAAAACCTCAGTTTATCTTTTTCATCATCATCTCAGCCCATAAACGTCCTACTACTGAGCACGAGCCTCCTCTCACATACCAAGGTGCGAGGGTATTAGGTCATACTCCACCACGCGGACCCAGTGCGGATTGGCGGAGGCAGGTGTATGGCGTCCAGCTGTTAGAATTTATCAAGCAGCCCATTAGGCCTCCAACATGGCTTAACGACTACCACATTTAGTGATAACCGGGACCAACGGCTTAACGTGCAGCGCTCGATATCAAATGCCACACAAACGGTCACTCATCCAAGGACTGCCCTCTGTAAACTCTGCTGTACTTCGGTGATCGTTTCCGACCACCGAGCACCGCAGAGCTACGAGCGCTTCCTCGTAGCTCTTTTTGAGCTCTTTTTCAGCGATTAACATGTAACTTTACTGTTTCTAGATAGCCTCTCTTATGTTGAATGACATTAGCCCACTTTCCGTTATCTGTTGTGCCGGGAGCCGGTATGGTCAACAGACGGCCCATTTTTGAGATAGACTCTTACTGTAACTGGATTTTCTCATTTGACATTTGTTTAAATTTTTTCCGCTAAAGTTGGCCGAGATTTTGGCTTTACTAGTCAGCCTGTTTCTTCTTTATGCATTTGTAACGTGTTAGAAAGGATAGGGTATATGCAATGAAGTTTTTTAGAGCGAATATGAGAACACAGTTTGCCATACCGGCTCCCGGTACGTCAACCGATTAGGCGAAGATATGTTTATACCGGGAGCCGGTGTTTCACATATGAGGGGATAGATAGTTCGAATGTTTCTTCGAGGTCTTTATATGAACATGACTAGCAAGAGGGTACGCCCATTCTGATTCTGTCAAAATAACAGTTAAAATTTTTGGCAATAAAAAGTAATGAGAGCCAGTATTCATGTATTAAGGTGGGACAAAAAAACCAGTGGAACCTAAATTATGAAAGCACATTATGCTTACTTCAAGTTTCCTCTTACATAACAAGTCATCTAAAAGAATATCTAATATTATTTCATACAAAAATAATAATCAAAATTACATAAAAGTCACTAATCACCATTTACGTAATCTACCTCAATAGTACTTTATCGAATTCAATTAAATACTAATACATTAATTATCTATATTGTATTCTTATAGTAACAACATATTCAATTAATTGTGAGCATCACAAATTGGTCTAATGTTTGTATAAATAACAAACCCATTTAACAGTTCAATATTGCAATTAAGCATTTTTTGGTTTGTTTTGTAGTCTGTGGGATATGCTGGAGATATGGATGAAAAGTGGTTATTGCAGCCTAGTATAGCACTAGTGCGTTGACGACTCTTCACAAACTGTTTTACGCTTTTTTGAAAGCACTCCATGCTGTAATCTTTTGGGAATCCTCGCCTAGGAGCTCATTCTAGAACCAAAGAGTTTGCGGCAGAAAGTTTCATAAATAAATCATATTTATTTGCAAATACAGGTGATACAGGGGTGTTCATAACATACATAAAATTGGCGCTATTCCATATTTAGCCTCATAGCATGCAAATATACATTAAACAATGGTCATGCTATATCATAACTGATTAACCATTACATTACACTGACATTTGAAATTATAACATTTTCTTATATTTATTATTAAAAATCTGTTAGCCATAAATTACACATTTTTATCAATCAAAAAATCCTTCATATTATAATAAGCGTTTTTGAGTAATAATTCTTTTAATTTGCGTCTAAATATGTTAAAGCTATTTATTTGTAAAATCTCTAATGGTATTTTATTATATATTTGTGGGGCCACACAAAGTACACTCTTATTCATTAGTCATGTCTTGTTTGGCAAAGGCAAATAATTTCAAGGAAAATAAATAAATAGGATTGATTGGTCTATCAGTACACCTTGGTGCTTTTAGTTTTATATACATTTTGTTACCCATTTATATTTTATGCATAACCAAGTATTATAATTATGAAGAATCGCAATTCCACACATCGTCAAGTCAAAATACAGTCATGACAGTGTAAGACTATGGCTTCAGCGTTTGGTTGAAGCCAGTTAGTACAGAGTTCAGACCTGGCCTATGCTTGAGCGACACAAGCAAGAGCTGCGTGTGACGGAAATGAAAATGCTGCGCTGGATGTGCGGAGGTTCGCGAAAGGACCGCGTCAAAAACTCGCGCATCCGCGGCAGTCTTTATGTTCGTGACATCGCAGATAAATTGCAAGAATGTCGCCTACGCTGGTACGGCCATGTTTAACGAAAACAAACTAGGAGGGGAACAAATGTCTGGCCATGGCACCGCCGCCCGGCCGAGGTAGATTGGGCAGGTCCAGGAAAGGCTGGCTTGACGTCGTAAGGAATAACATGCGTGCAAATGCGTATCGACCAAAGATGCCGAAGACCGTGCGAACTAGAAGAAAGGATATAGGAAAGCGGACCCCGGGCCCGTAAGGCCGCAACCGGGATAACGCTGAGTTGAACAAGTCGAAGAAGTACAGAGTTCAGACCTTGCCGATTTACTACATACGTGAACACACTAGTACGCGCAAGCGCTTAACAAGGAATGATAAGCTAACGACAATATTAAAAGTATGTATTAATTTTTTTTAAAAAGGTTCAGGAGGAGAGAGAATACGAGTCACATACGTTTATTACACAGCGGAACTCGATTTTTAAGACTCCGTCTATGGTGACCATCTACTTATGTAAAGTAATTGTAGTGAATTTTTTTCTTTCTTCAGATTTTATTCTTTTCGTTTACATTTGCACGTCCATACAACAAACCGCGGCTTAAATCCGTGTTTAGTTCAATACTAGCTCACGCCAGCAGCTCTGCCCGCATAAAGTACAGTTAACAACGATTACATGAACCATGCTTTTTTCATAACTACATACATACAATCACGCCTGTTTCCCCGAAGGGGTAGGCAGACGCTCACTTTTCACCATTTGTTTTGTTGGTCCCACGTAATATGTGGCAAGCCAATTGCAGCTTATCGGAAACCTTATGTTCGTCAGAGCCTCGTCCGTTGATGAGCAGGTGCACCACTTGCAAGTGAAGTTGCCTTGAGCTCCTAAAATGTTGGTAGGATATTTTATGTTATAATTATGATGATTATTTCATAATTATAAGGAGTTTTATATATTTAACATGAGATATAATTAATTCCCTATCCATAAATCCAACGTCCAACCCATTCTGTCTAAAACTATCTCCATAGCAAATTTCATTTAAATCGTTAAGTTTAATGCAAAAGGTCGTACAAGGCAGACAGACAGACAGTCGCATAATAGATAATAATATTGTAGACAAAAAACAAGAACCTATAGCAATCAAAACAAAGGCCTAAGTCACGATCAGAAGC
Organism: Musotima nitidalis; assembly: GCA_949126915.1. NCBI lineage: Eukaryota > Metazoa > Arthropoda > Insecta > Lepidoptera > Crambidae > Musotima > Musotima nitidalis. The sequence goes on along the minus strand of OX421415.1, from coordinate 3,417,961 downwards.
CTATAGAAATCAGTGACATCTAATCTAATCGCCAAGGTCAATTCGGAAAGCATGTGAGAAACGGCGCAAGTGTAGGAAGCAGGTTCATTTGACATTTCTGACTTCCTGTGGTATCTCACAGTGACTCACTCGTTGTACGGCAAAAAATTCGGATCAGCTGATTTACCAAGGACTTGCTTATTGAAGCATGATACATCGTCTAGGGAGTGTTTATCGAGTGCACTATTTTTTATTTTCTTTATTTCATTAAGGTCAAAATATTCTCAAATAAATGTATAATGTTCATTGATACATTCTAGAAATATTTTGATTTGAAAATTTAGGAATGTTACAGAGAGATCTTTTTTATCTGACTGAGTTTTGTATTGCTTGGTCAGCTTTTTAAGTAAGGTATTATTGACCGTGATCCATGTCAGAATTCCATTGTATTGAAAATTTTTAGAATGTTAGAGGGAGTATATTTTGTTTTGACAAAAAACAGATGGAGTTTTATATTTCTTTGCCAGCTTTTTTATTCAGGTATCAATGAATATGATCCATTCCATAATTCTCTTGTATTGGAATATTTTAGAATGTTAGACAGTAGGCGTATCTTTTGTTTTTATAAGTACCACGAACAACAAATAAAAATCGACAAGCGAACAGCACAGAACACTGTTTATCCACCGAGTACGATCAATAACGTAACAAGCAAACTGAACGAACGAATTCTCGAAGCACGTGACCACAATGCAAGCGCAGAAGGTGAGAAGTGTACTATTTTCGTTTTGGCAAGGAGCCACGCCCGCGCTGCCTTACCTATGTAAGTCTAATCAATTACTGCCCTCCTTATAATCTTTATGGAACATAAAAACTTTGAGCGTTTGTGTTTAGACGTGTACAAGCACGACTCCCACGCATTAGTATTATTGCATTTAACGATTATTGTTTTTAATATTCATATATTATTATTACTTCTGAGTAATGTAAGTACTCAAGGGGGTATATGATTGGCAGACAATGATGTAAATTGCGTAAAAATGACACACCCACTAAGAACAGTAGTACGTATAAGACGCAATAATAATGACTAATGTTACTCAAGAACACAACAACAAGAGTACGTTCGCCCTTCATACAACTTGATTTTTCGCGAACATTTCCATTAATATTCAGGACAATACAAAGACATATTTTATACAATATACCGAACGAAATTGCAAAATCGTGTGTCATATAAATTATGATTAGGGATAATTTTGTTTATAAAATTTATATTAGAAGTAACATTCCACAGTGTTATAAAACCATGTAAAGTAAATTATTAAAATGACTAACAGGTAAAGTTGGTACAAAATTAAATTAACTTAATTCGGAGTGGATTTTCACGTAGGATCACTTTCGAGAGCAGAGTTTATATCGTGCACAGACATTACTAACTTAAAAGTAATCAAATATGTATTAAGTACCAAAATACATTGAAATCAAAAGGATGTTCTTATGTTCCTTAATTTTACATTCCACAACGAACCAAATATTTGTTAACGAAGAGTCATCTTTTCAATGTCATATGTCATTTAAGGTTCATTAACATACATATATTCACGCCTGTTTCCCCGAAGGGGTAGGCAGAGGTATATTATACGCCCCATACTTCGTCAATTACATTGTCCGTCCTCTGGGCACTTCTATGTTCGCCAGAGCCTTGTCTGTCTATCAGCAGGTGCACCACTTGCAAGTGAGGTTGGCTTGGGCTCCAAAGATGATGGTAGGATCCCCGTACACCCTTTGATATTTCTACTCATACTATGTCATACTTATTAATTAAAGAAAAGATTGTCTAATAAAATACCTCTATTTTTTTTTTAATGTGACACGTCATAATGACAACATCCTGCCTGATGATAAGCAGTCGATGCAGTCCAATAAGAAAATGAAAGCGCTAAACATAAAATACGCAGTGCAAAAAAAGCAGTACAGAATAAAATCTCTAGAGATCTAATTAGACGCAAAAATACAGAACAGTAGTTGCCCGTGCCCTTCCTAATCGGATTACATTAATGAGATTGTGGTATGACGCAGTCAGAAGCGGGGATGACGTTTCATTTGTTAAAACTATTCCGATTTGTCCTCTGACATTGTAAAACAGCTCTAATAGGATTAATTAACGCAGAATTAAAGTGTTTGGTTGCGATATAAATTACTTTACGTTATGCTATGGTCTAGTGTGATGAAGTAACTTTGATGGTGTCATTTGAAATGAAACTATGTCCCTGATGTATCACGTCCTAGTTTATAAAGGCATGTGATGAATCATTGAAGGTAGAAGAGTAATTTATTGCCTTAATGTGGTGAAGGGGCTGAGTACCCAGAAACCGGGGACTCTAAGTACCTTAGTACTGACTACCGCGGAGGAAACCAAGAGGGACTATGGAGGGCGCAGCGGGCGGGTTAGAAGGAACCGTCAAGCAGCGCCAGGATGGTCTTAGGCAACCTCTTGCTAATAAATCGGCCACACACTATGGTCGCACAAGGAAGTAGGAGGCGCTTGTCTGAGGGGGTCCTCCCGGTTTTGGCTCGGGGGACGTTGGCTGCGGGCGGGTGTCAGACGCTGCAACCCAGGTGACCTATCGCCTCTTTCTCAACAACGACTGGCGTCGTCGCAACTTTTTATGGGTATTGATGCTGGCGGTCGCGTCTGCCGGTGGTGAGTACCACAGACTCGGTCCCCCTTTGGTCGGAAGGCAGTGCGTAAATGCATTTTGTTTACGACGTAAAAAAAAGTGGTTGGTTCGGGTCCAAGACTTAATATAGCTAAGAAGATAGAATGACAAGTAGGGAAAAATATATATAACTATAATGAGAAAGATTCATACCCAACGATAGTATCTGATAAAGACAGTACAGTTATTAATCTTTTAATTAAATTATATTCTGCTGTAATAGAAAACACATAAATATTTTAAGTTTTGCAGAACAACACAGAAGTTCCACTTATTACTTCGTGTTTATGAAATTTTACAGAAAGCCAACAATTCACACATGTTCTACATACCATGTGAGCATAAAACTTGCAATCTATTATGGAATAATATTAAAAGTGGAAACAGACAAGAACCCATAATGCACCTGCAACTAACTTGGCACCTAATTGGTTTAGTGTATCATTACACTAAACAACCAACCATAAACGAAATCTCTTCACTGTTATCTTGCAAGCAGTGACGTGACAATGTGTGAGTGACGTAGGTCAAGGCGCACGAGTCGTTGGCACTGCACCAGATGATATGTCAACCGTACCGAGACCACAATTAGAGGTAATTCCATTAAAAATAATAACATTTGTATTATAATCAAAGGCAATTACAGGACATATGTAGAATCCATTATTGGCTTTGCCATTGAAGGGGTAAAATGTAGTGTCAATGACATAATATCATGCATGGACGAAAATAGCCTTTTTGAAATATTTTAACGTAGCAATAAGTATTATGCAACAATTGAAACTATAGGAAAGTAGGAATGTGCACCTGAATTTACGAATCGTTCTAAACGAAACGCAAGACATGTTTGTTCTGAAACGAACACTTACTTATTTTTAACCCGTAACATATATGACCAGAAGATTCTATATCATAACACAAATGAATGAAAATAAAAATAATTTTCAAGGTGAACACATTTCTCCACTAAATGGAAGCATTATATTTTTGGCTGCACATTCACAACACCTCGGCGAATAGGTATTTCAAATATTTGTGCCGGTATTTTCGAGGACAACTCTTTGAGTCAAGTACTTTTGAATCATGCACATTGCATCCCGATTCTAAGATAAAAACAAGTGTGTCATCGGGAAGATATTCAACGGATATCCGCATGAATCAATGAGGAAAACCAAATTTACCCCAAAGAAAATTTTACAGAGCGCGATGAATGACGGTTGCTGCTTCTTACTCAGTTTTCTGAAATGTCGACTTCTGAGCGTAGCATAAATTACGAAAAGAAAATAAACTCAGTGCTAAAAATTTACAAAATAATAACTTCATTCTGTATTGCGTCAATGAAATAAATTTATAGAAATGAAAAAGGTTTATGGTATTTATAGGCGAATACTTTCTTTGGCGACAACATCTAGGTTAATGATGCAGTTTATTTTTATGCACGTTTAAATACATTGAATTGTGGAAACGTTTATAAATAAGTTTCATCAAATACCTACAGAATAGGATTAAAACGAAACCGTGCGCTTCTTTCTGCTAATTAACCAAAATGACTATGTATTGTATTGCTCAAATAAACAAAGATTTCAAGACGAGGAAAATATCCTTAAGCCTCAGCGCGTTGGATGCTTCCAAATCATATGTCAATTCTTGGAAACTTTACCAAACTCATATATCCTACAATCCGTTTCAAACCAATTGCATCTATTTCGATATTATTGATAATACCACATCATACAAGTTTGTGTATAGCCATATGTGAGAGCAGGCGAAGTGGCAAGGTGAACAAGCGAACAGTTGACGCCGTGCCAATCTCGTGCGCAGAAATAATAACTAAACCTTTAATACACGACATAAATTTACTGGAACGTAATAGAAACATTTGGTACATAATAGAGAAATAAATTATCATGGGCTAATCTTCAAAGTCTATGGTGATTGAGCCAATAAAGAAGACGAAGAGAGCGGGGATTATAAAAACTTGTATTGATTACTGCCAAGATTATACATAGATGAACATGTTCCAGTCATCTAATATCGAGATAAATATTGAAGATCAAACAATAAAATGTTACATCTGATTGTGTGTTTACCCACAGCACCTGCGCTGCGGTGCAATTAGTCTGCTATTGTTAGTTGGACAATCTTAATTAAGATGCGCGCGTGTCGATTGATTCGGACCTGCCTTCCCCTTGAGACGGTCACACGAGCCGGCAAATAGAACTCTGATGATGGTATTTTATCACAGATCAATGTTTATAAAGTTATAAAAAAACATTATTTTGCAAGAGGCTTTTCTCGCTTCACGAAAGCTGTTTTCGGTAAAACATTTTTATAATGAAGTTAAAATTCGTATAATATGCTAAACTAACATATCAACATAAAATTTCGACATCAAATTAATAAAATAAAAATATAGCATAGAGTGATATCGAAGGAAAGATTAGTTCAAAAATAATGCAACTATCCAGGGAAGACTAAGCAGAGTAAGCTTATAGGTTACAGGTCAAATAAGTAAAACATTTGCAAATGATGATGTCAACTAAACCTTAAAGGAAAACTGATACAATAATCAAACGCCCCATAAGGATGAGGCTACAACGTAGCTGAGCTTTTAATTTAAAAATAGTAAATTTTGCTACAATTATATGATTTGCAAACAGAAAACTAAAGGAACAAAGAATATAGCATACGTTACAAAGGCAAACAAACATCTAGCTAAAACTAGTTAGTTTAATCTGTGAAGCCTCTTCACAGATTATAAACAAAAGAGATTCACATATTAAATACGGGAAACAATGGAGCCTCATTTGTGTCTGAATACCCGTGGCCTGAAGGATTAATTATGTTTTGATATGACTTTAAAGATGAATATAGTATAATTTATGTCACGTGTGTTCGACAAATGGAGACCGCAGCTCATTTGGATATTTACTTACCTTCTTGCATCTAATATGCGAGAAGGCTACTGAACTCAACGTAATTACTTTGACACATATGTTTGTGCATCGGGAACTCATGCGTGTTTAGTATATTGACGACCGCATGGCGTGGAGGTCAGTATACATGCACAAATATATGAGGTCGTGGGAGTCGATTCCCACACAGGACAAAATCTTTATGTGCATAAACATAAATGTTTGTTCTATATATTATTGTATCTATTTACAAAGAGAAACCATAATACAAGTTCTCAATGATCTTAGCTTGAAACTAATTAATTGATGTAATTGTAATAGAATATTTATTTATTTATTCAATTGAAGTCAATAATAACTATTGCTGTGGAATACAGGTAACCCAAAGGTTTGTATTAGACAAAGTTCCAACGTCGGTATTAAACCACTAGAGCAACTGAAAAAGCGCCTTGGAAAAGTAATTAAATAATTTAATGCTTAAGATAAATGATCTCTACCTAAACTGTATTAAGAAGAGAATACAGTTCTTAATGCAAATACTAAGTTTTAATTTCAAGCCTACAAATACTAAGTAGAAATAGTTCGAAATTCTGTTGCAATTATTAATTAACTTTTCTTCGATTTCACCATCTGACAATGCCGGTGCAATAATGTAAGGCAAAACTAAATAATAATACGAAAACATTATCCAAGTTTAATAGAAATCAGCGTCGAGGCGTATTTACACGACGAGAATTTTGATAACGTACTGGCGCGCGATTGTGGGTGACTCAATTAAAGACCAACGAATAAGAAGCACGCTAAGATTGCAATAAGTTTACTAACAAAATTGTTAAAGACTCGTTATGATCACGCTTCGTGGAAAGAGTACAACTTTCGCAACCTTGGCGGGGACGTCGCCTCCTTATCTGGGGGCACGATATCTGACAAACATTCGGGCGGCGGCGTTGCGCAAAGTAAATAGACATGACCTTGGAAATATTAGGAGCGCCTGTCGTACAACTATAGCATGACGAGTTGCCACCGCGAAGGTGAGTTTGCGCAGGAGTTGCGATCCTTGAAAAAGTGGAGACGTTGCGTAATATAGATCACTGACCTGTGTAACCATGTCCCAGTAGAATCCATCGAGCATGGACTTTCCATGCTGGTGTTGTCTGCAGAGAGCGGGCCAAAGGGAAGCGCGGACGGGGCTGTTGATCGGCCAGGAGTTTTCTCTGATGACGAGCTTCAGTTCACGCTTCCGAGCCTGCTGCAGCAGCGGCTGGAGCTCTTCGAAGGTTTTGAGGGGCGCTTTCTTGCCTGCGAATAACGGGGAGGGTAAGCACTGTGTCCACACTGTGGGGGTGTCAGGAGCGGCGATGGACTCCGCGCTAGCTGCGCGGAACGCGGCCGGTTCTATGTACATCGCACTGTTGGCGCGCAACACATGCTTTCGGTGCGCGTGCGCCGGCGGCACTGACGCCGCAGCCGCAAGCCTCCGGATAATGCGATAGCACGCCTCAACACTGTCACACTTCGATTGTTTATTAACCGTGTGATGCGGCACGGTCTTTATGACTACTTGTAGTTTTATAATTAGGTAAGTATTAATTACAGTTGCCGTCCTTTCCCTTGCCAAGTACCAGGAACTAAAAATAATGTATGACGAAAGTTATTGTGTTTTTGTTTATTCATGATATCAGTGTAATGTTTACGTCAAATAAAAACACGCACATACATTGCCCAGATATCACACTAAAACATCATGTTCAGTACAGTTCTAAAACTATGAAGTAAGAAACTCAGTCTTGGCCCAGTGCCAGCAGAAATTTTCGTAGTGCATACGTAACCGCTTTATCAACCTTACCCTCAATCAGCACCAGACATCATAAACAAATTATCAAATAGACAGTATAAATATTGTGTTTGTTGTTTATTATGAATCTCTAAATTGAGACACGGGGACAGTCAATAATTTATTTCATAAGATTATTATCAATTGACAACCCTAAAATAATGCGACAACCCTAATTTCTTGCTTTAAAACAAGTATAACTTACACTCATTAAATAATTATGTACCTACTAACCGGAAGATCTACATTACGCTTTCTACTTTGTAATTTAACATGTGTTATAGGGTCTGTGTTGAACAATAGGCTTCCGACTTTGCAGTCATGTTTAGCACTTCAATGAAGTAAAGCCTTCCTAACCTGCAGTAATATTTAAAATCATAATATATCTTTAACGCGTTACGCTGTGCAAACTACCAGCACACAAACGAAAAAAAATGGTAAGTCGTTTCTGAGTAACACCATTAAGCTTTAAAATTAACTGCCGGCTCCTGTGTTTCCTAGTTCCTACAATCCCGGGTCTTTGAATCGGTGCGTGAAACGGCATTTTAGCAGGCCGTCATGAGTGCGCTTTGTACCGTGCTTATTTCGTGTCACATTAAAAAAAAACGTTATACATATTTGGTATAAGTACATTACATAAAATACTTGGGATAGTAGAAAAATGTGACATGGGTCAAAAATAGCCTCCTAGCACGCTGAAGTGTTAAGTAAACAAACTCGGTGATAAGGCTATCTCAGTCGCCGCTCTACAGATTAACACAAGCCGCTAACATTAAAAATATTTAAACTTGTAAAATTAATGAATCACGATATCATTAACTATGTAGCCGTGTGATAATTTGTAATAATTGGTTTGTGTATAGGGTTGTCCAAAACCAGCGGGTGTGGGTGTGATTTCATGTAATAAATTCCAAATAAAACGCTCATAGAAAAAGTTGAAACAGGCGAGGCACGTTGGTTCCGAAGGTCTATATGGGGGAGTCTTTGACCCAAGTAAGAGGCCGTATTACGCAGTTTGAAATCTTCTGGAGGAACTAGATGAGGACGCCACACATCTGCGACCGATAATATGAGTACATAAAAATGTTTATTCATGGTCTAATACCTATTGTACAAGCTCTGTTTAAATTTGGACTACATGGCCCTGTGTGAAATGTCCAAGGATATTACCACCGCAATGCCCGATATTCTGCAGTCAAATTGTAACGCTTCACAATGCTGTTCCAGATTGATGCGTGTAAAGGATGATTCTACATACATACATAATGTCATGCCTCTTTCCCGTAGGGGTAGGCAGAGATCATATCCTTCCACTTGCTACGATCTTGGCACACACTCTTAGCTTCATTCACACTCAAACACGCTTCAGTTAAAAAAAATTGGTCAACCTCAGAAAAATGACGTCCACTTTCCTTCATTTTCTTGGAAATGAAAAATGGAGCACCTATGAATGTCAAAATAACTTATAAACTAACATAAAATACCCATTACTACGGGCAGGAGCCTGAGACGAATCTGGCAAAAAGTTCCCAATAACTACTATCGTAGCAGAAGGCATAAGTTGTTTGCAGTACCGAACAGTGGCTCGGCGCCAATCACCTATACCACGCAGCCTTTCATCACTCAATGCTCTCCTAGATAGCAATCCTGAATGTGACCTGTATGCGGATGGATGGTCTTAAATTTTGTCGGACTGCCTGAGTTATTGTGAAAGAAAGGTATGAATGTGTGCGTGTATTCTTAATGTAACTTCTGTCTATTACAGTTAATTTTATTTTAAATTTTATCTGATTAATTTAATTATTGTTGCTGAGTAAAAATAAAAATAAATAAATAAAGAAACCCCTCCAGGCCTGAATTGAATTATTAAAAATAAAAAAAAAGATTGAAGGTGCTATTAAAAAAACTAAAACTTAACTATCCCATCCCTCTTTTATATATTAGGTCGGGGAAAAAGTATTTTCGCATAACGTAGGTATAAACTTATTATAAAATTTTTTTGACTGTACTATTTGTGTCTGGCTGGTTTTGGTAACATTAAAAAGGTTCCATTATAAAGAAAAGAAAAAAATTAAAAAAAGTTGTTTCCCGCTATTTTTCATTTGTTTTTCTCTCCGTAAAAATGAGTGAATCTAATGAAGAAATTCGATACATTTTAAAATTTTATTATAAAAAAGGCAAAAATGCAACTCAAGCAGTAAAAAAAATTTGTGATGTTTATGGACCTGATGCAGTGTCAGTAAGAGTAGCACAAATTTGGTTCAAACGTTTTCAGTCCGGAAATTTTGATGTTAAAGATGCACCTCGCTCTGGTCGACCTGTTACGAATAAAATGGACGCCATTTTTGAAAGAGTGGAGCAAGATCGGCATATTAGTAGTTACGATGTAGCTGAAGAACTGGGAATTGACCACAAAACAGTTTTGACCCATTTGAAGAAAACTGGTTATACAAAAAAGCTCGATATTTGGGTGCCACACGAGCTCACTCAAAGAAACTTAATGAACCGTGTACTCATTTGCGATTCATTATTGAGACGTAATGAAACCGAGCCGTTTTTGAAGAGATTGATAACTGGCGATGAAAAGTGGATCACGTACGACAAGAACGTGCGAAAAAGGTCGTGGTCGAAAGTTGGCCAGGCTTCACAGACTGTGGCCAAACCTGGCCTAACACGAAATAAGGTGATGCTGTGTGTATGGTGGGATTGGAAGGGCATTGTTTATTATGAGCTTTTACCGCCTGGCAAAACCATCGATTCTGATCTTTACTGCCAGCAACTGATGAGATTAAAGGAAGCAGTCGAGAGAAAACGGCCGGAATTGATCAACAGGAAGGGTGTGGTCTTTCATCACGATAACGCTAGACCACACACATCTTTAGCCACTCAGCAAAAATTAAGAGAGTTCGACTGGGAGGTCCTAGTGCATCCACCATATAGCCCTGACCTTGCGCCTTCAGATTTTCACCTGTTTCAGTCTCTGCAGAATTCTTTAGGTTCTGTAAGGTTGACCTCAAGAGAGGACTGCCAAAACTATTTGTCCCGTTTTTTTGATCAGAAGTCCCAAAGTTTCTACAGTAACGGGATAATGTCTCTGCCCACAAAATGGCAGAAAGTTATTCAACAAAACGGTACATATATATTGTAAATAAATGTAAATAAACTTTGAAAAAAATGTCTTGACTTTTCATACAAAAATACGAAAAGACTTTTTCCCCAACCTATTACAAAAGACTTACGTGACACCATATCCCAATCCATATTTACTTCGCGTGCCCAATCCCGGATTATTAAAAAACTTTTTGAAACGATTGTAACCCTATATATTCCACTGTTTCACAAGAAAACTACAAATACCATATATGGGTACTGCAACAATAACTCAATTAGTACAACTCTCTTTGTCAATGTTGGACCTTCCACTGTTGTAGTTATTATGCGTTTTATAATAAAGAACACTAAGCCTTATGTGTGATGTTATTCCTTCTTGCGTTAATCTTTGCATTATTTGCAACACAAATTATCAATATATTGTAATATATTCTTATTACAGAACATAATCTAATCTTGTACTATCTTACTAATATTAGAAATGTTAAGTTTATGTTGTATGTTAGCCACATACGACTTATTTATAGGCCATGTCCAAAGGATAGGATCAAACAGATATACAGAATGATAGGATATGTTTTTTCAATTCAACTAAGACTGTCAGATCCTACTTAATATTATAAACGTGAAAGTTTGAATGTGTGGATGGATGTTTGTTACTCTTTCACGCAAAAACTACTAGAGCGATTGTGATGAAACTTTGTACGTGTATAGCTGCAGTCCTGGACTAACATATAGGACACTCTTTACCCCGATATTTCTTCGGGAACGGGGACCACGCGAGTAAAACCGCAGGGCGCTGCTAGTAGAACATATAGTTAATATTCTTGATTAAAACACTTCTTACGGCGAATACTTCTCAATTCCTACGGATATACATAGATACAAGGAGAAAATTATACGCCAACATTTCACAAACTGTATTTTTGGTCCCATTTAACGAGCCTATTGCCGCTTAAAGAACCTCGTCCATTGCTCAGCAGATGCAGCACTTGAAGACGAGTTTCGATTGGGTTTCTAAGGTCTTGGTTGTATCCCCTTACACCGTAATATGTAAGGCTACCTTACTTTTAGTGATACTAACACAATACAACGTAGGCACCGCTTGAATCAGATTTTAAAAAAACCTACCATTTTGTACAAAAGAAATTTTGAGATATGCGTGTTCCGTCGCAATTAGTGACATTACTCATGATGTAATATTAGGTTTAAGGTTATTGTTATGGTGGACCAGGCATTTATTAACACGTTTTTAAAGACCAATTAATTCAGAGCCAGAGAATTGAGCGCAGTACGAAGTGAGCGTAACCCGAATTTTTAAGCCTCAGTCTACGGAAATTTGCTTATTTTATGAAGCAGCTAAAAATAAAGACAACCTAATAACACAATGAATAATTCCAAAACATGAATTGCGTATGGTAATATGGTGTATAGGGATCCTACCAAGACCTGGGGAGCGCAAGCCAACCTCACCTGCAAGTGGTGCACCTGCCGATCAACGGACGAGGCTCTGGAAAACATAACAGTGCCCGGTAAACGGCAATAGGCTCGCCACCTTTTACGTGGGACCAACTATATAATTGGCGAAGTGTGGGCGTATAATATGCCTCTCCCTACCCCTTCGGGGAAATAGGCGTGAATTTATGTATGTTCTTATGTTATGTATTTATGCATTATTTTCTAACACAATATCTGCATACGCATTAAAAAATCTAGATTTCAAGGCCTTACAATATAAACTAGTAAACAATACGTCGTAAAATTGCACTTTATCGTACTTTACACATTATTGATTGTCACGTCAATCATTTTTAAACGTATTATGAACACATTTTTATGAGAACATTGTAATATAGGCAAGTAAGGATTACTGCTGGTCTTTTTGGTGAAAGCCTTAAGGTAGCAATTGCAGTTGTTCTAATTGTATTAACATCTTTCTGTCGGGAAACATGAATGAAAATATGACGAGTTTCTTGCCCTATCATTCTATAACCAAGCTTCTGCCCGCAGTGAATGGACGCGTTAGTTTTGAAGTGGACGTTTATAAGAGTTTTATTGAGCCAACCTTTCGTCTAATTATCTTAAGTCTAAAAAAAGGCTTTTCTTTGTTTTATCAATATATTTATTTAATAGGTTATGGGACCTGCCGAAACAAAACAGACACTCACTACGACATTTTTGAACCACATTACTCCTTGAAACATCAAATAAAGCACATTCCGTATAAAAATATTTGTTCTGGTCTGGGTGTTTTCTATGTATATTAAGTACGTATTTACAAAAAAAAAAATATTTAAGTATGTTTATCCGTTATTTAGTATACATAACACAAGTTCTTAGTGATACTTATCTTGGGACTAAATAATTGGTGTTACTGTAAGGAATTATTTATTTATTATTATTATTCCATTGTATACTCATCATCATCATCAGCCATATCAACCACTGATGAACATAGGCCTCCCCAATAGGTCCCCACGTTGCTCAATCTTGTGCCTGCATCCACCATTTTCGTGGAGTATTTTATATTGTACCTACCTATATCTTCACCTAAGTCTATCATTTCTTGTATTTTTACTCAAACTATATCTTTAGTAATTCTAAATATCAATTAAACTCTAATAGCGCTCGTTATGATAAGTCGTTATGTAGAGAATTGTATATATTGTTAACTTCCGAAAAACCACTATATCACCTGTTTTACCGTATTCTTTAAGAAACTTGCAGTTTTCGAGTTAACAGTAGCCTATTACCGCAATTCCTAAGTGGTTTTAGTTCATTGCAATATCCAAATAAGTCAACCTTTGTGTGAGCGCGTTTTACTATAACTATGCTGGTGGTCACTACATATTAAGAAATAGTCGCTTTCTGTCTTTATTTATGCTTAGATCTTTAAAACTACACAACTGATTTTTAAGTAGATAGTGATTCAAAAGAAAAGTTAATATTGATACCTCCTACGTATAATATGTTAACTAAGAAAATTGCAATTATGCTTTTTTCACAAAATACCCTCTTTTTAATAAGCCAATAATATTATTAAAAAGAAGTATTATTTTGGAAAAATGCTATTTTCTTAGTTAACATATTATACGTAAGAGGTATCGTATGTAGGTCACGCGAAGTCGCAGGCAGCCGCTCGTATAATAATAATTTACTAAAACAGTAAATTAATACAATTGTAAAAGCCGTGTCACATTTTAATATCAAGAAACACGTTCTTCCCTTCAAAGTTGAAACTAAGTTCACAAAGAGCTACGTTAAGTAGAGCTACGCCGTAGCAACCGACTGTTACGTAACTGTAGCAGTTTACAGGGTATTTGTCTCGGGCCGCTTGTTCTAAGTAATTAAGTGAGTTTATAAGCTTTCCATGTTCAGCTACTTTGTTACTAGATGGCGCAGTGTGAGTATTGACTGGCAGACTAGATAAGAATTGATAATGATTTTATTTATCAAAGTAAAGGTATGACGTTAATTTAGTTAATTTTTTTATTTGACAATATATTGATAATTTACTATTAACATCTCACAAATAAGCTCGAGATTCGTCTTACAAACCAAGGTTAAGAAATGGGTTCAATTCGGATTAACGGAGACAGGACAGGTGGCATCCTGTTTGTAAGAATTAAAAAATATATAAATTTATTTTATGTAAAAGATAAAATATAATGGATAATTTAAGCCTGCTGATAGGTCTTTGTAGAATATTGCTTTCGCAGAGGATCTACTTTTGTTTACTTCAAAGAAATCTTTTTACCTCATCTTTATAAAATATTAATACAAACAAGACGGGAATGTTAATTTGCCTAAAAGAGTACATATTAAACACGTTACCTTTTCTGTATGATTCAGAATAAAGAAGATCTGATTAATTACTTGATATATTCCGAGAAATTTTGAAATTTCACATCTATTCAGCGTCATTTGACAATATGGCTCTGAAATCAATATTCATTTAAGAAAATATTTTTAGCGTAAATATGAATATTTGTCTGGGTCCCAGTGTGTCCTATGTTAAACATTATTTACGAAAGCAAGTACAGCTGAGTTTGAAGCGAGTAGCGATGTTTGAAAGGTTTAAAATTTTTAAATAATCATATTTATTTATTTATCATCATAATAATTTCAGATTAATATACTCTACAATGACCGATTCTGTGTAATCTAAGGTATCCCCTGTACAGGTGGGTAATTTAAAAATTTGAGTAACAGATTTATTGCAGTAAAAAGGACGACGACGTAACTATAACCTGCCTGCAATTTTACATACATAAACCCCGAAGGGGTAGACAGAGTCATATGATACGCCCACATTTCGCCCATTACATTTTGGACCCACTTAATAGCCAGCCTATTGCCGTTTACCGGGAACTTATATGTTCGCCAGAGCCTCGTCCGTTGATCGACAGGTGCACCACTTGCAAGTGACATAGAAGTTGTCTGTCTCGGCCATAAATTTAAAAAAATGTATTTTTATGTATATTGTTGATGTACCTTATTAAATAAATAAAGTGAGCAAATTAAATAATTAAAGGCAACGATCATTGCTTTGAATCAAAAATTGCATTTTCCTTTCACTTAATTATGTATATCATACTTTTGTCCTCGTACTCTAAAAAATAAGACTATTTTGTTATTTCTTAATGTACAATACATATTACATAATTAATATAAAAATACTTAGTCAAGATTTTTCAATTCTATAAGATATATCAAGACATTTTTACTTATTAAAGACAAACACGCGTTTCATTTATATTATTATTGCTGGAACAGCTACGGAATATTGTCGGTAATCATTTTATCACATCATGGTGATGTCTTCATAAGAAATCCAATTAGAGCAAAGTGTTTACGGACAAACTACACAAGGCGAAGCGCCAAACGTTAAATATTAATTAATTTAATAAGTAACAGCTTTAAAAGATTAATTATACCTGTGTTGTGTCATTCATAGCTTATCACAGTCTTACTTCGATTTGGTTAAGTAATCTGCATTTCACTACTACTCGTTCTTCTTCTTTTTCATTATATTCATATGCATACTTAATACTTTTATTTCAACTTTTTATTATAGTATTCCATTCTTTACACAAACTACTTTATATATTTATTGTTTATTATTTTTAATTATTTAAATAGATGCATTTCACAAATACTGCGCGTAGTAACACTTCATGCCTAGGTGTTCACGGAAGATCAGCGTCGTGACATCCTATGGTGTCCGGCAGTGTGCTGAGTGGACACCGTTTCAGTACATGGTTTAATGTTGTATTTTGCTTGTGTAAATTTAATTGTTGCTTATTCTGTGTACTTAATTACTATGTTTATTTGTACTGAATAAATTTATTTTCTTTCTTTCTTCTAAATTTAGTCAAAAAGTATTGACAGTAATTTACATTGCAGATATAAAAAAGTTACGGATTAGGGACTTGGTGGTACTTGGCTACCAGCATACTTTCTTTTACTCTGATTACGGATGACGTCACGTCTTTGTAATTATTGTGCCTATTAACGTTTTCGTTTTCCAACATTTTAATTAATAAACCAAATAATGTGAGAACACTCGAGTAATAAGCAAGTAATTACAATGTTGCTTTTCGATGTTAAGTTATATTTTCTGCTAAATTGACGACCGATATGGCGTGGTGGCGTGTATACCCGCTCTCCGATCTTGAGGTCGTGGGTTCGATTCCCACACAGGACAAATCTTTGTGTGCACAAACATGAATATTTGTTCTGGTCTGGGTGATTTCCTATGTACATATTAAGTATGTATTTACAAAAAAAGTATTTATGTATGTTTATCCGTTTTTATTTTATTGTAAACACGGATATTCATTACATAAGCCACATTTGTTAGACATATTTTAGAATTAAATAAATATTTCTGACACTTACACCAATTATTTAGTTCCAAGATAAGTATCATTAAGAACTTGTGTTATGGATACTAAATAACGGATACACATACATAAATACTATTTCTTTTTTTTTGTAAAAAAAAATTATATATTTATTGTTACAAACTTTTTTTGTTTTGTTAAGATATCTTATTGCATTTTCTCATTAGTAATTATCAAGTATCACAATTAATTAGTTCGAGGATAACGGTGTGGGCATCACGATAATTAATATTACTTTATAAATATGTATAACTAGTTTTTAAAATTTTATTGGGACAGCTGTTTGTTATCCCAAATATAATAAAATAAATTGTATAAGTGTACGTGTATTTTACGAGAGATGTATAAACAACCAGATGTTGTCAAATGTTCCACAATTTTCCATTAAAAAGTCGCGTGAAATATACTCTTAACACAACATGTAAAACACCTTAAAATTTTCCTACAATGAAAAGTAGCCCCGATTAATTATCAAAACAGTTTAAATAAGCTCTCCGGCTCATTAATTTCATCTTTATTACATATAGTATCGTAAAATATGTAACGTCGCATAAACGCGTCGGGAACTTTGTTTTGGCAAATCTCCTATTTGTACCGAAACATTCGTTGATGCCGGAACGAGATATCGTGACTCCGAGTCTTGTTCAAACATTCCCCAATATTCATTATTTCTTTACAACCGTTAATATATTATATGATTTCAGACATTTGATTTCAGCTCAAACCAGTTTTCTCGACCAAGCCGGTTTATTTTAGTTTTTATTTTTGAACACTATGCTACAGGAAAGCTATATATAGCACTATGCTATGCAAGATGTGTTTACCTATAATTATAAGAACAGTTAGTTGTTTAATGTATATTGTTGTAATTTTTATTGTAGTTAATGCTGTGTCTTATGTTGGTAATCCAATAAATAAATAAATAAAGTTTCAGACATTTCAAGTCAAAAGCTTGTTTTATATTTGCAAGAATATAAAAGTGTAATACGTGAAAATATTATAAAATAATAAATATACTTTATTGTGTTTGGGTTAAGACCTAAGAAACGCAAGTCAACCTCACCTGCAAGTGGTGCACCTACTAATTAACGGACTAGGCTCTGGCAAATATACAAGTTCCCGGTAAGTGGCAATAGGCTCAATATGGGCGTATATTTTTATTAAAAAAAGGATTAAATTGAATTACCTATGAATAAGTACTAAAAAACAGACAAACATACTTACACACCTTTTTTTATAAATACATACTTCATATATATAGGGAACATCCAGACCAGAACAAATATTCATGTTCAAGCACACAAAGATTTGTCCTGTGGGATTCGAACCAACGGAATGCAGTGCAGGCATACTGACTTCTACGCCATATAGATCGTCTATATCGGTCGTAGCACAGAGAAAGTACAGTATCTATACTATCAATATTTTCAATAAGTATCCCGCCTCGACCGTTGATCTTGGCGAGAGTTTGGCTTGGGATCCCCAGTTCTTGGTAGAATCACAAGTACAATGTACACCTAAGGTGTGCCTTAAAAGTTTGACGTGTCTATCTGCGATATCGTAGCTTCTAAACGAATGTACCGATTATTATACGGTTCTTTGATTGAAAACTGACTTGATCGAGATGGTTTTTAGCTAGAATTCATAAAGATCTTTTTGTTAGCTGACTTATGGATTTTAGACGCTTTCAAAATCCAAGACACAGAACCAAGTTAGGATAAAAATAAACAAAATCAAATACTTTAGACTGTGTAATCAGAATACGCTTTATAACCTAATGCCAAATAAGTACTGCATTTCAAAAATATTCCTTGAGCAAAAATCAGACTGGCTGTAGCTATAGGGCCTAACCACAGCGCCCAGCGTTCAACGCACTGTTTGGACGCAAAAAGCTGAGAGAATAAGAACCAATCACCATACAAAACGTTAGTTTTCTATGGACAAAAGCTGAACACAGCTGAATAAGAGTGGTTAGTTACATTCGCCACAACCTGAGCATGCCATTTAGTTTCCTACGCCTAGAGGAGCGCATACCATGCCTAAATACCTATAAACTATGTAGCCATTTTTTAACTAACAAACGCCATTTACTATAATTAACCGTACCTATCTGAAATTCTTGATCATACAAAAGTCATTAGTGACATAGCTAGCAACCGAGTGGTTTATTAAGAAACTAGGTTATAATGATCAAATGAAAACTGATTATTAGATAAGATTATTAAATAAAACAGCCTTACTCCTACTCTACTAAATAAGTTAGCAGTATTTAACATTCGTACTTTTGTCATAGTGAAAACAGATCAATAGACTCAGAAAAGTCCCCTTATTTCAGGAATATTGCACAGCGTAATTTTTAATACCACTAACAGTTCCATAATGTCATAAAACTTAATTTTTTTAAATTATCTAATTATCGGAACACTCTAAATGAAAGAAAAGAAATTATGGGTTATATTTATAACTAAATCATACAAAACATTTCGTCACACATAAAATAAAACTAAAGGTACGGCGTTTTTGCAGTTACTTACATTTTTTTAATTCGACTCTTATTACAAAGTGCGTAACATTTTGAAATTTATAACGCTTGAACCAGAGCCGATTGTGTAACTTCAAAAGACGATTCTGATGTGTATAACATTAAAGTGACATAATTAGGAAGCCGACCCAGGCTTTGAGACAGATAGAGATCAAATAAATTTAAATGTAATGCAAAGAAAATAAATCATATCCAAAAATAAAAAAACTGTATGTTTACTACTTTATTCGCATTACGCAAAATGTTGTACCACTTAGTTTTTGAGCAGTGTTTATCAAAACAGTGTAATTTTGTGGTAACACAAACCCTTAACACAAGAGCCGCGAACTATCTTCGTCTTCCTACTTTGATCATATGATTCTGACTTAGATAATGCTTGTCTTCAATGGAGATTTTAAAACTAAATTATAACTATGAGCATAGCTAGAATCTAGATCGCCATTGGCTACTTAATTGCCAAAAAATCAGAACACGACTCTTGTTTAAAATATTCCTTTAAGTACATAGTAACTAATCTTTTCAGACTTTTAAAGCTAGATAGGTTTTTGTTGCTCATTCTGGCACAGGTATTTTTATTTATACCAAAAGGTGCCACTCTTCTCTGGTATCTTGATGGTGATCTTTTAGGGCTTGCAACACCAGCTTCTCTTTTTTTTAAAAGAGGAGTCAATCTTATTACTTTATTCTTTAGCTATTTTATCATTAAACTCTAATCAAGCACCTGCCCGCAGTGAATAGGTGCTTTAGTTTTTTAGTTGATGTTCTTAAAAACTTTATTGAGCCAAGCTTGAATAAAATTTCAAATATTTTGGTAAAAGATGTGTCAAATAACTTGGTTTTAAAGATCCAATTTACATCACTCCTTAAATGGCTTTGAACCGTCTAGAACAGTTGTAACAGAAATTTGGTGAGGATGTAATATATATAAAAAATGTATAGTCTATGAGTGGACTTTATCCCTACGTATATTTAAGCGCCAAATATTTGAGAACACGCTCTAACGCTCTTAACAATAGACACGGTGTCGAACGTACTGGCGCTGATTGTACTTACATACGAATGAGGTATGGTCATTTATCGTAGCGCAAATTTGCTGCGGTGGAGTCATATTACCACTCTAATTTTGCCTATGTTATTGTGCACCTCAACAGATGGCGGGGCGCGGGCGGTGCCCCACCACATGCGCTGGCGCATGGTATTGGTTGATAAAATCAGATCATATGTAACTAATGTAGCAAGGCCTACTTTGTATCTCTTTTATAATTAGTATTATTTTTATGTGTTTGTTGTGTGTTTATCAATAAATCAATATTATAGATATTGTTCCTACATGAACACATATGAACTTTGTTTTAAGTAAATTAGTAATTTTTAATTCTTTCTAGTATATATAAAAGTCCGTAATGCAATTATTTTACATAAAAAAATTAATTTTGTGGCCTATACATTTATGCATAGGCTTAAATTTATTTATAGACAACATTAAGACAGATAAGTCAACACTGATTCTAGTGGGTTGAGACTATATAAAATTTAGTTGTATAAGTACATATATTATACTGCATGGATAATTAAAAATTAATATCTAAATAAATCATTTCATAAACAGCTTTTAATTTCAATTAATACTTTAAATACATCTAATTAGCGGTTTTGATAACATTATACTAAGAGATAAAGTATATTCCATATGCTTACATTTGTCCCATTACATATCAGATAAGTCCTTATCAGCAAAGATTTCTGCAGAGATAAGAAATAGTAATCACATGAGTTTGTTAGCACTTATTCTTTAAGATAAGGCAGTAATGTGGGTGACATTACCTATTACAAGATTATCTCAAGGAGACTTACGAATATGGATTTTGGAATACGGTAGGTAGTTTTATTGATTGCCATGGGGTACTGGCCTAGAATAGTGCCCCCTCTTTTATCTTACAGAGGTTTGTAAGGAGTCAATGAAAATAATTCCAACCGGATGATGAGCAGCAGTGTCATTCAGCATACTAGCTTGAACTGAGATCACCAACCCACCTACCCAATGTGGTGATTATGGGCAAATACCCCCAATAGAATGTAATCTATTAGGAGGCCAATGTTCAGCAGTGGACTTTATGAGGCTGTTAAGAGAGGTAGTTTAATTATATCATAAAAATCATTGCAAAAATGGAAAGTGGACAACTAATGCCACTTTCACATAAATAATTACTATAAGTCTGGTTTAACAGAATTCACCAGTTTTATGCTGAATACATGGCTAATGAGTATGTATTAGTTAACTTTCACTTAATGAAATCTATCACACTTATTTCGGTAGAATTGTCTTGTAGTGAGAGTCTAATTAGACAAAACTGATGCAAAGTACAATTTCTATCCATGTAGGATCTAAGGAACGTCTTTATAAGAATGAAACAGTATTTGTACACATTTTGATGATGAGATGTTTTATCAGTCAAAACTTAGAATTAGGTGTTTGTAATGACAATATGAATGTCAATGATATTTAGGGAATGTTAAGTCAAAGTCTGTTATTGTAATTTAAACACTTGAATTAAATTGACCTGTACATTTCTATTTTATATTATTTTGAAGGATTTAGAAATAATATGAAGTGTCTTAATTTTGATTATTCTATTTATGTTAGAAAAAAATATTCAAAGATAACTACGTATGTATTTTTAATATTATGTAGTATAAATATATACTGTAGTTATTTTGCAGTAATAATATATTACTCAATTTACTAATGTCTAAATAGGAATAATTGATTATTATCTTCTAAAACAATTGTGAACAATACAAGTACTCATTACATTGAAGTGCATACTTACTTAATTATTTGTAATAATGTATAATTATGGTTTTCAGTGAGAACAGCATGCAGTGTGGTATCTCAATGAAAATGGTGAAGTTCTATTGTTACAGTACAAGTGTTTAGACAACACACCTCTACATTTCACAAACAACCACTCACAGCATTGTGCTGTTTCGCAGAATTCATAAATTGATGCTTACTTCGTACTAAATAAAGTATTCTTTAAAAATAAAAACTTTTTATAGCACGTGTTTACTTTAAAATTTAGGTGCAAAGCCTGTTAAGCCAATGCTAAATAGATTAAGTAAATAAAATGTAGAATGTCTGTTTATTTTAGGATTTATTTAAAGTTGGAATATAATATAAACAATTGAAAGTGGATATGGCACATTGAGATGTTGCCTAAGATCAGATATCACCAACTAAAATCAATAATAATTAATCTGATGATATGAAAATAACTTTGAGTGATAAGGCCACCCATTGTATATACCTACCTGTTTATTTTTTTTGTTTTTATGTGTAATCTTTATCATTGTGTATAAGAAAGAGTAAATTATTATTATTATAACTTGCGTGGAAATGAAGGATCTATAATTTACATAGAAGCAAAATGTGATGTACTTCAATGCATTATTGCAGTTATGTGTAAACAGATTTAAGTTATCCTTTATAGTACTTTTATAGATTATAGGATTGCAATACAATAGTATTATATGCTAGAGTTGTGTTACAAAACTCTCAGAATCTCCGAATTCATTCAATCATCACCATTATATAATTATAATCTTTATGCCTTTAGCATATATATAATAGTTAAAATGAATTTGTTAAAATGAAATTGTCTTGTCTATAATAGATATTATTCATTCAACCTTTTTGTAAATTAACTGATCTTCTGATAAGTCATTGATGGAAATATTTGTACCACTGTAACTTTAAAAATATGAATAATACATGGTTCTCAAATTATCACTGGTGTGACAAAGGACAAACTAATTTTCGAACATATGATAATCAATAAAGAAATATATGATGATTTGCATTTAATGTCAAAGCATTTTAAATTTTATGCCAGTTTTGATGGGGTTCACGATGGTAAGGTAAAGTAAAACAAAAGTAAAGTAAATATAATTACCTGGTGGACTGTCAGTAAGGATGGTGATACCAGTGGGGTCTACATGAGGGGGAAACGCCTCATACAAGTCGGGTTCCTCTTCTAGCACGGCCGACAACATAGCGGAGGGCATTCCGGATCCACACACACACTCACTACAATTACACACTGCACTTCACTACACTGGACTCCCCGAGTGTCCACTGTGAAGCTCACTCTGCAGAGCCACCCCGAGCCATTCCTAACTGGTGCCGGTCCGTAACACACCAAGAGTCTAAGTCAAATCTTGCTGCACCATCTTCAAATCTGTAACAACATTCAAATCACTGTTACTGTGTCAACACCACCAATCACTAGTACATACTGATAATATTATGGAACAGTGAAGCGTTTATGACGCCCCAGATAACTGATCTTTACGGGCTAAATGATATAAGTTATCTAATTGATTATAATTAAAACTGTTTAAATCAGCTGATTGTTACACTGCCAGGGCAGACTTGACATTTTATTGCTATTTTAAGACATCGGGCAGCTGATCGGGCGATCTTCAATGTCAGATGCCAAATCCGAAATGTGAGAGAGCACTCTATCTCGACTATAAATTAGACAATGTAGTGTGAATCGCTTAATCTAGACGTGTGGCACGGAGCAATGACGACTCACCGCAATCCTGGCGATAAATGATGCGGTACAGGATCTGCGCCTCCGTATTGGCCGCTGTGGAGTCCCCGCGGCAACTAAGCCCAGTGGCCCGTTCCCAGTTCAACGTAATTACGAATAGGATAATAGTCTCGAATGGGGGTCGACGCTTTCGCTTCGTCACTTAAGCGAACCATACAGAAGTACATTACACAAATATATCTGTAACTGACCGTGTACACAGGGACATTGTATTATTTTTATAAATCGCGATTTTCGTTTATTTGATTTATTTTAACCCCCTACTTCGATAATCTAATAGTCGATGTATCCAGTGAAAGTCGGTATTTAAAATAAATCAACAAAATGATTGTAATTATAACTGAGACTGGTTCTCGTTTTCAAAGAAAAAAATACGTCTGTCAATCAAAATCGCACAATATTCTAAGCGCGATATCTATTATTATCTATCAGGAGATCGCGAAAACGCTATATCGCAGCCCTGCCTGTCGCTGTTCGTTCAACAAGGAAGACCATAGATTAAACTGGAGGAGGGTAGTGTAGTGTGTATAAATGTATGCAATGTCTAGGTACTTAATCTGTGGATTAAGCTAGTTAAGAATAGACCTCTCCATAAAACCTGCAATAATACCCCATCAATGCATTCGTTACAAATTTACATTTAAAATATACTCGAAATTTTTGTTTTCGTTTTCAGCGTTCGGTATTTAATAAAGCCTGCCAATATTTTTTATGATATAATATGACATGTAATTATTGATGGTTAAAAGTTGTTGAATAATAATATTTATTAATGTAAGCCAAACGCTGACGAACGGCGATAGAACATGCCGACCATTGTTATTATTTTAATAACACAAACACAATTTATACCATAATTTTGGAAATCAATGGTATGAATCTAATCCGATGATTTTAGAGCTTAAGTGAATTTTAGCAATTAAATTTAGAGACAACTTTACCAGTATACATTATAAACGAAATTTGTACAAATACACGTAGGAATAGGAAGTTTGGATGGATTAGTGAGAGATTATAAGTTAAAATTATGAAACCTTTCATTGGGCTCTGTTCAGTCAAAAAAAGGAAGAAAAGTATCCTTGATAGTTATTTCTGCTTCACTGATGTACTCAGTCTCATAATCAGTCTCACAATCTCAGAAAGTCCAACTCCTAAGTGTTAATGCTTGAGATAACTATTGCAAACCGGACCTTGGAGATGCTGAAAATTTTAGTTCTTAGTTTTGCCGCAGGACTATATTTATGACGCCTGTCTCTAACCAAAAATTAAATATACATTTGTTATAGCTGCATAAAGGGGATGCGGGCATGAAAGTGCAATAAACATAATGAGATATATTTATTTCTACAAGTATTTTATATGTGATATATTTTTTATATGTTGATTTAGGATTTTCTTTCATAAGTAAAAGTATAAATAAATAAAGTCAATGCCCTAAAACTATACTTTTGATCGACTTGAACAGATGAGGTAGTTCTTAGTTCGAGTTAATGTATTTTTTTTAACCCAATTCCATACTGTATTTACAATACTGTGGCATCGTTCTGGTTAGGTAGGTAGGTTTTGGTGTTTATGGTATTTTCTTTTCTTTTTGTGTATATTCTGTGGTCATAGTGTAATGTCAATGTCTTACTGACAATGTCTACCTGACAGAGACAACAGTCAAGTTGTGAGTTTGATTGAACTTTGTTGATTCACTCCACTAAACTGAAATAATATTAATTGTAGAAGATATTGTTGTTGCTTTTGTATAATTTTATGGATGACCTACTTCATTATTAAATAAAGCTGAAATCTCAAAATGTCTTCGAAATTGGACACATTAAAAGGTATTCCATAATTACTGTAAAAAGTTTATGACACTGGTAAGGTTTCAATAACATCTATTTTCTTTAATTTTGCAGATACTGTTGTCGTATTATTAAATGCGGCTGCTGATAACGATAATTCAGTCAACAACGTCGTTATTAAGTCATTGACAAAGGTGGCAAATGTTTACCCAAACGAAGTAATAGAAATATTTTGTGAATTTTACAAAAACACCGTGAAATCCAATACAACGCAATTGGGAAATATCGTGAAGTTCGTATATTTTGTTTCTGTTCCTTTTCTTTAGAATGTGTTGTAGAAATTACATTTATTCTTGCTATTTCATAAAAATGCTAATTGATATTTTTCATCCACTTCTACCTTCAACAATTGTCTCCAAAATGTACCCTTTACTTACTGGAGTATGTTCTTATTAGTAAGTGTATGGTATTTAATTTAAAAACTAAAACAATGTAAACACATGCTTAATTTGTGAGGTAGAATCGGAAAAAAAACAAGGGAGACTGGTTACTACCACACAGTACCATGTATTTGATTTTGTTCTGACAAATTGCATTATAACATTAAGTCTATATAATGACAGGCATGCATGGTGTCACTAAAGACCTAGAGATATACCATAATTACATTAAGTCTATATAATGACAGGCATGCATGGTGTAATTAAAGACCTAGAGATATACCATAATTATACTGATCCTCTAAAAACATTGTGTTTTCACATGAAAAATACTGATTGAGCACCTAATAGGCTTTTAGCCAGCTGAGTTTTTATTTCTGGTATGCAAATAGGTTCGATTAGGTTAGCAATTTATATATTTTGATGACTCGTAAAATTCAAGCCCTAATTAAATGTATTAATGAATTTAAAAAAGCAAACAGACTAAAAAATTGTATTATCCGAACATGATGTATGTTGCTTTTGTTTTTATTTTAAATATTGAACTATTTGCATGCATGTGTTGATAAGCAATAGACTAGCATCGCTTTATTTAATAAACAATATATTTTATTACTTTCCAGAGTATTAGAGCAAACATGTGTCAATCAAGTAAAAAGACTAAGGGAGCCCGTGGCAGTAGAATTGGTCAGTTCCATGCTTCGGGCAATGACAGAAAACCCACAGTACGAACCCACTGTTCAACTTGGAGCCTCGGCAGTTCTTGTGGCGGTGGGGCATGAGTACTTAGACCTGGTGAGTTGCACTTTCAAAATTCCTATATATTTATTTAAGCATGGCTTCATGACGAAGCATGTGTGAATGTCAACTATTCTAGAAGCACTACTTCACTAGAGCAGCGGTTTAAAAGAAAATATTTGGTGTTGAGAGATTTTAAGTAATACAATACTATCGAAATCTGTCATGTAATAGTATAGAGATTAAAGTATAAACTTGTAAAGTTAAAGTTCCATACAAAGCTAAATTAAAAAACAAAATGATTCAAGCACCTAAAAGACAATGAACATGTTGATCTGCCCACTAACATTTAAGAGTGTAATCTATAATAAATTATAGCAATGTAATGATTCCATGAAACCAATACTTTTGTAATTTAAATTTGGCTCAAAAGAGCTCTTATGAACGTCAAAACTTAAAAACTAGCACGCCCATTCACTGTGGGCAGGAGCTTGATCGTAAAATAACGGGGAAGAAAATCGTCAAGGTTAGTTTTTCTCCCGCCTGTTACAAGAAAATGTACTTAGTAGTAAAACAATTTGACTAGTCGACAAAATATTGTATTTTCAACTTAGATACGAGTATGTTGTGTTTGGTCTCTTTTGCTCAAATCCAAAATGGTGGTTATGTGATATAAACCAGACACTACTTAATTAAGTATAATAATAATTATCTTGGAACTAAATAATTGGTGTAATTGTCTGAAAATATTTATTTATTATTTATTTAAGGAACAAATAAACAATGTAGATAAGCAAGGTCATAATTGTATATCAAAAGATAAACAGAACATAAATACATTGAAATGAGTCATAACAGTAACATGAAAACCAGATGTCAGGCATGTGACGCTGAATCATTGCAATGTTACAATTATGAAATACTTTTAGTAAATAAATAGATACTTAATTAATTTTCTATACTATAGAAAATTTATACTTTATAGCGTTACCATACCTATAAAATAGTTTGCCTGAGGATATATGCCGGGCAAGATAAAAATAATTTTAAATGAGCACTTAAGAAGTATTTTATAGCTTAACTTAATATTTAAGTTTTTATTTTGTAAGTTAGAGACTCTCGAATCCACAGACAAACTATGCAAATAGTTATGCGGGACTATAAATAAATACCATAATTAAAGTGCTGGTCAGAATAATTATTTATTTTAACTATGAGTTTTTTAAAATTATTTTTGTTAAAAGTGAAATATATGTTAATGTTTAAAATATTTTAACAATCCTATTGATGCCTTATGTTGACTTTGCACAACATTAAAATGTATTAGTATATCAACAACTTTGTTGATAACAAAGTTTAAATTAAAGTTACCTACTTTTCTAAACGGATCACTGAAACAATCTCCTTGAGAACAATCTGTTTAAAAAATAGAAGTACAGTAAGCTATTCTATGATACAAATTAAATTACTTTTATTAGTATTACATACATACATACATTCACGTCTGTTTACCCGAAGGGGTAGGCAGAGGCATAATACACGCCCACACTTCGCCAATTATAAAATGGTCCAACGTAATAGGTGGTGAGCCTATTGCCGCTCACCGGGTACTGTTATGTTCGCCAGAGCCTCGTCTGTTGATCGCCAGGTGCACCACTTGCAGGTGAGGTTGGCTTGGGCTCCTTAGGTCTTGGTAGGGTCCCTATCCACCCCATATTATATATTAGTATTAGTAGCAATAAATTAATTTAATCTGTATATAATAGAAAAGTTTTACTGTACTTCTTTTTTCATATTCTAATTCAATATTGTAATTCAATATTCTAATTTTAATATTCAGACACAGTTAAAATTGTATTGTTTCTACCTTACAGTATCAGTTACTGCATTAATAGAGATATTATCATTGAATTACTCTAACTAAACATAACCAAAATTCTGTCATACTACCTCCCAGCATCATCACTTCATACAAATTTCCTTTACTACTAGTTTAAATTCTATTGATTCCTATCTCTAGTGTATGTCGGTTCATAAATAAATGTCCCTTAAATACTGGCAGTATGAAAAGTAAATAAACTTTTTTAGGTCCTTCGAGCGCTGATAAACCAGCTGTCTCCTGCGTCGGTACCGCACTACTCAATAGCGCATTCGCTCGGCACCCTCGCAGCAGTGAACACGCACGCGGTTGTGCCGCACGTCAAGGAGATCCTTGGCAAAATGCTGCCATTACTACCGCTTGTGAGACAGGATGGGGTCAAGCAGGCTTTTGCTTATGGTAAGTTGGAACAATCCGCCGGTCTTTTTCTATTCTATTTACTATACGGAAGTCGGAGAAGTCCAGCGAGGTGGTGCGATGATATACGCCAAACTTTAGTGTTTCGAGGCGAAAAGCTAAAGTCAGAGCTTAGTTGCAGTGGAGAGGATATGTAGGCCTGTCCAGCATTATAAAAACAAGCTGTTAAAAATTATTTTGAATTTGTAGAAAATTTATTTAAAAAAATATATAGAATTTATTGCCCATAAGAAATTGGTGGCTAGGGGATTTAACTTATTTATTTTTGTTTCCCAGCATTCGGCCACTTCGCTGTTGCCGTATCTGAACAGATAGGCGATAACGTCGAAAGCGACAATATAACATCTATCAAGGAAAATTTTGTCACGGAATTCTCGATAATATTTGACGTCCTGTACAACCAGTGGTTGCCGTCAAACGAACCCAAGGTATCAGAGTCAGTTCTAGAAGCACTGGGCCCAATCACAAGGCTTATTTCTGAGAGACAGTTCAACGAAACCGTCAACAAATTCGTGCTTTCATTGCTTTCTCTTTACCGCAGATCAACATTAAATTTTTACTACATCAGTCAATGTATATCGTACTTACTGTCTCCATCGCCACTAAATCCAAAACTAAGTCTGAATGACAATGTTATTAACTCGACCAATCATGTCTTGTTCAACTTGGTAGTTCTTGAGCCAGATTATGATCAACCACATACTGTCAAAAACCACTTCGAAGTACTACGATGTTTCGATCACATGGCGGGACAATTCCCAGATCAAACCATAGATAGCCTTTTGCACCAATGCAAAAATAATCAAGAGAAAGATCGTATGAAAGCAATTATCATTTTAACACATTTGACCACTTCATCTCAAGTGTTTGTAGAAAATTATGCTGCCAAATTCATTGCTATTTTAAAAGTAATGACCATTATGGAACAAGGTCTGAAAATGAAGAAGCTGCTGGTGAAGGCTATTGTTGGATTAGTTTATAGGAATTGCATTACCAGTCCTGAAGACTTTACGATGGTTGAATTCATAATTAAACACTGCGGTTGTGAAGGCCCTGCTAACGTGTCAAAGCAAGATATCACTGACTTGCACGACACTTGTAAGAGTTCTCTCATACTCATGTGTAATACTGTGACCAGTGTTCGCCCACAGCTGAGAGATTTGCTGCTGTCTGCATTGACTATTGAAGATTTCACTGCCTCTATGTCAACAGTTAGCCAATGTCTGACGTCTCTTTTTCAAAATAATTCAAATGTTTTGGAGGAGACAAAAAATGGAAAGGAATCGGAGTTTAAATATTCGACAGATTTAGTATTTGCGAGATGCATAACATATATAGCAGATCCCGAACAAATAGAACGGAATAAAAGTCTTCTAGTCTTTCTCGAAGAATATTCGGGAGATGTGCACAAAAATTTGAAGAACTCTTGGACTGTTGAGATACAAAGACTTCTAAAATATGTTGACAAAAGCGAATCTAAAGAACAATGGCATGACATGTTATTAGATCTGCTGTTGTCTGCAATAGAACAAGTGAACAACAACAAATGGGTTGAAAATATATCCCAATTAATATCTCAACAGGTCCTTTCTAAAAAGCAACCGCAAGTTATCAAGGGCGTATCGTTGCAATATCTGGCAGTATTAGCCTGCCACATGTCCAATGCAGCTGTTGTAGAAAATATTCTAAAAATAATTCTCTTTGCTTTAAAATCCATACCAGTCGAGAGTGTTGAGTACGTTAGTAAAGCAATAGGAATCGCATCGCGTCAACACGGCGAATTTGTGCTCAATGAACTTGACGCAACTTACAAAGAAAATGAGTCAAAGCGTGGCAGTAAAATCCTCAACTTTTTATCGTCGAGAAACTCTAAAAGTGAAGCGGAACTGGCAGCAGTGAAATACGCCGTGATAACTTGCTACGGGAAAGTGGCCGGAGATTGTTTAGACGTCCATGTCCTGGCCAGATTGGGTGATAACGTTACCT
The DNA here is from genome assembly GCA_949126915.1 of Musotima nitidalis. Taxonomy (NCBI): domain Eukaryota; kingdom Metazoa; phylum Arthropoda; class Insecta; order Lepidoptera; family Crambidae; genus Musotima; species Musotima nitidalis. Next base: position 3,387,085 of record OX421415.1, on the reverse strand, counting down.
CGATATTATACGAAATTTTGAAGTCTGCACCTCCTTTCGATTTGTGCAAAGCTAGTATCACGTCTCTTTATCAGATCAGCAAAGCGTTATATCCTGCCGCTCATCATAATGTCGCTCTGAGAAACAGATGGCAACTTTTGAATGCTGTATTAGAACAAATTTACAATTCTAACCTAGAAAAAAGGAACGTCGAACTTTATCCTATAATAGTGAAAGCTTCAAAGGCACTCACAAAGTTACAAAAGGGTATACTCCCTGAAGAACGAAACACAATACTACGAGTTTTATTTACTAGCATTTTTGAAGAGTTGTCGTCTTTCAAAAGAAAGTATGAAATCGAAGGTAACGGGGATCAGAACGACATACTAGCCAAAACATTAAATGACAGCTTAACACTTCTGCACCAGTTGATACGAGAATTAATTATACAATCGACATGTTTGAGCACTATTGATGATTTAGTTGGTTTGCTTATGGATTGGCTTAAACACGAAAATGATGAAATACGTACAGCATCAGCACTAATCCTACATGTGATATTCGACTCATACATAAAAAATGTAAAACTGAACTACGAAACTCCTAGCAAATTCGGTCAAATGGGCTACTTGCTGGGCTTCGTCGTGCCTGGTATAGCTGATACAAACTTTTCTGTGAGATTAACGACTATCGATTGTATAAAAGTAATTATTCAAATTCAGGATCTGTATGAAGGTCATACCGTGGAGCCTGATGATAAATGTTTGGCAAACTTGTCGAGTCTGCAGAATAACGTTTTGACGAATGATTTAAATATGATTAGTGATTTTTGCATAGTTCTATGCGACAATATATCTCCGAAAATCCCGCACCATCATACTATGCAGTTTATTGAAAGCATTTTAGATTGTTACGACAATCAAGAATATAAGAGTACTGGAATCAGTGCAGTTTTAGATGCATTTATTATTAAGAAGGGGCAAGATTTGTTTCAAAATATTGAAAGGATTGTTGAAATTATGCTGAGGACAATGGATGCGGTCGAGGATGATGCGAGATGGAAACTGATGAGGCCTTTGACTTCTTTGACTCGTCATCACTCGAATGCAGTCACAGCGGTTCTGTTGTCCCAGAGGATACCTTTAAAACCGTAAGTATATTAATCAGTTTCCTATCGCTTATTTATGGTTTTTGTCTGTCACCATCCACCTTAACTATCCAACATAACAAAATAATTCACAAATTCATTACATGAATAAATGTGGACTAGTAGGCATGAGTTCGATATATCAAAACGTAACTAATAACCGTTTTGAGTTTCATACCATATCATATCGATATGACGGTTATCCGTAACGGTTATTGCAAAAACTATGATATCGAAACGATATCAAAACACTTAGTTATGACGTTTGAAACGGTATAACTAAAGATAACCAAAACTGACCAAAACTGTCCAAAACGCAAACCGTGCACAACCGAATGTACTGATATTCGCTTTTTCTCTTTCTTACTATAGCGGTTGAAAAGAGATGATGCAAATATGAGGATATTCGCTTCTTCTCTGTCTTCTTATAGAGGTGTAAAAGAGATGATGCGAATATGAGGATATTCGCTTCTTCTCTGTCTTCTTATAGAGGTGTAAAAGAGATAAAACGATTTTTTTGCTTATTGGATGCAATGCTTGAGAAATATTAGTTTTAGTACCTAGTTATGATTTGTGTGAGAGGGTTTTTTTTGTTATAGCTTTTATGCGCCCTTGACCTTGGTGACACGTGCCGTGATATTAAGAAAGTAAACATTGCGTTTTGTGCAACTATTTGTTATAGTGTTATAAAAAAAGGATTACTTACTTATAAATAATTATTATGATAGTTTTAGTGACTCGTTATTACGAATTTGTAAATAGTTAAATTAGTTTTGAACGTAGCCTAAGGTAGGTTAGTAGGTTTATAGGATCGATATTTTTATTAACAATGTCGCGAAAGACAAAGGAAAAACGCCATAACTAAAAGCGAGTGGGATCTGTATAACATATTCATACTTATAAATAACTCGATAATATGCGCGTTAAGTTTTGTTATTAGTTTGCCGTAACTAATAAAATAACATAACGCATTTGAGTTATGAAACTCTACCTACTGATATCGATATTTAAAAACGGTTATCCATATCGATATGAAAACTGTATATCGACTACAAAACGGTTTTGGTAAAAAAACGAAAACGCCCATGTCTATGGACTAGCAATTTTTGAAACCACATACATTTAATAATTTTCAATGATGCGATGATCTGGGCGAGGCGGCGGGAATTCGCTAAATGCGAATGGGTTAAGATTGATCGAAGAGGAAAATTACTTGATGCTGAGATTATGACAATACAAGAAATAGCTGATTGTCAAGCAATAATTTTGAGTAATTCCAAAGACAATTTCATTTTAGACTTTGATTAATTTTAGGTGCGTCGTATCATGCTGGAGATACTTGGCACGAGACGAAAGCCTTGCGTCTGCTATAGTGGAGAATTTCCTCAGACTTATGACTTCAGTGGAGTTATACGAGGACCCGTATGACATCACTGAGAATCACATCGCCTCACTCCAGCCATTGACCGTGAGTATTATTTAGACTGCCTCTTCTCCTTCACGATGATGATGTCGGTCAAGACGGCTGGAAGGTTCTAGATTGATCGACGTGGAAACCAATCAGGGAGTCCGTTTGGCAGTGGACTTCTTGTGACTCCATCTTGCGTCTCACTCTACGTTTCCTACTAAAGGGTCACCATTCCAGATCTTTTCTGCCGCAACAAACGTCAAGACTTCGTGCTATGTACCCTTTTTTTTTTTTTTTTTTTTTTTTATTATCGTCTGTAAAAAAAATGCTGCTTACGCACTGTCTCCCGGCCAAAAGGGGGAGACCGGGAGGGGGTGTGGGGCTCACTGCGGCCGACGCGACCACCGCAGTCCTACCCACTAAAAAACTTCAGACGACGCCCACCGCTGTTGAAAAGGGGCGAGGCACCAGTTCCCGGGTTTGTAGCTTCTGGTACCCCGCCCGCGGCCAACGTCCCCCGGATCAGAACCGGGGAGACCTCCTCAGGAAGGCGCAATTTGCAGCGCCCCCCCTACCTCTATGTGCGGCCATGGCGTAACTGGCCGACTTCGGGGGGGGTCTATGGCGACGGAAGGGGCGCCCTGCCCCCGCCGCCTAAGACCCCCCGGGTGCTATGTACCCTGCCACTTAAGCTTGCTGATTCTTTATGCTATGTCTGTGACATTCGTTCTTCTACGGATCTTCTCATTGATTGTTTCATGCCTTCCAGCATTTAGCAAATCAAGAAGCGCTTGTAGCTCTGCGGTTCTTGGAGATCGGAGGCGATCATCATAGTACAACAGAAGACGCAGAAGACAAACCTTTGATTGCTAACCGTTATTGTGGCTTTTAATATCGAACGCATTCGTGCTTCGGAATGCATGGTCCCGGTTATCACTAAATGTGGCAGTCGTTAAGCCGTGTTATTTTCCGGAGGCTTGAATTTTTTTGACAGGAGTATGCAATGCCGCTGCCAATCCGTACTGGGTCCGCATGTTGAAATGTGACCTTAATCTTTGGAAGGTTTGTAAGAGGATTTATCACCATCCTAGCATTATCCCGGTTGCCCTAGACTAAAGCTTAGGGCTCAGGGTCTGCTCACTATTCTAACCAGGGTCGGCTGAACATCTGTTATTACACGGACCTTCTCAACCCAGAGGGAAACATCATTCCATATTTAAACCAGTTGTCAGGATATTAGAAAGCACTCAAAACAAGCACCACACAAAGGGTGTGTGTTCCTATCAAGATCTTTGTTTTTTGATTTACGTCGGTAACAAAATGCATTTACGCACTGTCTCCCTGCAATTTAAATTTCTGCACTGGAAGGGGGTGTGGGTCCTATCAAGATCAGAGGAACCCAAGCCAACCTCACCTGCAAGTGGTGCACCTGCCGATCAACGGACGAGGCTCTGGCGAACATAAAAGTGCCCGGAAAGCGGCAATAGGCTCGCCATCTATTACGTGGGACCGATAATATACATGACGAAGTGTGGGCGTATAATATGCCCCTGCCTTTATGTATGACTTTCTAATAAAGACTCCCATAGATGTTCATAGTATCCGGTACCAACGCCTTAACGTGCTTTCCGAGCAAGCGATAATTACGAAAATGACACCGAAATGAAATGACCGAGGAGCGAGGGCGTGTAGGTCAGTATACCTGCACTTCCCTCCAGAGTTCGTGGGTTCGATTCCCATTCGGAACAAATTTTTGTGTGCATAAACATGAATATTAAGTATTTCCAAAAAAACAGGTATCTATGTATGTTTATCCGTTATTTAGTATCCATAACACAAGTTCTTAATGATACTTATTGTGGAACTAAATAATTGTAGTGATTGTAAGAGAATATGTTTATATATTTATACCAGGGTCTGACCCGATACTCTCTGAATTGCAGTCTATAGGTCTTACCTATCATCGACTGTAATTGAGAGGCTGGGCTATCACTGCTTGAGGTAAAAGGTCTCTGCTCACTTAGGACGTAAATGATCTGAAATGATAATGATTACAAATTATAACTCGGTAGTATTGTTCTTAAGCGCTCGTAGCTTCTGCGGTGCTCGGTGGTCGGAAACGATCACCAAAGTACAGCAGAGTTTACAAAGGTCAGTCCTTGGATGGGTGACCGTTTGTGTGGCATATAATATCGAGCGCTTCCGTGCTTCGGAAGGCACGCTAAGCCGTTGGTCCCGGTTATCACTAAATGTGGTAGTCGTTAAGCCATGTTAGAGGCCTAATGGGCGGCTTGAAAAATTCTAACAGCAGGACGCCATACACCTGCCTCAGCCAATCCGCACTGGGTCAGCGTGGTGGAGTATTACCCAATACTCTCGCACCTTGGTATGTGAGAGGAGGCTCGTGCTCAGTAGTGGAACGTTAATGGGCTGTGATGATGATGAGTATTGTTCTTACTTTCCAGCTTATAAGTGCCTTAGGAGAGATGCTACAAGAAGAGACTATGGGACCGACGTGTATCAGTAAATTTGCAGACTTATTCGCAGTGCTCTATACCACAGTGGCATGTTACATAGAAGCCGAGCCACCTGCGTATTCCCTGCCCATAAACAAGAGCCAAGAAAGATTTGGTTTCGTACCTAACAGGGATTCCATAAAGATGTCTCCAGGAAAAATTGCTGTCAACACTTTTAACTCCTTCTTGGAACGTGCTAATTGTCAAAAGGTAGTGAAAATTTTTTGATCGATCCTTAATCGCAATCCCGCTAAATCCATATGGACAATTTTTTAGTAGAGACTTAAATGTTATAAATTTATTTAAATAAGGAAAAAGAAAGAATTGTGATTATTTTGGAGGTATTGTTGCTAACCATCTGATTATTACACTCCACTCCAGAGGTCGTGGGTTCGATTCCCACACAGGACAAATCTTTGTTCATGCACACAAAGAATGACATGTATGCATGAACATAAATATTTGTTCTGGTCTGGGCGTTTTTCTGTGTATATTAAGTATATATCGAAACTGGAAAGGCAACCTTGCTTATGCGCCAAATTTGCGATAATTAATTATATATATCATTAGAATCGCCTGATTTTTTTCTATCCGCAGATCTCGGTTTCTTCCAATTCTGGCCATTTTTGACATTTATGTATATTTATTTTCGAAATTGTCATTCTTTGAATCGCTCTCCTGTAAAGTAGCCAAATGGTGCATAAGCAAAGTTGCCTTTCCAGCGTCGAATTATTTCCAAAAAAAAAGTATGTAAGTATGTTTATCTGTTGTTTAGTATCCGTAACACAGGTTCTTAATGATACTTTAGGATAATGATATGTGTTGTATCCTATATCCCTAATAGCTATAGATGCTATGGCGAGAGTCACTTGTATTGTGATATAAATATAGAGACTGTTCACTTGTTAAATTTACTATATTATAGAACTTAGACTATAGCGTGTTCCTTACTGCCTGATCGGTACGTGACTAATTCTGGCTAGCGGTAGGCCGTCACTGCAATGTCAGCCCTTTATGTCCCTACAATACTTATCTTGGAACTAAATAATTGGTGTAATTGTGAAAAAAAAAGAAACGCTTTCGCCGAAGTGTAAAGTATTAACATATCGATAAATATGTTAATCTTACTACTTGGGGTGGGCAGCAACCTTGTTATACATATTTAAAGAAATCTTTATAGTTGTAGCATAATTCACTTCTAGCACAGAGATTATCTAGGTGTCAAAATGGTAAAAGAAGGCTAGCTCCTCGCTCACATTGACGCTATTATCTGTTCGCCGAATGAACCAAGCACCGAAATTTGGCGCTTTCACATGATTGGTTGCAGATAAGACGCTTAGGGCGCGGTCACAATGCAAGTCAAAATTAGTCTCTCCTTGCACTCCTTGCCGTCTAGACGTATCCTTTTCGCCCGCATATCTCCTTTATTGCGAATATATTTTTGACCAGGCTTGTTTTTTGGACTATTTGTTTTGTCTTCTTTGTGTAAACTTGGCTTGTGTACTGGACTCTTTCATTTGGAATTATTTCATTTCTGAAAATCCTACCTTAAAATTCCTGTCTAACTGTGAAAACACCAGAAATCTGTGATATAAAAAGAATATACGCTATCTATGTCTAAATATGTTTACGTTAGCAATATGAACGAGCCCTAAGGTTTCAAACCTGTCGCAAGCACTCCTGGGCGAAGCTAAATAATTTTCTGTCCTTATCTGTTTATATAGAAATGTCAGACAGAGAGAGCGTTTGCTTGGTTCATTCGGTGAACAGAGTATAGACGAAATCTAATTATCTGAATCACTTTTTTTTCTTTTAAATAATGGTATTGTGCGTTTAGCACATTTAGCCAATATCAAGTAAAAGACATATTAATAGCATATAAATCATAGTAAATGAGAATAAGTGGTGTTAAAGATGATAAATGGTAAATGAGATGGGGAAGAGCATCTCTTTTACCATTTAACACAAACCCGTTGAGTCTTTAGTAAAGATGTGAGACTATACTGAGATCTCACTTGGGCTTCTTGAGAGAATTTGAAAAGTGATGTTGCACTGTTTTGTTTCAGTTACCAACACTCGAATACGTTAGCAAAAAGTTAACGGTTAATAATCCACCGTTATTACACATTAATGTTCGAAATATCACAATTTTTTGAAAAAAAGAATCAAAACTGCGAACATGACGCTTCACTTTCCCGCCAAGAAGTCCTGAGACTATTTCTATGACACCCTTGCATAAAGTGGTTGAATTCTTTGGAAGTACCGCAACCACACGGCTTTATATTAAATGCATATACCGTGTAATACGGTGTATTTACCAAAAATAATTTATTTTTAATGTTTGTTTGTCGATGCAAATTTCCAAAACAAGTAGATTGATTTTAATGCAATTTTAACTGGTCGAAAGCTAATTTTATAGGGAATAACTTACTTAGTCTGCTTTTTAACCAAAAACATTAATACTGTAGATGTAGACCATTATAAGTCGGTGCGCTTGTTACCGTGCTTTTTCTCTTGTCAAAGTGCTCTTACATTTCTGCTTATCATAAGAACAGACAAAGTCGCTAGCGTCCGTTATTAAAAAAAAAAAATCGTCTGTAGGTAAAAGAAGCTTGCTCGTTATGCCTGAGCGTGGAGCACGGGGACCCATCGTCGACGCTTCTCGAGCTGGCCCCAATCCTGGGTGGGGCCATCAGCCGAGAGTGCCCCCAACATTTGGCCAAGCTGGTGGCTAAAGTGGCAGGGTATGCGCGCTCTCAACTGCCTCCACAACGCTGCGCTGCTCTGGCTCTTTTGGCTGACCTGCTTAATTATAGGTTAGTTGTTATGTTTATATTTCGCTTAAGAATTGGTATCGTTATTATTTATTGCTGAAATTTGTATACCGTTTACTTTTATTGAGGTCCTGTATATTGTGAAAACCCATTAGCTAAAATATTTTTTACATACATGTATAATGTCACGTCTCTTTCCCATATGGGGTAGATAGAGATCATATGAATAAGCTAAGAGTGTGTGCCAAGATCGTGGCAAGCGTAAGTATGTGATCTTTGCCTACCCGTATATTTTTTACATGAAACTTAATTCACAAAGCCAGCTAGAGATTGGCTTACTTAAGTAAGCGCATTTACTTCTATAACCGCTTTTATACATTGTCTTGTTATCTTTGTAATATTGTGTAGTCGGCGCAGAGCTCGCGTGACGTAGACGCGACGCCGGCGTTCAATAGACGCCAAAAAATATTATTTCTTTGTTCTTTTAAATAATGGCTTCGTGCGTTTAGCACATTTAGCCAGTGTCAAGTAAGAGACATATTAATAACATATAAATCATAGTAAATGAGAATCATAGTAAAAGATAACAAATGGTTAATGAGATGCCCTCCCTGATATTGAGGTCTCACTGGGAGTTCTTGAGAGAATTAAAAAAGTTATGTTGCACTGTTTTTTTAGGTATCAACACTCATGTACGTTCACAAACACTGAACAGTTAATAATCCACTGTTATTACACATTGATGTTCGAAATATCACAAATTTTAGAAAATAAAACGAAATTGCAGTTTCCCGCCAAGAAGTCCAATTAAAATTATTAAAATGATTCCAAAATTCAGCCTATTTTTTCGTCAGATGCAACGATAACACAGTGCTGATAGAGACAGTGCTAGCAACGTTGAGCACTGGCTGGAAGGACGAGCATCCCCGCGTGCGAGCCACTTGCCTGCGCGGCGCCGCTACGGTGACGCGGCTGGGGCCCGAACACCGGCACCGCGCGCTGCCCGCCGCACTGGCCGCGCTCGGACACGGCGTCGACGCTGGGTGAGTTACAAGACACTACACACAGTCTCTAGGAAGTATACGTTTGTCAGTACATCGCAGTGCCCTTTCATCTAAGGGTAAGGACACCGGGCAAATAGAAAGTGCAGGCTGCGGTCTGGCACAGCGTGTACGCTGGTGATTACAAGACACTACACACAGTCTAGGAAGTATACGTTTGTCAGTTCATCGCGGTGCTCATTCATCTAAAGGGAAGATCGACACCGGGAAAAAAGAAGTGCTTACAGGCTGCGGTCTGGCACAGCGAGTACGCTGGGTGAGTTACAAGACACTACACACGGCCTTAGAAGAGTGTACGTTTGTCAGTACATCGCGGTGCTCATTCATCTAAAGGGAAGATCGACACCGGGCAAAAAGAAGTGCTTACAGGCTGCGGTCTGGCACAGCGTGTACGCTGGGTGAGTTACAAGACACTACACACGGCCTTAGAAGAGTGTACGTTTGTCAGTTCATCGCGGTGCTCATTCATCTAATGGGAAGACCGTTCGGTGAAACCATTCATCCATTCTATGGTTAAATCAGTTGTCAGGATTTCAGAAGGCACTGACTTCCTAATAACGGCTGCCATAGATGTCCAACTGCTTAACGTGCCGAGTCGAGCAGCTAAAGATAATTAAGAACATAACTTTGAAAAGTAATTAAGTAAGTAGGTTATTTGTAATCTTGGCAGCTTGTAAAGTTTTAGATCCCAATACCCAATTAAGAGTTAAAGTGGTAACTTCTAATCGTTACCATGTTAAATGATATGTCCGATACTACTCCCTTACATAATTATATGAGTAACTTTAATGAACATTCAAGAATGTAGGTGTTTACTCTAAAGCTTGTACTTTTCTAGATCTGTTCTGGAAAAGACCTACGAAGTGAAACAACGTTCACGAAGGTCAGTTTGTATACTAAAACCGTACGAGATTGGGGCCTTCATAAGCTAAGTTGAAAATAACGCATCTATAGTTTTCACTATAAACTTAAAGCGCAATGGCAACTAACACCTTCTTTATAAATACCTGCGTCCGAGCGACATCACTTTAGTTATAATGGGCGGATTTGCGTAGCATTGACACATACGCAAGACTTTGCGCACGTTTCTAATGGTTCAATATAAAAGCATGCCCTGCTATTGAACGTAGATATGCACTTTTTGCTCTCTCATTTCGCATTTTCCACGTACCATGTCACCTAGCAGCTAAACCAAAGTATGCTTGATACCACAGATATAAATATACAACATAACGCAAGAATCACGATTTATATTGAAGTCAAGCGTACCGACTTTTTAACACTTGCTGTGACGTCATTGCAGATATTTAGTGAAGAGAAATCAAAACTTATTCATCGACACTGATGCCCCTAAAAGTAATTAATTCATACGTGAAATTGTTCATGTTACAGTACTTAATAAAACAACAACAGACGCGCGCGGTCTGTATATAGCAGCGACCAACCTCGACGATTGGTCGGGGTTAGGACACGCAAAGTATATGCATTTGCGTAATCTATTGTGTATTTATGTCTGTACTTGATACCTTATCAATAAGAAATGAAATAATTATTTTCATAGTATTAAACATACATACAGTCACCCCTTTTCCCCCAAAGGGGTAGGCAGAGGCATATATCATACCCACATTTCGCCAACTATGTTTGTTGATCCCACGTAATGGGTGGCTAGCCTATTGCCGCTTACCGGGAGCTTTTGTATTCGCTAGAACCTCGTCCGTTGGTCAGCAGGTGCACCATTTGCAGGTCAGGTTGGCTGTCAAGCCAACATATTTTCATATTGGTAGGAGCCTTAAGAGAAATAGTATTAAGCCTATTTTTTATTCGCAGAACAACATCAGACAACGTCCCCTTAGCAGCAATTCAAGGCCTGACAAGACTGATAATGGAGACTGATAAATTAGACAAAGATTTCGAGAGAGAATTGCTATCAATATCGCAGAAAATAAGGCCATTTATGAACACAGACTGTGCCCCATTAAGAGAAGGGTCTATTAGGCTGTATGGGGTTATTGCGGGGAAGGTGCAGGCCGAACATTTGAGGGAGCAATCCGTCGCGTCGCTGCCTTGTTTTTTGTTGCATCTTTGTGACAGTAATCCTGCTGTTGTTAGGGTAAGTTGGTACTAGTTTCTTGTTTTATTATACTTAAGGAGTTGTATATGGTAGAAGTAGAATATGGCTTTGATGTCTTCCTTCTTGCTGCAACAATGCGAAACTAATTCATCTGTTGTTTAGGGTAAGTAAGTAGTTAGAAAATTACAGGTTTCTGCCCCCCTAATTTATTAAGCCATGTGTTAAGTCTGTGGTATATATATATCTTTTTATATCTTATTTCTTAAGCACTTGCATAGTTACTTAATAATTATTCAATGTGTGAAAAGTTTTGCTATAGCCCGATTTGCATATTACTGCTGTATTGACATACTTAAATGATCTATATGTAATGTTCTATACAACTCTTGAAGCGCAAGCTCTGCGGTGCTCGGTGGTCGGAAACGATCATCGAAGTACAGCATAGTTCACAGAGGTTAGTCCTTGGATGGGTTACTGTTTGTGTGGCATTTGATATCGAGCGCTTCCGTGCTTCGGAAGGCACGTTAAGCCGTTGGTCCCGGTTATCACTAAAATGTGATAGTCGTTAAGCCATGTTAGAGGCCTAATGGGCGGCTTAAAATATTCTAACAGCAGGACGCCATACACCTGCCTCCGCCAATCATATGACCCAATACCCTGGCATCTTGGTATGTGAGAGGAGGCTTGTGCTCAGTAGTAGGACGTTAATGGGCTGACATGATGATACAACTCTTTACGATGTCCAAGTCTCAATAAGATAATGTTGCAACATTATCCGTTTTTATGTCAATTATCATTTACCCTGCTGTTTTTTATTACAGGCCAGTAAATTCACCTTAAAGCAGGTTTTCAAAACGTTTAACGTGAAGAAATCCAACGACCTAGTCCAGATGCACTTGCTGGACGAAGGCAGGCTGTATCTGGACGAGTTTCTGGCGGCGCTGATCCGGCAACTTGGCGAAGAGATGCCGGCCAGCGTCCCGCGCTGTTTGCAATATTGTGTCAACTATTTGCATAGCAGTCGCGAGGACTTGAAGTCTTATCCGCCTTTGTTGATCGGTTAGTAAATTTTCCTTTTATATATATGAATAAGGTAAGGGGCTGTCCATTAATCACGTCATTAACACATTATTTTAAAAACAAGGATATTTTTAAAGTATATTATTAAATACAGGGAATAAATCGATCGTCCCGTGAGGATACGTGAGGGACTAACACGTTGATTTTCGGTTTAAAATTGCTCATTTGACAAAAAAAATAATACACGTGCAATTCAATTCAATTCAATAATTTATTCTGAACAATATACATTGTGTGGAACATTTCTATAATACAAATTACATGCGAATACAAATGTCCAATTATTAAAGTTGTGTAATAAATAAAAATATAATGATTATTCTAATTAATAAACAATAATTCACAATCAAAGGCACATACACATACAATAAAAACAAAAAGAAATCTTGCTATACCCTCCCCCCCCACTACCCCCTAAGATTTTGTGATTTTTGTCAAACCAGAGGGGGTTTCGTTTCGATCTAATCGACTCACGTGATTAATAAACGGCCCCTAAGGGTGTGTAAGGATCCTACCAAAATCTAAACAGCCCAAGCAAGTATTAGTATTTTAGTAGTATTAGTATAAGTATTTTATTGTATGATGTGTATATTTTATTATTTTGTATATTTGTGAAATACATATTAATACATATTCATATTTAATAAATAGTTTTAGTGTTTATTTTTTTAAAGTTTTTGTGCTCTGCCTACTGCTTTCCTGTTCTCTCCTTTGCGTCGGGTTGTCTGGAAGAGATCGCTTTTAGCGAAAAGATCGCCTAGATTGGCTGTTTCATTGTGTTTCAATATTCTTTGTAATCTGTAGTTTGTAAGTTATTTTGCTCAATAAAGAGTATATCTATCTATTTATAAAAGTTCCCGGTAAGTGGCAATAGGCTCGCCTGTTAAATGGAACCAACAACATAGCTGGCGAAATGTAGACGTATAAAATACCTGTCCCTTTGGGAAAACAAGTGTGATATTCTATATCTATATCTAAATAATAATCCACAAGGAAGCGGTCGTAGCTCCGCGATATCACCGAAGTAAAGCAGAGTTTACAGAGGTCAGTCCTTGGATGGGTGACCGTTTGTGTGGCATTTGATATCGAGTGCTTCTGTGCTTCGGAAGGCATGTTAAGCCGTTGGTCCCTGTTATCACAAAATGTGGTAGTCGTTAAGCCATTATAGAGGCCTAATTGGCCGGCTTGAAAAATTCAAAGCACAAGCCTCCTCTCACATATCAAAGTGTGATGGTATTGGGTCATACTCCACCACGCTGACCCAGTGCGGATTGGCGGAGGCAGGTATGGCGTCCTGCTGTTAGAATTTTTCAAGCAGCCCATTAGGCCTCTAACATGGCTTAACGACTACCACATTTAGTGATAACCGGGACCAACGGCTTAACGTGCCTTCCGAAGCATGAAAGCGCTCGATATCAAATGCCCCACAAACGGTACCCATCCAAGGACTGACCTCTATAAACTTTGCTGTACTTCGGTGATCGTTTCCGACCACCGAGCACCGCAGGGCTACGAGCGCTTCTATCGAATTAAATCTAAATATATGCCCAGAAATCGTTGCTTAGTTTAGAAGTAGAAGTAACATTAGTCGTCGATAATTCAGCAGTAATTTTCTTCCAGGACTCCTTTACGGAGAACTGCTTCGCATCAAAGAGCAAGGGTTGGAAGAATGCGACATAGACTCCGAAGTGATGAGCAGTGCCTCGAAACGGCTGCTACAGCTTCTGAGTTCTGGTTCTCCGTTGGAAAGACGCGCAGCTGCTATGGCACTCGCCAACCTTGGCTTGGTGGCCGCATTGGCGTGACCAAGTACGCACTCACTCATACTGTGATTAAAATGTTCTCATTTTGGATGGTGTTGTGCCAAAAAATACCAATCCACAATTTGGATAAAATTGGTGTGGTGGGGTGGGGTGTTTTCCTATGTATATTAAGTATGTATTTATAAAAAAAAAAGTATGTAAGTATGTTTATCCGTTGTTTAGTATCCATAGCACAAGTTCTTAATGATACTTATCTTGGAACTAAATAATTGGTGTAATTGTCAGAAAATATTTATTTATGAGTACTTAAAAAAAAAGATGTGACTAACTTTCATTTACATCTAACATCTAGAACCTAAGTTATAGAGAAATAATTGAAGACAGGAAACCCACACTATTACAAAATTAACTTATATTATCAAAGATTAATTTAAAATATCTCGGAACTAGGTTGATGTGGACTGGTAGTTGTTGGCACTGCATGATCCATTATCCAGGTATTCAGGTATGGAACCTTAATTATCAGAAGACACTTAAAATGTTATTGTTTTTTTTCGTACATATTAATTATGAAATAATTGTAAAATAACGCAATGAAATAGAAAGAATTGTTATTATTCAGGAGGTGTTGTTCTTGCATATTATACCAAATTACTGTTTCTAACTATCTGATAAAAAATAACAATTTCAAGCAATGGTTGGAGATGGCTGTTTTGCGAATTACGGTATCGATATGAAGAAAGTAACTATGTGATCGAAAAGATCTTATTTATAAAGACATTAGTTACAATTTTGTGACTAATTTAAAATAACTTACCGACAAAGGGGTGTTGGGAAAAATAATATCATGCTTGAATATTTTTTTAAGAAATTATTTATTTTAAAGAGACATTCACCTGTGACTTCTGTAGCCAATAGTTACCTAGACACAAGATTCTATCTGGGTATTAAAATACTATCGTTTGGACAAACATCAGTAACCGAAAGGGAATTAAAAATCGACCAAATTAACCCTCGAGCCGATACGTGTCTGTGCGAGCATGCATTCGGGTTTATGAGCTTTAAGTCAATGGCATAGAAGTTTATTTTCCAGTCTCATAAAAAAATCCTTTCAGTCCACGCCGATACTAAATGATGAAAGCACTTGAGTGTCTATATTGATATTTTAACTCTCCGCGATATAAATACGAGCAAAATTTTACCGCGCTATAGCCCCAGTGCTATTTTGGAAAAAATCCAGTTAGCACGGCATTGCGCTTGTCGTGCCAAACAGTTTTCGAAGGGGAAGAAAATCTATGTCAATTAATATAAAGAATATGGTCTAACCGTTTAAACATTAATTTAACAAGATTATATGCTAATGATAAGGCCCCGGTTTCGTTACAGTTTGGGAGAGTTGACTCGAGCCGATTTGTGGGCTATTAGGCGGAATTTATGACTATACAGTCTAGAATCTAAGTCATAATATATGGATAGTGGCTACGTGTGTATATAACTTACTGCTTTCACACTTAATGATATCAATCTATTAACTCATATATACCGACGCCGCTACTTACAGTCCGCTCTTGTTGTTTTTTTAAATACTGTAATGTGAACGATTTTACATTATGAAATATTTATTATCAGCGGCATCAGTGTCGATGAATCAGTTTAGATTTCTCGTCGTCTCGATTTTCTCGATGTGGGCAGTGACGTCACATTGAAATTAGGTGTTGAAAAGTAGACACGCTTCATTTCAATACAAATCGTAATACTTGCGTTATATCTTTGGTTGTAAGCTTTTAATAATATCATCGAAAGATATTTCAAATACTTTTAGAATAGAATTATGTTTCTCTCTCTATCTATGGTACTGCTCATATTTCTTTCATTGATGTTTAAAAAATCTATCGAATTTCCATTTTGTGTAAATGTTTGACGAATCTAAATGATCATGTTGATCTTAAAGACAATAAAGTATATTTTATTTTATTTTCCTCTGGGTTGCGCAAATTCCGCCAAATCTGGAGACACCAGTGAATGGACCTTGGGCCCTGAGCTTGAGTCTAGTGCTCAACCTGGATACAGCTAAAATAATAATTAACCCTTTAACAGGCAGAGCACGTTGATAATATTCATTGGTTTTCCACCTTAAGTTAACCGCATAAGGTTCAATTTATGGTGGTCATATATTGACCACTGCCTGGTAAAGGGTTAATGGAATATATTTGAAAAAGTGATCTTAACAGATTGTATATAAGTCAATAACTATAGTCGGTGTAATTAGATACTAGTACCTTTAAAATAAGCGTGTTATATTTTGTTGAAAATTATAGGAAGGTTAACTAATATAAGTAATTCAATCCAGTAGTTCAGATGAATCGACTAATTTTTGAACAAATAAAGATATCTCATTAAGTTACTCATGACACATAGTATAGTGTCTTAGGACGCACTTATTATAGACGCGTTTATTTTTGTTTAATTTCCTGTGACATGTCTATAGGTTTTTATGGTCTGTGTGCGCGTCCAACGTAAGCGTCAAAGTAAATCAAGCTAATAAATTTCTAAATTTATGTATTTTAATAAAAATGTTGTATGAAAGTATTTAAAGATTTGTCATAATAATATTAAGTTTATTTGTGTATATCGTAAGTTTTTTAAACCAGTTTAGGAAAAGGTGCGTATTGTTATTAAGGTTATCCCATAATTATAATATTATTGCATTTTTAACTCTAATTCTAAGTCTGTATTTTATGTAAATTAAGTGTATTTTTTTCTTAATATAACATTAACATGCGAATCTTGAAATTAGTCAACAAAGCGTTATTTTAATGTAATTGTTGTTAGACCAGTATGTGCTTTTCTTATTTTACTATTTTCTGTCTTTTCTTTTAAAAAACACAACAGTTAAAGTATGTCAAAGTTAACTTCTTTTAATTGAGCTTAACCTAGGCGTACATTTTATTTTATCATTTACAATTTTGTTTTTTTTCAATTGTATTTTTGTGTTAACTGAAATAATTACTAAATCCAAACATAATTATCGTATAGTTTATAAGTAATATATCTACATGGATCAATTAACAATTCCAATTTTATTGATTTCGTTCTTCATGGTTTATATAACAATATTTCTTATTATTATTAAAATTTAAAAATTATACACATTAATAATATTTCGTGTGTAATTTTTAGCAAGTGTTGAGAAAGGAGTTTATTATATAAACCAAACTTAAAAATATGAGTTTTGTCATGGTGCTTTGTTAATTTCTTTTGTTAAGTATATATAGTATCTAGGCACTATTTTTTTACATTTTCACTGTCCGGAACGATATGTGAGTCACTTTTTCCATTTTGGTCAACCATTTCTGTCGTTTGAGTTTTTCTTATTAACGGATCAACAATTTAAATTTACTATTTTCCGATGATATTCCTAACTAACCAATATTAGGTATTTTGTATTTAAAACGCGTTTTAATGGTCGGCGTGTAATGATCTCGAATTTTTTTTTTGTTTTAATATTATTTCCTTAGTAGACAACTTTTAACTATTACTAACAAGATTATGGACTCTGATCAGTTTACAGATGGTCATTATGGAAAAGGGGTATGCGAGTGTGGGTGGCCGTTTTTGGAGCTTTGACCATCTTCCTTAGTAGACATAAATAGTATAATTTTCTTTCAAATCTTGGAAATTGTCCAGTGTCTCGTATCGGCATCTTATTATGTGTCATCGGCGTGTCAAAACACTATTAGACATGATGAAATAATAATGATGGTTAGTAATGTGCCACATAAAAAGTCCCAGTTGTTTTTGTTTGTGTATATTTTTGGTCTATTACATGTCTAGTGGAGTTGATGGTCTATGTCGAGTAGTTATGATTTCTTATAAATATTACAGCGATATTAACATTTTAATAAGGAAATGGTAGCCGTATGTTTACGAAGTTGCACTTCATTAAATTCTTGAGTGACCTTACACGTTGTCCCTGTTTGACAACGACTATGGCAAAGAAATAATCAATTATCTAAAGACAGGATAATTTTTAATAATTTTGGAGATATGAGTCGCGTATATTGGGACTCGGAATTAAAACTGCATAAGGCACTAAAGCCCTGTTTGCACAGTCAGATTCATTTGGTTGTTACAATTAAAAGCGCCAGAGTTTGACACTCGTCAAATCTTGTCTTGTCAAGGGCGCTTTGATTGCTACCAGCTATTATATAATATACGCAAAATCACTTGGCGAATCACATCACAAATAAAAACGCTCCTTTGGCCTTACTCTATAAGTGTTAATTTTAAATAGTAACGCACACTACATTATTCATACGTCGAAATGACGAACAAACAATTCAAAGAGCTCTCAAAAATATAATCAGAACGAAAAAAACAACTGACAGATAATAAAAATGTTGCTATCGAACTGGAGTTTGGACACTGATTCTATTTAGATATAAGAATTAAAAAGATATCGTTTAAGTTGCTTTAAGTAAAAAGTAAAAGAAGTAATTGTTAAAAATAAAATATATTAACATTTGATGTATAAATTGATGTTGGAAATAGAATAAGAAACTATATAAAATAACATTATAAAATACACAAGTTGGTTTGATGCAATAAAATGGTATGGTGGCGTTATAGTCGTTTTTCTTATTTCGCTAGTCTTCGGCTTTCATCCACCATCGCCCGTGTCTGTCACAACTGTAATTGAAAGTTTTAAGATAGACTCTCTTTAAATGATCAGATCCGGTTTGGGGTGATCCGATTCGACATAAAACTAAAGCTGCCGACATAGTCTAAAGATTTAAAAGGAAAGGGAAAGTTGTTACGATGGAACTCATAAAATACATGCTGAAACGCTATAATTTACCTTTTAAAATAAAACGTCTCATAGCCCCTATGAGACTGAACGTCATTTAAAAAGCTTTCGTGTAGCTTAATAAGCTGGTTATCAGAAGCGAAACTAGCACGTGTATGGAAACGTTTTAATAGACAAATAAGAAATGGTCATGTCAACAGCGTCAAAAGAGTTAATCAGACTGAGACCAGTTTTGGGATGGGTGACCGTTTGTGCGGCATTGATATCGAGGCCTCCCATGCTTTGGAGGTAAAACGGAAGGTAAACTTTTGAGACCTACTTGTTCTACTTGTTAAGCTGTGTTAGAGATTCTAACCGGACGGCTGGATAATTTCAAACAGCAGCAGGTCGCATTCTTGCTCATGTCCACAGTGGAGGAAAGGAGACTAGACCCGTAGTATGGCCTTCTAGCATATGTCCCACCTGATAAGAAGTGGTTACCCTAGGCCACTTTTAGCCCACGTTAGCAGCACTAAAAGTATCACTATACCAGCAAGTGATAGATTAAAAATATCTTTGTAACAATTCCCGCGGTACTATAATTTCCCGAAACTGAAACGAGAGTCGTGAAGACATCGTTGTTCTGAGGCTCCTATCTTACCTGAAGATGCCCGGTGTAAGGGCGAAACACGTGTCGTGTTGAATAGTTTCTCGATTTTTCGGGAAATTATAATAGCGCGGGAATTGTTACAAAGATATTTTTAATCCATCACTTGCTTACAATGGATTTCCGCAAAGTAACGCCTGAATCAATAAATTATTTATCACTATACCAAACATCTACCAACAAAACCTTTTCACAATCGTATAAAGGCCTAAATGCGGTATTTACTCTTTGGGGAAGACCTACCTTTCTTCATTCTACTGCCGCTACAGAAGCGAATAGAAATTTCTTTCTTTATTTTGGTTCCTATATACTGAGATTGAATAATGAAATAATACCGGTTACTTGGGAGTCTTCTGAAGCCAAAACTCCTTGGTGGGCAAGCAGTGCGTGCGCAACTGGCGATTATCCCACTTCACAGAGTCCATTCTCCACTCCGGGGACACGTATGATGGACCCAGCTTCTTCAGCATTATCTGATGACCACACATAAAAATTGTTTTATAGTTAGCGTATAACGTAAAAGTTTTCTGGAAATCCATAAAGACAGCCCGGGGAAAAACTGCAGAATCGGAGCTGTCAAAAATCAGGAGTTTGGATGGAAGTATACTTAGTGAAAGGAGAAGCATGTGTGTTTTCTCTCTGTGAAACAGATGATAGGGCACTTAAGCCAACGTGTCACGAAGTGGGTGAAGAGATTGAAAGTGTTCAGGATGATAGCATAAGCATAAATGAAATTTTGAGTAGCATGAAAGGAATGAAATTAGGAAAAGCAGCAGGATATGATAGGATTTCCTTAGAGATGCTGCGGGCTGGACAGGGTCTGGTAGCTGGTCTGCTGTACCGCCTTTTTAACCTGTGTTTTACGAGTGGCCAAGTACCGAGAGATTGGTGTAAGGTGTGATCGTGCCACTCTATAAAGGGAAAGGGTCGCAGCAAGACTGTAAAAACTACCGGGGAATCAGCCTTTTAAGTGTCGTAGGAAAACTATAGGCAAAAGTTTTGATCAAAAGAGTGATAAAAGTGACAGATGATAAAATATGGGATGTACAAGCGGGATTTTGAAAGGGAATGGGATGGACGGATCAGATCTTTTCCTTACGGTGCATAGTCCAAAAGTTCTTGGAGAAACACCAAAAGATCTATTGCACGTTCATAGATTTGGAAAAGGCCTATGATAGAGTGGCGAGGAATGAGTTGTGGTCGGCATTGTCTCAAAATGGAGTGAGCAGTGTCCTGATACGGGCGTTAAAATCTCTTTATATGGGTTCCAGCGCCTGTGACAGGATTAATGGGACCTGCACGGACTGGTTTAACATCTGTAAAGGTGTTAGACAGGAATGTGTAGCGTCACCCTGGCTGTTCAACCTATTTTTGGACAATTGTCTTACTGGTTTGAAAGAGTGTGCTAAAGGGTTGAGAATGAACGAGTCGCTCATCAAATGCCTTCTATATGCTTATAACCAAGTTTTGATTGCGTCGTCGGCTGAGGAGTTGCAGGAGATGGTGACGATAGTCCAAGAATCTTTAATAGCGAAAGGAATGAAAGTAAACGTTAGTAAGACGTAAGTTATGGTTTTTGAAAGAGAAGACAAAGCGAAAGATTGTGAAATTTTAATCGGAAGTGAGAAAGTAGAACAAGTGAATGAGTTTGTGTATTTGAGATCGTAATTTACGAGAGATGGAAAGTGTGAAAGCGATATCGATGGAAGAGTGAATGCTGGAAACATGTTGAATGGGGCACTTCACGCCTTTGCAAGCAGTCAGAAAGTGTCTGAAAGGCACGTCTGGCAGTTCATAGAGGTGTGTTGGTACCTACACTAATGTATGGAAGCGAATGTTGGTTATGGCAGAAGAAACATGAGAGTAAGATTAATGCAGTAGAGATGAGTGCACTCAGAAGTATTTTTGGTGTGAAATTGAGTGATAGTATAAGGAATGAAGTGATAAGGGTTGAAGCTGGTGTAAAAGAAGATATAGTGATAAGAATTGAGAAAGGTATGCTTAGATGGTTTGGTCATGTTGAGAGGATGAATGAAAGTAGATTAACGAAAGTGATTTATGATGGACAAGTGGTTGGAAGTGTTGGGAGGGGAAGACCACGTAAGACCTTCCATGACAATACAAAAAATTTTAGAGAAGGGATTTAAGAGTACCCTAAACCGACGGGCGTGTATGAGAAGGTTAATGAGTGTGAATGAAGCTAAAAGTGTGTGCCAAGATCGTAGCAAGTGGAAGGATGTGATCTCTGCCTACCTCTACGGGAAAGAGGCGTGACATTATGTATGTATGTATAGTTAGCGGAATGATGGTGATGTTTATTATAGTTACTTAGCTGAATGGATGTGACGAATAGCATTAATGATGTAGAATTCTTTAGAGGTGCCATTACTACACGGCATTACCTAAGTATTTTGTATATTAATCCGTCGTGTAAAAGGCACCCATAGTACAATTTCTGCCTAGCTTGGGGCTAAAATCTCTGTGTAAAATGTCCAAAAATAAGGTGGAATTAAAAAAAAATTGTCACGCTATTTGGACTATAAAAGGCTTATCAATCTTAAAAACGAATAGTAACATTAATACCGGATTAGCAGGCGCAGGTCTCACTGGTAGCGGCGCGCGCACCACTGGGCCCACGGAGCATGGGCCCGCAGCAATGGCCGCCGCCCGCGACGCGCGCATCGCGTTCGTCTGGTACACATCCTCCACCACTAGCTTGCGCAGGCTTCCTTAGTTATTACATACGACACATAAAATGTATATAGAATGGGCCTGTTTCACAATGTTAGTCAGTAAGTCAGTACCCAATTCTAAATTAGCATTTACTTGACAGATAGTCCATACAAAACTGTAATGCCTGATATCGCATGCTTAATGGATAGTGACTTAACTCAAAAAAGACGATTTTCTGGACATCACAAAAGAAGATCTTCTATAGAATACTTGTCTTACTTGTAAGCGCATTAAATTGATACTGATTTATCAATTAGTATTTCTGCTTGTGTTTTGAACGTTTGAATAACTTTTTTATTATTATTTATTGATAGAAATAGAAAGACTGCATAAGTAGGTACCTACGTAACTCAAACCTGACCTATCTATTGATGGGTCGATGTTCCTTTAAGCATGCGATATCTCCTATTTGGACATTGTGAAACAGACCCTCTTCCCGTTCTAAATACCTCAATGTCTCAAGACGAAATAATTAGAAATGAGAAAATCCATAGGAAAACTGGAGTGATGGACATGGGAAGGCGAGTTTGCAAGCCGAAATGGCAGTGGGCACATAGCTCGAAGAATCGTCGACAGATCGGGCATTAAGGTTCTTCAATGGCGACCAGGAACCAGAAGACGTAGAAGTCGGCGGCCTCCCACCCGATAGACGAATGATCTGGTCAAGGAGGCGGGAAGCCGGTCGATGCAGGCGACACAAGATCGATCAAAGTGGAAGGTAATTAGAGAGGCCTTTGTTCAGCAGTGGACTTCAAATGGCTGAAATGATGATGATGAAACAGACCTATGACTGACGTTACGAATGTCTGCATCATGATGAAATAACTAAAGTATTATCATTTGGCGTTATAATAAATATAATTTATTTGAGCTTGCGCAATGAGACTATTTTTATTAAGACGATTAGTTAGATGCGCGCATGACTCCACCACGCAAAAGGGATAGAAGATGCAGAAAAGTGCAACTGCGAGGGTAATTCGAGTAAATCAGGCAAAATTTGCTTAATTAATATCCAGGGAAAATATATATATTGTTTTTGTTGCTTATTGTTTTTATTTTTTCTTTCATTAACATAGTGTGCGAGGCAATTTTTTGTTGCATCTACTAACAATGACATATGTCTAAAAATAAAGAATTTAATACCGGCAAAAATTAAGCGCATACGCTGAATCTCACTTCCATATAAGTGTTTTGGGAGAGTCTGATGTCCTACAGTGGGCAGCATTTGCTGATTGATTGTACGGCAAAAATATTTTTTATACAGCTTTTTCAAAAATGAATTCGTAACCTCACAACCTTGGTTCAAAGTCATCTACGCTGAGTGCTGGCGAGATGATCAGCCGGAGACGAGTTCTTTGCGCTTCTTCTCTCAACAAATCCTCCGGCTTTGACTGTAATGTGTGTACGTTTTTAATTATTGATTATAAATATTGTAAGAAAGCTAGTGGAAGGCTATAAGGCTTCTGTATCGAGCAAGACTAGTTTGCATGATATCTTTTGGTGTTGTAACAAGGAAAAGGGCACATTGTGATGTTTCCATTCTGTCATAGCATTGAAGTTCTTAAGCGGAGGCAGTCTGGGCCACAAACACCCAGGCTTCTGTGGATGCAGGGGTTCGGGATAGATCGACATGAAAAACAAAGTGGGGATGCCTATGATCAGCAGTGGACCAAATGGCTGAGATGATGATACAGTATCCTCGTAGACAGAGTTTTGGTTCATGACCTTGCGCCGTCTCGAGAATGGGTGCTGCCATTGAAGAAAGGTCTACTGTGTTCATTTACATGTTTATATTAATATGGAAATACTTTTCGAAGTGCGAATAACGACTGGTAACGCATTCCACAGTCTAAAAGCATGCACTGAAAACGAATAATTTAAGAAATCTGGAAAGGAGATTTCTTTTATAATTAATATTTCGTCATACAAAAATAACATTAAAGAAGGTCATAACTTCAAACTACGGTAAGGAATAAATATACTAATGTTTTAATAAATAATTCTCTTGCAACCACATTAATTACTTAGCTTCAGCTTCCAAGATAAGTGTCATTAAGAACATGTGTTACATTTGCAAAACAAAGAACCATTCAGGCTCTTTTTTTTAATAACATCTATATATTTCCAAATATCACATACTTGATATACATAGGAAAAAACGCTAAAAGGACATTATATATGCATACACATAAGGGTTTCATATATGCATACACATAACGGTTTGTCCTATGTTGGATCGAACCCTTCAAGAATGGAGTGCAGCTGTAACGCTGATCTCTACACCGTTTCCGTCACATAGTTACTCACATAAGGCTTCTGTATCGACCAAGGATTAGTTTGCACGATATCTTTTGGTGTGTGTAACAAGGAAAAGGGCACATTAGGATGTTTCCATTCTGTCATGGCATTGAGGTTCTTAAGCGGAGGCAGTCTGGGCCACAAACACCCAGGCTTTTGTTCATAAACAGTCTTCGGCTCCGTGATGATGTTCCCTTCCTGATAATCTGTTCTTCCTGTCGTTTCGTAATTAAACAACATAGTGTCATATCGTCTGTCCGCAGCAGATTTTTTAAGAGAGTTTACTAAAAGAATGTTAGATATAAATTAAAAATAATTATCAAAAATAAACTCGTACAAAATACGTCGCCTTGTGTAAATTCACAAATGACTGTCACGAGTCATGCCATTTATAAAGTGCGATAACTAAAGAGATCGTTCCAAAAAGTTTTGATTTATTAGTTTTTGGTATTTTTTAAAGGATGTGATATTCTCTATCATCAAAAGTACTGTTTGAGAATCTAATGAGGAATTTAGAAGTTGGGTTTGTATTTTGACGCGTAATAAGTAAGGTTACGTTGGGTTGGTATTTATTATTTTTTGTAACACGTTCCACCCGTTCTGTTTTAAGGGTTCCTTCTGAGTCATGACCCTGGATGGATCCTCACAGTCCAGCGGCATTCATGTGTTTCAGACATTGTTTGCGGCAGTCGCAATAAAACCGGCGGCCATATTGCCGTAAGGACCGTTCGTTCGCGACTTTTAATTAGACTGCTAAAAAAATCTCTGGCGACTTTGGTTATGTATGGTCAAGTCGCCGTCAGTGTCGCCGAGCTTTGCGGACCAATGACCACAAGTTTTAGCCTAGTCATCATACGAGTCTGGCTGAATTGTCGCCACTACCATTGATGACACATTAGTTCCAATGTTAATATAAAGAAGACGTAATAGTACCCCTCATAGGATGAGATGAAGAAACTAACTTCGGCGACCTACCGTTATCCTACCGACCTATCCGTGTGACCTACAGTTTGTCAGAGGCATTATATTATCCGACGTCTTCCTGAATTATCTTCTAAGTAATTTATTTTGGTACAGACAGGCGATAGGGGACTTTGTTTTATTATTTAATAATTATAGTAAGTAAGCCGTACTGAGGAACTACAGATCCTTCTCGTTTCTGAGCCATTTCTATAAGCTCTTTTTAGCCTCATTCAGGAATCGTCTCGCGCGTAGACTCTACGAGTTTCAGCCGCCGTTACAGGCCGGGTATCGATGAGAACATGGCACCATAGACCATTCACACAGTGCGGCAAATTATACAGAAGACTGAAGAGCCTTTGCCTGGCGTTAGTGGACTATGAGAAGGCCTTTGAATCCATCGAGACCCTGTGTGCTCTGGAGTTCTTGCAACGGTGCCATATTGGCGATATATTGGCACTGGCGGGTATTTACCGGCGCCCTATTTGGTAGAAACTTGATACTCCGAAACCTATTTGGGATAACTGACTTCGCAGAAACATCTTTAGTCGATCATTTATTAGGCATAAAAAATATTTGACATAAATATTTTTAGGCATAATGTGCTTATGACCGAATTTAGAATGGCATACATTTAAGATAGTAGAATTTTAATTGGCATAATTACCTTTGGCATAGTTAAAATTTTGAATAATTTCATTTAGCATAACGTTCATTTAGAGTACAGATTATTTGGCATAATTTGACTAGGCATACTATGAAGATCATAGAATTTCAATTAGAATAATGTAGATTGGGTTACTTTCTTCTTTAAAAATGCTTAGGTTAGGTTAGAACTGTGACCAGAAACGAACATGCTCTCATGGGCAAGGATATAAAAACCAAATAATTATCATTAAATCAACTTTTATTTATTACAATTACTAAAAAAAAAACAATTATGTGAAATGATGGTTCTACTTTTAAATAGTTATGGATAAGAAATATATGCCAAAAGATGAATCTGGTTTTGAACTTTCTGCGATGTGATGATTATACATTGTGATTATTATGGATACCAAAATTATGCGTACAGATGATTCTGACTTACAAAATTATGGGTTTCAATGTATGCTAAATGAGTTTATGCCAAACGATATTCTGCGAAAAGAGGTTTATGCTATTAGTCGTTATGCAATATAAAATTATTACTTAAAAAGTTCTACCATAATAGGTGTACCCGGCACTGGCACTGGCCCCCCACCCTTTTTTCAGCAGCGGTGGGCGTCCTCGGAAGTTTTTAGTGGGTGTCGCGTCTGCCGCAGTGAGCCCCAACTCCCCTCTCGGTCCCCCCATTGGCCGGGAGGCAGTGCGAAATAAGCATTTTTTACCGACGATAAATAAATAAAAAGACGTGTCCTATAGTGGAGACCGCGCGTATACGCAAGACGGCTGGCAGTGGTTGGGGCGATGAGCTTAGTGACGTGCCATTGAGGTGCCTATGTCCAAGCAGTCGACGAATGTAGGCTGATGATGACTTACTTATGATGACATACTTATCAGTAAGTAAAAAAATATTTTTATTTTAAAATATAATTAAGTAATGTATATTTTTTAGTTTGTACTTACTTAAGTACAAACTAAAATATATGTAGGTAGGTATTTAACTAAAAATACTTTTCTAAAGATTAACAGTAAACTCAATATAATTCAGAAACTTAAAAACTATTAATAGAGTAAGTAAGTTACTACATTTTAGACTTTAGGAATGTCTGTAGATAATAAGGTCTAAAAATTTCTTGAATTTTATTTCAGCCCAGTAGGGATGTTAAAAGACTGATAAGGTGAACTCCTTATTATCGACGGCGAGCAATAGCTTGACTCTTGTTATCGTTTTTCGGTCGTTCTAATTTGAGCCAGAAGCGCTGCGTGGGATCGCAGTGCGTGCGCAGCTGCTTGTTGTCCCACTGCAGCGTGTCCATTCGCCACTCGGCAGGAACAAGGGGCGGTTTCAGACGAGCCAGGGTTATCTGCAAGAGACAAACTGATCAGATTGCGATTCAGGCATATACATACATCACGCCTGTTTCCCCGAAGGTGTAGGCAGAGGCATAGTGTATGCTCACATTTCGCCAATTATATTGTTGGTCCCACAAAATAGGTGGCGAGCCTATTGCCGCTTTTCGGCAACTTTTGTATTCGCCAGAGCCTCATTCGTTGTTTGGCAGGTGCACCACTTGCAGGTGAGGTTGGCTTGGGCCTATATCCCTATACACCCGATACAGTCTTCATAATTATGAAACCTTTAGTTCAAGATTCCTTACGTTTGACTTGATCTAAAATACGATGGATATTCAGTTGATAGTCAAGGTCATACTAACTATCGTCTACTCCTAAACAGAAGTTAAATTTGGTTCTACATTTGGTTTAAGTTTCTGTTGCACAATTTTAGGACCCCAGGGAAAAGTAAGTATAAAAGATCCATTTTTGAATAGCAAAATTGCGAAAATCTAAATTCAAAAGCGTTCGAAAATTACAGTAGGTACCTAACTATTAGGCGTTTTATAATGCTAGTTTTTATGTTTCGGTTAAGAAGTGTATATGAACCTGTAGGATTACTCTGTTACCAAAGAGTGTATAGTGGTTTCCAATAAGCTTTGAGTTCACTACTAAATAGAAATCTAAGCAACAATCAGATATAATTTTCTAAATCGAAAATATTTACAGAGTTAGCTGGAGCCGGACGTAAAGGCAATGGCGCCCGGGTGCTATCACTAACAGCTGCGAATAGTTCAGCGATGGGTCGCGAGGCAGCGCGCGCGTCGCTTGTATAAGTGCATTCTACGAGGATGCGGCGCGTGCGCACGTCCGCCATATCGTCCAAGCTCAGCGCCGGCGATATTATAAAGCGCGGACGAGTCTTGATTACCTCCTCCTTCATCAGGTCTGGTGGCTTACTCTGTAACATCAAACAGATGTGTTCGCTGCGAATATTTTATGGAAAGAGAAGAACTTTTAAGAGATGGGGTTCTCTTGTAGTTCATGCTTTCCTCAGAGCTAGCTAGTTGTGTATAAATCCTGAATTTCAAAGGAAGTATCGATCGTCTTTCTAGCTACCTTCGCACTCCTTTCCTGACCATCAGTTCCATCTGGCGACATCATCGATGACGGTTCTCGGACAAATATAATAAAATAACAAATTCATTAGTACTTACAAACGGCTTTTGCACTGACCACGGATTTGTTTGTACAACGTCTTTAGGGGTGTGCAACAAGTAGAAAGGCACACAGGGGTCTTTCCACTCCGTTAGCGCGCTGAGGTTCTTCAGCGGAGGAGGTCTGATCCTTACACAACGGGCCTTCGGCTTATAGTCGGTCCTCACTACTGGTTCTATGCTGGTAGCCCGAAAATCTGTCTTACCAGTCGTCTCGTAGTTAAACATCATTGATTGTAAATATTTCTCATGAGACGACATGGTAAGTTATTGTGCTTTTGTATATCAAGAATAAAATTAAAATAATCTCAAAACTAAATACAAAATCTGAAATCTGAATTACAAATTGTCAAAAGCTGATGACATTTCTTTCTACTTCTTTTAAATGTACAGTTGACGACAATAATTTTAACCGCATTACAGTTTTCTGAATGTATAAGAACCAGAGAGTAGCTTTATTAGAAGAAAAACAGTTTTCACATTCATCATCTCGGCCTAATTAACGTACCGCTAGGTCTCGCCAAATGGGATTTCCGTGATTATAGAAGGTACCTCCCTTTTATTGAGATTTCTTCAAGCCGCACAATGGGGCCTAGAAATTGGCTTAGAGACTACCACATTTGATAAAGGAAAAGAGCTTGGTGTCAAATGGCATAAATTTTTTTGTAACTCTGCTTGCTATAGCATGAAAAGGTTTTAGGTAATGTTTACCTTTTATAGTTTTTTTTGTCTGATGGTAAGCAGTTGATGAAGTTAAGAAAAGTAAGAGTATACCGTGTAAGAAACGCACTAAGTCATCACGGTCTGTAAAATTGTCGTTTCACGGCCCACTTAAAAGATCCAGGACTATAGGAGATTGGAGACACATGCGTCGGTAGAGGATTCCAAAGGTGAATGGTCTTACACGAAAACGAATTACCAAACTTCTTGGTTCGAGTGTTGATAGACAGCACGATATGAGTATAGTAGACCAGCACGTGTTGTTCGGAAGAGGAAAGTAGAAAGAAGTTGAAATTTATAAAAGATAAAAAAATCAACACATAAATATAATATTAAACAATATAACTTTACTTGAACGCAATTAACATAAATCCAAGCTTATCAAACGATTTTCTACTTAAATACAATAAAATTAAAAATAACATAACTAATGCTTAAAAAACTTAAAAGAACTAATAACAAAAAACAGTAGGTATGCTTTTTACAAAGTTTCATTTCTCTTCTAGGGGCACTTCCTTTTCCGTCAATCCTTCTGCTGGACCTGGTAAAAGACGGCTTAAATTATATTTGAACTTCATTTACTTATTATCTTTATTAATATATTTGGAATTTACAGAACAAACTCACTGTATTATCAACCGCGACGCGCCAGCTGTTTCTGATCCTTATACATTGTCCAAACGCAAGCCAGAAGCGAGGTGTTGACTCGCAGTGGCTTCGCAGCTGCTTATTGTCCCACTGCAGAGTGTCCCGTCGCCATTCGGGAGACACGAGCGGTGGCTTCAGACGGGCCAGGATAATCTGGACGACATTAGAGTAAAGTATGTATGTGAAAAATATAATAGAGTGGCTTCCTGGGTTCCAGCAACGAAATGTATTTCGCTAGTAACAGCAGTTCCCATACTTTTTATATCTTGGACTGATAAAGATAAAAGAGAATCATGGCAGACAATTAAACATACATCTCTCTCAATTAAATAATCCGCAGTTATAGCTTATCATTGTGTGGGCTACGGGGAATGCCTTCCAGTTTTCATGCAAAATGCTTATGAATGAATGAAACAAAAAGAAAAATATTACTGGGTTAGCTGGAGCCGGCAGCGCAGGCAACGGCGCCCGTGTTTTGTCGCCCACAGCCGCGAATAGTTCAGCGATGGGTCGCGAAGCGGCGCGCGCGTCGCTTGTATACGTGCAGTCCACGAGTATGCGGCGCGTGCGCGCATCCGCCATATCGTCCAAGCTCAGCGCCGGCGATATTATCAAGCGAGGACGAGTCTTGATTGCGGCCTCGTTGTTATTTTCTTCTGTACCAGTCTACAATATTTTTAAGCAGAGGTTACTTCTTGGACCGTGACTCTGTAGCATTTGATATTACGTGCATTGCTCAGCAAGCAACTGCATTAACCAACTGGTCTCTCTCGGTCATAAAAGGTATTT
Source organism: Musotima nitidalis (assembly GCA_949126915.1). Taxonomy (NCBI): domain Eukaryota; kingdom Metazoa; phylum Arthropoda; class Insecta; order Lepidoptera; family Crambidae; genus Musotima; species Musotima nitidalis. Next base: position 3,356,488 of record OX421415.1, on the reverse strand, counting down.
GGTAATCTTTAAGCCTTTTTAGGCCGAGGGCTATGCAAAATAGAGGATAAAAATGTAGGATAGCGGACCCCAGGCTCGTAAAGTCGCAACCGGGATAAGGCTTACAATGGCTTAGATGATAATCCTTATTAGGCGACTGGAAAACAATTAAAGGCCGGACGCCATTGCGCATACTTGACTCCACCAATTCACACTGGGTCTGCATGTTGGATACCCTACAACCGAAATCACTCTGACCATAGTCTGCGAGGCCATTTGTGGGAGGTTAAATTGCTGCGACGAGTGAGTAAATGTAAATTGACAATGTAAGTATACTTACATATTTCTTCTGCTCAACCCAAGGGCTGGTATTGACTATGGGCCGGGGTTTGATCGCTACATCAAAGTCCACTCCGGCTTTCCTTTCGCTCAACGTCTCCAAGTCTTTGAGGCGGTAACAACCAGCGGGGCCCTTGCGTTTAGTTCGTGGCGTGAATTCAGTAGGCTTGGCTTGCTGAAAGCCTCGATTGCGGTAATCAGAAGAATATATAGAAGATTCGGCATAAACCATGTTCTCAAAGCGTGCTTTAGTTGTCGACATTATAGTTTGAGTGGCGTTGATATAGCAAGTAAGAATAAACAACTACTACTGCGGGTTCAGCTCGAATTTAATGTTATAATTATCAAGAAGTTATGTGCCCAGAATCGACGTATAAACAACTTCGTTTGTAGTGTTTGTTGTCAAAATGCATGTGGCGGTGGTTGAATCCTCTTTGAGTAATTTTGGGCATTATCCAAGAAGTAAGCATAGACAGATTTCTTGGTAAAATTCTTTGCGTTTATTTTGCTCAAATATCACGCGTAGTTTTGTGTTCTAAGTAATAATTAGTATAATCAAGCTATATAATCATGTGTTTAGTACAATAAATCTAGTATCGTTACAGCATTCATTGTTTCAATACCTATTCACGATCCCCGCCTTACATGGCGACCTTGCCAGGTGTATCAAAGTGGACAGTCAGCGTCATACAGTTGTTATGCGATTTTTACATTGACACGCAACACGCTGCATGTTGCGTGTCAACGCATCATCGTGACGGTTTGTACGCAATCACGCGCGAAGTTGCGTTTTTCATTCAAATCTTATCTTTGTGGCGACTATGCCTAAAATTACGCACCGCTTTAATTTAGTACCTATTAGATTATTTTCATAGCCAAATAGACACAATTGCGATAATGAAATAAAAATGCAGACAAATAAATTTGAATAATTTAATCCACCAATAACTTACACCAAGAAAAATAACATTGAAATAATAATACAAAATAAAAATTATCACAAAATAGGTAATAATGATGATACATACTTTGTCGATGAATAATTTTATAAATCTAAGCAATGATAGAATAATGTTAAAATGAAAACAGAATGTTGCAATATAAAAAGAATGCTATAATGGAATTCATAGAGATAATTCTTATACAATTAATGTTATGTATCAAACTTGTACACTTTTTATTTAATTAATACATTGTAAAATAAAAATTGTCAGTACTTTTCACAGAGCGGTGGCTCGGAACTGGCACTTTACTTAGATTCATTTATTTTTTTGCATGTAAGTAAACCTAAGCTTCGTGATTTAATTTTTTTTAGTTTTTTTTTTGTTATATTTTGTTTTGACGTTTCAATTGCTATTATAAATGTAGTTTATGAAATAAAGAACTTTTGACTTTACATAACTTTAAAAAGAAAACACTTTATTGATAAAGTTTCACAATTAACGGAAGTCTGGAGTACCAGACAGTCTTAACAACATTATGCTGAGTAGAGGCCATAATGCAGTACACATTTTAGTAGTATTTTCTTTGGTGTTAAATAACTGATTTATTTCTATTGTAAATCATTTGTGGAATAAAAAATCATGTTTTTGTTCCACAAAGGATTTACAGTTTTTTTTTTTGCTAACATTTTAGTTTTTTTGCTCAGAAGTGTGAACGCCACTGACCTCTTATTTTGCCTGGTAAACTATAACACTGCGTTACAGCTACAACCTCTTATTAATTTAAAACCAATTTAATAAGAGATTAAAATATTTAATACGGTACGGTTGGGCCATTGTAACTCAGAAATCTAAATGACATATGCTGTGCGCGCGTGTAATGTACACACACAATACATTGCTAATTGCATTCGTTATATCTGAATCGTACCTCACTACAAACATCAATGTACTGAATTTAAGAATAACTTGTAGTCCGTACTGTATGAGAGCAACGTCAATCTCGAACATAATTTTTCAAATTGGCGACATGCGTTCTTTTTCAAAATGGCGACACGTGTTCCGATAGTTTTACGCGGCACACGCTATTTCTAGTGTCTTATTATGTATATTTATATGGTAAGTACTCATTTGACACATAACAAATAAAAGTACAATTAAATCGAAAAAACGTATCGCATCTAAAATGTGAACTAACTATAAGTAACACCTGATATTTCTATACACGAAAACGAGATCATATTTTTAACTTTTATATAAAAATATTTAAGTAGTATATCTCTCGTATTTACAAATTTCCTAGAAAGTGGATCACAATAGTGCAAAAATTCCTAACTAGGACCACAGTTCTCGCAACGAAAGGTGACTTTTACGTCGATTCATATTTACTAGTTGACTTGACGCGCGTCGGCATGATTTGGCATGCAGTACCTAGTAACGTAGTACGCTTACTAGTAAAGTTCGAAGAACTATTATAACTATGGTAATTTACCAAGATAAATAATTATGTGGTGTTTAAGACTTAAGCAAATATTATATTGGGTTGGGTTTAAAGAATTTTTTTTCTCATAAAAACATAATAGTTCACTTAACATGAGATACAATAAATCATGTAGATTACTTACTTGAATTGACAAATAAGGTTCTATTGTATACTTATATCACATAAATTTGAAAAAAAATGGCTGCGGGCAGGCATAATAATAATGTCATTGGCTTAAAACCATTACTTCATGTGATTAAAAAGATGTCAGAAACCTGGTTAAATCAATGAAGGATATTTCCCTATGGGTTGTTGGAGTCAGATAGCAGTCGCTCTATGTAATGACTAAAGTTCAGCCAAATCTGGTTACACCAGTGAGCAGACCCTGGGCTTAAGTTTGAGGCAACCGGGACAATGCTAGGATATATAAAGATGTCAATAGCGAAATTTACCAAGGTAAGCTCAAATTTCGATGCGACAACTGAATAATTTACATTAACTAAATATCATAACTGAAACAGATTTAAACAGGTACACATTACAGGCGCCCAATAGTATCAAGGCACCATTATAAATATGTTAAGTATATAAAATATTTCGCCTAAAACTTATGTTGTAAGATTTGTGACTTGTATTCTTGAATTCAATGAAAACGACGTATTTACAAATATTGTTCGTTAAAACCCCATTCAAATCAATTTGGTCGGTTTTAGCGTGACATACATAATTTGGCTACAGACGTAGACCACTATTTCAACCGCATATACTCTGATTATTTTGAAATATCTTCCAATACTGTGATAAATAATAACTTAGTTACAATTTTTTTTTAAATTTTGACAGAAAATTTTTTAGTGACGCGACACATTACATTTTTGATTTTAGTTATTAATAACTTAGAATGAACTCATATTTTAAAGGAGAGTTTATAAAAATCTCGTACATATTAACAGACTTATAGAACGAACGCTCAGTCTAAAATTAATTGATAAATTTTGCCATTTTTTTGTTACTGTAACTTAAAAAGATAACAGATACAGTCAAGTTGTTTTAACTTATCATAACTGATTTTTTTTTTCAGATTTGTCACATTAATTATTAACAAATAGAGAGGAACCAACAACTTTTGGAAAAGAACAAATTTTAGAATATTAATAATAATAATTTTCTATTTATTGTACACCATGTTAAGATTACACATAAAAACAAAGAAAATTAAATAGGTAGGTACAATGGGGGGCCTTATCGCTTAAAGCAATTTCTTCCAGGCAACCTTAAATGGACAGAAAAGTATATTGTTGATTATAAAAAGTATCTTTTTTTTCCTTTTAATATCCACTTATGCTTTTTGGCTTAAAGAACGATATAAACGACCAATCTAACGCGGTTGTATAATTTTTGCCTTTTGCATAATTATTTTTGCCATTTCGAATCTTACATAAACACATGAATTATAACTGAAACTAATATCAAGGAACACAAATTACCCATGTATTGCTTCTCTTTTATAAACAAACGTACATACACGTACGTACAATTACGCCATGTTCAAAGTCAAAAACAATGAAAAGACACTTTGTAAAATCATTAAATCAAAGTGACTACTCATCGGCCACTTTTGAAATTTTAAAATTTAGTTTATGGCAATCGATTTCCTCGTAAAGTACATAAAAATTGCTTTTTAAATAAAATAAATCATTTATCATCTTTTATAGTCTAGTCTGAAAAAATCTAGATATAAACATTGATCTCCAGTAAGTAAGGATTTAGAGAATATTTCATAGAAAATAATAAAATAGGAAGATAATGAACACATCATGCATACACGGAATTATTAATCTGAGGTAACCTTTTTTACATAACCTGAAATACATGTATAATTAAATAACGGTTATTTTAACTAAATTACGACATTACAAACAGTCAACCACAAGGAATTAGGTTCATATGTAGTATAAATTTTCATTGGTACACTTCGATAATCCGATTCAGATGGTACAGAGTTCAAACCTCGCCGACTGTAAACGTGAATGTACTCGCAATAAAATAAACTGACACAAAAAAAAAGTCTTTTTATACAGAAATTGATCAAAATATTTATTTCATTTCATAAGAGATCAGCCGTCAGTCATTATTATTAGTTGAATTTAGTTAAACATATAAGAATATATTTAAAATTTATTATTGAGTATAATATTTATTAAGGACATGTGACCTTAACAATATCATAAAGGGGAAGAATTAATTAATCAATGGAAGTTAAAATATAAAATAATATTGCTCAAATACATCTTGATTGACAACTGTCATCATAAGAGCGTGTTTTGGTCTATGCTTTGCAAAGACTACTTAATATATAATTAAAATATATTTACATATTGTTCCTGTTAATATTAAACAAAATAACACTTTACACATAGTACATAATCATCACAAATTCATTGTTATTTTATTTACATACAAATATTATGTGCTAATTAAATTAAAACATGTTAAATTATTTATTGTAGTCACTTTTATAGAATATAAACAGTTACTGTTATTATAGAGAGTAAGGACACTATCTCATTTTATTTTCTACATAAAATATAGTGTAGAATTTTTACATTCTTACCAAAATTATACAAGCGAAATTAAACAAAAATTATCATATAAAAATATAACAAGGTGTTGTAGTAATCGTTTGCCAATTCATTTAAATAATAAATTAAAATAATAATTTCGTATCAAACTTAAATTTAAACAAATGAAGCCTAAGTTTGCTAACGCCCAAAAACCTATCCGGAATACGAGATTGAAATCAATCACAGATAGACAGACGCTTATCTTAGCCATAATATTTCTCGAAGGTCCAATCCAAGGATTGGTTAATAGGTAAATCGGTTTACTAGAACAAATGATTAATTTGTCTATCACACACAGCAGAGTTTACAGAGGTCAGTCCTTGGATGGGTGACCGTTTGTGTGGCTTTGATATCAAGCGCTTCCGTGCTTCGGAAGGCACGTTAAGCCGTTGGTCCCGGTTATCACTAAATGTGGTAGTCGTTAAGCCATGTTAGAGGCCTAATAGGCGGCTTGAAAAATTCTAACAGCAGGACGCCACACACCTGCCTCCGCCAATCCGCACTGGGTCAGCGTGGTGGAGTATGACCCAATACCCTCACACCTTGATATGTGAGAGGAGGCTCGTGCTCAGTAGTGGGACGTTAATGAGCTGTTATGATGATGATGATGATAGCCTATTTTGGATCGAGATCGGTTTTTAATTTCTGGCGTAAGTTCGTTAAGTATATAGATTTCACATAAGTTGTCCCCACAAGACGTTGTAATTAAAAAAGGGCTTATGTGAAGTTGATAGAATAAAAACTTCAAATATTACTTTGCTTAAAAACCCTGAGAGCTTTTCTGTTAGGCACTCGATAACGCAAATACTTTTACATTGTAAACACCCAGAAAAAAATCTTTTACTAACTCAAATGTTTGTGTGAGTGAAAACCGAAACCACGACCCTACGAACGGAGAGCACCGACAGTCTTTACTGAACTAATTTTGCAAGTTACACCTAATTCAATCTTAGTAGAAAAAAATTGGTTGCCTGTAAAGTCGGTATACGGGCGAAAGTTTTACGTGACAACGACTTTGAGTGGTAAAATAATTTTAAGGCGGGCTAACCATGCCCGAGTGGAAGGGACGCGTGCCTCTCACTCGCTCTCATTGTGAGCGCATAACGTGAGCGGAGCGTAACGCAGTTTCTTGAAGTGTCACCTGGCAAACCAATTTATAAGACGTTGTCACGTCAAAAAATAAAAAGTTCAAAAATGAAACGTAGATATGGTAAATTTTAATAGTTTTGTTTAATACAAATTCATTTACATAAATCATGATGATATGACTTTACAGTAGTATATTAAAGGTTTAGAAGAGTTTTGGCATATTATTGGCCTTTCATTCATCTATACAGTTTCTGTTACAGTTACTAATATACACAAAAATATACATAATTACATCTAATAAAGCGGGGCCTAGTTATAAAACATTCAATAGGTACTATTCAAAAGGCATAATGTAGCAACACCATAAATAAGCACTGTGTTGCCAGTATCAAAGCTGAAGGAACACAGTAGATTAATTCGTTTATATGCGATTGTTTACGAAGGGCATCAGTCAAACTCCTCTTACATTTTGACAACTAGTTTACTTCTTTGTTTCACGTTCATATAAAAAAGAAAATGGCGCTGTCGAGTAATATAATTTTGTGGTGATATTATGCAAAATATGAAATAAAATATGATGTGTTTATAGAATTGAATACGTTTATATAACAAGTTGAAATGGAGTCTGTAACGCACACTAGCATTTTTTGCGTTTGCGAACATTCAGGAAGATGTTACGTCAGAGTTGGGAAAAAGATAAAATCATGGGTACGTATCATAATGCATAAGTTTAAAATCTATAAGTTTACAATGTGTAAGTTCAAAATATATAAAATAAAAAAATATAATAGTCAGAAGAAATAATCATCAATATGCATAACTTACGTTATATATAAATATCATAATGCATAAGTTTAAAATCTATAAGTTTACAATGTATAAGTTCAAAATATATAAAATAAAAAAATATAATAGTCAGAAGAAATAATCATCAATATGCATATATACTCTAAAATCTAATTTACATGTATTTAAAGTAAATTTACTGTACTCAAACATAGTATATATGTTACCGGCCAAACCCGATTTTAGGACAAACTAGTATGGCCTAGTCCAAACTAAATAAGGTGGGCTGCAACTAATATAACAACATGTTTTTTAATGGTAAGAAAAAAAAATAACCTCAACCTAACCCAAAAAGAGATGTATAAGTATCTGCTTTCCGAGTTTAACGTGCTTTCCGAGGCACGGAGCAAGCGATAATTTAAAAGTAAAAAAGCACAGAGCAGATACTGTAATATCTATTTATTAATTTAACTGCTAACTACATACGTAGATACGAGTCTGGAAACTATTATACAAGGTCAGGGGTAAGTCAGGGCAGTACGCTAGGACCAACTCTTTTTCTTATTATGATTAATGACCTCCCTCAAACTGTTAGATTTTCCGAGTGCCAACTTTTTGCGGACGATTTTAAACTTTACCTTGCAATAGGAGAAGATGCGAAAGCTGACGCCCTGCGTCTGCAAAGTGACATAGATGCCGTTTCCCATTGGAGCACATGTAACCGTATGCCTTTTAATCAAAACAAATGCAAAATCATGACATTCGCACGTAAAAAAATAATAAAGACTGATTATAAATTATTTGACGTTTCTATGGATACAGTTGACGACATAAGAGATTTAGGCCTAATGTTAGATATAAAGATTGACTTTCATAAGCACATAATTAATATTTGCAAATCAGCAAGTAGATTATTGGGATTTATTATTAGAACATCTAATGAGTTCAACAACACGTCAGTGGCTAGAGTGTTGTATAATGCTTACGTACGTAGCAAACTTGAATATGCGGCGATCGTGTGGGATCCTCATGAAAAAAAGTATTGCCTTATGCTGGAAAGGATACAACGAAAGTTTGCACGGTTCTTGTACAAGAAAAAGTATGGGTATTATCCCTTTTTATATCCCTCTTTATTCGTCATTGGTATGGTGGACTTCGATACACTCGCTCTAAGAAGAAAAATGACTCTAGTTGAGCACTACCTCGCTATAATTTATGGTAAGGTAGATTGTCCACAAGTACTGGAGAAATTGTGCCTGTGTGTACCTACACGCATCCCTCAGTGCCCTTCGGGCCTGGTGGCGCCTCGGCGGCGGCCGCGCTTGTTGCAGAGGCCCTGCACGCGCACCGTGCACCGCCCAGGCCCCGACCGCGCGAGCTCTGCGCCTGATCGGGGACATGCTCGCTGAATATGACAAAGTAGACTTGTTTGTAGATGGCTTAGCTAAATTAATATCTTTTATGCATATATTCCTTGACAATAGTAGTTCAATTTAATTTGACATATTATTCTGTTGTCGACTTAGATTTTTAAGTTATTTTATTTTATTTTTTATGATATAATTAATATGATTCTTTTATTTCTAATTCTGACACTTGAGGTCACATTGTGTTTTTATTTTTATTGTTTTTTTTTTTATTTTTTTATGAACTATAATTAATATTTGATTTTGGACATTAAGATTATTATTAAGTACCTATTTCCTTTGTAATTTTTTGACATATTTGTGTAATTTTTTTATATTTTAAGGCATGTTAACGTTTGGACACTATCTGTAAGTTAACATGTACTTGTGAATAAATAAATAAATAAATAAATAAATAAATACATCTGCTTAGTTAAATAAACAATTGTTACAGTAAACCACGATTTAAACATGTTGCAACCGCCGGGTCTCCTTGGCCGCGCGGTTCGTTACAAATCTGCATTATTTTTAAAAACATTTCGCAAGTCTATAGAAGCTGGACTTAACAGACAATCTTAATTGAAAACCATTATGAATTGTGTTTGTTATATATTTCGACCATTATGGCATTCAAACTTAGAAATTTTGAACTTATGTCAAATAATTTTATATATTTTGATGCATTATGCATTTTGATTTTCGGTATTTTAACTTTATACATTCCACCCATATGTATTATGAAATTATATATTATGATACGTACCCAAAATCATCATACATCATTTATTTTGATGCTTGCGTGTTATTAAATAAGGAGCCAAATACACCAATTAATTTATTGTTGCTTGTTGTGGGTGAACAATGTCCTGATGTATAATTATGATCAGTTTTAAGAAGCATTAATTACGTTAGGTAGAATATTAAAGTATTTTTTTAGTATTATTGCCCCTAAAGGTGCTTTTACATCGACAACAGTTTCTTTTTGTTTGGCAACGCTCTACAGTACGTTAACATTCATAGTAACTTTTAAACTGTACTGTATAGACCTTTTTGTTGTCAGATGTTGTGTAACAATTGGAAACGTTGCTCAATAAAAAGTAAGAAGATTTCAACAGTGCAACGCCATAGGGAATTTATTCAAAAACAACAAGAAAATGGGTGAATAACTGACATGAACATGAATAAAACCTCATTCGCGCGAAAACTCTTCAAAAATAGTCGAATTATATTCAGAGCCATTTTATATGACGTCAATCACTTCCTATCGCGATTTTCGTGTTCGTCAATCTGGGAGGTTTATTTCTGCCCAAACTGGGCAAGAGGGGGAGGCGGGCCCTCCCCAGGACCATCCTCGAGGAATCGCCAGGTGGCTGAGACCAGACTTTACCACGCCCACCTTGCCGTTGAAACTACTTTTCTCTACGCTGCCGGGGCACAGTATGGAGGTCAAACCTTTGAAGCTCTGGTCTACCGTTGTCGGTATTTCTTCTTCTAGAAGCGGCTGGCATGTATTCAACGCTGCAAAAATAAGAATACATCCTTTGTTACTTTCCTTGACCTTCAACAGTACGTAAGTAGATAAATGAAAAATGATTTATTCAATTTGGGTTCTAATGAAGCCCAATGTATAAAGCTGGCTACAGGCAAGACAAGTCGAGAATTTAGTAAGTCTTGTATGAATGAATTTTTAATTCTCTCCTAGCAGATCTGTGGTGGAAATGGGCTGAAATGACACGATTAAACGAGACTAAAATTTTAATTATTCTGCATTTAATATTGAATCGTATTATTGCGAACATAGAGCTTCATATAATTCTTCCCTAACCTAGCCGCTATAGCCTTCCAGTCTTTCCGCCAATTCACATTGAGTCCGCGTGGTTGAGTATGTCCGGAATTCATTTCATCATGCTCAGTAGTGGGCCGTTATGGGCTGACATGATGAAACTGAGCAGGAGTGGACATAGAAGTATCCTACACTTTACTTCAGAGGTCGTGGGTTCGATTCCCACACAGGACAAATCTTTGTATGCATGAACATAAATATTTGTTCTGGTCTGGGTGTTTTTCTATGTATATGAAGTATTTATTTACAAAAAAAAATAAAAAAAGAATAATGTATGTTTATCCGTTGTTAAGTATCCATAGCACAAGTTCTTAATGATATTTATCTTGGAACTAAATAATTGGTGTAATTGTCAGAAAATATTATTATTATTATTATTTATCCTGACTGGAAATCGACTCCACCTCAACAACAAAGAGCAGGTACATCGATATACCAGTCCAAAATATTGATCGTATACATAATATTTTTTTACGATCTCTTTACAATCTTTAATTTAACATTTCCCAGTGAATTACTAAGTGTTTTCCACAAATTTCCTAGAACTGCTGATACCGGCAGAGTAGTGGATTAAGGACGCCCGCGCATTAAGATGATTCCGATACCGATACCTAATCTGCACGTGAACGCGCGATAACGACCGGCTGCTTATCGCGTAATCTTATTAATTATATTGTTACCAACTTGTTGTACTACAATCAAGGAGTTTATTAAAAGTTATCATATAATTGTAATAATAATAAATTAATGACATTGAATATTTTGTCAGGTTATCAAACAAATACAATTTTGCTTTTTTTTCTAATTTTAAAATCATTTATTCAAGCTTGGCAGTTTCATTCTGACGCACTTGTGAACGTCACTTGAATCTAGGACTTCCCTAGAGCGGGAGCATGCTTAAAGAAGTTGGCAAGAAACTCGACAAGCTTCTCCCGCTAAGACATTAAAATACTTGAACAATTAAATAGTTCTCTTGGAAACCGTAACCAATAAAGTAGCACTGAGAGTCCCTCAATAATCTGTAGTAAGAGCCCATCTAAATGATGAATCATCAATATTGAAACTCAATCAGTACTTTTAATGTGAAATAGGTCAATTTTCATATTCCTATAGGTTATGAACGGGATCAACGCACTACTCTTACGACTCCCCGTGAGATGAGAGTGGTGGAACTATCCAAGGCCGGTACATATGTGTGGGATATGATATATAGGCGTGAAGCTATGTATGTATGTGTTAGAAGACCAGCACAAGGGCAGTTACTTCCGTTTGCGTGAATCAGTGAATGGGGATTAAAGCGTTTAACGATTAGTTAATACAGGCTTATTGTGTTTATTCCCCGATTGTGCCTCACTGACAGCCATATCAATTACGCTCATTGAAGTCATTTAAAAGGTCAATGTAAAACTGTGTATGTAATATGTATGCGTTAGTCGCGTCCCTGACTGGCCTCCTCTCACATCATCATCTCAGCCCAAGGTGTGAGGGTATTGGGTCATACTCCACCACGCTGACCCAATGCGGATTATCGGAGGCAGGTATATGGCGTCCTGCTGTTAGAATTTTTCAAGCCGCTCATTAGGCCTCTAACATGGCTTAACGACTACCACATTTAATGATAACCGGGAGCAACGGCTTAACGTGCCTTCCGAAGCACGGAAGCGCTCGATATCAAATGCCACACAAACGGTCACCCATCCAAGGGCTGACCTCTGTAAACTCTGCTGTACTTTGGTGATCGTTTCCGACCACCGAGCAACGCAGAGCTATGAGCGCTGCTCCTCTCACATACCAAGTTCAATAGGATTTCAGGCCATACCATACTGCACTACGCGTGCAGATCGCCTACCTACTGGCATAGGCAAGAGTGTGGCTTCCTGTTGTTAATTTTTTTCATGACGTCTAATTTATCGATACCTTCTACGTATAATATGTTCACTAAGAATATTATCGGATTTAAAAAGATATTTTTATGGAAAAAAGTAAAAATGCCATATTCTTAGTTAACATATTATACGTAGAAAGTATCGATATGGGCTCTGTCTTGGCTTAACGACTACCACATATAAAGATAACCGGAACCAAAAGCCGAACGTGTCTATCCAATTATCTCTGTGAACTCTACTTAACCTTGGTAATCCTGAGCAAAGTCAAATTTATTTTTAGAATAGAATAGAATACTTTATTTGCACTTGATTGAGGTACATTACAGTTATTGTACAATAAGATAAACTCTCATTCAGCCAACAACGGTGGCATGCAAATTATAATTAAATTACACATCAATTTTTAAAAGAAAACTATACTTATAAATCGTTAATATGCCAAAAATGGGAATTAGCAACTAGACATCATTAAATTTTAAATGTGAAAATGCGAATTAGTAACTTATTCAACTTTGGCTCAATAAAGCTTTTAAGAATATGAACTTAAAATCTAACGAGCCTGCCTAGTTTCGAGAGTCAACGAATGGTTTAAAGGAAATGTTATTTCCGGATAATCGAAAGAAGAAATGGAAGTGTTGTATTATTATAATAAATGTTTTCTGACAATTACACCAATTATTTAGTTCCAAGATAAGTATCAAAATAAACTTGTGTAATGAATACTGAATAACAGTCGTCAATATATTATGGACCTTTCTGTCTAGGGTTGGTGTTTAGTTTATAATATAGTTTCTTATTTTGAATACATCGATATAGATAAATATTAATGATTTTAACAACACTATGAAACAAGTAAATAAGTTATCTATTGTGTACACACAGTGCCTGTATATGAAGAAGTAATCTTTTAATATGTATTAAATATCACCATTGCTTTTTATAATTAAGGTTATGTCAGTTTTCGTCATATCTAATTGATCTAAATACATTAGTTATACATTAAAATTAATAGAACTGGATTATATGCTATGCTATTTTAATTTACTAATAATTTTCACTTAATTTTAGATAACCATCTAAGCCCATTAACGTCCTAGTACTGCGCACAGGCATCCTCTCACGCACCTCGATGAAAATATTGTTGAGGGTCGCATACCTTTTCATTTCCGCTTTTTGTGTGCCAAGTTTTATCCGAATCCGTTCAAGGATTTGACTCATTTGATAGTTTCTTTTATAAACAAAAAGTTTCAATACAGAGAAAGAAAAAAGCGTTGTATTTATAAATTGCATTTGTTTGATTTTTTTACATATCGATAACTTAATTCGCAAACCAGCTAACTCCATATCGAGAATTTTTAGGAGACACACCAAGTGCTATATTCAGTTTTGTAAATTTATTATTAAAAAAATCTAAAATAACGTAATAATAACAGCTATTATTCAAATTGTTATGAAAGAGGTTGGTATTGTCAAATTATATGTCATAGTTAATTAATAGATGGCGTTTTAAATATTTGCACTTAATGTATACGTCGCTATTATTTTATATAAATTTTACTATAATTATAGTGTTTGAGGATAAATAGATTTTTGAATTGGACATAGAATGTCTGACATGACATAGAATGAATGAAGACAATGAATTCGCCTTGGACATAGTTCTTTCATTTACAACAAGTTGGAATTAAACGAGGTTATTAAAATTAAAAAATATGCCAAATTACTATTGCTAATCAGATGATTGAATAAAGTAATTTTGCCAAAATGTGGAGCTGCTGTTTGTGAATTTAGAAATTATTTCAAGTGTTAAAGGGTTGTTACCTTATAATAAAAGGTTAGTAAGTACCTTCAACATTGGTCCACTCTCTGAAGTCTCCCATGAAAGCCAGTTGCAAGCCCGTGGCCGCGGCGACCTCGGCCACCTGACGGAAGCTGCGAAGGTCTTCTTCAGCGAGGGTCCCCTTGCACGACACGTTTACTAAAATCACCGGCCGGCCGTTCAACAGGAACGCTGGAACAATTGTAGTTAGATTATTGATATTGATCCTGTTGTTACTTTTATAATGCCTATCGGAATAGTCACCACATCCTGCCTCAAAGTATGCAGTCAATGCAGTTCAGTTGAGTAAGAGCGCTCCAGCGCTATTTAAAGTATCATATCCTAGCATTATCCCGGTTGCCCTAGACTTAAGCTTAGGGCCTAGGGTCTGCTCACTGGTTCAACCAGATTTGACTGAATTTCAGTTATTACGTGGAGCGTCTGCCGACTGACCTCCGCAACCCAGAGGGAAACATCATTCTATGGTTAAACCAGCTGTCAGTCTGTTAGAAGGCACTGACTTCCTAAAAACGACTGCCATAGATGTTCATGACAGCCGGGACCAACGGCTTAACGCGCTTACCGAGGCACGGAGCAAGCGATAATTACGCACTTAACTTCAAAAAGTCATTGCTGCGCCAACAGGGTTTGAACCCGACACCCTCTGAATTTGAAGGCCGGGGGTCTCACCACTGGGCTATCGCCGCTTACCTAGCGCTATTTGAAGTGACAACATTAAGGTGCGTTGAGCATTTTTGAGATGAGGAACAAACTATTAAACTCGCGACACCGTCACTGACACCTCAAAAAATACACACGTAATTTGAAATTTCGCGTCTATGAATGTATGCATCCAGACCTTTATTAGGTCTAGGGCAACTGGGATCATGCTAGGATATGCTGATGATAATGCACTGAAGATTTTCCCTTAAGAGATAAACAGTTTTTAAAAGGCAGTGCGCTAGCTTTGCAATTGCAAGCGTCAATATGCAGTGACCACATTCCGTCAGGTGTGCCGCAAGCTTTAGTGCATTAAAAAATCTATATTTTAGACACTTTTTGTGATATTCCGAGACTGTCAAAAAATATTTTTTTAGTTTTGTTTATTGCATTCCCGCAGGTGCCAAATACAAGTCACATAACAAATATTTCAATGTAATTAATTGTTAAAACAAACACGTTTTTTTGGATGGAAAACCCACAATTATGTTCTCCCGCTGTGGGTGAAGCGGAAGGGTTTCACTGGTCAAAAACTATCCATGTTCCTTCTTAAGCCTGCTTTTTTCCGAGGCCGTGGTAACCCGGTTTAGCACAATGACTTTGTATAACTTACTTTAGCGGAAAGTTGTCTAAGGAGTAAAATAGCCTATTAAATATTGTTAATGTTATATTATATTGTATTGTATAGCGTCAAGGACATATGAAGAATGTAATTTAAGTACCTAACCAATTGATAATTTAACAGCCTGTGAGTTTCTTGTCAGTTCTTCTCACAGAGCGGTGGCTCACTTTGTATTCACTTACACTTTTTTTGCATGTAAATAAATAAATAAATAAATAAATATTCTCTTACAATCACACCAATTATTTAGTTCCAAGATAAGTATCACTAAGAACTTGTGTTATGAATACTAAATAACGGATAAACATACTTAAATACTTTTTTTTTGTAAATACATACTTAATATACATAGGAAAACACCCAGACCAGAACAAATATTTGTGTTCATGCACACAAAGATTGGTCCTGTGTGGGAATCAATGTAAGTGAATATAAGCTTCGTGATTGCAATGTATATTTCGTTTTATTTATATTTCATTTTGACCTTATTACGACTATGTAATAGTTTATAAAATAAAGAACTTCTGATGTCTATATTCTGACAATATAATTTACATTTAGTGCATGTTAGACTATTATCCTTGCATTTATTCTAGACAGAAGTTTCCCTTGAGATGCCTTGTAGAGATCAAATCTGTCTTAATAGCTTTTAAAGGACAGATTTCTATGTTCTGATACGAAGAATTTAATAATAGTCCATAGTTTGCTAGGAAGGGACAGTGTTTTCTAATTCCATTAGCTTTAAATTTTGTATAATTATCATTGTAAAAAGTAAATATTAAATCTGCAGATTTTTATAATAAAGTAAACTCCCTGTGATAATCACAAAGCTTTAGTGTTACAAATGAGTGAACGTCGAGTTTCGAACTGTGCAGCAACTCACTCTTTAATCGAGCCGATAGGCCGATTTCGGTAAATAATTAAAGTACACTTACATTAGTAACTACAGATATCTTATTAGTAGCATACACAATGCCTTATGTTACACCAGTGTTTATTGATTCAAACTCTTTCTGTTCAGAGTTTATACTCTGATGATTATAATCTTATGATTATATAAGCTAAAATAACCTATACAACTATTAAATATATAAATAAAAACTTTACATAACGACAAAGACCGGATAATGTTTTCTCAAAAGGCAATCCTTGTAAAACAAAGATAACCGTTCGCTAAATGATCAAGACGCAGTGACCTCACTACAAAGCGATTGGACGCAGCGGCAATGAAAACAGACATTTGAGGCAATTACAATAAAGTCCAAGCCACGAGCGCGGAACTACAGAAGTCAATATAACTTGTATATCTGCTTGTGATTTGCATAATTGTTGCAAATGTGGCACCTGTGGTGTGTCATGTCAATTATGTGGAGCTGGTTGAATAAATGACCACTGTAAATGAATATATAATGCGATGAAACGAAAGGCATGTGCCGAGAAGAGTAATGAACCCTCTGTGCAGACTTATTATTATTAGACTGAGTGATCCTGACTCCTCGAGAAATATTCTCAAAGAAATATACGTAGCATTAGCGCAATCAATCCTAACGTATTGCATTTCTGTGTGGGGAGGAGCCGGTAAGACGAAAATGAAGGAGATAGAACGCGCACAACGTGCTTTGCTAAAGGTCATGCACTTTAAACGTAGGCGATTCCCAACGGTGTCTCTATACGCCCTCAGTCAAGTACTATCGGTTAGACGGCTGTATATTCTCGCCTCAGTACTGAGAAAACATAAAAATACTCCATATGACCCCAGCATATTACGTGCTAGAAGGAAAAATGTTGTTTCCATCCCCCGTACTAAGACTTCCTTTGCACGCAGACAATTCGACAGACTTTCATCATATTTATATAATGAAATTAATAAAACAGTTAATATTTACGACAAAACATTGGACAAATGTAGGTATTCCGTCACAAATTTTTTACTATCATTAGATTATGAAGAAACGGAGAAAATAATAAAAAGTTGATGAAATACTAACACTTACCTAAACACACACGCGCGCACACAGACATACACACACACATACATACACACACACACACACACACACACACACACACACACACACACACACACACACACACACAAACACACACACACACACACACACACACACACACACACACACACACAATGACCTATAGCTATGGAAGAGCGAGGTCATCTGGTACAGGCATTATTTGCTTAAAAGATGACCTCGGTCACTGTCAATTTAATGTAAAACTTTTTATCGCAAATAAATTATTATTATTATTATTATTATTATTATTACTTATCGGATCTTCATAAATTCATAATAAATAACAAAAATATTTCTATTTTTCTTATACAAGCAAACAAAAGACATAAACAAGTAGGGTAGGTACACAAATACACTTGGTGTCTGATGTAGGTTTAGAAAAACCTGTGTTACAGGTCACCAGGTCTCTACCCTTGGAATATGAACGTACACATATCACCTACATTTTAACAAGACAAATGATTAAGAATAACAGTTAAAAAATTCAACAATGTTGGAAGTATATGAATTAGCATAATTATGTTGTGTATGAATTTGCGGAGTGTGGAGAAACCTCACAGAGAGAACATTGGCTCCCCAATAGATTACACTTTTTTGGGGTATTTGCCTTTAATCACTACTACACTGGGCAGTTTAAGCCACAACGCAATCGTTCCGAGCACCGAGCACCACGAAGCTACGAGCGCTTCATCATGAGGATACATTTTAATTGTAGAGAGTTTCCGCCAACCTCAAGGAAATATAATAACGTATGTCTGTTCTGTGGGATATTATATCACCATTCCATAGATGACCCATCCATAAATTACGACACACGAATTCTCCGAAATTGTTTGACCCCCCTCCGTCCTTTCCACAGCTGGTCACACTTACTCCCTCCTCCTTAGTGTAATGTCACATATTTTGCAATTGTACAGCAAGAAATATATACATCAAAACAGCATTTACATACTTTCATAGGACCTGGATTTTGAAATGTGACGTCACGAAATTTTGGATCCCTCCCATCCCCTTGTCACACTTTGTCAACCCCCTCCCATTCCCTAAGCGAGTGACGTCATTTATGGATAGCCCCTTATGTGTCCACTGCTGAATATTAGCCTTCCCAATAGATTACATACGATTGGGAGTATTTGTCCATAATCACCACGTTGGACGGGCGGGTTGGTGATCGCAGCTCAAGCGAGTACGCAGGGTGACATTGATGCCCATCTTCCGGTAGATTTTCTCTTCGTGGATTCTTCCGACTTCCCGTGAGATGAGAGGGGTGGCAATATTCTTGACCGATACTACACAGATATAGCAGATAGTCATAACAAACATTTTGGTAATTTCTTCCTTTGCAAGGCCAGCTTTGAAATTTGAATTTGTATCCAAGCTTCTTTAAGCCCGGATCTTTTTAAGGACATGAAACGGAATATATGCAGGCCGTTTCATGAGGTAGAGGGCTTGTTTCCGTGCGTCCTTATTTCTTGGATTTCATCGACTGATTACCACCAGGCAGGATGTGGTTATTATGACGGGTCATATAAAAAATGGATTGAGGGGAAAGGGTTGAATATATATATGATCGAAAAGGGGCGATTGATTTAATGACGAATGACCAATGTGAGTGGTGGAAAAGAGATGTCGCTCCAATTGGGAACAGGGCAGGGATGATAATAATGAAAAAAAAAAATCTGACCTGATTGTTGCGAAAATACAATCTTCCAATTTTAATGCAAATCAATTAATATGAATATTATGTTCAATAACGAAAATATATTTTTTATACATTCTAAAAACATAAGCCAATTTTTTTTATTTAATCTTTATTGCACACTTCAAAGTAAAGTAAAAAGGCGAACTCAATGCCATAAGGCATTCTCTGCCAGTTAACCATAAGGTTAGCAGAAAACTTTAAAGACAGTGCGGTAATTAATAAACATACATAATGCCTATACCATATCATCCTTACTAATATCCTTACTAATCCTTACTAATATTATAAATGCGAAAGTAACTCTGTCTGTCTGTCTGTTACTCTTTCACGCCAAAACTACTGAACCGATTTAAATTAAATTTGGTATACAGATAGTCTAGACCCTGAGAAAGGATATAGGCTACTTTTTATTGCGAAAAGGTGGTTGTAAATGCTACCCAAAGATACTATTCCACGCGGAAGAAGACGCGGGTAACAGCTAGTAGTATATAAAAATAGTACTGTGTCGATTTAATGAAACGTAGTGGTTAGCCGTGCGTTAATTGACCAAATTAGTCCAGATAGTCACTTATTCCTTTTATAATTCATATTGTTTTGACAGAGACCAAGACAAGAAATCACAAACAATTTCAGACGACATCTCTGACCTCGTTTAATGAAGCAATTGGACGAAGAATAAGAAAACGTCTGTAGATTCAATTTATTGAGGCTAGGTTAAAGCATCTCTTCGTATCCTTTTTATGGTTGGTTATTTTTTTAATGTTTTGTGACACGTCATAATGACTACATCCTGCCTGATGGTAAGCAGTCGATGCAGTCCAATAAAAAAGTGAAATAAGCACGGTATAAAGCGCATCCACTCATGACGGCCTGCTAAAATACCGTTTCACGCCCCGCTTATAAGTCGGGTCTTTTAATAGGAAAATGATCTAATGACTGTCTCCTAAGGTGTAGGTTAAGGTGCGTCAGATTGACTAAAAACCATCTATATTCCTTATTGAGCCTGCTATGTTTCGGAACCCTTTCGAACAGTCTTGCAACATCTTTTGGTGTCCACTGTTTAAATTATAACGGGAAATGTATAGTTTTAGCTTCGCCTTCTTTAATTTTCTCGAACTCTATCTTTCTATCCTGTTCTTTCGAATGATCCACAAACTTACTGTGCTGACTATCAGCACTCCAACCAAATAATTGGGTAACTAAGTCCTTTGTAAGAATGCCTATTCAGATTTAGGGTTTTCTTACGGTTGCATCGTATGTTTTCTTGTTCCCATATACCTACTTGGGACTAAATAAATAAATATTTTCTGACAATCACACCAATTATTTAGTTCCAAGATAAGTATTATTAAGAACTTGTGTTATGGATACTAAATAACGGATAAACATATCGCGGGCTTCAAGCCAGAGGGGCGTATGAAAAAAAATGCATTTTTTTATTACGTCAATATTTTGGAATTTTATCGATATAAACAACCTCATTTCTTTTTAGTTATAGGTAAAATACTTTAAAAAATACTAATTACTAAGCACATACATTAGAAAAAAAGTTATTAAGTTTTTTGCTATTCCTGAAAAGTAAGGGTATAGCTTATACGCCCCTCTGGCTTGAAGCCCGCGATATATAAATACTTTTTTTGTAAATACATATTTAATATACATAGATAAACACCCAGACCAAAACAAATATTCATGATCATGCACACAAAGATTTGTCCTGCGTGCGTGGAATCGAACCCACGACCTTAGGAGCGGAGAGCGGGTATTCTCGCCACCACCACGCCATATCGGTCGTCAAAACTATAGGGACTATATCTCTCGATACGAGAGGTAATTAGGGCTCTCTAAGCTGGAAAAGGGTAGAACGGGGTCTTAGAAATTTTCAAGGCCACCGGTATAAACCTTTTTAATGACCCTCAGACATTTTAACCCAGCTCTCGCATTTCTCGAAGAGCCCCATGTTCTAACCTCGATGCATTTACGGATGTATGAGTAGTCTTAGAAGAATATACAGAACGATTCCCTTTGGGTGGCGGAGGTCAAACTGCAGTGCTTCATTTAATAACTGAAATTCAGCTAAATCTTATAAGACCAGTGTGCAGACAGTGAGCAGACCCTAGGCCCGCGTTTCGGCCTGTATAACCTAAGGGTTGAGTCGGGCCATGGGAAGGTACTCTAAGCTGTAGTAAGGACTTCATCTTGAGGCTATATTATACAGGCTGTCCCAGAAACGTGACGAGAGGCCCTAAGCGTAACGAGGCCCCAGAAAGGGGAGAACTCGCATAGGGACTGGTCTTAGATTCTTTTTTATTTGTCGGGGTCAAGCAACGTCTGCAGCAGAGCTAAATGCGTGGCTGCGGACGTACCCCAAAGCATTTCGGCAATAATAACCCTTCAGGTTGCTATGTGCCATGGGTTGGAGGCCCTAAGCGTAATTCTAGGGCACAACCTGGATAATGCCTGACTTTTGAGGCTACCAATGATTAGTAGTATTAGAAATTGCTCTGAAGGAGAATATAGCTGGCATGATTGTCCCTTTGTACTAGCAAATTCAACATCATTATCATCATCATTAATATCCTATGTATATTAAGTACGTTTTTAAAAAAAAATGTTATTCATATATGTTTAATCGTTATTTAGTATCCATAACACAAGTTGTCAATGTTACTTATCTTGTAACTAAATAATTGGTGTAATTGGTAGTTTCATATTGATTAATTATTATTCTATTATTATTATCAGTCCATTTTCACTTCCCTCTACTGAACAAGGGCCTCTTAGGAACCATGATGATTAATATATAATTATACAAAACTAGCAGTCCACCTAACCTACATACAAACCTTCTTGAATCACTTTATCTATTATAAAATCCGTTGCATAGTTTTAAAGATCTTAATACATAGGAACAGTGACTTTGTTTCATACTATGGATTGATAATACATATCGTTTACATTTATACACATAATAGTACAGCAGCCTTAGTACTAGCCTTAGTACGAATCAATCTATCGCGGTTTGTAAACAATTATGTTTTTGTTAATTAAACCACAATACATTATGCGTTCCGACAACAATAGCACATTTAGCAGTACATGCAACATTGTACGTGATAAAGAAACTAGACGCTTGTATGTAAAGTTATGAATTCTTTGAAGGAATTTCTTTCGCAGTTACGATGAAAGAGAAATATCGTTACTATTAAGCATAATATTTTTCAATACCAAATGAAAAAAGACAAAGCCTTCTTTTACATTGGAAAAAAATGTTGAAAAAGGGGATGAAAGGTTGTAAAAAAAATATTTTGAGAACTAGAAGCATAAAACTAGAGAAATAGACGGAACATAATACATTTACTCATTTAGGCTGTTGAATTGAAATAAATAATTATAACATACAAAATTTTGTCGATTAACAAAAGTACCTATAGATCACGCGGACGAAGTCGTATACTTGTTTCCGTATTATAATAAAACTACAAATGAAAAAAAAACCATAGACAGACAAAATGGTCTACGTAATAATGAATGCGAGGTGACGGACGTTCGCCATCACATGTTACCAAACTAAATAATTCCACATTGGAAAAAGAAAATTAGTTCAACAACTGACTTAAATTGGTGTGAAATTGTCGTAGTTTCACACCAATTTGACAAAACCGTTCATTATAATGAACTGTTTCTAAAAATTACATTGTGTGCTGTGTTAAAAAATGTACATACGTACATTCACGCCTGTTTCCCTAGAGGTGTATTATATGCCCACACTTCGCTAATTATATAGTTGGTCCCACGTAATAGGTGGCAAGCTTATTGCTGCTAACCAGGCACTATTATGTTTGCCAGAGCCTCTTCCGTTGATCGGCAGGTGGTTGATGGCAGGTTGGCTTGGGCTCCTTAGGTCTTTCTAGGATCCCTATACAGTAAATAATTACTGGCGGGAGAAAAAACTAACCTTGACTATTTTCTTGTCCGTTTTATTACGATCGCCCGCAGTGAATGGGTTTTGTCTTTCATATGAGCTCTATTGAGTCAAACTAGTATAAATGATTTTGACCTTGATCTCTGTGCTAAAAGGGACTTTGCTACTCATATAGCATGGTTTCTCCCCACTCCAAAATGGGCGTGAAGTCATGTAATAATTTCAATACTGAACTATTTTCACTTTCAGACAAAGTTTAACTTGAACTATGTATTTAACTATAAGGACAAATGACTTACTGATAAGCTTAGATTAGATAGAGAACACTCGTCCCTATGATAATATAAGACAAACAAGGTTCAATTATCTTAATCAGTACCTTAGGTAAGACAAAAAATATACTTACATTATTTATTTAATAATTTGGTACACAATTAAGATCTAGGCTACAACATATAATAAAACACTTGTAAAGGTAACTTATATAAAAAGTTTTTTTTTTCCGTAAGCCTCGCCAGAACGAAATTTAAAAAAACTAACAACAGATAAGTGTGTACACACTTTATAAACTAACGATGCAATAATAAAAAAGATTGAACAAATTAAAACACAAGCACAGCTATCGGACAAAAGACTACCTGTCTTTTGTCCGAGTATAGTTCATGCTCCTTGACTAGCTTCTTAGAGGAAGGCGTCACGGATATTATAAAGAAGAGAGTTCCATAGGCATGAAAGGAAAAGGAGGATTATTTAATCGGATAAAAGTAAATATCGTTATTTAAATTATTATCGTTATTTTTATGATGATTTTGATATGCAGCGAAGGTAGGGTAACCGTGCGGTTCGTGTGTGGGACCAACTATAAAATTGGCGAAGTGTGGGCGTATATATGCCTGTGCCTACCCCTTCGGGGAAACAGGTGTGAATGTATGTATGTATGTTATTAGGAAGTCAGTGCCTTCTAATGACACCTGTTTTAACCACATAATGATGTTTGAACCCTCTGGGTTGCGGAGGTTAGACGGCAGTCGCGCAGTGTAAAAACTGAAATTCAGCCTAATCTGACCAGACTGGTAAGCAGACCCCCTAAATGTAAGTCTAGAATGTAAAGATGATGAGAAGGGCATGATCTGAATATCAACTCGTCAATATTCATTTTGGGGGTGCCCAAGCCCAACAGCAGGACGTTCTTCTAAGATTATAACGTGAAATATATATATATATACATACATAATGTCACTCCTCTTTCCCGTAGGGGTAGGCAGAGATCACATCCTTCCACTTGCTACGATCTTGGTAGACACTCTTAGCTTTAATATCACACTCATTAACCTTCTCATACACGACCGTCGGTTTATAAAGAATTGTCATATAATTTCTATAAAGTAGCAGTTATGAAGTCTCACTAGACTCTGCTATTTATAAATATGCAAATAATAAAATTAATAATGTATTCAGAACGACCTATCATCATAACAATATGGGTCTGATTCATATGAATATATTCATAAGTACATACACATACATACATACTTTCACGCCTGTTTCCCCGAAGGGGTAGGCAGAGACATATAATATGCCCACACTTCGCCAATTGTATAGTTGGTCCCACGTAAAAGGTGGTGAGCCTATTGTCGCTTAACGGGCACTGTTATGTTCGCCAGAGCCTCGTCCGTTTGTCGGCAGGTGCACCACTTGCAGGTGAGGTTGGCTTGGGCTCCTTAGGTCTTGGTAGGAACCCTATTCATTAGTCAAGCCTGTTATATATTTATTTATTGATTCCAGTAACGAATTATCTCTCATAAAGGTCTTGAAAAAGAGCCTAGATTAGTGCCACCCACTCCCATCTGACGGGGAGTCGTCAGAGAGTCCACGAAGAGAAACCCTAGGCACTAGCGTCATCCTGAGTTTTGGCTTGAAATACTAGCTAACTTGGTGATTATGGACAAATACCACCAATAGAAAGTAATATATTGGGGAGGCCTATATTCACCAGTGGGTGGACTTATTTTTTATTAGGCTGATATAAACAACAATGTGCCTGACACGACATAATTATTAATGTGTAGCAACGTAGATACTACATACCTATATAACACTAGCAGGGTCTCGCAGTGTCAAGTACCATACCAATGGAAAAATTTAAAAGAGCATGTGAGTTTCTTGCCAGTTCGTCTTACAGAGCGGTGGCTCGGAACTGGCACTTAGATTCACTTACAATTAATTATTTTTGTTTTAAAATTGTTTTGTTGCATATAAGTGAATCTAAGCTTCGTGATTTCAGTGTAATAATATTTCTATTGTTTTTTTTAAATCCATTTTTAAATTTGACGTTTTCAAGTACTATGTAATAGTTTATGAAATAAATAATTTTTGACTTTGACTTAGTGTGAAAAGTTAGGGGGTATGGGGACCCTCCCAAGATCTAAGAATCCCAAGCTAACCTCACCTGCTAGTGGTGCACCAGCCGATCAACGCACGAGGCTCTGATAAAAATCTTAAGTTCCCAATAAGCGGCAATAGGCTCACCACCTATTACGTGGGACCAATAATATAATGTGCAAAATGTGGGCGTATAGTATGCCTCTGCCTACCCTTTCAGGGAAAAGGCGTGATTTTATGTATGTATGTGAAAATTTCATCCAAATCAGTTTAGTAGTTACTTCCATTCATCCACACATACAAACTTTCGGATATATAGTATTAGTTCGGTTATATATCGATCTTAAGTACTGTTGTTATAACATACACACACATAAGTAAAGAATATAGTAAATCAAATAGATAGAATACATAAATGAGACAATTGACGGCTCGCGGTACGAATTGAGGCAATTATTAGTTATGCGAATATAATATTTAAACTACTTACATAAACTGGAGCAAACTAGATATAGATCTAGATTTCAATTGAAAGAAAATAATATTGTCATTACAAGCTTGTCTGTTACAATGTTTTGCTATTTCAGATCTCGAACCCGAGACCCCCTGAATTTTAAGTTTATGGGTCTTGCCACTGAGCTATCGCACTGTTGGCACGGATTCTTAAGTAAAGAAGCGATTGACGAAATATATAAGTATGTAATATATAAGGGTGTATACGGATCCTACCAAGACCTAAGGAGCCCAAGCCAATCTCACCTGCAAGTGGTGCACCTGCCGATCTACGGACGAGGCTCTGGCAAACATAACAGTGCCCGGTAAGCGGCAATAGGCTCGCCACCTATTACGTGGGACCAACTATATAATTGGCGAAGTATAAGCGTATATTATGCCTCTGCCTACCCTTTCGGGGAAACTGGCGTGAATGTATGTATGTGTATAAGTATGCAATTCTCCACAGCCTGACTTTTTGTTTAAGTCGTACTACAGAATTCAGAAACAGTACAATCATTTCAGTTAGACGCGTTAAAGGCACGCGATTCTGCAGCCTTGGCAGCGGCTGTGGAACAATAGTCGGTGATGTCAGATGAGCGTTAAGTAGCGCAAATCACGATAGACAAACATTTCGCTCCTAAATTGTTGCCACAACTTAATAAAGCTAATTCTTACTCAAATTAACTATTAACAAAAACCTATACTGCATAGTAATTCATATTATAATCCCTTTTGTTTTTTTAAGCAAGATGACATGATACGCAGCCTTAGGGTTCATACAGACGAACTGCAAGTCGGAACGGCAGAGGCTACTTCAGCCGTCGCCACCTGTCGACGGCAGCAGTCAATGCGTCGACGACTGCCGCCGACAGGTGGCGACGTTTGCAGTTGTGGCGTTTTTCGTACCGACCACGACTGCTAGTACGCGGCACTCCAACTGCAAACGTTTTCGTCTGCCAACGGCAGCCGTCGACGCATTGACTGCTGCCGTCGACGCATTGACGGCTGCCGCCGACGCGTCGACGGCAGCCGTCGACAAGTGGCGACGGCTGAAGTAGCCTCTGCCGTTCACAACTTGCAGTTCGTCTGTATGAACCCTAAGGGTAACTTTTTATCGAAGCAGTGCAGAAACATGTATATAAAGACCAACATGGCATGAATATAAGTAGGAAGAGAAGAGAGGCAATAACATATCGTTGTTAATTATAGGAGAATATCTAAGCTTTCAGTAATTCCAAAACTGCTAGAAAAAAATTGTTTACGATTCGTTTTTCCCGGCCGTCCGGCCCCTGCTTATTACTCAGCAGCACGGTTTCATTGACAGGCGGTCCACTGAGTCAAACCTCTGCGAGTTTCTCGACGGAGGCCTATTATCACCGTTTGTAATGTACGCTCAAATCCCAGTCAGTTCAGAATCCGCGCCTAAACTGAATCGTTTTATTTCGTACCATGACGTTGTTTTATCTGAGCGTACTCGGAGCGTAGAAAAAATAAACGAACGAATGAAGTTTGTCGCTGATCGGAAAACGCAAATAAGTATGATTAGTTATTTAGCTTGTCAATCGTTCAGTAACCATAGGAATTAATACAGTAGGGCTGGGGCTCTCAGGTGGACGCTTTGTACACCGATCACTCTAAATGTTTTCTAAATCAGGATTATGTTCCCACATACGACAAATAACTGTGTTAACAAAAAAAAAGTATATCCGTTGTCTAATAATTATATCACCATAAGCTTATTAAGTTTGAGACTAGAAACACAGTGTGAGACGTCTAAGACACATACATACATACATAATATCACGCCTGTTGCCCCGAAGGGGTAGGCAGAGGCATATTAAGGTCACAGCTCACTAGAGCCACCCGGCACCCACTCCGCACCGCCTCGCCTCGTGCGGTTAGTATTCTTTATATGAATTTGTATGGGTATGCGCTCACTACATCAACTCCGCAGCGTCACCAGATCGCCTCAATCGTAAGCCATCCACGCGCGGACGGCGGGTGGACCACTAGGTGACAACTCGTTGCTCGCATGCTTGCCTTGCGTTGACTGCGCATTGCCAACGCGTGGGTCCCGAGTGGACATTACGAAACACACGTGTAGACCTAGTGCCAATTGTTAACAGACTACTCGGAAATTCGTGGACCAAGTGTCGTCCACTCATTGACCACGCCGGGTCCACTGGTTGACGACGTGAGGTCCACTGATTGACCGCGCGACGTTTATTGGTGATAACGCGGTGTTCACCCGTCGACCACCTGTCGACAACGAGTGGACGCCGGGCGACGAGGCGGTGCGGGGTGGGTGCCGGGTGGCTCTAATGAGCTGTGACCTTTATACGCCCACATTTCGCCAGTTATATTGTTGGTCCTACGTAATAGGTGGCGCGCCTATTGCCCATTACTGGGAACGTTTATGTTCGCCGGAGCCTCATACGTTGATCGACAGGTGCACCACTTGCAGGTGAGGTTGCTCAGATCTTGGTAGGAGCCCTATACAAGACTATGGCCAATTCACTCCGCAAAGACGCATGGCGACGCTGTTAATACCAATCTATAGAGTTCAATATTGCTCATTTCATGCGGCATCGTGGATTTAACTATCTATACTTATTTATATATTTAATTCAAGTCTAATATACATGCAACTGATATGCTGAAACTAGAGTACGTTTCAATCTTTTTCAGTCGTTATCTCGCAAACAACAAGCCGACCACTTGAGCGCTGTACAGCTAACAATGCAAAACAATCAAATCGACGTGCGTCCAATAACAAGGCATACATTAAATATAGCCAACTGAACGATAACATGCATAGCTAGAACAATGATAACGATATTACTGATAAATTTCATAGGTATTTCAGTTATAAAAAAGGCTTTAAAGACATTATGAAAACATTTCTGGCCTGTTTTATAATTTGGGCTCTAACAGGGTACAATGCGCATATTATAAATTGCAATCAAGTAAACAAGTAGGTACCTAAATAATACAATGAATACTGATAGGGGCACTGCAATTTAAGAGGGAACTTAAACATATTGAATTGGGCCAGACCCCTGTAACTAATATAAATTCGTAGTTTTGTAAATATTACAAAACTACGAACTTAAGTACTTAATTATTCTATAAACTAATAAACTCTCACCAACAAATAAAATGGTCCACAGGATGCGACTGGCGCATTTGACGCTATGTCGTAAATGATTAGACCACGAGAAGTCTCCTAGGGGCTGGCCTACCCATAGTCAAGAGACTATATGGACTCCAATCTGCCATCATGATATCAGCTTTATACAGTCCACTGCTGGTCATTAGCCAGCCGATTAGATTACATTATATTGGAGTATTTGTCCATTATCACCACGCTGAGCAGGCGGGTGATCGCAGTTTAGGCTAGTACGCTGGATGACGCTGCTGCCAATCATCCGGTAGGAGTTCTTTTAGTCGACTCTTACGACTCCCCGTGAGATGAGAGGGGGTGGCACTATTTTAGGCCGGTATCACGCGGCACAATCCAATCTGGCATGGCTGTCATAAAGATTATGACCACAGTAATATTTATTTATAATTATATATATTATAAATAGCACGTCGTGGCCCCCGTGGTAAGATAAGATATAGCCTGTTTCACAATGCCTGATTAGGAGATATCCACCAGTTAAAATTATAGATAGCCCCTAATCTGTGAAGTAAACGCTAATGAGAACTTGAACTTTATGAAACAGACACTAAGATGCATACATAACCCAGGTCTGTCCATTCTCGTCCAAGGTTAGCCCCTTCCTTACTCCTCCTTCTCTTCAGGTGTTGGCAACTTTGCCTGAGTAATTTTAGCGCTTTTAGGATTATGAAACAAGAGATCAACTGTTTACGAACATTACCTATTTTCTATTGTTTTATATAAACAAAGGTAACCTAAAGGTAAGGAGGATTCTTCTTATATTTATAATTACATTCGGATTTGTACGACTAGAAAAGTTATTTAAATGTGTAAAATTAAAAAATAAAATTTTGGAACAACATATCACAATAAACCGCGATACAAGCCCTTAAAACAATTGAATGTTTATCAAATATCTATAGACAAGCCGGACTTCTTGGCGGGAAAGTGAAGCGTCATGTCTGCAGTTTTGTTTCTTTTCCAAATTTTTTGATATTTCTAACATTAATGTGTAATAGCGGTGGATTATTAACCGTTAAGTGTTTGTGAATATCATGAGTGTTGGTAAATCAAACAAAGCAGTACAACATCACTTTTCAAATTCTCCTCAAGGAGTCCATTTGAGATCTCAGTATGGTCCCACATCTTTACTGAGGACTCAAGGGGCTTATGGGAGGGTATCTCATTTACCATTTATCATCTTTATCACCACTCATTCTCATTTACTATGAATTATATATTATTAATATATCACTTACTTCACACTGGCTAAATGTGCTAGACGCACGAAGCCATTATTTAAAATAAAGAAATATAGACAAGCCTTTAAATATAACAAACAGCATTAATCTAAAGCTTGTAGCATTGTAGGTCAACTCTACTAAAATATATAAATAAAAATAAATAATTATTTTAGAATCACACCAATAATTTAGTTCCAAGATAAATATCATTAAGAACTTGTGTGATGGATAATTTATAATGTATTATCCTCCTAGTATTATCTCAGTTATGTCTATACTAAGCTCGGGCCCAACATCTGCTCACCAGATTTGGCAGTAAATATGATTTGTCCTGTGTGGCAATCGAACCCACAACCCCAGGAGCGGCTTACTGGTCTAATCTGATTTAGCTGTAAACATGATTTGTCCAGTGTGGCACGACCCCAGATGCGGAGTGCAGATATATTGACATCCACGCCGTTTTTCATCAAACATATTGCACTGTACGAGGTTACCACTTTGTGAGTTAAAAGAATTAGGTTTTGGCCGGAGCGTGTGCAGAAATGTGCTCCACACGCGATGTTCGGTCACGTAAGCATTACGTACTACGTCGGATGACTCGGCTGTTCCTCAAACTACGTACTTTGGTGAGGTAGGCCACAATTGAAACTGAAAGGATTTTGAATTTCGAACCTAACATGCATCTATACTGTTGTTGTTGCTGACCAGCGGAAACTGTGTATCTTTAATTAGTTTTATTTTAAATAGTGATAAGCTTTTGCTTCTTTCATCACGTCACCCTTATAAAGACCACTGCTGATCATTGGCCTCCCCAATAGATTACATTATATTCAGGGTATTTGCCCATAATCAGCACGCTGGGCAGGCGGGTTGGTGATCGCAGTTAAAGCCAGTACACAGGATTACGCTGCTGCCCATCATCCGGTAGAAGTTATCTTCGTCGGCTCTTACGATTCCCCGTGAGATGAGAGGTGGTGGCCCTATTCTAGGCCGGTACCATACGTTAATATGTATAACATAACAAGAACTAACATTACTGACGACCGATATGGCGTGGTGGCGATTATACCCGCATTCCACTCCTGAGGTCGTGGGTTCGATTCCCACACAGGACAAATATTTGTGTGTATAAATATAAATATTTGTTCTGGTCTGGGTGTTTTTCTATGTATATTAAGTATGTATTTACAAAAAAAAGTATTTATGTATGTTTATCCGTTATTTAGTATACATAACACAAGTTCTTAATGATACTTATCTTGGAACTAAATAATTGGTGTAAGTGTCAGAGGTATTAAGTACGGTATTAGGGGAAATAAAGTTAAACCTTTCCATGAAAATAACACCATAAGGTAGGTAAACAAGGCATGACAAAATAATTACAGGTCAGAGTTAAATGCAGGCTACATAGAAGGCGTCGTAGCCACTATTATGTATTATTAGTAATTGTACGGCACGCGGCAGCATCATCATCATCATCATCACAGCCCATTAACGTCCCACTACTGAGCACGAGCCTCCTCTCACATATCAAGGTGTGAGGGTATTGGGTCATACTCCACCACGCTGACCCAGTGCGGATTGGTGGAGGCAGGTGTATGGCGTCCTGTTGTTAGAATTTTTCAAGCCGCCCATTAGGCCTCTAACATGGCTTAACGACTATCACATTTAGTGATAACCGGGACCGACAGCTTAACGTGCCTTCCGCAGCACGGAAGCGCTCGATATCAAATGCCACACAAACGGTCAGCCATCCAAGGACTGACCTCTGTAAACTCTGCTGAACTTCGGTGATCGTTTCCGACCACCGAGCACTGCAGAGCTACAAGCGCTTCAGCCTGTTAGCACCCCTGATATTAGAACTGTCGCAGGAAGAAATGCGGAAAAATGACAGGGCAAGTCATGATGTATGGGAAACGTTTTTGTTCATATAGCGAGCGTACAATGCAACTTTATTATGACACCTAAGTTAGAGGCGCTTTTAGATAATTGTGAAAAATAACATCTAACAAATTGACAAATTACATTAGAAACCACTAGCTTTTCACCATACTTTTACAATGATGTGTATTGGGGATCCCTAAACAGATAATTGTAAAAGTATCATACCAACATCTTAGGAGCCTTCAACTCAAGCTCACCTTTTTTTTACGTCCTAAAAATGACCATCACGCATTCCCCGCCAAAGTGGGGGGTGACAGGGATATGTGGGACTCGCCGCCCCGAAAGATG
Organism: Musotima nitidalis; assembly: GCA_949126915.1. Classification (NCBI taxonomy): domain Eukaryota; kingdom Metazoa; phylum Arthropoda; class Insecta; order Lepidoptera; family Crambidae; genus Musotima; species Musotima nitidalis. The sequence continues at coordinate 3,323,778 of OX421415.1, read as the reverse complement.
GAAGCGGGGGAGGCTATCCACTAAAAAATGGACCAGCTGCCGCGCGCCGCGAAAAAGAGGGGGATCACGGAATCGTGTTAACAATCTTCCGTGCCCAACTCAAGCTCACCTGCAAGTGGTGCATCTGTCGATCAACGGATGAGGCTCTGACGAACATAACTTCCCGGTGAACGGCAATAAGCTCATCACCTATTACGTGGGGAAAACAATTTAATGGGCGAAATGTGGGCGTATAATATGCCTCTGCACCATCGGGGATATAGGCGTGATTGTAAGTATGTATACTTTCACAATTTGCTTTGTTGTTGCTTATTCTATAAAACGACAAATTCTACATTCTGCCTGCGACATAAACAACGTGAACTAGTAGGGACAACTGTTGATTGTAGCATTTTTATAATAACTCAAATTAGTTTGCTACTATAACTTTCAAACATTAAAATATTCCAAAGAGGATATATTTTTATATGGAATAAATAAACTCAAAAACTGCTACATTATCCCTGAGAAACAATATTATAATTTTTTACAAGAACAAATAGGATTCTCTACAAAAACTCCAATTTGCAACCCAATGTGTAAAATATTTCATGAATAGATACAAGTATATATTTGACTGAGACTCGATGCCTGATGATTACAGACCTTTTCGGTAAGATCAGTGTCGCTCAGCAATGGAGAGCTATGCTTGGAGTGTGCCCAGTTAACTCGGTTGGGCTGCGTTCGGGAAACTGCGTAACATTTTCTTCATTTCTCTTCAAAAATACCTCAGTGTCTCAAGACGAAAGTTTTCGACCAGTTGTGTGTTCCCAGTTAGGACGAACGATACTGAGACTTGGTGCTTGACTATGGGCCTTATAAGAAAGCTCTAAATCGCTTGCAATAGAGAGAACTATGCTTGGAGTGTCCCTACGTGATAGAAACAGGAATGAGAAAATCCATAGGAGAACTGGAGCGACCGACAAAGCAAGATGAATTTGCAGGCTAGGGAGGCAGTGGGCAGAGCACATAGGTCTAAGAACAGAGAACTGATAGGGCGGAATGAGGAACGTAAGAGAACTGGGTGAGTGACCGACACACTAAAAGATATTTTCAGGCTGAAGTTGAAGTAGGCGGGGCATATAACTCGAAGAACCGATGACCGATAGGGCGTCTAGGTTTTCCAATGCGGCAGCGAATCACTAATGGCTAAGATAATGAAAATGATACTTTTATCGGAAGTGAATAACAAGGTAAATAAGTGAGAGTGAAAACAGTGTAAGTAAGCCAAAAATGTGTGCTAAGATCGTAGTAAACGGAAGGTGTTTTCTGCCTTCCCTTGGGCATATACTGTTATAAAAGTTTATCATGTGGTATAATATCAGTATTATTTTAATAAGTTTCCTTAAAGGAAACCTTTTTCCTTTCCTTTTTCCTTTGTAACAATTTTTAGTGTGCAGTAAAGATTTAATAATAAGCATTCTTACGCAGCTGAATGCCTTGTAATAGGGGTCAATTTAAAAGTGAATTAATGAGTGTGAATGAAGCTAAGAGTGTGTGCCAAGATTGTAGCAAGTGGAAAAATGTGATCTCTGCCTACCCCTACAGGAAAGAAGCGTGACAGTATGTATGTATTAATACACAGTTCGCACATAGGCACAATTATCTTTTGACTACCCAAAGCTCATACATATTGGCACGTATGTTCCCCAAGGGGACGCTGGGCAGGCGGGTGGGTGATCGCAGTTCCAGCCAGTACGCAGGATGACGCTGCTGCCCATCATCCGGTAGGTTTTATCTTCGTCGACTTTTATGACTCCCCGTGGGATGAGAGGGGATGGCACTATCTAAGCCACACACAGCATCAAAACAACAACAAAGTAGATACTTACAATTAAATAATACTCATTGTTTAACACTTAGCGCGCGTGGTGCTATTACTGTTTACCCTCTCACATCATTTAGAGCTCATTATAATTAACTCAAGTGACCTTTGAGCGGTTTGCTGTAGTAAATAGCATTATTTTGTATAGTATGAGTTAGGTACATCTGCACCTAACTAAACAAAGCCCGTTTGATTAATCTACTAATACCTTAGAGGTGTGAATTTTGATGTTTTTGTTCTCCATCACCCGAAAGGTTTACAAAAGAAGTTACTAAAAACATAGGTTAAACATAAACAGGCATAACGAAATTGCATGATTATTGACAAGAAACTGAAAATTTCGCGTGAAATCGTGATAATTGTATATAATTACTAGGGGAACTGTGAAAAGTTTTATGCAAATAATATAATTATGGTGATTGTATATAATTTACAATTACAATATATTCAAAAGATTTTTTTTATACAACGACCTGTAGCTCAAGGGTTCAACCATAGAGGTTAAAAACAATTGTGCATTGATGAGAATATTTGTCTATTTTGCTTATTTTGGGTTCATCAGCTTATTGAACCACTACTAGATAAACACAAATTAAAATTTATATTTTTTTTCTTTCAAATAATGGCTTCGTGCGTATAGCACATCTAGTCAGTGTCAAGTAAGTGATATATTAATAATAAATAATTCATAGTAAATGAGATACTCTATCCTAAGCCCCTTGAATCCTCAGTAAAGATGTGGGACTATACTGAGATCTCTCATGGACTCCTTGAGAGAAATTGAAAAGTTTTGTTTGATTTACCAACACTCATGTATACTGTACGGTTAATAAACCACCGTTATTACACATTTATGTTAGAAATATCACAAATTTTAGAAAATAAAACAAATCTGCAGACATAACACTTCACTTTCCCGCCAAGAAGTCCAAAATTGATATTTATACCAATAGCATAATGGCATTTATATGACACGTCAATAGTAATTTTTTAGATTAAAAATATATATTATGGTTCCATATATATTATGTATGCATAATTGATTGATATTTGTCACCTTACAAATGATATGTTTTTTTATATAAAAGCACTTCCACCCAGTAATAACAGAAGACTTTATTAGTAACTTTGTGCCATTTGTCTAAACATAAAGATCAATTAAAGACAGCTGTTCAAGTGAACTTCGACCGTCAGTCAACACGCACTAGCTCATTAATTTATTGATACAACCGTCTGAGTCATTACTAAAATAATAAACATATCAAACAATATTATCAGACCAGAACAAATAGTTATATTCATGCACACAAAGATTTGTCCTGTGTGGGAAACCCACGACCTCTGGAGTGAAGTGCAGGTATACTGACCTTCACACCATATCGGTCGTCATAAAGTATTTATAAATGTAGTTTATTCACAAACCTCTACAGTCGGTGTCGCACGCCTGCTCTCTTAGGGCCCTGAGCTCGTCCACCAAGGTCCTGACGTTTTTGGCGTCCGTCACCAACGGTAGCTGGTCCAACTCCACGTCTTCTATACTGATGCCTTTGTTCGAGGAGTCGAAGATAAAACCCAGGTGGCGGCTGCAAACAAATTGATTGATAAGTAATAGTTTTTTTTGATCCAGGCATTATCTGTTTAATAATTTATTGATTCAGGCGTTACTTTGCGGAAATCCATTGTAAGCAAGTGATGGATTAAAAAAAATCTTTGTAACAATTCCCGCGCTACTATAATTTCCCGAAAAATCGAGAAACTGTTCAACACGACACGTGTTTCGCCCTTACACAGGGCATCTTCAGGTAAGATAGGAGCCTTAGAACAACGATGTCTGCACGACCAACGCTGAAACGAGAGAGAGATATTTTCCATCTATCACTTGATTATCTGTTAAATCTATTGTCATCACCATTATTATTACATCCATTAAGTCTACTGCTGAACAAAGCCTGCTCCATTTCTTCCTTGTTGATTATATTATGGGTGTTTGTCCATAATCACCACATTGGGCAAACGGGTTGGTGGATTGCAGTTCCAGCCAGTACTTAGGATGACGCTGCAGCACATCATCCGATAAGATTTCGGCGACCCTTACGACTCTCCATGAGATTAGAAGGCATTATTCTATTCATGAGACTGAGCATCAGGCAAACGTTTAAATGTTTACACTTCATGTTGCTATAGTTGTTTTTATGTTGTTTGTATCTCTTTCCTTCGTCCTTCTTCTTCTTTTAAATAATGGCTTCGTGCGGTTTGCACATTTAGCCAGTCTCAAGTTAGAGATATATTAATATCATATAAATTATAGTTAATGAGAATAAGTGGTCATAAAGATGATAAATGGTAAATGAGCTAAGCCCCTTGAGTCCTCAGTAAAGATGTAGGACTATACTGAGATCTCACATGGACTTCTTGAGAGAATTTGAAAAGTTATGTTGCACTGTTTTATTTCATTTACTCATGTACGTTCACAAACACTTAACGGTTAAGAATCCACCGTTATTAAACATTAATGTTAGAAATATCACAAATTTTAGAAAATAAAACAAAACTGCAGACATGACTCTTCACTTTCCCGCCAAGAAGTCGTTTCCTTCGTTAGTATATATATATTTATTTTTTTGTTCTAATGTATAATTGTTTTTTTTCCCCCTATATTTATTGTATTACATTGCACATACTAGCCAGTTTAGTCTAAAATTTTTTGGAATAAGCTGTGCCCTGTACCCAATGTTTCTTAGTTTTTCTGTTTGTATATTTCTGTTTGTATATTTCTGTGTGTGTACTAAATAAATAAATGCTTAAGGGTCCACTGCTGAACATAGGTTTTCGCAGTGGTTGATCGATCTTAAGCAGCAAGCATTGAAAGTCTTCTCGTTGCCTTGACTAGATAATCGGCCCTATGTCAGCCGTTCTCTAATACGGTGCCTGGATCTTAGTCGCCATTGAAGAAACGTAACGCCCCACCACAGTCATAGTTACTTCGAAATATGTGCCTACACATACACCATTAACATTATTAAAAATAGTTCTGCTTTGATTTGTTCAGTCCACTTTAGGAAATGACTAATCAAAAGGCATGTTGATAAATGAATCACAATTCATTCTACAGCGAGGGTGCATTCAAATTAAAACAAATGAACAGATTTTGAATGGAACACTCCGTAATAAAATACGTCTGTATACGAGATAATTATGATCTCTGCAAAACTTAAAAACAAAAGACATATGTACGTCTAGACGAAATTCTTTGGCTGTCGGCGTCCAGTCTGTACTTCACTCTTAAGGTCCTGGGTTTAACAGTCATTTGTATGCATGAATAAGTAAGAACATTTCTTGGAATTGTTGTTTAATTGTTTAACATCATAATGACCACATCCTACCTGATGGTAAGCAGTCGATGTATACCGTGAGACAATCACAGTACAAAGCGCACCCACTAATGAATTCCGGTCTAAAATTCCTTATTAAGCCACGCTTAAGACCCGGTAAATACATGCGCCGTTTCAGAGCCATTACAGAGGAGAAGCAGTTTCTGCATTACTATTATAAGACCTAAAGATTCGCGCCTTAGTTTGTAAGCCCGTGTTTAGACGATAAGTATAGAGCTTGTGGAAAATTCTAATCTATTTTTATATAGCGATATGTATACAATTTCTGATAATAGAGATAACTTTTAATTATATTTTTAATCTTCATCTCATGCTATCGGACAAAGGTTTGAGCAAGAGCTGCAACAATAGATTTACGCAAATAATAAATTTTTCTTTATGTAAAATTAAACATATTATATTCTGTATCTCTGACTGATTGTCTTGGCATTGCAATGGAATATATATATGTATAATAAAATAGAATATAAGTAACTAATTATCTAAAACAATGTATATAGATAGAGTGTATAGGGGGGTCCTACTAGCACCTAAGGAGCCCTGCTGTTTTTTTTTAAAAAATAAATCTGTTATTGTTTGTATATTTTTGATTTTAATTCGATTGCTATCTATATTGTCTGTTTTTGCATGTGCGTGTTTTTGATTCAAATAAATTATTATCTTATCTGATCAACAGACGAGGCTCTGGCGAACTTAACTGATCCCAGCAAGCGGAAATAGGCTCGCCACCTATTACGTGGGACCGACAATATAATTGGCGAAGCCTACACTTCGCCAGTATAATGTGCCTTTCGGGGAAATAGGCGTAAATGTATGTTTGTATCAAAAACAAACTGATTGAATATCACAAATACTAGAATTTGGCGACTGAATAGTATATTTGATAAGCAAAATGTATTGAAAGGGATGATAGCCCAGTGGCAAGACTTCAAATTCAAAGGATCTCGGGTTTATACACTCGTAAACTGTTAATCCGGGCTGTCGTCTATTACTGGAGGCTACCTTTATTCTTGCCCCCCCGACTGGTCTCCACCTTGTCGTGGTGGGGGGGCTGAGTACCTCCCGGTAGGGCGCAGGAGGCGCTAGGGAAAAGGTAACACCCAGTGATTGACGACTCTGGGTGCCCTTAGTACTGAATACCGGTGGGGAAACTAAGAGGGACCTGTGGAGGGCGTAGCGGGCGGGCCAGAAGGGCCCGTCTAGCAGCGCCGGGAGGGTCTTAGGCAGCGGGGGCAGGGTTCTCGGGGGGCCCCTGCTGTCTAACCATGGACCCTCCGAGAAGTCGGCCACACACGCTATGGTCGCACAGGGAGGTAGGAGGGGCGCGTCCACTGCGCCTCTCTGAGGAGGTCCTCCCGGTTTTGGTCCGGGGGACGTTGGCCGCGGGCGGGGTGTCAGAGCTGCAACCCAGGTACTGGTGCCCCGCCTCTTTCTCAACAAGCGGCGGGCGTCGTCGGAAGATTTTTAGTGGGTATTACTGCTGGCGGTCGTGTCTGCCGGTGGTGAGTCCCACACACCTCTCTCGGTCCCCCTTTGGCCGGGAGACAGTGCGTAAATGCATTTTGTTACCGACGTAAATAAAAAAAAAAAAAGGCTTCCTTTATTCTATGAATTTACACTTTAGTTGCAGTCATAACGGCAGTCGTTATTAGGACGTGAGTACCTTCTAACATTCGGACAGCTGGTTTAACCATAGAATGATGTTTCACTCTGGGTTGCAGAGGTCAGACGTCTTTCGCTCCATTCATTACTGAATTTCAGCCAAATTTGGTAAGACCAGTAAGCAGTCCCTGGGCTCTAAGCTTAAGTCTAGGGCAACCTAAAACCTACCTAAAAGCTTAGGTATGGTGCAATACGTTTTAAAAATTAATTATTTATCTAGGTTTGTTTGTTTGTATACCTTGAAATAAGAATCAATTTAAAAGACACGAGCTATGCCTGAGGTGTACAGTGGACCCCCGGTAATCCAACAAACGTGTTGCTGGGCAATCGAATTTGTCAGATTACAGAGTACTACCCCAAATCCCTTATAGTCCGGATTTTTTTGATAAAGAATGCCTAGATAAATTACAGCTCAAAACTAAAAGATTATCATGAAGAGGCGCGTACAAGTTGCAATCTGTTTAATCATGCATCAGCTTTATTTGTAAAGATTTTCCAAAACAATGTTTGTGTTCCTACATTCAACAGTGATAAGCACGTCGGATTACAGGGGGCGGCGGATTAGACAGGGGCCGGTTTACCGGGGGTCCACTGTACCTACTAGTGTTTTAATCGAAAAAATCGATAATATTCATAAGTAGGTAGTATTTTTAGCTATCTCACGACTTTACATATCAAAGTGGAACAAAAAATCGATATTTTTATGAATGCCCCTCGTAATTACCTCACTAAAGTGAAGTAAAAGTAGCATATGCGACATAAATATTTTTACGGACTTCTTGGCGGGAAAGTGAAGCATCATGTCTGCAGTTTTGTTATATTTTATAAAATTTGTGATATTTTGAATATTAATGGGTAATAACGGTGGATTATTAACCGTTAAGTGTTTGTGAACGTACATGAGTGTTTGTGAATGAAACAAAACAGTGCAACATAACTTTTCAAATTCTCTCAAGAATTCTATGTGATATCTTAATATAGTCCCACATCTTTACTGAGGACTCAAGGGGTTTAGGGGGAAGGCATCTCATTTACCATTTATCATCTTTATCACTAGTCATTCTCATTTACTATGATTTATATTATTATGTTATAAATATATCTCTTACTTGACACTGGCTAAATGTGCAAACCGCACGAAGCCATAATTAAAAAAAAAATCATACAGTGTGAAAATAAACGTCAAGAAAAACGTTTTCGAAAATAATGTCGTAAGTGTAATTCTGCCAACTGGATCTTTATATTTAAACGTTTTCTTTAGTTTGTATTTTTTGTCTAGTTTCACGTAAGTGTATACTTGTTATTGGCCTTCCGTAATATTGTAATGTTAACTATTAAAATTAGTTGTAACTTGGGGAAAGTGACTTTCCCCAAATGTACAAAAAAAATTATATAAATACTATATACCATATCATTGGTACCATTTCAGTACTTCAGTCTTTTGTGTCATACATAACATAACTATGATAAGCATTTTTGGAAGTGCTGACTAAATTTATTTCTTTCTTTCGTTATTGGTACAGTAAACTGACGATGACTATACCAATAAAGGTACACTTAGACGCGTATAATCATATGTGTGGCAGTGGTGCAGGGGCTTTATGTCAACCTGACAGAGTAAACAATAGGGATGGCCGGAAAAGGGCTGAAAGTAGGTCAAAATATTTATATATGAGCAGAGTGCGGGAATACTCGCCTCGACGCCATATTCCGTCGTCGACCGTTATGGCGTGGTGGCGAGTATACCCGCACTCCACTCCTGAGGTCGTGGGTTCGATTCCCAGACAGGACAAACTTGAAATAATAAACATGAATATTTGTTCTAGTCTGGGTGTTATCTTGGAACTAAATAATTGGTGTAAGTGTAAGAAATATTTATATATTATTTTATGTACGAGTATATCGAGATATTTTGAAGTAATTTTGTGCCTAGGTCAACATAGTAACTTCAGTTGCATAAATAAAATTGGAGTTCTATAAGCTTTTCTTTACGTTAGGCGCTTAGATAGTTTTGGCATCGACTGTCCCTACAAGAACTGTTTTACTATTTACGGCGGCGTCATCATTAACTCCGTTTCATATCGATTCGTAGAAGCCATTCGTATTCGCTTGTAAAAAAATACTGTAATGATTGATTGATTTTGATAAAAGTAGGCTCAATATTCTGCCGTCCATTAGCTAAAAAGCGGCTAACGTTCAATAAGTAGTTTTTGGAATATAAACGCTGCTGTAATACAATAAAGTTTTTATTCCAGAAATTACTTGCTGACAGTTAGCGGCTTTCTGGCTAAAGGACAGTATATTGGTGCATGATGTACGTACATACTTCGAGAACAATCATTTTAAAGAGTGACGACTTGTGGGTGACACTCTCCTGATTGTCATTATTATCATCAGGATAAAATAGCGAATAAGCGCCGATAGACCGGTGGTGAGACCCATTGCCTTCAAACTCAGAGGGTCTCTGGTTCAAACCCTGGTGGCGCACCTATGACTTTTCAAAATTATGTGCGTAATTATCGCTTGCTCCGTGCTTTGGAGAGCACGTTAAGCCGTTCGTCCCGGCTGTCGTGAACATCTATGGCAGTCGTTATTAGGAAGTCAGTGCCTTATAACAACCTGACAGTTCGTTCAACCATAGAATGATGTTTCCCTCTGGGTTGCGGAGGTCAAACTGCAGTCGCTCCATGTAATAACTGAAATATAGCCAAATCTAGACCCTGGACCCTAAGCTTAAGTATAGGGCAACCGGAGTAATGCTCGGATATAACCATCAGGATAAAAAAGCCTATAGCAAGACTCTACTAACATATCATTTGCACGATCTTGAAGACATTTAACTCTTGTCAGCCATCTTACAAAGATCGTCGCTCTATCATTTCTTAACGAGAGGAAATACTTGATGCAAGCTTTGTCTTAGGGGGTAGACAAGAGGTTATGTGGGACTGTCACAAAGACCTCTCCACTAATACCGCTGCTTCGTCTTATCGCTGGTAAGTAGAGGTTCGAAGGCACTATGCTCCCTATGTTTTTGCTATTTATTTCCTCTTTTGTTAAGCCCCCGCCTACTATCGTTAAGTAGCAAAGGCCTAAGGAGCAAGAAGGCGCTCCTAGTCTAAGGGAGCCCTATACTGCGTTTCCTATGTTTCCACCCAAGAATAACGTTTACCCCAAATGTATGCTATATCAATTTGCTTATCAGATGCTCGTTTGTTTCTATCGTCACTGTAGAACTAATACCTCGTATGTCAAATAAAAACTATTTTTTGTTGTTGTTAAAATTCGTATAAAAACTACTTTAAACTTGATATACTTCATTAAATATTATTTTTTTGTCTATTTCAGTGTCTTTATTATAAAAATCTCGTAACTACGTGGATTTAAGAACAGAAAACCTCTTATTTCATTTCTCTGGAACAATCCAGTTGTGTAATGAATTGGTTAATAGCATAAATAACATTTTAAACTTAGAGGAAATTAACTGTTTTTTTCGATGCCTTTAAAGTTTGGATTTCTGGATACGAAGATATCATTCTGCAGCAACGCTATGGTCGATGACATTATAACAAATATTAAAAGAAACCTCTAGCATATCGTTCTGAGTAATTTTTAATTTATATTCATGTCCTACTGTGAGCAGATAACTGAACTAAGATTTTTTTTTTAAAACTTTACTTTAAGTTGGTAAAATTGAAGTGCTTAAATAGAGGTATGACTTTACAAAGTTTCGTAAGATCGGGGAAAGTCCATTCATCGACGCATTTGTTAAATAGTTCTTTGTCTTGATTAGCATTACACTGCAGTCATCAAGACATTATTCCTAAGTATTATTAAGCTTTATTATTTCACAGTATACAAAGCATTATTATTAAACGGTACACCACAAACCTTTGTTCACAGCCGAATGTAATTTACTATCTCAAAATTGTGGTAAAAATGTTACCAGACAATTTCCCGAATGTACCAGCATTAAAAAGCCGGCATTAAAATTCAAATTGAAACTTTCCTAATAAAAAATGTGACTCGTCTTTTTTTCTGACTGTAGGTACCATCATTAAAAAGCGCGCCTGCAGTAATATGCCCACTGAATAATTAAGTTACATTGTCCACAAGCACTTCTGAGCCACGAGGAGGTCAGGGGCTCAGCTACTGAACTATTTACTAACTCCGAATAAATTATTGCTTGAAGAAAATTTGAAGCTAATTGACCTCATTTAATTTAAACAATAGAATTAGGAATGAAGTGATAAGGGCCGAAACTGGTGTAAAGGAAAATATCTTCGATAGTGCAAATCCGCGAAACTATCATACGTAAAGTCCACGTATCTGCAATAGATCTAGTTTTACAGGGGAAGGAAAAAAAACGTATTAAGGTTAATTTTTCAACTAATTTTGGTCTCATTTTTAAACATAATGTAATTAATGATGTGTAATTAAAGTGACCTATCTCTTGTTATGAAAATATTTTCCTGAAAGTACATAATTTAGGCTCTGCGACAATTGCGCAAATCAACTGAAATTAGCTACGTTTGTCAGATACGCGGATTTGCACTATCCGCGACGATATAGTGACAAGAATTGAGAAAAGTATGCTTAGATGGTTTGGTCATATTGAGAGGACGATTATTTATCAGACTAACAAAAGTGATTTATAAAGGACAGGTTAATGGATGTGTTAGGAGGGGAAGACCAAGTAAGATTCCATGACCAAATCCAGAAGATTTTGGAGAAAGGGCAGGTCAAAAGGGCGTGTATGAGAAGGTTAATGAGTGTGAATGAAGCTAACAGTGTGTGTCAAGATCGTAGCTAGTGGAAAGATGTGATCTCTGCTTACCCCTACGGGAAAGAGGCATGACATAGGTACGCGTATGTATGTATTCATTTGACGACTGATATGGGGAACGCCACGCTACGCTCTTATGGTCGTGGGTTTGGTTCCTATACAAAATAAATCAGAAAGTATTTATTTATTATCCGTTATTTAGTATCCTTATCGCAAATTTTTAATGTTACTTATCTTGGAACAAAATAATTGATGTGATAGTATGATAATTATTCTTATAAATGAACCTCATTCCTTTACAGTAAGTAATTTACGATCAGTCCGCAAATACGGACACTACGGATGAATGAATACCATTTACTAATGTGTTAGCATTCACCGGGCGATTCAGTTCGCGCTATTTCCGCCTCCGTATGGATTTACGGCTGCGCGTACGCACTTGCACGCTTCTATTCCTGACTGGCGTGTAAATTGTGCAGTACTGTCGGAATGTTTTTGAAGCTTTGTTTATTATTATATAGCTATTATAATGCTTATGAACCGGTCAACATTTTTTGAAGGGAATTTGTTATTTTTGAGGTTTTCGCAAGGTTGTTGTTGGTTACAGTTCATATATACAGATATCATAAAACTCATAACGTACGACCGGGTTATTTTGGTATAATAATGTTTGAAAATCCAAGAAAGTAATTCCACATCTTCTGGAACTAAATCAGACAAAGAAGCAGGCATCTGCTAGTGTATTCTAATGTGCACGGGCCTCCACTCCCGGACCAAGTTAAAAGGGGTTTCGGTAAAAAAATAATTGTATAAAATATAAGCGGCAATAGGTTTGCAACCTACTACGTAGGACCAAAGATATGATAAACGAAATGTGGGCATATAATATGCCTCTGCCTACCCCTTCGAGGAAACAGGCGTGGTACTATGTATATATGTAGGTATGTATAAATATTTCTGACAATTGCACCAATTATTTAGTTCCAAGATAAATATAATTAAGAACTTGTACTATGGATATTAAATAACGGATAAATATATATTCCCATTATTATTATACGGATAATTATTTTTTGTTGATACATTTTTAATATGTTTAAATATATTTTTTTAACAACAATGAATATTCATGGGAAAACACCCAGACCAGAACAAATTTTCACTTTTCTTCTTTTTCTTATTCTTCCGACCCCCATAACTTTGGCGATCATTATCAACCACCTTTTTTTTGGTTTACGTCGGTAACAAAATGCGTTTACGCACTGCCTTCTGGCCAAAGGGGGACCGAAACGGGGTGTGGGAGTCACCACCGGCAGACGCGACTGCCAGCAGTAATACCCACTAAAAATCTTCCGACGACGCTCGCCGCTTGTTGAGAAAGAGGGTGGGAGCCAATACCTGGGTTGCAGCGTCTGACACCCCGCCTGCGGCGAACGTCCCCCGGGTCGAAACCGGGAGGATCTTCTCAGAGAGGCGCACTGGACGCGCCCCTCCTGCCTCCTTGTGCGATCATAGCGTGTGTGGCCGACTTCTCGGAGGGTCCATGGTTAGACAGCAGGGGCCCCCTGCCCCCACTGCCTAAGACCCTCCTGGCGCTGCTTGACGGGCCATCCTGGCTCGCCCGCTGCGCCTTCCATAGGTCCCTCTTAGTTTCCCCACCGGTAGTTAGTACTAAGGGTACCCAGAGTCGCCAACGTTTTACATTTTCCCCACGTTTTCTTTTACGTACTCAGCCCCCCACCATGACAAGGTGGAGACCTGTTCGGAGAGGCTGCTACGAACCCTCGGGCAAGATATGCGGTGGTTGAATTCTTTGGTGGGGCCGGTACCACACGGCAATTGTAATGCTGCTTTGATTATAACTTGTAACATAACTTGTTGTAAGAAGTATTTTCTAAATTTCATACAAATACCTTAACCCGTTTTTACGTGCATTGCGCGCTTGACCTACTTTATCAAGTAACACGGGAAAAAGACCTATGTCTGTTATGTCTGAGCCGGTTTATGTCCTTGCCATCTTAGTATGAAATGTAATCTCATTCAAATAAATAATATCGTTTTGTCACCTTGTATGATGGCACACTACACGGTCCATATAACAAAAATAAATATTGTATTATTTCTGTCTGCCTGTTCCGGATCTCTGATCAGTCCTGTCGCTAGACCGATTTTGACGATACTTTCTCTGCCAGATAGCGGATGTTCTAATAAGTAACTTAGGGTACTTTTTGACCCAAAAATAAGAAAGTACCTACCTGTAGATCACGTTTAAGTCGCGGCAGGCGAAAACTAAACAGCAATATAAATATAAACGGTCAATATAAACAGCCACAATGTATATTTCTATTTATTTATATTATTATATTTTTAATTTGACTTATTACTGATGAAATCTATAAAAAATTCATATTGTAATTAAAATCACAAAAATAATTTGTTATGTAATGTCTTTCTCTAATTGTTACAATAATTGCATAACCCAAAGGGATAAAAATGTGAATGGAACTTTTATAACATTTTGACTGTACCATCCGATATTGTACCCACATTTGGCAATAAAACTGATTCTGATTCTAGGGATCTAGGGATTCAAGTAGCCTGTCTTTTTCTGAGGTTTCCACCACCATATTTCTTCTAAATGGACTCAGTGGTTTAGTTTTGTAAGCTTCACAAACAAATACACATTCGCATTTGTAAAAATCTCGCGGCATCCGCGAATTTGTTCGCATGGAATTTACAATCTTAATTTAAGAGGATTTGGTTCTAGCAACCAAAATATTACTTCTAAAGTAGCTTCATCATTATCATTCTGTCGACATTAGTACAGCTGTTCAAGAGATAAGCTACAACAAACGAATAGACAGGACATTTTTTAAACATTTTTATTTTCTTTTATTTTAGAATAACATAATACATACATTTTGACGACCGATATGGCGTGGAGGTAAGTATACCTACACTTCACTCTAGAGGTCGTGGGTTCGATTCCCACACAGGATAAATCTTTTTGTGCATGAACATTAATATTTGTTCTGGTCTGGGTGTTTTCCTGTGTATATTAAGTATGTATTTACAAAAAAAAAGTAGTTAAGTATGTTTATCCGTTGTTTAGTATCCATAACACAAGTTCTTAATGATACTTATCTTGGAACTAAATAATTGGTGTAATTGTCAGAAAATATTTATTTATTATTTATTATACATTCACGCCTGTTTCCCTGAAGGGGTAGGCAGATGAATATTATACGCCCACACTTCGCCAATTATATTGTTGGTCCCACGTAATAGGTGGCGAGCCTATTGCCGCTTACCGGGCACTGTTGTTTGCCAGAGCCTCGTCCGATAATCGGCAGGCACCATTTGCAGGTGAGGTTGGCTTGGGATCCTTAGGTCTTAGTAGGATCCCTATACACCCTATATATGTCGTTTTAGAATAACAAATAGACATTTTTATTTTATTTACATTTATATATAACTGAGGAAACTGATGTTGCCGTGTGATAGTGGTACAGTGTGCATGAAATACGGCCACTCTCCCTCATCTCACGAGGAGAAATCCTACCGGATGATGTGCAGCAGAGTCATCCTGCGTACTGGCTCGAACCGACGCGATCACCAACCCGCCTGCCCAGAGTGGAGATAGTGGGCAGAGACCCTCAATAGAATGTAATCTATTAAGGAAGCTAATGTTCAGCAGTGGACTGTATAAAGCTGATATAATGAGGGGAATAGTTTAAAAAGAGAACAAAGGCCAATCCATAACAAAAGGACACCACGATTGTTTCATTATTTTATCTATCTAGGTGTGAAAATAAACATAGGTATGCCGCCATCGCGTGACCACCGCCCTGCGGCATTGTTTCGCCATATTTTATTTATCACGACAGTTTTCAGAATACAGAAAAAACAAATAAATCAATACAATTTTAATAACTCAATTTATCTGACAAGGATAAAGAAATGTAGCTACGACTAAACTAATATTAATGTGTAGTTTTTTTCATTTGATATAAATAAAATAAATTAATATTTTCTGACAATTACACCAATTATTTAGTTCCAAGATAAGTATCATTAAGAACTTGTGTTATAGATAACTCTCTAAAGTGGAAATTCCATGCAAATAAATATTCGTAACTGCATATCAATAGACTTAATGATAACAATGATAGTATAATAATTTCCCAAAACTAATCATTTATTTGTAAATGCTTACTTATTATAATATTCTTAATTATCTGTAGATAGATAAATTTGTGTATTGCTTTAAAAAGAGCATATTGTTATTGCATACAAATTGAGTGCGCCATTTTCCACTTTACTACAAATATTAATCGATTCGTTATGACAAAAACTTGTTTGTTTGTCGCAAAATATTTTTATCAAATCACTGCATAAAAAAGGATGATTTGATGATTTTAGCGTTTCGATTGAGACGTAGATAATAATAATAAATATTTCTGACACTTACACCAATTATTTAGTTCCAAGATAAGTATCATTAAGAACTTGTGTTATGGATACTAAATAACGGATAAACATACATAAATACTTTTTTTTTTGTAAATAAATACTTCATATACATAGGAAAACACCCAGACCAGAACAAATATTCATATTTATACACACAAAGATTTGTCCTGTGTGGGAATCGAACCCACAACCTCAGGAGTGGAGTGCGGGTATACCCACCACCACGCCATATCGGTCGTCAAGATGCCGCATGGTAGAAATAAAAAATGAAATAAAATATACTTTATTGTCTTTAAGATCAACATGATCATTTAAATTCGTCAAACATTCACACACAAAATGGAAATTCGATATTTCAACAACAAAGAAAGAGATATGAGCTGTATCATAATCAAGAAATAAATGCAAATGGGTTCTTTGTCATAATTTTTCAAGGTTTGTCAGTTTATCTGTCTGTTGTGGTTTTTCTCAAGATTTTTCAGTCTGTCGGTGACTCTTATCAGGGGATCTGTCAGTCAGCCTGTCGTGATTCTAAAGGGGGAGGGGATTGTCCGTCAGTCAGTCATTCAGTCTGTCGGTGACTCTAACAAGGCTTCCAAAAAGGCAACGAGATTGAGAAGATTGCCTCAAGAAACTCGCAGCTCCAAAGATATCTACCACCGCGTCTTATCCAAGGGTTACCTGTCGTGTAGGGGATAGAATCTCGTCCAATGTCAATGCGGGCGAAGTGCTAGCCACTTCTTAACATTTGCCAAGTTTCACCCAGATATATCTGTGCTAAAAGGGAACTTTTCTACAACTATATCCCCTAAACTGTCGCGGCCATCTTGGCCATATATACATTGGCCATAACAAGACTTCTGCCCACCCCAAATGAGATTGGAAGATATTGAGGGATTATGGACGAATAATTTTTTGATTCAGGCGTTACTTTTCGGAAATCCATTGTAAGCAAGTGATGGATTAAAAATATCTTTGTAACAATTTGCGCGCTGCTATAATTTCCCGAAAAATCGAGAAACTATTCAACACGACATGTGTTTCGCCCCTACACAGGACATCTTCAGGTAAGATAAGAGCCTCAGAACTATTAATTTAATTATAGTTAAACAAAATAAACACTCGAGCTTCCTGATGAAAATCTGTCACCGCAACCCATTGATAACCGTTTCTCCCTTTTTGAAGAACCCTATGCTGTAATCTCATAGTAAAAACCTCCCCATTATTATTTTATTAAAAAAACAACTCTAGGTCTGTCCATATAGGGTTGTCACTTTACTAATGCATTCTTATCGGACTCCCACGTAATAACAGCTATGTGTGTGCCAAATGAGAGTGGTTTGAGGTGTGCGTTGATAGATCAATGTGTCAACGTTCCCCTATAATACATTTACTTATATTAAATCTTAGAATAGACTTTACCAATCACTATTAGTCTACATGATTCTCTTTGGCAAGCACCTTAGAATAATAACACCTAGAACGATAGTTCCCTTCAAAGCGGTCTTTCAAAAGCGAGGCAAGAAAAATATTTATGTGTGCGTAAGATACTTGTATTACGCTCGACGAAACGCACACAGTGAAAAAAAATATGATGTCATTTCATTCAATTTTCCCTAAAAGTAGGGAAGTTGAAACTTTTACACTTTAGCTTAGCTATTTATTGCATTTAGCTTATGCGATAAACCACTTACTTTATAATTTCATTGAAAATGTATATATATTTATCCTGCCTGTGGTGAATAATTTTTCACTAATTAAGTATTTATTTAAGATATTTAGAGCTATGAAACTCTTAAATTGTTATAATAGTTAGTCAACTATTATTTATTAGTTTATATTAGTTAACTGTTATTATTTAGTTAGATGTGATTTATGCCATTTCAATTGAAATTAATCGATGAAAATATAACCATTTTTGTGTTATCGTATATTAAAGAAATTATTCCACGCGAACAAAGTCGCGGGCGGAAGGTAGTAGCAGATAATAGACAAATAACATTTTGTGCAATTTAATTATTGTCTAATTGAGACGTGTTTCACTTACAACAAAATGTGGACGATTTTTTCCCTTTAATGGCAACATTTTCATTAACTGTCACGTAACAAATATTGAAATTAATTTTTTCATTTTAATGAATGTTTTACTTAATAATTTAAGTTCTAACGCAAAATTTACCCGTGTAATGTTATGTTGATATGTTTCTTGTGCTTTTCCGACGTATTGTGATATCCGATCATAGCGCAAACCGTCATTTTTAATAAAAATATCAGGAGTAGTTTTCAATACGACACGACCTTGAGCACTGACAGGCCGCGTAACGAACTTAGCCAATATGGCTAGGTTTGAGTAGCCTCACTTTGACGACCCGTACTGGGCTTCTAGGTGTAATTATTCTAAGGCAAGCACTTACTTGGCTAATCGACTATCGTCAAGAGCTGAAGAACGTAAGCGATGACACGTTATCGATATAAACTGTTAATCTAGAGATAATCCCTGCTTTATTATAATCATGACGTTTATGTTAAGTACTTGAAAATCAGTTAATAAGTAATGTATTTATATAATTGTGGAATTGTAAAAGTATCAATAAAGTATTATTGTTATTAAGTAGTGGTAAGAGGGTATTTGCATTAAAATCTTAATAATATCATATTTAGATTACTATGGGTTTTTGTTATATTTGATGTTCTTTATCGAATGTTCCTAGGATTGGACTGCTCTTTGATAATATGCAAAAAAAAGCCAATTAGATGAATGTGTCTGTTTCATACAGGCTATTCTAATACGAATGACTTAGGACATGAATATTGTTAATGTTATATTATATTGCATTGTATAACTTCACAGACAAATGAAGATTGTAATTCATGTACCATACCAATTTCTTACAGAGCGGTGGCTCTTAACTGGAATTTAGATTCACTTACACTTAAATATTGTATTGTTTTTGAATTGTTTTGTTGCATAAAAATGAATTGTTTTTTATATTTATATTTAATTTTGACGTTTTCAAGTACTATACTTAATATTTTATGAAATAAAAATTTTTGATTTGATTTGTACCTTATCTTGGCACAATGTAGTTCCACTGATTCTAAAGATAGTATAATTTCACGGAATACTAATTGAAGTATAGGCTACATTTCTCAGACTATCTCCACTGGGTCCGTGTGATGAAGTATGCCCTGTTTCTCTCTCATCTTGGTCTTTGGGAGTCCAGTACATAGGAAGTGGGACTTAAATAGGTTATATTTAATGTAAAAAATAACCTAAACCGACGGGCATGTATGAGAAGGTTAATGAGTATAAATGAAGCTAAAAGTGTGTGCCAAGATCGTAGCAAGTGGAAAGATGTGATCTCTGCCTACCCCTACGGGAAAGAGGCGTGACGTTATGTATGTATGTACAACATTATTTATAGCATAAACATACAATACTGATCCCGCCAAAACCATTTACATGTGAACCATTGCCAAGATGAGATTATATGGCTCGCACTGTCAAGAAAGTCGGCGGCCTCCTGCCCCCTTCGCCTAAGACCGTCTTATCATAGAACCCCGAGAAGTCGACCACACACACTATGGTAGCACACGGAGGTAGAGAGGCGCGTCCACTGCGCTTCGGACTCGGGAGACGTTGGCCGCAGGGTGGTGCCAGGTGCACAGCTACTAACCACCTGACCCTTTCTCGACAAGCGGCGGGCGTCGTCGGAAGGTTTTATAGAGTGTATTACTGCTGACGGTCGTGTCTGCCGGTGGTGCCATTGGCTGGGAGGCAGTGCGTTAATGCATTTTGTAACCGACGTAAAAAAGTGCTTTCCGAGGCACTGAGCAAGCGTAAAAAATATACGTCAGAATATTAAAATAATAAAAAGTTCCTTACCCGTCCATCCTCTGCGAAAGACAGCACTGCCACCGATTGCTGTTGCTCCTCCACTCTCTGACTCGCCGCAACACCGGCGAGTTTAGCTCCTCGCAGAGCATCCGCAGCGCTGCCTCCTCTAACACATCTTGGACGGCTATTACTGATAATCTACGAACAATAGACGTCGTTACTCAACTAACCCACTGCTGATGGTTACAGTATAAAAAACAAATCAAGTAGTCGGCGCCTAAGTTGAATAAAAATGACCTGCGCGGGTACATAAAAAGAAAGGGTCAAAAAGGAACTAAATCTATGCGCGCAAACAAGTGGTATGTAACTGCGTTGTTATAGTTACGCGCCATCCCCCCCAACGCCGCACTTCGGTTGAGACCCGAGAAAATGTTACTGCGCACCCAAAAATTTTGTTGACTTATGCGCCGCTAATTATACCATCATCACACTAAACTATAGACGCGCTCCTGAGTTATTACTAGAAAGTTTAATGTCTAATTTTCTGTACAAAGATATACTAAGATATGCTCTAATGGTTTGGTCTTATTGATATAATGGTGCGTCCACTCAAATGTTGAGGTAACATGCAAGCTGCAACTTTAGCAAGATTCTGATAACTTTTTGTAATCTGTTGTTGCTTGAAAACCTTTACTCCACGAATCGTAACTTCGTTCTAGATAGATATATAAAAATATTTTGCATGCTTAAAGGAACATCGACCCATTAATAGATAGGTCAGGTTTGAGTTACGTACTTATACAGTCTTTCTATTTCTTACTGAGATCGAATCAATGTTAATCAAACGTTCAAAACACAAGCATAATTACTAATTAATAAATCAGTATAAATTTAATGCGTTTACAAGTAGGAAGTATTCTTTAGAAGATCTTCTTTTGTGATGTCCCAAAAATCGTATATTTCGAGTTAAGTCACTATTCCATTAAGCATGCGATATGTAGATTGATTAGGTACAAAACTCAAACTTACTTGTTTTCTAAAATAGTCCTACAAAAAACTTCCCTAACGCCTGGATTTGTGATTTTATCGACACTCAACTGGTGAAGATTCCACGAGGCCAGACGGCAGCATTTCAGTCCATGTCTCTCATACGTGAACACTTCCTCCACTACGGGCCTATGGGAGTATGCTGATAATAAATCTAATATATCATTCACTGGCGCCGCAGCGAATCCATTTGGCAATGTAACTAGAAACTTTGAAGGCATCGATAGACTTTTCCTATGAGGAGTTTTAGGTGTGCTGGCTATGCAATTGGACAACGAACCGTTTAGCAGGGGATCTCTCCACCCATTGGCATGACCGTTCAACTGCTGTGCACTCTCACATTTTCTTAGTTCTAAGCTTAAATGTTGCTTTATTGTGCTAAGACGAACTATATCCATTCCTCGTACTTTAATCAAGTCGTCTAACGATTTAAATGGACCCCTTTTGTTGCGGTAATCAACTATATTTGCAGCTATTTCCTGGTTCAAACCGGGCACACATTGCAGTTGGAACACACTTGAAGAGTTGACGGAGCATAGCCTGCTTTCTGTGTTAAGTCTGATGCTGTCGAGGGACTGTGTGCAAGAGCTCGCTCTCGAAAGTTGTTTTTTGTGTGTGCATATTTCTGGCCTCAATAGTTCTAATTTTTCTGCCCCTATACCTAAAAATAGACAAAAACATATTTATTTAGAAGCAAAACTTCACTATTCCTTACAATTTCAATTTTTTTTCATTTCCACGATGATCTAGCGGGCTGCGCCGGAGTCGATTGCGTGACCCATAGAAATAATGTAGCAATCGATAAAAGTAATCAATACTATAATATATATCCTTATTAAAACGTTTCTACTACTTATCATCAAAATAGATATATTTTAATAGAACATGTATTTTGGTCAAAAGTGGTAGATAGGTCTTATTAGGTGGGTGTAATTTTACTGTGTTTGTAATAACAAATCCTATAATTGTGCCGTGTGGCGCCGGCCTTGATTAGCGTCACCCCCTCTCATCTGATTTGTCGGGGAGTCGTGAGAGTCGACAAAGGAAATTATTACGGGATGATGGGCAGGAGCGCCATCCTGCGTACTGGCCGGCACTGCAATCACCAACCTGCCTGCATAGCTTGATGATTTTGGGCAGGTATCCCTTACAGAGCTACACAGACACACAAACTGTTCCCAGTCCCCGGCGGCCCTGCCATTCCACATTACGGTAGCGTCTAATAGCAACCAACCTAATGAAGTGGTTAAAAGGAATGGCATCAAATGAAAATGAAAGCTTAGTAGATTAGATAGTATTTGTGATATGGATTACGGTAAAATTATCGGAATGACTTCATTCAGTTCTGAGTTCAGTCATTACCTCATTTGTGTACCTTATTCATGGCTTGACCTAATGCATAAAACATATTAAAAATTTCATGCAAGCAATAATACCCAGCTAGTTTGTTAAAGGTTACAATTACAATTTGACCACCGATATGGCGTGGTGGCGAGTATGCCCGCTCTCCGCTCGCTCCAAGGTCGTGGGTTCGATTTCCACTCAGGACAAATATTTGTGTGCATGAAAATGAATATTTGTTCTGGTTTAGGTGTTTCCCAAGTATATCAAGTATTTATTTACAAACAACATAGTATTTATGTATGTTCATCAGTTATTTAGTATCCATAACACAAGTTCTTAATGATACTTATCTTGGAACTAAATAATTGGTGTAATTGTTAGAATATATTTATTATTATTAACTAGCCTATCAGTTGAGTGCTAAGTCAGTAACCGCAAGTTTAAACCTCGCTGTACTATATTATATTATTAATCTTCAGGCCAAAACCGTTTACCAATGTATCACATCACACACTATTTACCCCTAGTTTTCATTTGACATTTGCGCAGAAGAAATTTGTATGAGCCACATGTGAGCTTCCCCATTAGCATCCTGTCATACATTATTTCCACACCTAGGTATATTAACTCTTCCATTGCTCTATATAATATGAAGGAAGTGTATTTGTTATGCAAAACTTGGTACTGTTAACGAAAGCATGTGAAATATATCCCTAAAATACTAGAAATCAAAAAAGATTGGTACTGCGAGAAAGACCTATAACTTTTCAATATTCTAAGAACTGTCTGACTAGGTCTGTAATTTTCTTTATTGTTATACTAAATAAAATAAAACCATTATTTAAACATTAACCAATTTAAAAGTTATTAGAAGAAATGGCTGTTAACAGAAAACTTTTATATTTTAAATAACAGACAGAACATGTACTAAGATAACACAATATGTTAGAAAATAAAATATTATTTTATTAGTAATTCAAATTGTAAGAGTCATTTTACATAATTATGCTCATATATCTATTATTAACTTGACATCTGTATAATTTAATTTGATATTTAGAATTATTACAATATATTTGCATGCTTACATAAAGACAAGACATGTTGCGCATACAATAATGTACTTAACATCTCAATTACCATTTTGTAGCAAATAAAACGATTTTGATTTAAATTTTGACCAAAAAACATTTGACAAAAATAAAATCAAAACCAATTTTTAGTAAGTAACTAAGAAAATAAAACTTGACAAAGTGTAATGTTGCCCAATGCTTTTAGTTCAATTGGGAAATAAAATATTAAATGGCATTTTTTTAAGAATTTTTTTAAAAATATTTTCCCAAAAAGTTTTCAACAATGGTTTGTAGAATTTTGAGTTCAAACTTCTTTGATATCAATATAGACGTGATTCCACAGAGTTTTCAACAAAAATATTAGGGTTATAAATCTCTTTTAACTCATACAGAAACCAAGAAAAGATGTATACAGGGCTACTTTTGGGGGCTTATTTATAAAACAAGATATAAAGTTGAACCAGGTTTAAAACTAGTGCTGACACTTTATTTTGCATAAGATGAAGACAGTGACATAATCTCTCAATCAAATCAAACTGTAGAATTATGAAAATGGTGTTATTGTTATTTTCAGTTTCATAATTGGACGTAGTTATGCCAAATGGATCCAACCCACAAAAACGATTTTTTGAGATATTGCCACAAATGTCTAATTTAATAAAACAATACTAGACAGGAAGTAGATAACAATACCCAGTATCTAACAGGAATTCGAAAAAAAACTACAGTTTTCATATTATGCTTGTCAAATTTACTAAAACTCTTTTGAGAAACTTACTTTTGAGAAAACAGGTTCTCAAAAGTAAGTTTTTGTGGCTGGATCCATTTTGCATAACTACATCCAATTAACCAATGTCACTAAGTTATAGGTACCCAATGTTCAAGAATATGTCCACACATAGTATTATGTCAAACTCTGATATAATTCCACACTGATAACAAGAACTCATATGAATTAAGGCTGCAAAACTGTAAACATAAATAGATATGGTAACTGTAAGTTTTGTTTGTATGTATGTTATTCTTTAAAGCCAAAAATAGTAAAATTATTTTTATAAACTGTGGTATAAAGACGGCAAATAAAGCAAATCTTTTTCCTAAAAATCAAGTAGTTCCTATGGAATACAATATACCACTGTAGTGAAGCCACTGGTGGAGAATACTTTACAATACCCATTATTGCAATCATTAAATTTACCACAGACATAAAAAGAAATCAAATGCTTATGGAGTCACAGTTTTAGCTTAAGAGCATTGTAAAATAATAAATCTTCAACTAGGTATATTGTTTTGAACTAGACAAATCATCACAAATTTCAGTTAACTACTTAAAATATACTTAAGTGATTTTTTTGAAATATTCTAATACAGACATGCATTTAAAACAGTGAGGTTTAATTGCTTCTAAGTAAACTTAATAATGTGTACAATCTTAGTCACCTGATACAAGTGCAAGGTCATCTACTCTCTTGAACCTGCCAATCATCTGTCTGTGGCGGACAATCTCCTGGGCTAGCGGCCGCGACACTCCTGGCAGCGTCATCAGCTGCTCCTCAGTCGCCGTGTTCACATTCATGAGCTCAGGATACTCCTCCGAAGGCGGCAAATTGAAAGTATGGCTCAAACTGGATTTGTTAAGTTTACTTTTTCTTGCAAATCCTCGAAAAGACCGCTGTCGACTACCCTTGCTCCTTACGGAGCTCGGACTTTGCCCCATGTTAACAATCCACTATTGATCATAACATCAACAATTTCACTCTTGACACTTTTAAAAAATTATGAACTATTTATAGCAAGACTAATATGACGTTACTTACACCCCGGTATTTAGGCTAGGGTCTATCACTTATCTCAACGCAACTCCTGTTTTTAACAAATAAATAAAGCACTTAATCCACGTATTTTTATGCCGCAAGCACATTACGTTCGTAAAATTAATTTATTTACGACTTAGCTCAACACAACACAGCTTCTCACCAGCACTGAATCCGCCACAGTGACAATTTCCTCATGTCAAATGAAAACTGTCACGGAAAATATGACAGTAGCCAAATTGACTTAACTACTTTTAAAATCTAAAGTTGTCTGTCGGTCTGTTACCAACAGCCTATTTCGTTGTTATTACGTGCAAAAGTATGTGTCTATGAACAGTATGAATCGACAGAGTATGGTATAGACGATTTAGAAGAAAAAAATATTTCAAGACAGAACTAACGTAATTTGGGCATGTAGGCGCGGTACTTCGTGATGCCTTAGACGAGGCACTTATTTTTGGCATATGATTTGCCAGCTCGTTTTAGTAAAATTAAATTATTTTACACGATAATGATAATAATCTGCTGCTTTAGACTTCTTGGCGGGAAAGTGAAGCGTCATGTCTGCTTTTTGTTTTATATTTAATGTAAACATAGTCGATTGTTAAACATAACTTCACTGTCAATGTACACAAATGTAGGAAATATATTTATTGCAGAAAATTACGATTTTTCGAGTTGATTCCACTCCACTCCCTAGAAAGCCTTTAGTAAAGTCTTCACTATCTTTTCGGGTATGACTCTGGACTTGACTCGACCAAAGCGGACTTTATTTGACTTTGACTGTATTAAGCTAGTATTAAATAACATAAAATATACATTTATGCAAATAACTTCATAGATTATATAACTTGACACTGGCAAATACTCTAAACGAGTGAGTTCATATTTATGAGAAAATAACTGCTGCTAATCCCCAAATGTAAGTCCAGTAAGACTATGAAAATAAAGTATCGAATGTTAGGTACACTGTACTTTCATATTAATTTTATTGCATATATTTATGAAAAGCATCATCTGCGGCACAAAGTTCACCAGCAAGAGTTCCGAGTAATTCTTCCCTTTCGTCCTAATCGCTATTCAGGGCCAATTCGATATGAATAATTATATTATTATATGAAATATTATAATAGTTCATCTAATTTTTTTGATGAAGAAAGTAGAACATAGTTTTATCTGAAATATTCATCTAAAACCTCAGGTTCTAAGCTTATAGATATTATATAAAAATCTACAACAAAGACACGTTTTTTCATTTCACTCCTTATCCAAACAGGGACCGTTTACGTCGTCAGTACGTTGAGTGTTATTATGACACACTTTTTTTAACTTTCATAAAGAAAAATTACGGTTTCCATATTCTTGGAAACTAAAATATTCATTAACGGTTATGAACCAGCAATATATATTTTTATGTATATGTTTAAAATAGAAAGAACCATCTTCAAGGTTTTGTCAAAACAAAATCTTCATTTCCTCCCACAAAAACTTACCTATTTTTTATGCACCTACCATCCTTAATGCCAGTTGCACACACGCCGCCTCACTGCACATCTCCTTTAATCAAGACACGTTGTCAATACAAGTTTTTAGGTCATAAACGTTTCTTATAAACGTAGGTATAACTTACTAGCAGCCGCCCGTGACATTGGCCGCGTGAACCATGGGTTCCTTTTTGGAAGTTGCTACATTGTTAATATAGTTATCGCGAAAGGTTTTTTTTAAATGGAAATTGGAGCTGTCTAAAAGGGATTGACAAATCAGCGGT
The DNA here is from genome assembly GCA_949126915.1 of Musotima nitidalis. Lineage (NCBI taxonomy): Eukaryota > Metazoa > Arthropoda > Insecta > Lepidoptera > Crambidae > Musotima > Musotima nitidalis. The sequence goes on along the minus strand of OX421415.1, from coordinate 3,296,720 downwards.
ATTCTCGGTATATAAGCTAGTTAACCAGATGCTGGGCCGGTGATATGGTCGCTACAATTAAGTTGGGACACTATTCTCTCTTCTTCTTCCGCTTGACCTACATAAAATTATATCTTCTTCTTGAATCACTCTATCTATGAAAAACCGCATCAAAATTCGTTACATAGTTTTAAAGATTACGTAGGGACAGACATCGTGAAGCGACTTAGTTTTATACTATGTATTGATATCACTATACTTCAGTGTATGACAACACGGAAGTACCACTTAACTCGCCCAAGCGTTTGCGTAAGGCGTCGATAAACGACGCTGACCTTGCGCCTGCCTCAAATAGGGTGTAGGGTCAATGTAGGGTAGAAGTATTTATATAACTACCCTATTTAAAGCAAATAAAGAAATTTGAATTTGAAGGAATTCCAGACGACTTTCGTGCATCGCTTTCGTCAAAAACTCATATAACATTATGAATAAAGGTACATGTTTGAAAAATTAAATTAATGTCCCATCGGTATTTGATCTACTAATAAGCTGTTGGCCCGCAGCCCGCAGATCCTACTTAGAATTTTAGTAGACCCGGATTGATTGCCCCGCTTACATTCATATAAAAATTTAAGCAACATGTAGAAGTCGATAATAATAACGCAAACAATTAGGCAAATTTCCAAAAGAGCTTTTGTTCAAGTATTTTCCGATGTTTATTAATATATGTAAATGGGTAATACTGCCACATAATATTATTATAAATATACGTAAAATAATCTGAGAATAAATAAATACCCAATTCCCTCACACCTTAATGTAAGAGGAGGCTCGTGCTCAGTAGTGACAGTGAGACGTTAATGTGCTGAGATACATGAAATCTGAGAATAATATACGCCTTATAAAGCAGTCGTGGTTTCATTGTGCATTGCCAATTCGATATTGTTTTTTGATTCACTTCAAATACTATATACGTGTTTAAAATCTAAATTACGCCTAAGTTACCCATTAATCATTTCCAAAAAATATTGAACCTGGCAACAAATTTCACCTGACACCTTGTCACTGTTAATTAAGTAGTTAGGAAGTCAGTGCCTTCTAACATCCTGTCCGCTGATTAAACCATAAAATGATGTTTCCCCCTGGGTTGCGGAGGTCAGACGGTAGTCGCTCCACGTAATAACTGAAAGTCGGACAAATCTGTTTGGGTCAGTGAGCAGACCATGGGCCCTAAGCATATGATGATGACTTAAAATTTGCGGTACACGACGTAGTCGGTGCAGAACTCCTCTCGGTCCGCTCACTCTCAATGATCAAGACGCACTTGATGCAGATCTAAGTCAAACTCCGTGCACTTGAAAAGGAAATTTATTGTAAGATCGGATCGATGTTGATTTTATTTATGGGGGTAAGGAAAGGGATCTCCTTAGCTGTAAGTTTGGAACTTCCAACAGAAAATAGAATAACAGTGACCTTTAATGCTATAGAAATTGTAATTAAAAGAAAGCAACTCGGAATAAATAATAAACATAAATGAAATTTCATATTTTATTATTAAATAATTTTACTATCATTAAAAGCACCAAACCAAGTTTGGAATGTTCTGTATTGCACCACAAACGGACAAAAATCAATATCTACAAAACACGTCGCAATAAAATTCGATTATATGAACTGGAATATTATTTTTAAAAAACCAATTGCCATACACACAATAAAGGTCACCATTACGATGCAATGATTCTGGTGAAAAGTAAATTTAACATAAAAAAAAGAACGTTAAATAAATAATATGAGCAAAACATAGATTTAATACCCATACATTATTACCGTTTGTACAAATAGTGACTTCATTGTGCAATCATTAGTTTTAACAAACACTGCACCGCCAGTCTTCACAGAAGATCACAATATACGGAACCTCCCTCTAAATCTCAGTTGACAATCGTTAAATGTAATTCACTCTCAAAACTAAGATATTTATGCCTTAATGGATATTTCGACTTTTTCAATGTGCATGCACCAGAATCATGAACTAAGCTAGCTTAAGAGAACCGACAAATATGCTTGTCTGTAAAACAGGTCATTGTGAAAAAAAAACCGGTCTTGTGAATTTGAAATCTCTAAATTGCTGAAACTATTAGAGGAGCTAATTTTTCAGTTGTTCTTGTCCGCGACATAAGCATATGCAGAGGTAGCGGATAAAGAGATGGGTCTTGCAGTCGTTCTCGTTAAAATGCCAATTCGAAATTAACTCCTATCACAAGGTATTAAGGTGTCTGCAAAAGACACACTTGACAAACCGACTGTAACATGAGGTTGCTCATTGCGATTTTTTATTTCTCATCGGGTTACCGATTTAAATCGCGGACTAGACTCATTAAACAAGCCCGCAAATAAACTCAGATTTTAATAATGTATAGTGTGTGTAGGACGACAGTAAGGAATCATGAAAAAAAAAATTTTAATTGTCAAAAATAAATAATTAAAAAAATCCCAGACAGAGACTTGGAACAAAGACTTATATTATTCGACTATCGCTTTATCGACAACTCTTACTAAATTGTCTTATGTTAGTAGCTAGCCCTTATAACTCCTAAATCGATTTTCACCAACCAAGCTCCCCCTCATCATTATACGGGCGCGTTAGTAATAAGTATCCTAACATTTTATAAGTGCTTCAGGGCCCAAATTGAATATAATTATCATTTTCCATACAACGTTCATTACTTGGTGGCACATTGAAAAGTTCGAACACGTTGCTTAGAATCGCGAAATGCGGATCCAAAATCATATCATCTAAATAAATACTTAATTTAATTAAAACCGTAAACGTTACAAATAATTATATGAATAGGAGAAATCATAACATTCGTTTATTTTTATTTTCTTCACAACAGTAGTTGTATTTATATACAGTTATATTTTGGCCGCTTCAATGATGTAGAGATGATCCGGGTTACAAAATACTATAGAGTCGAAAAGTTAAAAAAAAAAGTTTTTTTTTAAATATCAACTTGGCATAAACTACACAGATGCTTTGATATCTTTTGGGTTATAAAGTATGCTTATTTGCTTTGTTTTAGTTATTTCGGTTAACAATAAAAATTTTAAAATATCGTATTTTAATTGTATGCTTTTAATAAAAATCTCTTATTTTGACATAACGAATACACTCAAAACGGCAAACGTAGTAGAGGACGGCCTCCCACGCGACCGATGATTTTTGACCGAGGGCGGCGGGAAGCCGATGGATGCAGGCGACTTAGGATCGCTCAATGTGGAAATCTATTCTGGAGACCTATGTTCAGCAGTGGACGCCATATGGCTGAGATGATGATGGTGATGATGAATAGACACTTCAATTTCATTTATTTATATGGATTATGAGTGGAGCTTGCTCATTGCGATAGGGGACAGAAATATAAACTGATGCAATATACATAAAGCTTCTTCAGCTCGGGCGTGTTATTTCACCATTGCGCTCCCCTTTATCTGCTTTTAATAATACTTTAATATTTCATCTTTACAATAGCATTTAATACCCCGGATCTCTCCAAGTAATCAAGACCAAAATTCAACCGTGTACATCTGGCATTAGTGATGAAAGTTGTTTAAATTATGGCTCATGATTTATTGCACGTATTAAGAAAATTAAACCTTAATAGCAAACTGTAAGTTGGGAATACATTTGAATATCATTATATAAAACAATGTTAGCAAATGTCTAGTATTATTAATTATGTAGATTATGAAAGTATAAAACAGTAACTTGTGTATTTTATTTCAAATATCGGTAAATTATAATGATATTTTAACGATTATAAAACAAAATACCAAAAATCTTATACACTTTTGAGTGAGCGCTTATACACTGCATTTCCTAGTTTTTATCACTTTTATTAATAACTTAGAAGTAAAAAAATTACATTTATACTAGTTTCATATAACTTTTTTAATTCTAAGCTTATAAACACAGCCCCAAAGTAACACCCAGTTTCTAAATTACATATGTCAAAAATCAGGGTGTCTTATTTTTGTTCAAACACTAAACGCCGATTTTCAATTGCCCATTAAAAAATAGCAGTCAAATAACTTATAAGACGACTGAATAAACAATGTCATTCTTGAAACTCTCTTCGGTCAAAGGATGATGACATTGTTAATTATGTCGCTTTATATTTTATAAGACAAATGAAAGCTCGGGTCTATTTCTGCTAAATTAACACTGGCTTCAGTGAAATTGACAACAGCTGTCACAATGTCGGAAGTTCAAATATTAGTTCTTATCTAGAATGACGAAACTAAAGACAACTCCACCAGATGATTAACTGGCTGTCCATTATCAGTAGAGGCTTTTTTGTAGTCTAATTTCATCAGACATTAATTGTTTACAGAAGTGTTTGTACAGTTTTGTAAAACATTGTTTTAATTTATATTTCTACCCACATAATGGTTTAAACATTATATCTTAAAAGTAATCTGATAGAAGAATAGTGATAGTCTCACATACTTTGACATTTAATGCTCAAGGTATATATACATAGCTTTCGTACACCCAAAAGTTATCTGATTGCAATCAAGCGCTGTGCTTATTTAGCAGAATTAGAGTATATACTTCGACTATTATGTCTGTCTAAATATTATTCGAATCATTAAATTACGCTACGATTTTAAATGTTAATCAAAAATTAATATTATTATTAGCAAAAAGCCTGTTATGTAGATAAAGATTTTATCACAATCTAATACCTAAATATAATACATTTTATAATATATATAAACAAACCTATTAAAAACCTTGCTAAGCCACGGAAGCCCTAATTATAATCAGTTAAAACGTAATTATGTCTTCGCAGCTATCGAGCACAGCTTTAAGAATTAAAACAGAAAACGCTGTAGGGATTAGAAGTAATTGAGGAGTTATTCTCGACGTAACTGTTGAAATTGAATGATAGTTACATAGGTAGTCTGAATTAACAGTTTTGGAGTATAGGGTATAAATTACTATGCGCCACAGTTAACACGGTTGCTCCATCAACTTTTGTTTTAATAAGTAGAATTCAGATATTTGATACATTTCTACTTAGCTATTCATTGCCTAGCAACGTTATCAATAAGGCCGTTATATTTTCATTAAGGTACAGTAAGTACTTGTTGTTAAGTACTCATCACTATTATTATAAAAAAATATGTAAAGCTAATTTATCATTTATGAGTATTATATTTTTTTGTTTGTTATTCAGGATGCTTATAGAAACTGGGTGCGAGATTTGGCAACAATTTTTACATTTAACGTATTATTTGCCAAAGCGGGTACTCTGTGAGATGATTTCCAAAGGCTGAGAAGTCATTTACACCAAGCAAAATGAAAGCTTATGGGAAACGTACTGATTTTAATCTCTATTAATACTTGCTCGTCGGCATCTACGTATAAGTGTGATACAATAAAATATTATTTAAATGTATTATTCAGCATTATATAGTAGCCCAGTCAGTTGCAAACAACTGCTGTTTTTAGATAACAAACGCTAAAAACCAAAATTACTAAAGCAAGGCATTCTGATTTCAAATTTGATACAATTTCCAGTATGGCGTTTGATACTATTAACAACACTTATCCAAAAAACCAGACATGCAGCCGTGAACAATAATAAATTTCAGAAGCAAGGTATTAGATTATTTATATTCAGTTCGACTCATTATAAGCCACTTGATCCACCTTCTGCTCTTATAGTACAAGATTTCGAAGTTATTCTATACAATACAACAACGTTTGTAAAACATGGCTTTAGTTTTGTTTTAGAATTTATTACAAACACATTCATTTCATGTTTCTCGTAGTCGCAATCTTTCTTTACATATGAAGCTATGACCATGTAACAAACGTTGGAAGTTCGATATGGTTGAATACTCCAGCTTCCCTCAAGGGGGAGTACTGGGACCGGTCCTAGAGTTGTTCTATATGAACGTAGCAGCCTGTTGTCGTACCGGCAAAGCGTAGAACGCCGAAGGCAGCGCAGTGCGAGTGAAAGGCTTCGTTACAAAGCCCGCTCAGGCGGAGACGTACCTGTGGAAATAAGATTTAATATTTCAAGTTAGTTTTGGTAAGATTAATGCAATAGACATGAGACCGCTTAGAAGAGTTTTAGAAGTCAAATGAAGAGACAGGATTAGTAATGAAGTGATGAGGGCCGATTATGTTGTGAAAGAAGATATAGTGACAGGAATTGAGACAGTGTTTAGATGGTTGATCATTGGAGGATGAATGGAAAACTTTTAAGAAACTGATATTATTATGCTGCACAAGCGAATAGAAATGGAATGTTTGAAGGGGAAGATCGTGTAAGACCTTTCATGACCAAATCCCGAAGGTTTTGGATAAAGAGCAGATCAAAAGTAGCCCCCACCAACGGGTAAAGTTAAAATCACTTATTCAAGTGAGCTCTTATAAAAGTCAACCTAAAAACAAACAAGCCTATTCGCTGCGGGCTTCATTTTGATCGTAAAAGAAAGAGTAAGAAAATTGTCAAGATTGCTTTTTCTTCCCCAGTTACAAAAACCAAGCCAGCCGTAATCGTAGCAAGTGGATAGATGTGATCTACGCCGACCAATGTGTGTATGGCTCACCTAGCACTAAGAAGAGATTAAGTCTAGAGAAGGCGTGGGCGAGTGCCCTAACAATGTTTATTGTCCACCTAACACTCGGAGGAGTTTTAGTCTTATGTAATGTTATTGTCTCACCTAGCACACAAAAAAGTTCAAGTTTAGATAAGACGAGAGCATGAGAAGCAGAGAGGCGTCCTAACAATTTATCTGTTAGATTCTATAACTCCACTAGTGCTCGGAAAATTTCTGCCACCTAGTACGAGTGCTAGACTTAGTGTCTTTTACTAGTGTAGTGTCTTTTAGATTTGCGCTCTTCCGAGGAAGAGGGGGGCGCCCTAACAATGTTCTATGTAAGAGTTACTCGAAAGAGTTCAAGTTCAGCTCATTCTCGTTTCAGCGTTGGTCGTGAAGACATCGTTGTTCTGAGGCTCCTATCTTACCTGAAGACTCCTTGTGTAAGGGTGAAACACGTGTCGTGTTGAATAGCGCGGGAATTGTTACGAAGATATTTTCAATCCATCACTTGCTTTATAAGGCGCTGGAACGTGCAGGGGCGCGTCCTAACAATGTTTTATGTTAATGTTTATAGCTCACCTAGCACTCAGAAGAGTTCAAGTCTAGAGGAGGCGCGGGCGCTGGCGGCACGCTTGCGTGGGGGGGCGCCGGGCGCGGCTTGTGGCGCGTGAGGCGGTCGAGTTCAGCCGCGGCATCAGACCTGGCAGCCGCGGCCCCGGGCGGGGCCTCCGCGCGCCCAGGGCTCCCCGTCTTCTTGAACAGCAGCGAGTTGAAGAAGTTTGCCAGGACTCCCTCGTTGCCCGGGGTGCCGGGGCTCATGCCCATTTTTGCGCCGTCCAACTATTAAAAAAAAAAGATTTAGAGATATGGACCCGACTGTTTTTAATACTAAATTGAATATACCTAATTAAATTGACTATCAGACTTAATATCTTATTCATGTATTCAAGCAAATATTAATTCTGTGATGTAGTTAACGAGCGGAGTCATGTTACGAAAAGCATTTGGCAAGAAGTTGAAAGTATTGTACATTGTTTTTTACAATTATATGAAGACCATCAGCTGAAATATATGAACGTACAAATAACTATTATAAACATAAAATCAATTGCCGGTCCCCACTCATAAAATATAGATTAAATAATTTAGCGTAACTCAACAACATAAAAACTTACAAAATTAGATTATTAACGAAATGCGCACTTAACATAGCTCTCATCGACACAACACATGTACAAAATAAATCAATGTCATATCCTTTTGCTAGACGATTAAATCAATTGCTTGCACGCCAAATGAACGTATTTTGCCAATAATTAGTGGATGCAAAAGGAAGATATAATGGTATTGATGTGCGAAAAGGTTTAATACTGAGATATTTACACGTAATAGCAACTGAGGGCAGTCGACCGAACCATTTGCAATCCTAAGAAGCAGCGTCAAAGTAGCTATGTCTCGCACCTGATATAAAAAGGTAAATATATAGATGCAAGTAATTATCCGACTTATAAGGCTTCGAAGTTTGATAGCAAATACATTTTAAAAACTTATTTTGTATGTTTTCAATGCGCGAGATAGTATTAAATAGTAATAAATAGAAATAAATAATGATACATAATGTCATGCTTCTTTTCCATAGGGCTAAAGGGGGGTCAGAGATCACATCTTTCCACTTGCTACGATCTTGGCACACACTTTTGGCTTCATTTACACTCATTAACCTTCTCATACACGCCCGTCGGTTTAGGAATATCGAAATAGTAATAATAAGCGATAAATAGTACAATTAAGTTGTATTGCTCGATGTTGCAGTTCTGTCTTCCTAGCAATAATGAAGTATGTTATTTAAGACTGGTATGGTACCTATGGAAGCGCTCGTAGCTCTGCGGTGCTCGGAAACGATCACCGAAGTACAGCAGAGTTTACAGAGGCCAGTGCTTGGATGGGTGACCGTTTGTGTGGCATTTGATATCGAGCGCTTCCGTGCGTTGGAAGGCACGTTAAGCCGTTGGTCCCGGTTATCACTAAATGTGATAGTCGTTAAGCCATGTTAGAGGCCTAATGGGCGGCTTGAAAAATTCTAACTGCAGGACGCCATACACCTGCCTCCGCCAATCCGCACTGGGTCAGCGTGGTGGAGTATGACCCAATACCCTCGCACCTTGGTATGTGAGAGGAGTGTCGTGCTCAGTAGTGGGACGTTTATAGGCTGAGATGATGATGATGATGACACTCATTAACCTCCTTATACACGCCCGTCGGTTTAGGGTACTTTTAACCTGCCCTTTCTTCTTGTATAGTATAATATAATAGTAATAAATAGTACAATTTAGTTTTATTGCTCGATGTTGAAGTTCTGTCTTCCGCTTTCTACGATCTTGGTACATACTTTTAGCTTCTTTTACACTCATTAACCTCCTTATACACGCCCGTCGGTTTAGGGTACTTTTAACCTGCCCTTTCTCCTTGTATAGTATAATATAATAGTAATAAATAGTACAATTTAGTTTTATTGCTCGATGTTGCAGTTTTGTCTTCCTAGCAATAACCAAGTATGATAATGAAGCCTGGTACCTGCGTGGCGCGCGGCGCGTGCGTGGCGCGATGCGGCGAGTCTGCGCGCGGCGCGGCGGGCGTGCCGGCTTGGAGCGCGCTCAGCTGCCGCTGGAGGAAAGCCTGCTCGTCCTCCGCCTGCACTTCCGCCTCGCGACTTGTTCCACTCTGTAAACAATCATAGCCACATATTACGAAAGCTTCACTAAAAGTATCGAGAATGGAATATTTCCACTACTCCTGTCATATTACAACCTGTTTAATTGAAACCTACTTGGTTTTAAATATCGAATACCATTTATTTATTTTAAAAAAAATCTCGGTCTTGTCACAAGGTCTTGTCAAACTTGTTTAGTCGTTGAGAAAATGCAATTGACTTGAGAAAATTTAAGAGCGATGATTTATTATGACTTTCGAAGTGGTTTAACACGAAAACAGTGTATTGACCGGATGATTTCTGCATTTCGTGATGAAGCCCCATCCAAAACCACAATTTATCGCTGGTTTGCTGAATTTCAACGTGGACGTGTCAAGCTTAGTGATCCCCCATCAAGGTCGTCCAAAAACTGCAGTCACCCAAGAAAACGTTGATGCTGTTAAGCTAATTGAGGAAGATCGACATGTGACATACCGCGAAATTCAGACCACTTTAGACATTGGCACGAGTCAAAGACTTCTTGGGAGAATTTGAAAAGTGATGTTGCACTGTTTTGTTTTATTTACCAACACTTAATGTACGTTCACGAACATTTAGGGGCTTATTACAAAACAAAATCCAAAGTTAGACCAGGTTTAAAACTAGTGCTGTCACTGTCTTCATCTTATCAAATAAAAGTGACAGCACTAGTTTTAAACTTGTTCTAACTTTAAATATCGTTTTGTAATAAGACCTTTCACGGTTAATAATCCACCATTATTATACAAAAATATCACAAATTTTAGAAAATAAAACAAAACTGCACACATGACGCTTTACTTTCCCGCAGAAGTCCTATTCAAGGTTTTAACAGTTTATTGATGAATTCGACGATTAATCAATCTTATCAACTTTGCTTTAACCTAAGAGGTGCCACAAGAGTGTTGTCTGTGCGTTGCGTCGACTGAAAGGTGACGCTGCGTCGTTATACTCAGTCGAAACAGCGACGGTGTGGTGAGTCTTAGTCGATTGGTCAGACCATCTTAACGAGTTGGGTACGTTCAAATTTCTTATCAGAAATCTATAAGCTTTTCTGATAACCGTAAAGAGTTTGGCCAACTGCACTGCGCTCCGTCGCGTAAGTTTTAACATTGTATACAAGAATCTCAGTTCGAATAGGAAACCAACTCGGAACAATATACTGAACAGCGGAAATTTTAAACGTTAAAATCTAGGCTCCTATGCGACCGAGAGCAGTGCAGTGGGTAGTTCACTATCTGCGATAATAATTTCGGAATAACGAGGATTGCAATGGAAATTAACACATCCAAAATTTTGTGGTTTCGTCTAGTAGGTTAGCGATAGGCAAACGATCGTTATCTTCTATAAAACTTTTAAAATACGCAGTTTCGCTTTTTACTTATCTATACATTAAAAAGATTATTTATCTTCTCACTGACAATTTAGTTGAACAATTCCTCTATTTACTCAAATCAGCGACAAACGTTTTAGAAAACCAACAACACATCGAAAACTGAGTTCCAAAGGAGGTCCAAATCTTTAATGGTACCTTCCGATCGCCCGTTTTGCAGCTTATATACATACGGGGTAGGCAGAGGCATAATATACACCCACATTTTGCCAATTCTATTTTTGGTCCTACGTAATAGGTGGCGAGCCTATTGCCTTTTATCAGAATTTTTTATAATCGCTAGAGCCTCGCCCGTTGATCGGCAAGTGGTAGGTTTGCAGGTAAGGTTGGCTTGGGCTCCTCAGTTGTTGGTAAGAACCCTATACACCCAGTTTACAGTTCTTTAATGATAATTACACTACATATTAAATTGACATAACAATTGTCTTACTTTTCGTGTAGCAGGCTGCACTATGACATCTCTGTAGTAGTCGTCTGGTTTGCATGACTGCATATTTTCATATAATATACTAATTTTTTTCATACTATCCCAACCCGCTGGTCTGGAAAAAAGAAGAGAAAAAATAAGTAAAGAGTTTTATTGAATGTCTCACACAACGCTTTTTTTAGGCGTCTGCAATTTGAATGACTGAGATGATGACAGACAGTCTCAATTACATATAATTAATGTTTATCCTCAGTAAGTATTTGGGACCTGTAAAGATAGATTTACGATTGGATAAAATAAAGAAATAATTTACATACATACTTTCACGCCTGTTTTCCCAAAGGGGTAGGCATAGGCACATTATACGCCCACACTTCACTAATTATATTAAGGACCCACGTAATAGGTGGCAAGCCTATTGCCGCAAGCCGGGAACTGTTTTGTTTGCCAGTCTCGTCCGTTGATCAGCAGGTGCACCACTTGCTGGTGAGGTTGGCTTGAGCTCCTTAGATGTTGATAGGGGGTTCCTACAAACATCTAAGGAGCCTTAGCCCCAAGCATTAACCCTGTATAAATATATAAACTTACATCAAAACAGCGTCCTTTTCAACAATCAACGCCGGCGTTCTAAACGGCAGTCCATATATTCTGTGTGTGAGGTATTTATATAGTAGGTCGCAGTTCTTGTCCTCCTTGGCACTGGTGTAGAACAGTGCGGTGCCGTATTGCAGACAAAACCGCCGGATCCACTGCTGCATGAAGTCGAAGTGCTCATCGCGGTAGTCGTGTTCCTTTTCCAATGCGGTCATGTAGTCGGTCTGCGGAACAAGAGTTAATATCGTTAAAGAGGGGTCTTAATAAATTATACAACCGATTTGGCAAAAGAAATATGCAGTACGTGATTATTCAGCGATCGGTACTAGGTGATCGGATATATTCAACAAAGTAAATCAGAGTTCTGAGAAGTAGGATGGGTCACCATATGTGTGGCGGTTAATATCAAGCTATTTCGTGCTTCAGAAGCACGTTAAGATGTTGGCCGGTTATCGCTTTAAATGGTAGTAGTTAAACATGAAAAAATCTAACAGCAGGACGCCACACACCTGTTTGCAATTTGTGCAATGAGTACGCACGGTGGAGTTTAGCCCTGAATCCTTTCCCTTGGTATGTAAAGGAGGTCCGTACTCTGTAGTGGGAAGCAAATTATCTGAGATTACTTGATTATTTAGTGAATTTTGTACAGAAAGTTTGGTTTAGTTTAACAGAAAAATAAACATTTTTCAAAGCAAATTATAAAAAATACTAACAACAGGCCACGTAATACAAACCTACCTCTTGAATCACTCTATCTAATAAAAGAAACCGCATCAAAATCCGTTGCGTAGTTTTAAAGATCTAAGCATACATAGGGACGGACAGACATACAGTGGAAAGCGACTTTGTTTTATACTATGTAGTGATATCGCACTCTCTTTCGTGACTATCCAGATCATTACAGAGATTCCTTAATGACCGTTTTATGGGCGACGACGCGTTCTGCTCAATTCCAATCGAGTTCAGTGACTCACCACTGGAGACGGCTATGTCCAGCAGTGAACTAATGAATGCTGATGATATAACACTCACTTTAGTGACAACTACGACGATGTCTAGCCCCAGGTTTGTGGCGAGGACACCCTCGGGCAGGGGACAGTCGTCGTCCTCTGAGTCCAGGTCATCAGAGAGATTCCTAGAAGACCGCTTCATGGGCGACGATGCGCTCTGCTCCATTTCATCGCCCGGTTCTGTATATCGCTGCCATTTCTGGGTTTGCGCCTTTTTACTACCTAATCTGTGTTCTGTAATGATTGATAGAAAATTTATTGTTACATACATTCACGCCTGTTTCCCCGAAGGGGTAGGCATAGGCATATTATACGCGTACCCTTCGCCAATTATATAGTTTTTCCGTAATAGATAGCGAGTCTATTGCCGCTTACCGGGCACTGTTATGTTCGCCAGAGCCTCATCCGTTGATCGACAGGTGCATCACTTGCAGGTGAGGTTGGCTTTGGCTCCTTAGGTCTTGGTAGGATCTCTATACACCCAAATAAATTAATGGTTAATAAGGATATACCTGGAAGTTCACATAGTCCAGCGAAGTGCTCAAACTCAAGCAGAGTTTATAGACGTCATTACTTGAATGGGTTAAAGATTGGGTGGCATATGAGACTGAGCGCTTCCTTGCTTCGGAAACTGGTACTCTAGGCCGTTGGTACCAGACCCCCGTTTATCACCACCAAGGTAAGTTTTCGGGCTAATTGAACGACTTTTAGCACGGAAGCGAAGCGCTCCATATTAAAAGCAACATAGTCACAAATCAAAGGTCTGACCATTATGAACTCCGGTTTACCGCGATGATCGTATCTCAACACCTAGTCTTCGAGCTACGAGCGCTTCATTATTAAACCCCACGTAAGAAAACATCAAGAAGGAGATATTTCATAAGAAGACTAACGGATTCAAACAAAAACAATATGTGCGTAATCGTTCAATCTTTGCGACAAAATGACGTAATGTATGACTCACAGCAGAAAATAAACACGCAAAGGTCCAATGTTAAAACCTTATAGCAGTGTAAGTGGTAATAAAAAGGCAAATCATTTTCATGGTCAACTGTTTAGAAAGTTGATTGAATAAAATTAGGAAAAGAAAACTATTTCCATTTCATATGTATCTATTATTTAATTACTAACTTCGAACAGCTGAAGATGAGCAATGCCTAATAGAATACTGTACGGTTAAATGTACTTAATCAAATAAATTAATAAAAAAAGAAGGAATTTGTATGATAAAACCTAATAAGGTGGAACCGTTTATTTGATTAGCGTGATTCGTTTTTTTTAATATAATAGATAAGGTGCCCCTTACTTTCCATAAACAAATTTTCTGTCCGGACTGTGTAAGTACTATTTAAGTACCTACAGAAATCATTAAAATATTTTATTATAAGACATCTTCCATAATGATTTTTTTTATTATCCCCAAACGTTATAAAATGTCATATTAAGTTTGCTTAATGTTCTGTAATGCTATGGTGTCCTATTACGTTATATAGATGATACATATCCAAGTGAAAGTATTGCCTTTCAAACTTTAGTGAGCCACAAAATGAGGATGGGATTGATCGAGAGAATTAAGTAAACGAGGCAATTAGTAAGCTTGTACTGTCTGGGTTTACTACTCGAGTTACTGGTCAGAAATAAGGGCCTTAGCACATAAGAAGCGTTGGCGATTTTGAGATTGCATCGCGAATAAGGCGGGAGTAGACATGAAAACATTGACCTACCTAGTATGACCATCTTATGTACCATGTAACGTACATACATATATAAAATCACGCCTGTTTCCCCGAAGGAGTAGGCAGAGGCATAATATACGCCCACAATTCGCCAACTGTGTTGTTGGTCCCAGGTAATGGGTGGCGAGCCTATTGCCGCTTACCGGGCACTACTATGTTCGCCACAGCCTTGTCCGTTAATCGGCAGGTGCATCACTTGCAGGTGAGGTTGGCTTGGTCTCCAGAGATGATGGTAGGATTCCCATACACCGTACGTACTATGTAATGTTTGACGAACGATATGGCGTTGAGGTCAGTATACCTACACTTCACTCCAGAGGTCGTGGGTTCGATTCCCACACAGGACAAATCTTTGTGTGCATGAACATGAATATTTGTTCTGGTCTGGGTGTTTTCCTATGTGTATTATGTATCTATAACACAACTTCTTAATGATACTAGAAACAGCCAAGAAACTCGTCAAGGCTGATTTTCACTCCCGCCCTCCCATAAATAGTAAGTGTAATAACGCAGTACGAGTAGATAATATTTATACAGAGGTTCCCAAACTAGGCCCTGTCTGTATCTTAAAGAACCAGTAAAAAAGATTATTAAATAGATTTAACGAAATGCAACATGAATGTTTTATCCGGAATGCTATATGTAGCCTTACGTACCTACTGCGACTGACATACCAATTTAAAGGGCAGTAAAGCGTTCTGTCTTTGCATAAAGCCAGGGATACATTAGGGGACAAATTTCTTGCAAAACTTGTCGCCAGATATGTCAATAAAAACAGGCCTGCGTCGCTTGACATGTCGCCACACATTTAAGACAATTTGTCTCCTTGTATATTCCTGGCTTAATACATCCAATAAGATGAGAGAAGAACGTTAAAGTGAAGGCAGTGTATAACATTAATTTATTCACATTTACAAATCTAATTCCAAAAACTGAAATACCGTTCTCGTCGGTATTATTTAGATCGAGGATCTGTAATTTAGTAAGTTATCTGGAAATACTTCGGGCTTCAACCGTAAGGACTGAATGAAGGTTAATATCAGAGTAGTCTATAAGAACTGCGACTCTAAGATTTACATTAACATAATAGTAGTTTTTTTAATCAGCTCCATACAGTAAAAATGCAATTTTTGTTTCATCATTATATCGTAGCATTATCCCGGTTTTCCCTAGAGTTAAGCTGAGGGCCCAGGGTCTGCTCACTAGGTTAACCAGGTTTGGTTGAATTTCAGTTATTATATGAAGTGACTGCCGTCTGACCTCTTCAAACCAGAGGGAAATAAAGTTACCATTTTTACTATTAACAATTGAAGCCACATTAACGCGATAGAAATCTCACGTGTAAGTCTTCATCCAGGGCATAATATACCTATGCGCTAAACTACATCTAAAACCGTTCAGCCGTTAAAGCATGATTGAGAAAGATAAAAAACATACCTACTTACACTTACTTGACTTTCACGAAAATTACGAATATTGTGATAATATTTAACGACATATATAGCCATACAAAACAAATTTATAATAAGCATAAAATTTTACTCAAAATTACTTAATAAACTTTTAAATCTGGAATTCCTAGATAAGTGATACAAAAAGAAAATTTATTTTAGTGCATTAAAATAACTAGAACTCATTTTTGGTTTATATGAAAAATATGTAAATTTAATTGATATCCAAGACTCATCTTCATACATGAGATCATTAATCAACTAAGAGATAGTAACATGCAACCTCGTGTACCTCTAATAGCACTCAACACATGGTGGGAAAATAACAGTTAGGAATTAATTACCATTTCTCTGAATGCTTCTAATGGTAACTTTAAAGAATTTAACAATACTGAGAATTAAAGTGATAACCTTTAAATCAGAAAAGAAGCACTTTATATTATGAGGATTAAATTGAAATGTTGAAATAAAAACAGTTTTATGTCTACTATTTATGATTGTAATAAAATTCATCTTTATTAAATGACTTCAGGAAGGTTTTCTGTTTAGTTACACATACATATAATCACGCCTGTTTTCCCGAAGGGGTAGGCAGAAGCATATTATACGCCCACATTTCGCCAATTATATTATTGGTTTCACGTAATAGGTGGCGAGCCTATTGCCGCTTACCGGGAACTGTTATGATTGCCAGAGCCTCGTCGATTAATCGGCAGGTGGACCACTTGCAGGTGAGGTTGGCTTGGGTTCCTCTGATCTTGGTAGGATCCCTATGCACCCTGTTTGGTTATTGTTTTTTTTATACTTAATATGATTGAAATTCCCTATCAACACAGATTATTCTTAGTAACTACAGGCAAGTTTAAATTCGGATTGTTGGAGTCGTACAAAAAAATTACTACTTTCATTTATTTTAAGGGATAACAGCACAATGTGGTATGACAATACTGAGTGCAGTGTGAAACACAAATTTTCATTTGTAAAACAAGAAATAAATTATATAGCAGAGAACCACAAAATACATTTATTCTTACACACCTACCCAGTAATAAATTATAATAATATACTGTAGTTGTTTAGGGTTATCATCAGTTCAAGCTCAACAATTTTAAACATGTGTGCTTACACCTGTCACAAGGTTATCAATGCTTAACCCAAATTCTTATTATAAGGTGTCAATTAAGACCTCTTACGAATATTTAAATTACAGTCAAATCTGATTGTACCAGTGAGCAGCTCCTGTTTCCTAAGCGTAAGTCCAGGTCACAAATGAAATAATTTCTAGATGATGATAAATAAAAAACTCCTTATCAAATCTTAATAATTAAACATACCTCTTGTGAGATCCAATTTATCTATATGGTCGCCGAGCACCGCGGCCCAGCTCTGCAACTGGTCCAATATGCCCCACGGTGTGGTCATGGCCACTGTGAGCACCACCAGTGTGTGCGGGAATGTTTCTTCACTGAGAGCGAACTTGAGCAGGTTTGTGTGGCCTGGATCACCGTCCAGGACCCATACACTGAGCCGGGTATGGTCTACAAGAAAGATATGTTTTTAGATACATTGAGAACAGTGCCTTAGCATTATTTGGTAAATTGTTTAGAAATAAAATACATATTAATGTTGAGAGTAATATATAATACAGAATAGAAAATATACAGCCCTCAAAGACGTGACTTGGATTAGGTTAAATATTATGAAATCTTCTTTAATTGTTTACATAGGTATTATCATGATGTATAGTATTTTTAAGCTAAGTTATTATTTTTTTACATATATAAAAAGTATTTATTATGAATATACAATTTTATATACATATATACATAGGAGATGAAATTGTTTTTATTGAGTGAATTTGTAGTTTAAAAATATAAGTTGTATTATTCACTTGACGCATTAGCAGCTTGCCAGGAAATTATAATAATTATATATGGAAGTATCCAAAAAGAGTGTCTAAATGCTGACCTAAGTTTAACCTAAGTTTTAGCAACCTATTAAAGGCATTTTTTATTTTTAAGTCTACCACTAGGTCAGTTTGATTCCTTTTATATGCTTGAGTCATAGATATGAATATTATGTGTGTTACATATGTATTTACAAAAATAAAATTATTTATATATACATTTCTATTTGGTATGTATTCTAGCTGATAGTTATCTGGAAACTAAATAGTTGGTTTGATTGTAAAAGAATTATCATTTTTATAGGTTATGATTTAGTGTTGTGTGATGTTTATTTTTGCATAGTTTTTTTTTATATAACTGGCACTATGCAACCAAAAATCTATGTATTGACAATTGAAAATTTTAATCTTATAAGAATTATTCTATTCAGAACATCGATTTATTAATCAGTTAAACAGTTCTGTTTTTAATATAAATTACTTATAGTAAAAAAAGATATAAGTTGTCTACTTATCATAAACAAAATTCCAAGATAAATTAAAATTTCAAGGATCAAATTGAAGTTACACATACATAAAGCCATTATCATATGTAAATATAAAATTTTAATTATATTTTCTAGAATGAAATGGTTTGTCTTGCAAGTGGTCAGTAATGTATCAAATGCCATAACAAAAAAGGATATATATTTTTTTTTCAATCCTTGTACTATTTACTTTTGAGCTTTGTTATGTGAATCTTTAAAGATAACCAATTTTTCTTTTTGTTATGGTACTTTAAGTTTTAGTAATAATAATTCAATATTATTTGTTTACAATCACTTACTACTTTTGTATTGATTTTTTTTCCAGAGTCTAGACTTTAAATGTGGTACTTACCATCCCGATACTCATCTCTAACATCTATGTAAGCATATTCGAGAGCAGACCCCTTCTTAGGGTCTTCTACACCTTGTAATTTGGCTACTAATGTGGTTTTGCCAGTTTCATTATCACCCAATACTAGAACGTTTTTATTTGAAGGTAGTTTTGTGTTCCCTTGATTCTGGACTTCCTCTAGGATCGCAGACCTGAAAAGCACAATCGATCATCAGACAATCGTGTCATGTCACAAGT
Source organism: Musotima nitidalis (assembly GCA_949126915.1). NCBI lineage: Eukaryota > Metazoa > Arthropoda > Insecta > Lepidoptera > Crambidae > Musotima > Musotima nitidalis. The sequence goes on along the minus strand of OX421415.1, from coordinate 3,277,756 downwards.
AGGATGACAGCCACAGAGCGCAGGAGGTGCGTCATCATCTAGGGAACTGTTTACGTTGCTGTTACAAAGAGATTTCTCATGCACTTTACATACAAAGGTAATACGTTGCAGCTAGGTCACATATTTCTCAGGTCTGAAGCTTGACATCACGTAGGTGTGACACATTGAATCCCGTATATGGGGACTGCATGTTACTCAAAAATTTACAAGTGAAATATTACCACAAATTGTCCTTTATATCGCCGTTTTCTTTCTTTTTAGTTTTAAGCCCATTAACCTGGCCGTTTGTCTCCATTCTTCAGATTAAATAAGAAGATAACAACGGCACAGAAAGGCTTTTTTCGTTTTCGTTTCTTCTTCGGCTGTTCATACGTCACTCTTGCGAAGAATTATGTGTTGCCTGTGCAGATAATCAAAATTATTCTAAAAACTCTAGTTACGTAGTAGTAAGTAAGTTCTACTATATCTAAACAAAATATTTCAGTACAGAATTTAAGATTCCCTATCTTAGTTTACACATTTTTTATCTTATCATTATAACACATTTAATTGATTTTGGCACATTTTGCATTGATAATTCATAATCCAATTATTTGTAAAACAATACATAATATTGTTATGATATGGCAATAGTAGCTAACTTTTTAAAATGTATTGCTTGAGCTTGCTAAACGTTATCCAAGGGCCAATTAGTTGCTACTGTGAACTAGATTAGAGTGGTAGACATGGGCGTTTTCGTTTTTTTACCAAAACCGTTTTGAAACCGATATACAGTTTTCATATCGATATGGATAACCGTTTTTAAATATCGATATCAGTAGGTAGATTTCATAACTTAAATGCGTTATGTTATTTTATTAGTTACGGCAAACTAATAACAAAACTTAACGCGCATATTATCGAGTTATTTATAAGCATAAATATGTTATACAGATCCCACTCGCTTTTAGTTATGGCGTTTTTCCTTTGTCTTTCGCGACATTGTTAATAAAAATATCGATCCTATAAACCTACTAACCTACCTTAGACTACGTTCAAACTAATTTACCTATTTACAAATTCGTAAAATAACGAGTCACTAAAAGTATCATAATAATTATTTATAAGTAATCCTTTTTTTATAACACTATAACAAATGCAAAAGTTGCACAAAACGCAATGTTTACTTTCTTAATTTCACGGCACGTGTCACCAAGGTCAAGGGCGCATAAAAACTATTACAAAAAAAACTCTCAAACAAATCATAACTAGGTACTAAAACTAATATTTCTCAAGCATTGCATCCAATAAGCAAAAAATCGCTTTACCTCTTTTACACCTCTATAAGAAGACAGAGAAGAAGCAAATATCCTCATATTCGCATTATCTCTTTTACACCTCTATAAGAAGACAGAGAAGAAGCGAATATCCTCATATTCGCATCATCTCTTTTCAACCGCTACAGTAAGAAAGAGAAAAAGCGAATATCGGTACATTCGGTTGTGCACGGTTTGCGTTTTGGACAGTTTTGGTCAGTTTTGGTTATCTTTAGTTATATCGTTTCAAACGTCATAACTAAGTGTTTTGATATCGTTTCGATATTATAGTTTTTGCAATAACCGTTTCGGATAACTGTCATATCGATATGATATGGTATAAAACTCAAAACGGTTATTAGTTACGTTTTGATATATCGAACTCATGCCTATAGAGTGGTTAGAAAAACATTAGCATTTATCTACGGCACCACCGCGAGAAGTACGAATCGCGGCCGTATTAATATTTTTCCAACTAGTGTAAACTGGAGATTTGAGGTATAAATATAGTGTATTCTTAGACTTCTGACTTCTTTTCCATAGAACTCCCGTGTGGGAAAGTGGAACGTTACGATCAATATTGTCAGTGTTGATTGCAAAACGACATCGAACCACTAGGAAAGTCTTTACTACTTTACTGGGATATGACTTTATATTGACTCGACTATGTATGACGGACTTTACTTTACATTGACTTAAAGACGAAAATGCTGTATTAAAGCAAATAACTTGATCTATTTATTTATTTGACACTGGCAAATACTCTACCCCAGTAGTTGTTCTTAGATATGGACTCACTCTAACCGAATGAGTCCAAATCGAAGAACGAAAAAAAGAACCGTCAATGTCAGTTCTTATTCTTATTCGGATGTGACACTTTTGACAGAATAGAAAATAACGAGTCGCTTTTACTGGCTATTGGATAAATATTATTTATTTTTAAAACAAATTTACACGGTCCCGTAGAGATAAATGTTACACATTCAAATAAGCTACTGACTACACGTCCAAGATGTTCAAAAAACCAAACTCTGGAAAGAAACCTGCATCATTGTCTCAAGTGAGTCATTATTTGTTTGTCCTTGATTTGGATCCTGATTTGTAAAATGTAACGTGCAAACAAACTTGTAAGAAATCATATTAAATCTTAAGCGTAAAACTTGTACTGTTCTGAAACAATACTATTCTTTATTTGTTGTATTTTTTATTCCCTGTCCCTATCAGCTGGTCACTGACTTGATGTAAACAAAGAGTTATTGATCATGCTATCAACATACTATTACTGCTAACAAATTGCTTTAAACGTTATAAAGTATGAAAATGTAACGTGATTGAAAATATTGCACAAGCAGTTTCAATAGAACTAATAATAAGAAACATTCATAGATTAAAGTTCAGAAATAAGAGAATGTGGTATTGATTTTTGTGTTATATATAATAACCAAACATTGTGACATAGCTTTTATTTTAAATCTAGAGGATTTCATAAAACCAATATACAAATTTTAAAGTAACATTTTATATGGGTACTATTTATACTCTTTAAACAGTTGTTGATTGATCCTTAATACATTTTTTAAGCACCAATACAGTCCACATTTCATAGTCAAATCAACACCTATATGTATACTCGCTGTTATTCTGATGTGTTTTAGCCCATAATTAGAAAGCTTTTAGCTGTTTTTTGTTAGTATTTTTAGTTAAATTGTTATTAATCCTTATAGTTTTTTTATTGTATTCTATTATATATTACTTAGTTAAATCCTCTTTGATCTTCATTACAATTATTATGAATAAAGTGAATTTTTATACTTCAATATAATATTGCTAGGTTTTAACCCTTAACTTGTTTTTGTACATGGGTGTGTACATAAATTTAAAGAAAATCTCCCGGCCTATTTTTATGTTGCATAACTTTTTTCTAATTCCTAAATATACTGCTAAATATAGTAGAATTGCTAGAAAAATATTTGACTCTTGTGACATTGACAAACAAACGTCATATTTCAAAATGTCTGTGCAACGACAACACGTTCGTGCGTCACGGGTGAGTTTTTATTATATTTTGATAACAAAATCACTGTTTATGCCATGATAGAATATTTAGTATGACGTGTACAGTGTATACAACAGAATCAGCTAATTTTTTCGCAAAAAAGTACAATCTAAATCATTCATTTAGTTATCAATATTTTATGTTCACTGTGTTGCACGTTGCCAAGAATACGCTAAAGTACCTGCTTTAGGCTATGGTAACTACACTGTACATTGCCAATAATACGCTAAAGTACTTATCGTAGGCTATGTCAACCACACTGTACATTGTCAAGTTTAGGTATCAATGAAACTTAAGCATTTGAATGATTTAGCATGTGGTTTGGGGTATTATTTATGTTGCATTTTGGTTGGGAGTACGTTTTTATAGCTTTTGTTTTTCTTTCTTTTGCCTACAGAATTTAACGCTTAGTCGGTCCCACAAGATTTTGGCTTTAATTCCTGCCGAAAATGCATGCTCGGAGGATAGCTCGACATCGGATGAGGAAAATAATGTTATTATACCGCCTTCTCCTTCTGTTATTTCATCTGATCCACCTTCAATAGCATCTTCACTTGAAGCATTAAATTTACTGAATAGCTCTACAGATTCTGATAATAATCGCTTACATCTAACGCCAACATTTCGTGAAGTTTTTCCATCGCCTAATACAAGCAATTATAATGTAATACCTACACTAAACTCGATACAATCTTTGCCAACCCCAACATCTGAACTGTCTCCACAGCCTAGCACTAGCCAGAAACCGCAAACATTTACTATATCTAAGCGTAAAAAATCAATAAAAACAGTGGTGTCTAAGAAAGTAAAGGTCAAAAAATTTGTTTTGAACTATAATTGGTCTAAAGCTGTATTTCGCCATACAGCTTGTCTCGACGAGGATTTATACAATATCCAAAAAACAGAAATAGATTCTGTACTAGAGTACTTTTACTTCTTTTTTCTTCAGACAGCGTTCGGTATGATGACAAAGGCCATCTTCCTGAAGGAGGAGACGATACGATGCGTTGCAAGTATTGCAAAAGTGGCAGGACAACAGTATACTGCATTAAATGCAAAGTGCATCTCTGTTTTGTTGTCGGTAAACAAAAACGCAATTGTTTCCGTAATTTTCACTCGAAATAAATCTATTTTTTTATTTTGTCAATAAATAATATTAGAATTTCTTATAACCGCATTTTATTACTATCCAAGCAATGTACATCACAATGTACTTACCTCTTTTATACTATACTTAGCAAAGTACATCATGATGTACATACAATTTTACAGACATTTATCTGCATAATTGGCAATGTGCATTGGGATGTACATATATTTTCTCGAAAACCTCGGGTTTTCAATTTTTTTTTTAATTTTTTACATATAGCTTTTACATATAGCTTTTACATTAATTAAGCTAATTTTACTAAAATATTAAGTATTTTCTAGATTTTTTCTGTCTGCCAAGCTAAGGGTTAATAAGATTATAGGCCACATTCCATTTTATATATTATTTTTTCTATTATACTATGTACTAGCAGCGCCCTGCGGTTTTACCCGCTTGGTCCCCCTTCCCGTGGAAATATCGGGATAAAGAGTGTCCTATATGTTAGTCCAGGACTGCAGGTATACACGTACAATCATCACAATCGCTCCAGTAGTTTTTGCGTGAAAGAGTAACAAACATCGATCCACAAATACAAACTTTCACCTTTATAATATTAGTAGGATATAAAATTTTCACCAATCAGTGATACAGAAAAAGTGTTGTCCACTGCTGGACATAGTCCTAAATACACAATTACATATTGTTTATAATATTACTAATATACTTAAATTATAAATGAAGCATAAAGGAAATCCAAGATTATCTGTCCCTTTTAAAATAATAGTGTATACTAACAAGTTTATTATATAAAAAGTAATAAAGTGCTTTTTTACTAGATTAATTTTATTAATATGGTTATTATAATAAGTTACTCAGTCTGAATTATGTAAATATAATCTAAAGTTAATGACTGACCTAGGTAAAAATAGTAGTATATGATAACAAATACCATATTTCTGTTAATTTATGACATTGAAGATCGGTTTTTACCTTGAGTCCACTACTTGATACAGAACCTACTACTTGATATTTAATTTTACTCAACATTTGTGAAATTGCCTTACATAGATTGAAGTCAAGAAAGATGAGAAATAACATCTATCTAAGAATAGATTTTTGTACACTCTGCTCAACTTCAGTGATTGTTTCTGACTGAATTTAAGAGCATCTTTTAAAAAAAACCAAGGAGTGTAAATTGTAATATTTGTTTAATTATGACATATAAAAAAGCAAAAATAGTAATTAAAAGACATAATATGTGTAATACACATATTATGTGTATGTCTTTCAATAATTCTGTGTTTATTACAGTTTGGATTACTTGATGTTAACATAGATGATGAAGATGAGCCTATGGACTTATCAGATGATGACATTGACTTGGAAGCAGAGTTGGCAGCTATCAGTAATCATGACCCGAAACGAAACCGTCCCAGGAAACCAGCTCCTGTTCCCTCTGCAAACCTAGATGCTATGATTGCAGAGAGTTTGAAAGACGTTCCTTCTAATGATGAAGATTCAGGTAAGACCTCGAACCCTTTGCACCACATACCCTACCCTACTCTTAGTCCTTTTAAAATGCACCCAGCTACATTCTTTAACTGTATCTAAATATATTGTAGTAGTTGCACGCCTTTTGGTGGCTATATATATATGGTGAAGACCGATATGGTGGCGAGAATACCCGCTCTCAGCTCCAAGGTTGTGGGTTCCGTTCCCACACAGGACAAATAATTGTGTGCATGAACATGAATATTTGTTCTGGTCTGGGTGTTTCCCTATGTATATTAAGTATTTATTTACACAAAAATAATATATATATGTTTATCCGTTATTTAGGTAGTATCCATAACACAAGTTCTTAATGATACTTATCTTGGATCTATCTATTTATTAAATGTTTTACATCAGTTACACTATGGAACTTTTTGTACGGATCCAACATTTTTCTTGTGATCACTATACTCATTATTACTTAGGAACACTATTACTTAGGAACAATGTACCATGTACAATGGTGAAATAATTTTTAAATTAGTTCAATGTTTATTTTTGGTTTATTCATAAAATCAATGGCCACTTTGCCACTTTGCTTGAGTGCCACCTAGTAGTATAAAAAACAAACATCAAAAATACAATTTTCTTTTTAAATATTTATATGACTAATATCTTTTTACATGAATGTTACTGTCTTACAGATGACGAAGAGGACCCAGACCTATTAAACGAGCTGCATGAACTTGCAATTGATGAATCCGAATCTCCTCCCCCCGCCCCGCGCGTCAGTCGCCCCGCCCCCGCGCCGCCCGGCTCTGCGCAGAGTTCTACAATCAGCCTGTTGCAGGACAGAATCACGAACTACACTGTTGCTGAGAAGAATGCAAAGGACAGCGGGGAGAGCAGTAGGGCGAGGAGGTAAGTGTATTACAATTCATTTTTGGCTCTATGAAACAACTTAAGTGACTTTAAGTTTGGCGAGAAAGGCACTAAGAACATTAATTAATATTTTTTCAGTATTTAAATTTTGTATCTTGCTTCCCAATAAAGTTTAAAATGTCTTATGGTTTGATTAACTTAGTTGATTTTATGTGTAATTAGTGAATGAATATTTTCGGTGTTTAAGATAAAAACTTTTATTATTTTATCCATAATTAAACAACCTTGCTTTTTCCTTTCTAGGTTCGGCCGTGGTATCAAAACCTTAAATGATTTACTAAAACAAGCCAAAGCTGGTAGACCAGTGAGTGATGAAGATATTCCACCTCCTGTCAGTGTAGGAAAGCCTTCAACACCACAGGCTGCTCCTGAACCAGTTTCCCATCCAGAACCAGTCCCTTCCATCCCTGAACCCATACAAAGAGTCTCTAAACCTTTGCCTAGTCCTCCCGAGCCTTTACCCAGAGTTTCCAGGCCGTTGCCTAGTGCCCCTGATTCTGATGATGATCATTTTAGTCTTCCAGAACCTACAAGTCCACCTCCCATCCTTCCGTCAGATAGCGAAACTGCATTTGTTAACCCTGAGAAACAAAGAGGATTGGAATTAATTTTGAGTAAGTACTCATTTGCAAAGTGTATTAAGTATTATTTTAATGCATATGAGGTGACTGCAAGACTAGTCGTTCAGGAATTACTTTGTTATCACCATTTAAGTGGCACTGTAAGCTAGGTTGGGAAGCTCCGTGGCACTAGGTGATGGGTAACGATCACTAAAGTAAAGCGAAGTTCACGGCTATTGGTCCTTGGATGGGTGCCCGTTTTTGTGTCATTTAATGGAAGGCACGTTAAGATATCCCGACTATCATTATTAAGTAGACGTTAAGTTATGTGGCTATGTTAGAGACCCTTTTGGGCGGCTTTGAAAATTTTAACAGCAGCCACACACCTGGGTCCTTTTTACCCCAAGATGTTGCATGATGATTGCTTTCAGGCTTTTTTAAAGACACGTTCAGACATTGCTGCTGCCTATTGATGTCTCTATACAGCAATTGGGTGCAAAATAAATTTTAAGAGGGCAGAGTTACACAAATATATTTTATGTCATAGGGCGTATAGAGCAATTCAAATTGGCCGCTTTATCGAGCAAGCGCTCCGGGAACAAAGCGTTGGCCCTGGAGTTCATGAAGGTGGTGAAACAGTTCGACCTAGTAGTGGATGCTTACAAGGCCGGCCAGGAGATGGACCTCAATGAGCTGCCGACCCCTCAGATGATCGAGGAGGCTTTTAGGAGTCAGCCGAAAGAAGAGGCAGCTATACAGAAGTCTGCAGGTTAGTAAATTGCTGTGGTAGTTTTTTTTGAGAGGGGTTTGTTCAATAATTTTCTTGTAACATCATTAAAAACCAGAAGGTAACATACCCGAAAAGATACTCTTAGTCAGGAAATTTATGAGTTCTAATAATCTTTTTTCATTCTTTTTTTTATTTTCTTGAATATGAAGTCAATGAAAATAAAAATAAGTGTTTAAATTCTTTCACATCAAATAACGCCGGACACTTCTCTTCTCGGCTCCCCTTCTTAATGCGGAGGTTTACAGTAGGCCCATTTAATTACATGAAAAAGGTTTCATCAAATTTGGGTTCCAATAGTGCTTATTAAATGAAATTTAAACTTATTATTATTTTATAAATTTAATGAATGAATGTGAAATGTACCTAAATTAAAAATAATATAATTGTATTGTATTAACAATAGGTTGTAAGCTTGCCAATGTACCTACTAACAAATTTTATATGGAATTTATTCCGTAATAAATGAGTATTATTATTATTAATAAAGACACTTATGAATATCAAGATAACTCATAAACTAACGCAGCCATTCACTACGGGCAGGAGCCTGTGTTCAATCTAGTTAATTACATTTATTTATTAGTTTTAGTTTACCTAATTGCTACTAGACGGCGTTACGTATATTTAAAATGCAGTACAGGTATACAATATTAGTTTGTAAAACTGCCGCTAGATGTCACTATGCGTAGTTACATCGCGTCATCGTTTTGTCACATCAGCTTCTATAGAAATTTTAATTCTAAAGATTATTCAGCCTGATTGAAAAAGAATCGGGCTTGAAACTAGTCCAGCTTGACCTGCCGCTAGTTACCCGGCAAAGTAATATAAAGCCATGGAAATAGTCCATTGGAATTAGCAAGCTCAGCGACAGCGAGCCGGCCACATTAGCCACAGAACTGCCATTTGTTAGTATTACGCGGTATCTAAGCGCAAGTCGACAATCGTTGTGTGCAGATCACCTCCAGACCAGGTATAGCCACAGAACTGCCATTTGTTAGTATTACGCGGTATCTAAGCGCAAGTCGACAATCGTTGTGTGCAGATCACCTCCAGACCAGGTATAGCCACAGAACTGCCATTTGTTAGTATTACGCGGTATCTAAGCGCAAGTCGACAATCGTTGTGTGCAGATCACCTCCAGACCAGGTAGAGCAAAGATATCATTAGCTGGCTGGAAACAGCATAAATATATGAGTCATGAGCACATATGGCTTTCAGGAAGTCAGTGCCTTTTAACATCCTGACAGCTGTTTTAAACCATAGAATGATGTTTTCCTCTGGGTTGTGTGGTAGGTCAGACGGCAGTCGCTTCATGTAATGACTGAAATTTAGCCAAATCTGACTAAACCAGTGAGCAGACTCTGGGTCCTATAAGCTTAAGTTTAGGGAAACGATGGCATTGCTAGAATATGATAATGGCTGGAAACAGTGGCTTCAAATTGAGTGTCTAGCTACTGCTACTGATGCATTGGTTCTCCTATTTTAGAGCCGGCTCCTCAACCCGCAGAAGAAAGTGGGGGTCTGATCACTGGTGCTACCCTAGACGAAGCGTTGCGGTTAAGATTAGCTGCGTTTCAGGTATGTTTTGTTATTACTATTATTTTGATAAGCACACGAGATTTTTTTGGACCTAGTTATTATAATCAATTGACTAATAAATATAATAATACTTGGGTTAATATGTTAAAAAATATAGTAGTTCAAATTCTGGTTCAAATCGCATCATTGGTTTGTAGGTTGGTAGAAGCTTATTGGTTCATGTCAGATAAAAAGACAGAAGACATTACTTACGACATATATTTCGGGTTGAGTTTGCTGGGCTTGGAAGCAATATCATTATCGATCCAGTAACTTATCAAACAATAATACAGGCACGTAGGACCATTTGTTAATTCCTATTAGAAGACGGATGAAAGAAGACTATGGAACGGAGATAAGAATGCTAAGATTAATGTTTAGAGTGACTAGAAAAAGGTATGAGGGATAATATCAGGAATTTTATACTAGCAGCGCCCCGCGGTGTCACCCGTCCTGTTCCCTTGGGAATACGGGAATAAAATGTCGGCGGGTATCGCATGTGTTATTACATTGACAGGACAGCAGCTATACACATTCCAAGTTTCATCACAATCGGTCGAGTAGTTTTTGCGTGAAGAAATAACAAACATACAGACACTTTCGCATTTATAATATTAGCATGGTAGGATATTAGTAGGATGTTCAAGGTAGCATGAAAGTAGGACCTGTTTGTCATAGTTTGGGTATACATACCAAGATGAATAAAAGGGAAATACATGCAGCATCGACTCCAGATAAACTGGGAGCAGAGCAGGATGATGATGACCTATATGCGCCGGGTTTATTAAGAATCCCACACATAAGTTGCTAGGACTGTCTGGCAGAAATTTCTCATAGAAAGAAGCTCACCTTTGAGTATAAAATTTGAGTAAAAAGGAGGACTTTCTCGCTGTAGAATGATATCAATTACAAAATTTATATTTATATATAATTTTGACGTTTTCAAGTACTATGTAATAGTTTATGAAATAAATGATATATGATTATGATTATTATAAAGACAATATGCAAATTTTCAGCAAATAGAAGCAAAGGCGAAAGAAGAAGGCAACGCTTCGAAAGCGCGTCGTATAGGACGCGTGGTGAAGCAGTACCAGGACGCCGTCCGGCTTGTGGCGTCCGGTCGGCCGCTGCCGGACGGGGAACTGCCGCCGCCGCCCGGACACGGTCCGCTGCCGGGTGTCGTGAGTCCAAAAATTTTGTTCCTTATCGTATTATTTATTAGTCAAGGTTATGTTCGCTTGAAAGTGTTATGATGACGCCACTAGATGTCTCCAAAACCTAAACTTTTTTTGGTGTTGTGGTTTGCTCTAAAGCTAGAAGGTCGCGTGTTAAAGTCCAGGCCCGGACTCAGTCATTCTTTAGTTTTAAGTATTGCAGTTATTATTGGCTCTGTCCCAGTAATTAAATAAGTCCCCGTAATTAAATATGAGAGACAGTATACTTTCAGTGGAGACTGGTAAGATCGAAGGAGCTTTTTGTTTTTAGTAAAATACCTTATCTTAACTTATTCCGGGGGCCACAGATTGTCCGCGTACCTTGACCCTTAAGTCGAATCTTTTGTGAAATAATTATTAAAGTATACTTTCATGCTACTTGCATGTAGTGATGTCCTAAATTAAAGGCTTTTTGATTTATTTATTTAAGGACACTTTTGCATAGACAGATATGGTTATTTTTACCTTCCAAACAGTTAGCTTAATATTATTCAATAATATTCCCAACAGAGTCCAGCGGCCCGACCGGCCCCCGCCGCCCCCTCCCCCGCGCCCTCAGCTCTCCCCACTCCCGTCCCGACTCCCACCACGACGCGTCATGACAAGCAGCTGGCTCTGTTGTTGCATCGCCAGAAGCAGTTCAAGGAAGCTGCCATCAAGGCTAAGAAGGCAGGTCAGTGGATTTTTATATAAAGCCAGTAGTCTAGTAGTAATAAGAAAAGTTCTGGATTGGAGATCCTTTGGTAGGTAGCGGGGCATGTCTACCTGCAAGATGTCAACGTGCCTAGGCCCAACTCACGTAGGAAGGTAATGAATTCATATATTGTACCTCAAAAGCGAACTAACCTCGGTAGACATGCCCCATTGCGGAGAATGCTTAGCCATTACAACAAAGAGAATAGCGAAAGCGATTCAGATATTTGTCACGACTCTCTTGGGAAATTTGAATCTAAAATACAGTTATCCTGTCACTAAAACAGTTTTAAAGTTTTCGTTGTATGCGTCTTTGTTTGTTATTTGTCTTTAATATTATATTTCATAATTTTCTGTTATCTTTTATTTTAGTGTTGTGTTCGCCTGTAATTGGGTTGCATGCTAGGTAAACTCTTATAATGTATAATTTTAAATGTAAACATGTATAATTTATTGATTCAGGCGTTACTTTGCGGAAATCTATTGTAAGCAAGTGATGGATTAAAAATATCTTTGTAACAATTCCCGCGCTACTATAATTTCCCGAAAAAACGAGAAACTATTCAACACGACACGTGTTTCGCCCTTACACAGGGCATCTTCAGGTAAGATAGGAGCTTTAGAACAACGATGTCTTCACGACCAACGCTGAAACGAGAGGTTGTTGGTGTACCAAATAAATAAATAAAAGATGGAGGGATGACTTGATAAATAGATGACGTGCAGGATCACGTTGAATGCCGGCCGCCTGCAATCGGTCACATTATTGTTGCACCATACAATTTAAAATTAAAACTAAAAACAATACACAAATGTTTATATGATGCACCAAAATGACCTAACTCAGCATATGCAATTCCAATGTTCTAGCGCTTGTTTCCAGCTGGGTTACAAAATAATAGGCTGATCCTTGATCATTTCTTTGCTCGAGAAATAATAAGGACCCAGAATATAGCCTTGGAGAACAACTAATCCAGTTGAGAAGGCATCCTAGAGATCGATTCAATGTTTATTGCACTCCATAATGTTTTACATAAGGTCTTACATCTACACAAGTTACAATTATGGACCCTGTTGGGCACGGTAAACTTAGGAGAGAGGAAGCATACTAGGTCCTTTTTTACAATTTTACATAAAGATTAAATAGTTCACAACATCAATGTCCTAAATCAAAATATAACCATTATTGGTAACTTAATTTTATGAGTAAGTATACTTAAATGAGGTAATTATTAGGTATTTTTGCACTACTTTCAGAATTGTATAGTTTATTTATTATTTTATTAATTATTGTGCATATATTTTGAATGTCCCTATATATATTATTACATTATTGTTAAAAAAAAATTCATGTCATATCGAATCTCAGACAAAGGCCGAAAGTCCGTATATATTTGTTTTGATAATCCGAGGGTTAGGTTTTATCAAAAAATAAGTATGTAGAATAGAATATAATACATTTCTATTTAAAATAATATACATTAATAATTTTATAGGAGACATAGAAGAGGCGAAGGAATATCTTCGCGCGGCCAAAGGTTTCGACCACGTCATAGAGGCGGCACGGGGCGGACTTGTTGTGGATTTGAAGTCACTGCCACTACCGCCCAAAGCTAAAACACAACTGGAGAACACGTAAGTAATAATCCGAGCTCCTTTCATGATACCTCTAATTAAAAATGTCACAAACTTTCATAGCATAAGAAGCATTAAGCGAAGCGCCGCCGGTGAACTAGCTATAATCAGCGCTATAGTCCGGCAATCTCATGCGCGACCTTCCCGCGGGGTGACAGACGGTGGCGGGGACGAGGTAAACAAGATGTCAGCGGGGAGCGGGGAAGGGGGAACTTCTCTTCGTGTGTAGCCGTGTGCTAGAATGACACACTCCCTTCTCCCCGCCACCGTCTGTCACCCCGCGGGACGGTCGTGCACGAGATTGCCGGACTATAGTAAGCTTTTAAGTGACTTTAAGAAAAGCTTCCAAACATATTGTTGTTTAATAATTTCATTCTTATGGTGCAATTTTCTCAGAATTATTAAATATCACCGAATCTCCAAAAGAAAAAAAAGCTTAATTTTATATACCTTTGTTATAAATTTAAACTCACAATGTGCAGAGGTAAAACTTACGCGATGCTATCCGAGCCGTTTGGATGTGATATTAGGAATAGTAGTAGAAAGGAAGGTATGTAGGCAGGCAGGTACTAGAAACGTTATAAAACCGGCTTTCTTAAAAAATACATACATATATTCACACCTGTTTCCCCTAAGGGGTAGGCAGGGGCATATTATACGCCCACACTTCAATTATATAGTTGGTCCCACGTAATAGGTGGCGAGCCTATTGCCGCTTACCGGGCACTGTTATGTTCGCCAGAGCTACTTAGCTACAAATAAATACTTACTAAATATTTATCCCCGTTTAGTTTCGACATAGTTACAGCAGAAGACTGCGGTCCCTCGAACGACGAGACCACAATATCTGCGGGCGAGGCTGATGTCCTGGGCCGGCTTCACAGCCAACTGTCCACACAACTGAAACTGTGCCAGGCCAACCGAGACCATAACAAGGCCATGGGACACATAGCAGAGGCCAACAGATTCGAACATTTGGCCATCACTGTGCAGCAGGATTTGGATGTCGTTGCTGTTGCTAAAAGGTACGTCTAATCATTGGTTCATCAATAAAAAATCTGGGAGCATAAGGCTGCCTGTCCACCGAAGCGGAGAAACGGAGAAATATTAACCAATGTTGAAATATGAACCACTCTGCTGCCCCTCTCCCCTTCAGTGGACAGGCAGCCTAACAAGGCCATGGGACACATAGCAGAGGCCAACAGATTCGAACACTTGGCCATCACTGTGCAGCAGGGCTTAGATGTCGTTGCTATTACTAAGAGGAAAGTGAAATCGCTGATCATGAATCCCTACTGAGCACGGAACTGCTCTCACGAATCAAGGTGAGGGGAGGCTTTATGATAAACGAAATATTTTTAACCACACGTTCTCATGTGTTATATGATGTAGATTTATATATTTTTTTTTCATATTTTTTCTATACAAGATGACAAAAAACAATTAAATTGAGAAAGCCCAATTTTAGCGAGCTCACCTAACCTTAAACTTTGGTATTATTTTATTTTCCCTTGTAATAGAAAGGAAGGTATGTAGGCAGGTAGGTACTAGGAACGTTATATATAATATAAAACCGGCTTTCTTAAAAAAATACATACATACATTCACGCCTGTTTCCCTGAAGGGGTAGGCAGAGGCATATTTTACGCCCACACTTCGCCAATTACATAGTTGGTCCCACGTAATAGGTGGCGAGCCTATTAGCTTGTCGGGCACTGTTATGTTCGCCAGAGCCTCGTCCGTTGATCGACAGGTGCACCACTTGCAGGTAAGGTTGGCTTGGACTCTTTAGGTCTTGTTATGATCCCAGTACATCCCAGTACCCAGTATTTTTATTTATTAATCTTATTCTGATATTTCTAGAAAAAGACAAGATCCACCGAAGTTCCACTACGAATCTCGTCAGTTCTCGGTGGTGCAATGCAATACGGACCTTAACGAAAACGACTTAGAGCTGAGCATCATTCGCGGCATCGCCTACAACGTGCCCAATCCTAGAGAAGTGGACACTTACGTCAAATTTGAGTTTCCATACCCTCAGGTTAGTAGTTTTTAACTGCTGAATAGTAGTGTTAGCCTGGTTGTCTGCTGTTCGTCTGACATGACAAATGACTTTAAATGCAAGTGCTTGTGTAGTTTACTGAGGGCAAGTGATTGATTTATAATAATTTAATTTTGTTAGTTATTTACCATAAATTATGTCGAATCAAAGCTGTAAGATCTTTGCCTCTGATTAACAAATTAAAAAGTCTGTTAAACAGACCAAGTTGATTTTTTCTTGTGACTGAAATATAATCTGTTTTAAAAAACTAGTTTATTGAATATAAAGTATTAACGTCGCATTACAAGGCTCGGGTATATTTGAGTTACGCCAATTTGTATGTGCATATTTAGTAAATTACCAGATCGTTTTTAGGATAAAAATTTAGAGTTAAAGGAAACTGCCCCAATGACTATGTACCCAAACGTATGAACAATATGTTATTTCATTTCTATGTTATTTTTAATCCTATATACTGTTTTTACAGTGTTTTCTGTGTTTTCCCATGTTTATTTTTATTTATTTAAACTTTATCGCGCAAATTAAAATTAAAATGTACAAAAGGCGAACTTAATGCTGCAAGGCATTCTCTACCAGTTAACCTTTGGGTTAGCAGAAAAGTATGAGGCAGTACGAATAAGAAAACATTATTATAAATATTAAGTGTGTATTTACAAAAAAAAAAAGTATTTCAGTATGTGTATCCGTTCTTTAGTATCCATAACACAAGTTCTTAGTGAAACTTATCTTGGAACTAAATATCTGGTGTGATTGTAAGAGAATATTTATTTTCAGGACACGCCAGTATCAGACCGCACAGTCCTAGTCAAAGACACGAACAGCCCCGAATACAACGCAGTGTTCACACTACCCATCCACCGAACGGCGCGCCCTTGTCTGCGGACGTTCAAGAGGCACGGCATCAAACTAGAAGTCTGCTCTAAAGGGTAAATATTATTGTGTCTTTGTACTTTTTATTCACTGCCATGTAGCTCCAACAGGGACACTTGTCCCCTTTGGCTTTATTATCCAACGAAGTAATAGGAACGCCGATTGAGTGTGTCTCTGTTTCTAGTTTAAATTATGCAACTTGAATAGAACAGCTTGCCGAAAACTTGAAGTACACATTTTAGTATACATATCTTCTAGATAATGGCCGAGCTAGATTTTATATGTGACATTTTAATCATTAGAAAGCGCACACATACAGCTTTAAAAACAAACCAGTAAAAATACAACAATAATAGTTATAATAAGAAGTAGGACCGTAGTGTAAATAGCACATTTTCTCGTAAATAAAACACATTCGATAGACGAGAACAATACACTATCTCGTATAGCATTCATTGCTGATGACGTCATGAGTTTGAAGTGCTGTTCCAATTCTGTCATTAGACGTTGTCCGTATCCACTAAGTTTGAAAAAGATACAACTTGCATAATATAAATAGGAATAAAAAAAAAATTACAAATTTCTCCTCCATGGCGCGTTTCTCTGTGTTCGTTAAGCACACCATGAAACACAATAAAAAATATAATTTTCTTATTTTATATAGTTAAAGAACATAATATAATTCGCTTTGATGTACTTGGTGAATTTGAAGTACAAGTGCATGAGTTCTTTAGTGATTTGTGTATAAAATATACTAATTGTTTTGAATTTTATTTATTAGTGATAAACGCTTCATTCTTTTCTTTAAATTACGTTTGTGGACTGCAAGTACAATTCTCAATATATTCATTGTCAGTATTTAAAGATATGAAACAAATGTAATTGGTCTCGTATACAGATAGGCCGTAGTATAGTCACACAGATTAGTAAATGAAAAAAAGAGGAAATACAAATATGCACCTTCGTTCTTTAAAAATGTATGTTATGATCAAATACTGAAACACGGCGGTCTCGTTTTTCTTAAGTTATTGGGAAAACAACATGACGGGAACTTATCGTCTTTTAATTCAAGATTATAAAATATTTAGAAACCTTGAAACAACTATGTAGTTTTAGCAGAGTTCATTTTTATTTCGAATTCTTTCGAGGTGCCGTTACCACACGGCAATATTTATGATGATTATGATTACGATTTATAATGATTATGATTTATAATGATTATGATTTATAATGATTATGATTTATAATGGTTATGACTTATAATGATTATGATTTATAATACATACATACATACATTTACGCCTGTTTTCCTGAAGTGGTAGGCAGAGGCATATTATACGCCCACACTTCGCCAATTAGTTGGTCCCACGTAATAGGTGACGAGCCTATTGCCGCTTACCGGGCACTGTTATGTTTGCCAGAGCCTCGTCCGTTTTTCGGCAGTAGGATCCCTCTACACCCATGATTTATAATTATTACGATTTATGATGGTAGAATGATATGTTTTGTTTAACAACTTGTTTTTTGTGTTTGATATTAAGCTAATATCCAGTATGATATTGTAACTAACAGCATGCTAGTAAAACAGTGTTCTAGTGTGGCTGGTAGAATAGCATGGTAGGGTATTTTCAGCGACAGTGCGTGTAACGCGGTGTGGTGTTGCAGCGGCTGGTTCAAGTCGGATGCAGTTCTTGGGAGCGTCGTCGTGAGACTGGCGCCATTGCAGACTGTCACCACTGTTCATGAGGCCTTTCCGGTAAGTCCCATCATTTATTGCCTAAACTTTAACGTGACGGATCGACGGTCTTTCTACTCTACTTCTGTAATACCACCTTCCATCCTACTAATATTATAAACGTGAAAGTTTGTATGTGTGGATGGATGTTTGTTACTCTTTCACGCAAAAACTACTGGAGCGATTGTGATGAAACTTTGTACGAGTATAGCTGCAGTCCTGACTAACATATAGAACACTCCTTATCCCGATATTTCCGCGGGAACGGGGACCACGCGGGTAAAACCGCAGGGCGCTGCTAGTCTAGCATATTTTTTTAAACAATTCGAATCTGTGCAGCGGGAGGACAAGTTTGACGAGTTTCCTGCCCGATTATTTCTCACTTAAGTTTCTGCCCTTAGTAAATAAATGTAATTCAGAAATGCCTAAATTGAATACAGCTTTTTCATTTTCATTTTATATGGTGTAGATTAAAAAAAACATACATTCACGCCTGTTTCCCCGAAGGGTACGCCCACACTTTGCGAATAACATTGTCGGTCCCACATTGAGGTGGCGAGCCTTTTGCCGCTTGCCGGGTTCGCCAAAGCCTCGCCTGTTGATCAGCAGGTGCACCACTTGCAGGTGACTTGGGCCTTAGATGTTAGTAGGATCTCTATACACCTATAAAAAGTACGAAAGCCGCAACGAAGAAATACTTATTTCTAAGTTGGACCAAAAAAGTTTTTTTTTCTATTTGATAACTGATCCACGCAAAATACATTTTGTGTGACTTCACCGCTATATGAACAAGTGAGGTGCCGATAATAAGGAATGTCGCTATCATAGGTGGCTGGGGTAGTTTTGGTTCTCACTCATGTTTTTTTTTCAATTTTTATTAAAAATAGGAAATAAAATAAACCAACAATAGTTATTTACAATATTTTGAATATAATAATATATTATTTGACTGTGTTAATGTACTATTTACAATTTTATTTCAACTCCTTAATTGTATACACTTTTCAGCTAATGGACGGCAGAAGACCGGCGGGAGGGTCGTTAGAAGTAAAACTGCGCGTGCGCACCCCGCTCCTGGAACAACAAGTCGAACAGTCCACGCATCGGTGGCTCGTCATAGACAACTGACAGCCATCACCATAAACTACGACATCTAGCATTGTTATTATTAACAATAATCATTTATTTCAGGCTAAAATGTAACAGACGGCTTAAAAACAACCGAGGTCAATATTATAAATATATTTCTAAGGCAAAGATAATTAAATGCTCTTTAGACCTATAGTTACTAAAGATCCCTAAAGTGGTGCCCATGTATGACGCGAAAAGTCGTAAGGTTTCCCTGACATTATCTTTGAAATGGTTTTGTTCTTACAAAAAAATACTGTGTTATTATTTTCATATACATACTGTAACGCCTATTTCCCCGAAGGGGTAGGCAGAGGCATATAATACGCCCACATGTCGGTTCCTATATTGTCATCCCCACATTAAAAGTAAGTGGCGAGCCTATTGCCGCGTACCGGGAACTTTTGTTATTGCCAGAGCCTCGTCCGTTGATCTGCAGGTGCACCATTGGCAGGTGAGGTTGTCTTGACTTCTATAGTAGGATCCCTGTGAGGTTGAATACCCTTTTTTTAAATACATATACAAATACAAAATAATTTATTTGCTCAAACATGTGTACTTAACAAAATATGGTATTACAATAAAGTCTTTCGACCAAGTCTCAACATGTTTACCATTTTGTGGTATGCAAATGTCAGTTTATGATTCCCCATTGAATGTCAGTATAATTATTATTTATGATCAAAAATTAATAATCTAAAATTACAATTACCTTATTAATTATCTTCAAATAATTTGTTATAATAAAACGTTTTTCCGTTTGATCTTCCGTTATTTTCAAATTTAGGAACCCTTGCTCTATATTACTGGAATATAAAAATATAGAGTAGGTACTAATATAGTAACATATATACTGCTTGGAATGAGTAGTAGGAATGTTTCGTCACAAAAAAAAAGTTTATTTTTCATACAAGGCTACTCACACATGCACTATGCAGTAAGATAAGCTAAATTATATTTTAAAGTACGTTTGCGATAGCCATACAAAAAAGTATATGAAACATTAATTGCATCTAATCAGTACTTTTTAGAATATAACTATATTTTGGTATGTGGAAATCTCATATTTAATTATTATAATACTTATATCGTGTCATTAACTATAAGCACGACGTAATTTTTTTTTTTAATAAAAACGAAATCACCGAAATGGCAACTACAATTTTGTAAGTTACATTGTTTTGATATTTTAAGGTAAAATGTAAATTTTAAATAAACGAATATTTTAATTATTGAAGGAATACTTATTGACGTGTAACTTTATAGGCCTTTGCGATTCTTCGGCATAAATATTGACTGAAGGTCCTTAGGTTTTAGTCGAGGCCGGAACTGAAGACAGCATACCAACAACAAAAACAGAAAATTATCATTGAGGTTGCAAGCAGGTACGCCCACGCCTTGAAACCATGGAAATATTTCCATGCAACTAGATTTATATGCATGTAATATTTAACCTGGCAAATTTGCAGGCAGTTAGGTCTTGGGAATAAGACCTAACTGTCTATGAACTAATTTACTGTCAGTCTCAATATAAATGAAAACAGAGAATTACGGAAATTGCGACAAAATATATTTATGTAAATGGCCAAAAAAATACTGACTCGATATTAGAGATTATTATGATTTTTTTGAAAAATTAGATACTGACTAAAGAAAGAACGATCTGCTGTTATTTGAAAATGGTTTAAAACTATTTTGTGTGATAATGTAACGCATGTCTACGTTTAATTGACTTTAGCAATATGTAATTTTGTAGGTATAATAGATGACAAAATCTATGTTATAAACATAGATATGTTACCGGCCAAACCCGATTTTAGGACAAACTAGTATAGCCTAGTCCAAACTAATTTAGGTGGGCTGCATAAAATGTTTTTAATAGTAAGAAAATACATT
This sequence comes from Musotima nitidalis, assembly GCA_949126915.1. Lineage (NCBI taxonomy): Eukaryota > Metazoa > Arthropoda > Insecta > Lepidoptera > Crambidae > Musotima > Musotima nitidalis. The sequence goes on along the minus strand of OX421415.1, from coordinate 3,256,715 downwards.
TTATTATACATAGTTGCAGCCCACCTAAATTAGTTTGGACTAGGCCATACTAGTTTGTCTTAAATTCGGGTTTGGCCGGTAACAGATATATTGAAATCGGATTCTGATGTGGTACTTTCTACTTTTAACAGCCGGTTCCGCCAATCCTCACTGCGTCTGGTGAAGTGAATCCTTCTCACCTTGGTTTTAACCGGTGCTCAGTAGTAGGTCGTTAATATGCTGAAGACTTTTTTTTTTTTTGCATACATCACAGTCGGTATGCTAATATCATCTTAGATTTTTGTATAATATAGTTACATAGTTATGTTAATTAGTTTAATATATTGTTTCCTATAATATTATTATAAATACGCATTAAAATGTGATTTTATCAATGTTTGTTTTTTTTACCTAAAGTACAAAAGTCCATGACTGAATAAAAATCAGTAAGGTTGCTATAATATTGTTTATATAATTCATGATTAAGCCTTAATTAAATAAAAATTTGAACTTTTTTTGACTGAAAGGAAAAAATATATGTTAGAGGTGGTATAAAGGTAGTATTTTCAACTGAAAAAATAAAATGAAACCATTTGTCATAGAATGGGCTTATAATAAGCTTGTAAATATTTGTTCTGATAAGGGCGTTTCCTATGCATATTAAGTTTTCATCTTAAAATATAAAGTATTTACATATGTTTATCCGTTATTTAGTATCAACATAAGTTCTTAATGATACTTATCTTGGAACTAAATAATGGGTGTTATTGTAAGATATAATTATTGTTATTATAATAAGAAAAGACAAAGAGCGTCTGACAAAAAGAGTAATTGGTGTGAATGTTACCGGGTGGACTGAAAAAGAAATCGAGTAAGTGCGTGAAAAATTATAGAATCAAGAATGGGGATGTGTAAGCGTATAATCGAGGTAAGTGGAAGGGAAACACATGCAATGCAGGAGCAGGGCAAAAGGGTGATAATCATATGAGCATCAGCTCATTATTGACAAAAACCACATGGCACATAATAATATTTAAGATAAGAAAGTACGGGGTAAAGTAACTTTTTAAATGCACACATGCCACGTCAGAAATCCTCCTTGATTGCATTTTCATATGAATGGTCGAAATGAAGCGAAGGTGAAAAGGTTCGAATTCTCTATAATTTATTACCCCAGGCCACTATGACACACATCTAATATGATAGACTTCTTGGCGGGAAAGTGAAGCGTCATGTCTGCAGTTTTGTTTTATTCTCTAAAATTTGTCATATTTCTAACATTAATGTGTAATAACGATGGATTATTAACCGTTAAGTGTTTGTGAAGGTAAATGAGTGTTAGTAAATCAAACAAAGCAGTGTAACATAACTATTCAAATTCTCCCAAGAAGTCTATGTGAGATCTCAGTATAGTCCTACATCTTTACTGGACTCAGGGGCTTAGGGGAGGGCATCTCATTTACCATTTATTATCTTTATCACCACTCATTCTTATTTACTATAATTTATATGATATTAATATATCTCGTACTTGACACTGGCTAAATGTGCAAACCGCACGAAGCCATTATTTAAAAGAAAAATAAAGAGGATTTTTTTTTGTTTTTGGGCGTTGGCTATATACTAAAATTTTATTATTATCAATAATAGTGCGAATTAGTAAGGAACTTTACTGAAAGCATATGCTCACAAAATTGAATCTGATATCCTTAAGTAGTTAATGTTTTGTTTGTTTTTAAAATCAACTTCCTTCCAATGTAAACTAAAGGCTAAGGCTACAAAGTCAAGGCAAGCGTCTGTTTAATTTATAAATCGAAATCCAGTATGAACTGGTTCATTAATAAAATCTAATGCAAATTTAATATAGCTGGGTCCTTGAGGCCACCGGTTTAATAAGATACATTGACGCTTGCCTTTTGGTACAAACTGAGGCTCAAGTAAATAGGCTACGTATATGTTTCCGCTAAATTCACTTCATTCACACCTTTAACTATGTCCATATTTATTTATGTTTGAAAAGCAATCAGCACGGTTGCCACTGAATTTTATATATATATTTCAAATATTGATGTAGTTTTATAATATAGATTTTTACTCATGTGCTACTGCGTGGTCAATACTTAAACAAAAAAAGTTATGGCAGTTTTTACTGGTTAAATAAATCAATAATGTATTGGAAAAAATCTTGAGGCATGCATTTTCAATTTTGTCTAGATGCTGAACTAACTAGTTATATTGTGAATATCTATAGTTTACAAATCGACAAATATTAAAAAACCAAATATAATGTATCTTATTAATTTACAAAAAAATATTAAAATTATATACATAAATGATAAAAATAAACATGGCCCATGAGGGGATCGAACCCGCGACCTTCGCGTTATTAGCACGACGCTCTAACCAACTGAGCTAATGGGCCGATAGACGGTAGGATGAAATTAAAATAGAAAGTCTTCTGAAAACTTTCCGTCTATGTATAAGTAAATAAATAAAATAATTATGTTTTCTATTTTCACTGAAGAACACCTAGTTTGATTACACGGAAAGAATAAGAGTCCCGGAGTATTCGCCAAAAACTAAACGTTTTTTTTATCGGATTATTGTAGGTAGGTATAATGACTTAATATTTTGTCTTGTATTTTTTATCCATTACACTGACACTTTACATAGTCATTTTTATTGCGGAGTAAAAACATTATAAGATTACTTATATCTTTTTATTCACATAAAATTTATTTTGCCCTGTCATGACGTTCCAAAATAAAAGATTTCTAAAAAGTAGAAAACCTAGAGGAAGACAAAACATTGGAGCATTTCTTGCAGAAAGTATTTTAGTATTATTTGTAAAAAAACAATTTGTCTTTAAGATAAACAAGATCATTAAATTTTAACATACAAGCTGTTAACAACAATGCAAGAGATATGGGCGATAACATAATCAAGAAAGAGAAAGATACAAATAAAAGTAAAATGGATGTCAAATTTGTCAAAGTTTGTCAATTAATCTGTCTGTGTTTTTTTCTCAAGATTTGTCAGTCTGTCGGTGACTTCAACGGGTGTATTTGTCAGTGAGTCTAATTCTAAAGGGGGAGGATATTATCCATCATTTAATCTGTCGGTGACTCTTACACTGCTTCCAAAGGGCAACGATTTTGAGAAGAATGCCTCAAGGAACTCATTTCGGCGTTTTTCAAAATATTTTTTAAAACCTAATACAATACCAAAAATATTTAAGATTACCGCCCAGTTGTTCTAAAACAACCAACAGCTAACATCTACTTACGTAGGAAACACCTTACTTAAGAAAGAGAAAAAAAATCTCCGTTATATTTTTAAATGTAAGTGGGTACTGGTGTTACATAAAAACATCCCACAATGCGACGAGGGCGAGGTGATTGCTCAACCCACTTCTCAGTGGGGGCGGTCACCCCTGGCCCCGCTGACGTCATCGCTTCGGGTGACGTGCCCACGACGCACAGGGCTTTACTATCAGGAGTGTCAGGTACACGAGACCGACTGACGGTGACAGCCGGTGACTTTGCAGTGGACACAGTTGACACTTGTAGCGTCGGCAATGTCGCGCTTTCAATAGAGTTTATTTAGGAGAGTATTTATAGATCGTTCTCAATTGTCGGTGCGAACTAGAGCTGTTACGTGATTTGCTGTTAATGGTCAGGTTAGGGTAGTTGGTCGAAATCGATTACTGATGTTAAGCAATCGAATTCAAAGAGTCAGTTATTGGGTGTGTTAAGAAGTTTGTCTTTGTTTTTATTAAGTGTGATAGGCGTTAAGCGCAGTGCCGTAACTAGATTTTTATGCACCCGGTGCGAGCTTTCAAATCTGCGCCCTTGAAAAATGCTCTGACCAGGCTCTGAAAATACAGGCCAGGTACAGTAGGGTGCATTTACACCATGTTCGCAATAAAACAAAATGTACCTACTAGCTACCATGCATGAGATAAAACGAAATACAGTGGACCCCCGGTAATTCGCCAAACGTATTGCTGCGCAGTGTCGGTCTATCGAACTTGTTGGATTACAGAGAACTACCCCAAATCCCTTATAGTCCGGATTTTTTGATAAAGAGTACCTTGCTATTAGACAAATTACAGCTCAAAATTAAAAGATTATCATGAAGTGGCGCGTACAAGTTGCAATCTGTTTAATCATGCATCAGCTTTATTTGTCCCCATTTTCCAATACAATATTTGTGTTCCTACATTCAACAGTGATAAGCACGTCGGATTACAGGGGGCGGCGGACTAGACAGGGGCCGGTTTACCGGGGGTCCACTGTACTAGTCTGGTCATTTCTGCACCCCTCCAGGGTCTGCGCCCTGTGCCTGGGCACTGTTGGCACCGCTCTAGTTACGGCACTGGTTAAGCGATGTTAGAGACTTAATTGTACCTTAAACCTCATTCAGTATGGTGTAGTATTAGATACTATGACTTGAATCCATCTCACTTTGGTTTGTGAGAACAAAATTGGTAGGTGCTGAAAAGATGCGCAATAGACCAGACTGGCTATGGAAGGTAGTTTTGCAAGTATAATCAATGGCTGATTAATTCATTAACAAGTTAAATATTCGACTAATTAGAACACTACCAGCAAGAGAAACACAGTAAATGGGAAAGCGATACTATTTTTCTTTTTGACATTGCTGTGGTGGTGACATAAGTATCCTCTTGCTTATACAGATCTACCACTTAGTATAATAAACAGGTGCAGTAGGTAGTTGCAATTAAAAACTTTAAAATATTGTGTACAGCTGGATGGCACCGAGAGTAATCCAAAAACATATCAAGTAGGTATTTAAGTACTTATTTGAAAATGTAAGTGTATACAATGCCACACATTTTAGTAATAGGTAATATCTGCTTTCCTTTCCTTTTCAGTTGTTTGGGACCGGTTATAACTGGTTTTTGGCGATGTGCCAAACGCTGTTGCCCTGACACGCCCTTTGCGGATGTTATAATATAACGTCCACTGAAACACGGGTCAATATAAAGTACCTAACAACAAACTGCCGCACGTATTCTTTAAGGCTTACATCATCATCGGCCGAAGGAAGTCCACCAGTGAACATATCTAATATAATTTCACTGTTGTAGCATAGCTACTCTGGCCACGCAAGCCTATTAAATAAATAAATAAATATTCTCTTACAATCACACCAATTATTTAGTTCCAAGATAAGTATCACTAAAAACTTGTGTAAATACTAAAGAACGGGTAAACATAGTTAAATAACTTCTTTTTTTTTGTAAATATACATACTTAATATAAGGAAAACATCCAGACCAGAACAAATATTCATGTTCATGCACACAAAGATTTGTCCTGTGTTGGAATCGAACCCAAGACCTCTGGAGTGAAGTGCACGTATACTGACCTTCGCGCCATTTCGGTCGTCTAAATAAGAAAGTAACATCTAATAAAGGGCCTGTTTACTCATAATAATATTCTCAGCAGTTAAACGATAGTTTAGTATCTATGGACTATTCATTATCTGTAAAATTACATCATATTGTAACTGTTCTGTGAAAAGCAATAAAGATTGGACTTCTTGGTGGGAAAGTGAAGCGCCATGTCTGCAGTTTTGTTTTATTTTCTAAAATTTGTGATATTTCTAACATTAATGTGTAATAACGGCGGATTTTGTGAATACACATGAGTGTTGGTAAATCAAACAAAGCAGTGCAACATCACTTTTCAAATTCTCTCAAGGAGTCCATGTGAGATCTCAGTATAGTCCCACATCTTTACTGAGGACTCAAGGGACTTAGGGGAGGGTATCTCATTTACCATTTATCATCTTTATCACCACTCATTCTCATTTACTATGAATTATATATTATTAATATATTACTTACTTGACACTGGCTAGATGTGCTAGACGCACGAAACCATTATTTAAAAGAAGAAGAAGAAGAGTAGGTATTGAGCAGAGGCTTGCACCATAGTAGCTCCTTGAGACCAGTTGGTCGAGCAAAAGTAAGTATCAAAATTGTACTCGTGTTAATATAGGCTTAGGGTATGCAGTGCTTATTTGCATCTATAGGGTTTTGCATATGAAGTGCACGCCACTGGTATTGAGTAGATATAATATATTATTTGATGTGTACACGCGAAGCTAACTTAGATATTGTCAAAAAGGCCCTAAATCAAATGAGCTGTATCTACTAGGCATGGAATTTTTATGCTTTTGCATCATTACAAAATAATGATATTATTAATAACTTTTTCAGTATACGTTAAAATTTTATTTTGTATGTTTTATCGCTGTTGACTGAGGGTCATCATCATTATATTATCGCGGGCTTCAAGCCAGAGGGGCGTATGAAAAAAAATGCATTTTTTTTTTATTACGTCAATCTTTTGGAATTTTGTCGATATAAACAACCTCATTTTTTTTTAATTATAGGTAAAATACCTTAAAAAATACTAATTACTAAGCACATACATTAGAAAAAAAGTTATTAAGTTTTTTGCTATTCCTGAAAAGTAAGGGTAGGTATAGCTTATACGCCCCTCTGGCTTGAAGCCCGCGATATATACTAGCAGCATTACAGTTAATGCAGTAAGTCAAGGGCTTAAGCTTAGGGCCCAGGGTCTTATCACTAGTCTAACTAGATTTGACTGAATTTCAGTTATTACATGGAGCGACTGCCATCTGACCTACGCAACCCAGAGGGGAACATAGTTCTATAGTTAAACCAGCTGTCATCACAACAAGCACATAAACGACCCGTTTTTTCTTTAAATGTAACACGTCGTAATATGACTTCGTCTTGCCTAATAGTAAGCAGTCAATGCAGTCAAAAAATGCTGCTGAAATGCCGTTTCACGCCCCGCTTAAAATACCCGGTATTATAGGGACTAAGAAAACCCGAACAGCAGCGAATTCCAGAGCTTAATGGTCTTATTCAGAAAGAACTTATTATATTTCTTGGTTCGAATGCTGATTAGTCTGCACAGTATGTGGATGGTTCCTAAGACCAGCATGTGTAGTTCGGGAGAGGAAAGGAGAGGGCGGGATGAGATCAAACATCTCATCAGAACTCTGACCATAGCAGTTCCGGTAGAAGACAATGAGAGAGGCAATGTCCCTACGTAGAAGTTTCTCGAGGGGCTGTTACCTCAGTGTCCCCTTTATTGCTAACCGTTGCGTTTGCAGTCTATCAGTATTTAGTACGTCGAGGGGATACTTAGCAAAACCTTCCCAAAGATGGGAACAATACTCCACCTTCGATATCACTTGAGTCTTATACAACAAACAGCGCTGTTCGGGTAGGAAAAACCACCTTACCTTCTTAAGGTTACCCAACTCACGGGAGGCAGTTAAAATAATACCCTCAAGGAGGAAAGGGAGGAGCAAGGAAGGGAGTAACCTTGGACGAGAATGCACAAACCTTTTTTTTTTTTTTACGTCGGTAACAAAATGCATTTACGCACTGCCTTCCGGCCAAAGGGGGACCGAAAGGGGGTGTGGGACTCAACACCGGCAGACACGACCGCCAAGTAATACCCACTAAAAATCTTCCGACGACGCCCGCCGCTTGTTGAGAAAGAGGCGGGGGCCAGTACCTGGGTCGCAGCGACTGACACCCCGCCTGCGGCCAACGTCTCCCGGACCAAAACCGGGAGGACCTCCTCAGAGAGGCGCAGTGGACGCGCCCCTTCTACCTCCCCGTGCGACCATAGCGTGTGTGGCCGACTTCCCGGAGGGTCCATGGTTAGACAGCAGGGGCCCCCTGCCCCCACTGCCTAGACCCTCCTGGCGCTGCTGATCGGGCCCTCCTGGCCCGCCCACTGCGCCCTCCACGGGTCCCTCTTAGTTCCCCCCCGGTAGTCAGTACTAAGGGCACCCAGAGTCGTCGGTCTCTGGGTGTTGCCTTTTCCCTAGCGCCTCCTGCGTCCTACCGGGAGGTACTCAGCCCCCCCACCACGACAAGGTGGAGACCAGTCGGGGGGGAGAATGCACAAACCTGGGTTATGGTAGCATTAAACTCAACCAGAAAAATCAAAACCCTTCCCCGTGTTTTTTTGGGAATTAAGTTAAGAAATCCTTCATAAAGTCATTTAGTTTTTGAGTCATTCCCAACCGCATCACGACTTACTTATTTTATTATTCTTGAAAGTTCAAGGCGTTTGGAAATAGGTGCGAGAATATAAGAAATCACTGCGTTTAATTGTCTCTAAGAACTATTAAACTCGTGCCAATTGTTAGTTATGTCTTAATGCCTTTTGACTGTAGACTCACTTAGCTTGCAGACAAGTAATTAAGGTTAATGAGGCAAAGGGGAATGTCCGAAGATCTACTTGAATGGATCTACCGATGAATTTCTTAGTAGATAGTCGGGAAAATACTTTGCAGGAATAACTTAGGATTTTTCTGTTAGAACTCACTTTTTTTCATGATAATTTTTTGTCATATCAGCCTTATAAGTCCACTGCTGAACGTTGAGCTCCCTAATATATTACACTCGATTGGAGCGTATAATATGCCTCTGTCTCCCCTTTTAGAGAACAGCCGCGAAATTTAAGTTACGGTCGCTTCGGCCACAAGCATCTGATATAAATTATTTTAAATTGAACTTACTTAGTCCATTATAGTTTTAATCTATATAAATTATCCAATAAACAAAATGCCAGCAGTTTTTTTTAAATTTTAGTACCTACGATTCCCTCTTTAATGAACAATTTATAGCACTGTGTAAAGTCCGCTGAACATAAGCTTCCCCAATAGATTACATTCTATTGAGGATCTTTGCCCATAATCACCACGCTGGGCAGGCGGGTGGGTAATCGCAATTCAAGCCAGTAAGCAGGATGACGCTGCTGCCCATAATTCGGTAAGATTTCTTATCATCGACACTTACGACTTTTCGTAAGATAACAGAGGGTGACTTATTCCGTGTAATGGGGCGGCACTATTCTAGTAAAGAATAACCTATATTTGGAAACTTATCTTTCGTCTCAGTCTCAGTTCATCTCTAGAAAAACGTTACATTGTTTCTGGAAATCAAACGAACATCTTGTTGGTCCACAGTGTTACAGAGTATTATGGATGAACGTTGAACTTTTGACCGCTAGAGGCTGAGAGCATAGTAAAAACCATTAAGTACGATATCTTTATACATTCGCACCGGACACGGTTTATATGTGCGCCTCCACATTGATATTTCACACCAGTCAAAGGGCGCATAGATCAATCGATTAAATTTTTGACCTTCATAAGAGCTCTTTTGAGCCAAACTTGAATAAATGAATCGCTGGGGATTCGATGAAAGTCATAATATCACCAAACAAATAATTTTTCCGACAGCATTTTTTCAGGAGCGACTTGATTGCCCCATGCAGAGGCATTGTACTCGAACGCATATGAGTGAGAAATTCAAGTACATGACGTTTCTTAATTATTTAATAGCATGTTTTACTATCATAGCGTAAACATTCGCCAACAATTTTATATGGATTTTGGTTAGAAAGTTTGTTATTAATATTTGTATTCTGATGAGTATTTGATATTTACATAAAAATGATTTTTTAGATAAAGTCCTGTAAGTGAGACCCGTGTCGCGTCCCGTGTCCACGCCGCCATTCTTGCGCCTATGAACGCTCCGCTGTCGCTTGACTATAAAAAATGATTACGATTGAGTACGCAACAACACTTACCGTTCGCGTATCAGGCTGTTATCACTTGCTCGGGCTCGAGTTAACCTACTCATTTGTTTCTACTATGCTGAGAGATCGTGGAGGCGCGGGCAATGACGTCACGGGTACGTTGCGGGAAGGTTGCGAGCAGGTCGCGGGGAGGTGCGGGGAGGCGCGGGCAAGTCGAGGGCGCGGGGAGGTCACGACCGGCGAAAGGTCGAATCTTCGGGGGAACTGCGGATACCCGTAATCACAACTGTCTATCATATTAAACATGGACAAGCAAAATGCTGGTTTACAGCTTTAGATTTGTTGTTTAATCAAATGGGTCTTTTATTATCCTAGCATTAGTCTGGTTGCCCTAGTCTTAAAATTAGGCCCCCCCGACTGGTCTCCACCTTGTCGTGGTGGGGGGGCAGAGTACCTCCCGGAGGCCGGGAAAAGGTAACACCCAGAGACCGACGACTCTAGACGACGACGCAGCGGGCGGGCCAGGAAGGCCCGTCAAGCAAAACTCAAAAAACTCAAAACTCAAAAATACTTTATTTCATAAACTATTACATAGTACTTGAAAACGTCAAAATTATAAAAAAATAACAAAAACAAATAAAATATAACTATACTAAAATCACGAAGCTTAGATTCACTTGCAACCAAATAATTTAAAAAAACAAAAAACATTTAAGTGCAAGCGAATCTAAGTGCCAGTTCCGAGCCACCGCTCTGTAAGAAGAACTGGCAAGAAACTCACAGGCTATGCTCTTTTAAATTATCGATTGGTTAGTAACAATCTTCATTTGTCTGTGACGCTATACAATGCAACATAATATAACAATATTCATGCTTTAAGTCATTCATATTAGAATAGCCTGTATGAAACGGCGGTTTAATCCCAAGCATTTTTATCAGCCATATAGTCTTTAATAGAATAATATCCCTTTGAAGACAGCTTGCGTTTTATTGTTAATTTAAATTTATTTAGGCTTAATTGCTGTATATTGCTTGGGATTTTATTATAGAATCGCACACATTGACCTTTAAAAGATTTGTTAATTTTTTGGAGCCTAGTGGCAGGTACAACTAGTTTATGCTTATTTCTTGTGTTTAGGTTATGTATATCACTTTTCTTACTCAATTTATCAAAATTTTTGTGTACATATACTAGGTTTTCATAAACAAACTGACCCGCCACTGTCAAAATACCAATTTCTTTAAATTTATCCCTTAGTGAATGTCTACATGGTAGATTATAAATTGCTCGTATGGCCCTCTTCTGCAGTACAAAAATATTTTGAATATCTGCGGCACAACCCCACAGAAGAATACCATACGACATAACACTATGAAAATAGCAATGATAAACAAGCCTAGCTGTTTCAACGTCTGTTAATTGGCGAATTTTCTTTACCGCATATGCAGCAGAGCTGAGTCTATTCGACAATTCACCAACATGTGGGCCCCACTGTAACTTAGAATCTAATATAACACCCAAAAATTTGGTGGTATCCACAAGGGTCAACTCATCTTCCTTTATTTTAATAGTGGTGTTTACTTGTCTGACGTTAGGCGTCACGAATTTAATGCATTTAGCATTAGCATTTAGCATTAATGCAGCAGCGCCAGGAGGGTCTTAGGCAGTGGGGGCAGGGGGCTCTTGCTGTCTAACCATGGACCCTCCGAGAAGTCGGCCACACACGCTATGGTCGCACAAGGAGGTAGGAGGGGCGCGTCCACTGCGCCTCTCTGAGGAGGTCCTCTTGGTTTTGGTCCGGGGGACGTTGGCCGCAGGCGGGGTGTCAGACGCTGCAACCCAGGTACTGGCCCCCGCCTTTTTCTCAACAAATGGCGGGCGTCATCGGAAGATTTTTAGTGGGTATTACTGCTGGCAGCCGGTGGTAAGTCCCACACCCCCTTTCGGTCCCCCTTTGGCCGGAAGGTAGTGCGTAAACGCATTTTGTTACCGACGTAAAAAAAAGGCTTAAAATTAGGGCCCTATATGCTCACTGGTCCAACCAGATTTGGCTGCATTTAGTCATAACACAGGGCAACTGCCGTCTGACCTCCGCAACCCAGAAGAAAACATAATTCTATGTCTAAACCAGCTGTTAATATATAAGGTACTGAAATCCTAAATAAAAAAATGTTATAGTGGCTGCAGCCCCGGTTTCCTCTGCGTTCTATAGCTTCTTTCTTGTAAAACTTAGACTACATACCATACAAAGTATGGTCTTCTGAGTTCTTGGCGGGAAAGTGAAGAGTCATGTCTGCAGTTTTGATTTTTTTTCTAAAATTTGTGATATTTCTAACATTAATGTGCAATTACGGTGGATTATTAACCGTTAAATGTTGAGTATTGGTAAATCAAACAAAACAGTGCAACATCACTTTTCAAATTTTCTCTCAAGGAGTCCATGTGAGATCTCAGTATAGTCCCATAGTAATTTCATCTTCTATTTATCATCTTTATCACCACTCATTCTCATTTACTATAAATTATATATATTTAATATATCACTTACTTGACACTGGCTAAATGTGCTAGACGCACGAAGCTATTATTTAAAAGAAAGAAGAAGAATGGTCTTCATATGTCATGAAATCGGCCCAGAGTTTAACTATCTGTAAGAGAGAAAGGAGAATGTAATAGATAAATGCTTTTTCGTATTTGTAATATTTAATTCAGTTACTGATTCCAGCCACTCTCAAAGCCTTCTCTGCCTTCGCGCAATACTTTTAGGCGGAAGCCTAAAGGGATTTCCATCACACTTAACAGATCCCAGCAAGCGGCAATAGGCTCGCCACCTATTACGTGGAACCGACAATGTAATTGGCAAAGTGTGGGCGTACTAGGCCTCTGCATATCCCTTCGGGGAAACAGAAGTGAATGTATCTATGCCGCCGCGTTTTAAAATGATTATGCTAACAAATTCAAGTTAGAATAACTTACATATGCTCTTAGTTAGCTCTCCTACATAGCTTGGTATGCCCTTGCAGGGGGTCATAATATGTAGACCTATTGTATTTACAATCTTTTGTATAATGTACCTAATGAGACATTGAATAAATGTTTTGATTGATTGATTGAGGCACTACCACTATAAGAAGTAATCTACTCATCGTTCCATGCCAAGGTTTTGGGCAGTTAAAAAAACATTATCGTAGCTGTAAGTTTCGCCAAACACACTCTTGATGTTATCTTGTTATGACAGCTCTGAAATTGGATCCGTTTAGTAGGCGGGAGTCGACAGTCTGCCCACACATTTAAACATACCTGACGCCCTTACTAAATATCTACTTGTGTACTTCATTATTACTATATATATTTTTTCCTTTAAATAATGGCTTCGTGCGGTTTGTACATTTAGCCAGTGTCAAGTAAGAGATATATTAATAACATATAGTAAATGAGAATGAGTGGTGATAAAGATGATAAATGGTAAATGAGATGCCCTTCCTCTAAAACCCTTGAGTCCTCAGTAAAGATGTGGGACTATACTGAGATCTCACATGGACTTCTTGAGACAATTAGAAAAGTTATGATGCACTGTTTTGTTTCATTTACCAACACTCATGTACGTTCACAAACACTTAACGGTTAATAATCCACCGTTATTACATATTAATGTTAGAAATACCACAAATTTTATAAAATAAAACTAAACAACAAACATGACGCTTCACTTTCCCGCCAAGAAGTCTTCATTACTATGTATATATATTTTCTTTTATTTTTTTTCACTACATCCTGCCTAAAGGAGGCATCCGATGCGGTCTAGAAAAATTAAGGCGCTTCATACTGTGGAGTACGAGTGGTAAAATTCACACCCACTCCTGACTGCCAGCAAAAAGCCGTTTTCATATTACTGATATTGACACATAAGATTGTAGGTAGGTAGATAATTATTGCGGGACTGTTAGAAAAGGTTACCGCGAACCCGGACATAGCAGGCTCAAGAAGGAATATGGTTGGTTTCTACTCAGTAAAAGTCCACACCCTTCTGCTCCACCCACAGCGGTCATTTGATTAAATTATTTTCCATACGAAAAAAGCTAGGTCCATAACTAGATAGACAGAAGGAAGTCCACCTGATGGTGAAACTTCGGTCTGATGGGATGAGCGCCCGCTATATGTTAGTTTATAAGTTGCCATACAGAAGAGCTTTCATTATCCAAACTTGAATAAAGGATATTGAGTTAGTTGATACATATGAGAGAAAGCTCAAAATCGCTTAGAGTGTAATAGAAAGAGCTTTGCACGGAGTTTCCCTACGTGACAAAAAAGAAAGGAGGATATTCGTAGCAGAACTGCAGTGACCGACATAGCGAGGCGATATTGCAAGCTGAAGTGGCAGTGGCCGGGGCATAGCATGAAGAACTGACGACCGATGAGGCGTAAAGGTTCTTCAATGACGACTGCGAACCGGTAAACGTAATAGAGGACGGCCTCCCCCGCGATGGACCGATGGTCTGGTCAAGGCGGTAGTAAGCCAGTGGATGCAGGTGACTCAGGATCGCTGAATGTGGAAATCCATTGGAGAGGCCTATATTCAGCAGTAGACGCCATATGGCGTTATATGGGGATGATGTTACATATAGTAGACACGTGACAATAAACTCTTATTAATTATAGAATTCCTACATAACGTCACGCCTATTTCCAGTAACGATAAGCAGAAATAGCCGTCCGTAGCACATACTTTTAGCTTCAACCACACTCATTAAACATTCACGTTTCCATTCACGAGTCCATCATTATTTAATTCATCGTCTTAACATGACTACACCATTTACGCATCCCTTTCTCAAACTTTGTTGCTAAACCTTTTTTACCGCTAAAGACACCTCTACTGCTAAAACTATGACAAATTTTTACTCCTAGCATTCTTCAAACCGCTTACACCTTCACAGCATTAATCTCACTTTTACATTTCTTCTGCCATACCTGGTTTCGCTTTCATACGTTCGTGTCCCCCACACCCCTCTAAGAACTGCTGATTTTTGGACACTTTAAGACTGTTTCCTAAAGTGTTGTGTCTGACTGTTAAATAAAACGAATTTGCCTAAAGAGTTTATATACAGAGAATTTGCACACATTTTGCAAAAAAGTTTCATAATGAAAACGGAATCCATGCAACCCACACAGAGGTTCATTCAAACGAGGTGCGGGGTGAGGTGAGGCGGGGGATGTAAACAGTGGCGTCCTCGACCATGGCGATGGCGGCGGGTCGATACAGCCGCGAATGTCAAGTTGAAGGGGCGCGGGGTATGACGTCAGACGCCCACGCTACGGCCTGGGGCGCGGGGTGCGGGAAGGGGAGGGAAGATCACGGGCAGGGCCGCTGTAGGAAGGGTTCGGTCAACCTAACAGCGATTTTGTACGTCAAGTTAAAATTATACGTTTTTTCATTAATTACCATTTTGAGCAAACCCTGGTTCTAAACGATACTCAAAACCGTATCAGTAAAACGCACTTATGCACTATGGTAGTGATTAAGACATGTTAGAAGCCCTATTTGTGGGCTTGAACAAATCACATACTCACAGCAAGATACAACACACTAGACTCCGCGAATCCACAACTGCGTCCGAGTGGTCGAGAATGACCTGAACTTCGTTCGTGAAAGGAGCTCCCTGCTCAGTATAGGGACGTGAGTTGACTGAGATGATTATGATGACTCAATTAGTTTGGGAACCAATGTTCAATGGTTATCTTGATTCTGTAATGTAGATTTTGCATTTTTGTATGTTACTTTTATCGCTACTACTACTATGTTACTTTTAAAGCACGTTAATCCCTTTTGTCATGAACATCTATGGCAGTCGTTTTTAGGAAGTCAGTGCCTTCTAACATCCTGACAGCAGGTTTAACCAAAGAATGATGTTTCCGTTTGGGTTGCGGAGGTCAGACGGCAGTTACTAAAATTCGTCTAAATACGGTTAAACCCGTGAGCAGACCCTGGGCCCTAAGCTTAAGTTTAGGGCAACCGGAATAATGCTAGGATATGATGATGTAAGTTACTCCTCTGTGCAATAGAATTATTTCTATTATTAAATTTGAAAGCGCACCTAATTTGTAACGTACGTTGGTTTACTAAAAATATCTTGCCAGTTTTCTTTCACTCTGAACTCTTTTAAGACCAGGATAAGAGCTTCACTGGATTTTTGTCCAACACAAAACAAATGTAAGTAAGGGAAAATTGTTAAACCTGTTAGTAAAAGTGTTCGTATATTAAAATATAATTATATCTGTGTTATTGTGTTTTACACCCCCAGTTTTATTTTAATTTTAATCACTTGCGCGATAAAATCACTGTAAGCGATAAGGCCGCCCATTGTTTTTTTTGCAATTGTTTTCTTGTTTTATTTTTTAATTTGGTGCACAATAAAGAATTATCTAGCTAGGTAGATAGCTACCATTAACATCCCATTCTCAGGAATACCACTATTCAGCATAGGCTATGTTAGATATGCAGCCTCCTCTGTCCTGTATAATCTTCTAGGTATTGTAAGTCAGTGAGTAGGGTTCACTTTGTCTTAACCCTTCCCTGCTGATTACATCACAATTGACGTAAATCTGCTCTGTTTTAGGACCGTGATCACCAAAACGTTGGTTGCTGTACTCTACTACGATTCATTGAATAAACAGTCCGACCCCACCCTTACCGGGACTCATTTATGAACTGAGAGGTTTGGGAGAGAATATAGTCGCTGCCTTTCTGCTATTTATGTTTTGAAATTTTTGAGAGGACATATAAATTTTAAGCCATATATTTTTTTTTTAATAAAAGTCCAATGCCTGTTAGTTTTGAATGAAACAGTATGTCACTTATATATTTAAAAAAATGTGTAATTAAAAAATAGCCGCATCTAAATTGGTCACCATCCACAGACATACACACAGTTAGACACGTCCAACTGAAATCAGCCCTCTTTTTGCGTCAGGGGTTAAAAGCGAAGCAACCATTTCGGCACCACACAGAATATCAATGAATCTTATGTAACATGAAAATAATAGTATGTAGTATAAGATATGTAGATACTTAATAGTATAGTGGTCCATATAGATTGTATGGCTTCAGATAAAGTAAAAGTTTAAAAAAAGGGTGTAAAGGGCTCCTACCAATATCTGAGGAGTCCAAGCCAACCTCACCTGCAAGTGGTGCACCTGTCGATCAACAGACGAGACTCTGGCAAACATAAAATTTCTCTGTAAGCGGCAATAGGCTCGCAACCTATGGCGTGGGACCAACAAAATAACTGGCGAAAGTGGGCGTATAATATGCCTCTGCCCTTTAGGGAACAGGCGCGAAATTTAAGTTAAGTTCGTTTCGGCAACAAGCATCTGACATATATTATTTTAAATTAAACTTTGTCCATTATAGTTTTATTATTTCAAAATCTATATAGATTATCTAATAAACAAAATGCCAGCAGTTTTTTTCATCATCATGTCTGCCTCATAAGATCCACTGCTGAACATAAGCCTCGCCAATAGATTACATTCTATTGGGGGTATAATCACCACGCTGGGCAGGCGAGTTGGTGATCGCAGTTCAAGCCAGTACGCAGGATGACGCTGCTGCCCATTATCCCGTAGGATTTCGCCTTGTCAACTCTCACGAACGGCACCGTCGTCTGAAGTTTTTTAGTGGGTAGGACTGCGGTGGTCGTGTCGGCCGTAGTGAGCCCCACACCCCCTCCCGGTCTCCCCCTTTTGGCCGGGAGACAGTGCGTAAGCAGCATTTTCTTACAGACGATAATAAAAAAAAAAAAGGCCGGCACTACACGGCACACTATGTTTTCCAGAATGCTATTTCTTAGGAGTATTCTGCGAACCTATCACAATTTTAATGGTTCAGCATGTTTACGAAACATGGTTGATCATTTCAGCCAATAGCAGCTTACTCATAGGGTCAATTGTATTCCACGCGTCGATCGATCTTGAGTCGCCTACATCAATAGGCTTTCCGCCACCCTGATTAGATCATCGGTGTTGAATGGAACACCGTAGTCTACTACGGTCGCCATTGAAATATATTTACGCTAAAAATATCAACATTTCCCCAAATAACCATAAGACAGGCTAAAATAAGTAAAACAACAAAACAAGGCAAGTAAATACAGAATACAGCCTGATTGCCTGCAATTTGTCCATTCACATCCATTTATAAACAGCATTAGCTGTCTCTCTCTCTCTCCCTCTCCCTCTTCTGGTATGCTTTCCGAAAGCTGCGGCGCAATTTCCAGGGAAATGATTGTGGTGTAAGTCACGAGCGTTTTCACTTTTAGAATTAATGTACCTCTAGAGGTAAGACACTAAGTCCCGGTTTTTGCTGTCTGCGGTCCTACATTTAAGTTAGAAAGCTTGTGAAAAAAGTAATTTTAAGACTCGAGATAAAATTTAAGCAGGGGCCTTTTTAGATATCATGCAACCTGTACGTGTCCTGTGTATTGTTTTATTTCTTTACTATGTTGTGTGATGTTGAAATTAAAAGTTTTTCATTTCATTTTATTTCAAGATTCATAATAAATATGCTTATATTGTCCTACGAACATCATCATCATTTTAGCCGTTTGAAGTCCACTGCTCAAAATATGCCTCCCTAATAGCCGATTGAACGATCCTGTGCTGCCTGCCTACTTCCCGCTGCATTGCTCAGATCATCGGTCCATCGGGTGGTAGGCCGCCCTCCGTGTGCTGGTTCGTGATTGCCATTGAAGAACCTTAACGCGCCATCGGTTCTTAGAGCTATGTGCCCCGTGTGCACTTCAGCTTGCAAACTCGCCTCGCTATGTCACTTCAGTTGTCTTACTGATTTCCTCATTTCTGATTCTATCACATAGAGACACTTCAAGCATAGACGACCGATATGGCGTGGAGGCGAGTATACCTGCACTCCGCTTCTGAGGTCGTGTGTGCGATTCCCACGCAGGACAAATCTTTGTGTACACAAACATGAATATTTATTTCTGGTCTGGGTGTTTTCCTTTGTATATTTGGAACTAAATAGTTGGTGTAATTGTTAGAAAATATTTATTTATTTATAAAGCGATACAACCATCTCCATTGCACGCTGAGCGACTTTGAGCTTTTCCATAGTCCGGCACCTTTTCTCAGTCATATACATCATCGCTGGCAATACACACTGATCGAAGAAGACATCACAATAAAGAAGTTGAGCTACCTCGCTGTTTTACATAACGTAGCCTAAAAATTGGACCACACATCCACTGCGGACATATCGATCTGGGATTGGTATGAATGGTGGATTGACGTCACAGGCGCGGACGGGGTGGGGGCGTGTGGGGTTGTCACGGGCCTGTGCGCGGGAGGGGGGGGGGGAAGGCACCGGCGGCGCAGCCTTGAACTTCATCGATCCCACCATCCCTGCACTTGAACTGCAATGCTCCGCTCGTGGCCTGGGTGGCGTAAAGGTCACGCAAATCCGAATGCAGTCTCATTTGTTGCGTCAAGTAAGTTATTTTTTCTGGTAAGTAATAACCTGAACGACGTTTAAAATCAGGACATAGTATTTTCTTTATTTCTCAGAGCAAACACTCACCCACTCAAACACGCAGAGACATACATAACATTTATTTACTGAGGACATAGCCTGTGAGTTTTATGCTAGTTCTTCTTATAGAGCGGTGGCTCGGCACTGGCACTCAGATTCATTTACACTTAAATATTTTTTGATTTTTTCCATACGTAGTTATTAAATGCATAAAAGGCAAAAAAAAACTGCATTTTTAGCGCTTTTTCTCTAGTAAGATGCTCGTGCGTTAATAATCTGTTATTTTTAGATTTAAATGTCATATAAGAGTTTTTTACCAAGACTGTTCAAGTTATTAATTCAGACGTGATTGTTCGCAAACCCTATAATATAATATTAACCATTCATTTATACACAAAATAGGGTAAAAATTATAATTGGTTTCATATAAGAAAATTTCATTTATCTGTGAAATTCCTCTTTATTTACATGATATAGTAAAATTTATCCCGTACAACTATTTTGTTTTACAACTGCTAGGGTTGACTGGTATACATCTTTTCTAGAGGTAAGCCTACCTTTGTGCATGTTATTTTATATACCTCATGGAATACTTGTATTTATTTTGTGCAGTAAAGGATTATTATTATTACTTTTTTATACTTTTTATATATTGCTGTATCATAACGTTTTTCTAATTTTCGTTGTCTAAATGAAATATTGTGTCAATTAATGTTTTTCTTCCTTTTAGTCCAGTCACCTTTATTCAGACCGTAAATGGAACAAGAAATTGGTACAAAAAGTAGGAACTTTTTATGTGTATACAAACTAGTAATTAATTTTGACAGTGACAGTTAAGAAAAAAAAATGGAGGATTTTTAGACGTATGTCTTCGTCGGACTTCTTGGCGGGAAAGTGAAGCGTCATGTCTACAGTTTTGTTTTATTTGTGATATTTCGGACATTTTTGTGTAATAACTGAGGATTATAAACCGTTTAATATTTGTGAACGTACATGAGTGTTGGTGATTGAAACAAGACAGTGCATCATCACTTTTCAAATTCTTTCAAGAAGTCAACAAGATGTGAGGTTTAGGGGGAGGGCATCTCATTTACCATTTATTATCTTTATCACCACTCATTCTCATTCATTATGAATTATATATTATTAATATATCATTTACTTGACACTGGCTAAATGTGCTAGACGCACACAGCCATTACCTTAATGAAAAAAAACTTATACAAGTTCAGGATAGCGGCAATTGCATTGTGATTTTCCGTATTGATTTTTACACTTTATAGAATTTTCTAGTAATTTACTTGAAACTAGTACATTCGCTGATCGAGTTATTTCTATGGCAAAGAAATAGAAGATATCCTCACATCTTTTAGCCTTTACATACGTATTCACGCCCTTTTCCCCGAAGGGATAGGCTGAGGCATATTATATGCCCACACTTCGCCAATTATGTTGTAGGTCCCACGTAATAGATGGCTAGCCTATTGCTGCTTACCGGGAACGTTAATGGCCGTTGATGGCAGATGCACCACTTGTAGGTGATGTTGGCTTGACTCTTAAGATATTGGAAGGAGCCCAACACGCCTCCATTATTTGATAAATCGAATACAGATCACAAAACATAAGGTAGTTTCCTAAAACACGTTATCGAACGGTACAACATTGACCAAAACGATTTTTTCCAATAATGATTCAAACAGTCAATGACTGTGTTGAACCAAAAAGAGCGGCTGAGGGAAGTAATGTTTTTTTCTTTTAAATAATGGCTTCGTGCGTTTAGCACATTTAGCCAGTGTCAAATTATAGATATCTTAATAATATGATGAGCGGAACCTAGGTAAGTCTACGCCATATAAATCATGAAATTGAATTTGGTTAAGGGGGAAGGAGGAATGATTGGAATGTGTTTGTTCTAATTTTGGTTTAACGTAAGTATATAGAAGTTTTTGTTAATTGTCTGAAAATAATTAATGTTATTACTTATACGAGTTTTCATTTTTCTTCAAGTATGGACCCATGCGATAAGAGTATTTGCCAGTGTAAAGTAATTAGATAATTCAAGTTATTTGCAAAAATGTGTAGCGTTTTCGTCATTTAGTCATAGTTAAAGTCATGTCAAGTAACTAGAGATTTCTAGAGATATCTATGGAGTTTTGGAATTAAAACGGAAAATCACAATTCAATGCAACATACTACTTTCCTACACTTGTGGATGTTGCTGTAGAAGTTATGTCTAAAAATCCACTATATTTACACATAAAAACTCATATTCTAATATTCTTTTTTCGGGTTGGCGCTAAAGCTCTTTAAGAGTTTATTGACAGACTCCTTCCTGAACTGTCATTAAACTGCCGATCATCTCCTAATCAAACGTCATAAAACAGAGAGCCTACCCATTACCAATATTATTAGGGTAGGCCCTCTGTTTCTCCATGCCTATCTCGAATGAAAAAAAAGGGTATAACGATGTTCCTATAATTATGGCACTTTATCAAATATTTATTCATTATTTAATTATTAGTTTATATTAAATCAGATAACAATAAACAAGTGTTGCTTAACAATTGTCGCCCTCATCGCTCTTAGCGATTTCTTCCAGCCTACCTTTACGAGCCCGAACTGTCGCCTCAACTCAACTTTCTTAGGAATCTGTTGCTTATTAAAAAATCTTTTTCTATAATCTGTGAAGCGCTTTACAGTTAAGACTATCTAATTAAGTTCACATTAATGCTGTATTAATAAATGGTTGTACTTACATATTTTTGTGAACGAAATAAATTTAGACAACAGTCAATGTCTTTCTTTCTTTATTTTAAATAATGGCTTCGTGCGTCTAGCACATTTAGCCAGTGCAAAGTAAGTGATATATCAATAATATATAATTCATAGTAAATGAGAATGAGTGGTGATAAAGATGATAAATGGATAATGAGATGCCCTCCTCTAAACCCCCTTGAGTTCTCAGTAAAGATGTGGGACTATACTGAGATCTCACATTGTCTTCTTGAGAGAATTTAAAAAATAATGTTGCACTGTTTTGTTTCATTTACCAACACTCATGGACGTTCACAAACACTTAACGATTAATAATCCACCGTTATTATTACACATAAATGGTATCACAAATTTTAGAAAATAAAACAAAACTGCAGACATGACGCTTCACTTTCCCGCCAAGATGTCCCAACAGTCAATGTCATTAGTCGCTGATGTTAGCTGTAGCGTCAGCAGCGTCATCTTGCGTCATGCGCCGTGACGCGTCAAGCCATCCGTCACAAAGATAATGTTCAATTATCGAAATTCCGGTTTCGTCTAGGCATTGTGTGTAAACAAGATTTTATTTAGACGTGTACGATAATGGACGGCCGGTTTCCTTGACAACATAATGAGCATTCAACAGCGTCGTGCTCAATGGTTGACACGTGAAAATTAATCTATGTAGCATGCTAGTGCTTATGTGTTGCTGGGTGGGAGGTTTTGTTATGATGGTTTTATAAAATACGAGTGGTTTGGATATGCTGACCTTACACATAGGAAAGTGTAGAGAGGTCTAGTTTTAAATGAACATAAATAAATAAAATGGTGTATCAGGCAAATAGTTAAACAGATTTATATGAAGTCAGATAAAATATATATATAATACTGAGTATTTAAAATTCAGTTTAAGAAGAAGCTACTTAATTTCTTTCCATTTATCGTGTTTGTAAATATGTATTACTCACATTAAGAACTAGCGAATTTTAATTTGTAAGTTCTAAAAAGATTTTTCAATTGACGTGTACGGTTTGTGGGTCATGTCCCTTTGGACCCCTCCTGGTTTAATTTAAAGTTATGGGCAAGGTGTGAACTCGGTGTCAATTGATTGTTTGACCGTTCAAAACTATCCATAATGTTACGAGTGTTACGATAATGAATATGATACATGACAATGCTTCGAGTTTTTATTGCATACGCGATACAATATATATTTCATCATTGTTAATCACTGTTCTTATTAATTACCTGTGTACGCGACTTTTGACGTTTTGTTTATGCTTTGTATATAGTAATTGTAATGGAAGTTTCCATCTGCAGAAGTATAATGTTGCGTTTAGTATTAACTTTTTAACTAGCTTATCTACTAGGTTAAAAAAAAAAAACTTCCACTTCTTAATACATACATACAATCACGCCTGTTTCCCCGAAGGGGTAGGCAGAGCCATATTATACGCTCACACTTCGTAAATTATAAAGTTGGTCCCACATAATAGGTGGCGAGCCTATTGCCGCTTACCGGGCACAGTTTTGTTCGCCAGAGCCTCATCCGTTGATCGGCAGGTGCACCACTTGCAGGTGAGGTTGGCTTGGGCTCCTTAGATCTTTGTAGGAACCCTACACACCCTACACTTCGTAATGATAAAATATAAATAAATATACATATTATAAAAAAAAACATAATAAAAAATACACACACTCACACGCCTGTTTCCCCGAAGAGGTGGGCAGAGGCTTATAACTTATATTTTGAGCAATTCTATTTTATTTATAAAATAATGAGTCAAGATATTAAAACAAATTTTAATTTTTTGGCCTTTAAATGGTTCATTTATGGCTCAGTATGAACAAACATTATATGAGTTTGTAAAAGATGCGTTATTTGGTAAAATTCTAATAAAAGTATTTATTTATCTCTGGATTTATTATTATGAAATTCGAGCATGATTTCGCTGTTTTATCATGCACATAAGTGCAAGCAATGCATCCCTCATTAAAACTTATAACATTTATTTAAAGCATGTGAAAGGTATAACTTTTCGTTGTGATACTCTTAATGGTCTTCAAGCTTTACAGTTCATTGCTATGGCTCTTCCAAAAAACTTCGTATGACGATTTATCAGTATTCCCCGCACTCCGCTCTTGTGCTCGTGGGTTCGATTCCCACACAGGACAAATCTTTGTGTCATGCACACATATTTTTGAATATTTTTTCTGATCTGGGTGTTCCTATGTATATAAAAAAATTACACATTTATGTAGGTTCATCTGTTATTGAGTATCCATAACATCAGTTCTTAATGAAACTTATCATGGAACTAAATAATTGGTGTGATTGTAAAAGGATTATTTATTAATTAATTCGTGAAGAGCAAAAAGAGTATATCATTCAAAAGTTTTTTGTAAACTGAACTTATCCAACTTGTATAACACTTTATCTTTTCGAAACATTTGCTTAATAAGCAGATAAAAACACAAAATATACATATGTGAAATAAATTATGTATATTTTGTTTACGGCATACTATGCCATACCTATCGGGCAAGACGCAAGACGCGAAGTTTCTGCGCAAAAGAACTGATAGCTGCGCTCGCGCACGGTCGACCAGTCACGTATACACTAGCTGTGTCACTATAAAAACTAGTTAATTGTTTTATGAATTCTTCATGCATTTAATTCTTGTAAAGTTTAATCCATTATTAATTAAATTTTTCATGAAAATAAAAAATACTTAATTGTCTTTAAGATCAATAGGATCATTTAGTCAAATTTTTATACACAAAATGGAAATTCCATTTTTTTTTTTCCTAACAACAAATAAAGAGATAAAAGCAAATGGATTCTTTGTCAGAATTTGTCAAGGTTTGTCAGTCAGCCTGTCGTGATTCTAAAGGGGGAGGGCATTGTCCGTCATTCAGTCTGTCAGTCTGTCGGTGACTAACGAGGCTTCCAAAAAGGACTATGTCCATTGAGTTGCTGGCCTATGACGGTGAACTGAAATGATACTAACGAAAGTGTAACAATAATTCTATCTAATCGTATAAGGGTTCCCGCACACGGGCCACCGGCCACAACCACAAAACGACGCCACCGGCATATTTTCTGCAGTTTTCATACATTTAATAAGGACTCGCCGCACACGGTTGACGCCGGTGGCCGCCACACACTACAAATCAAAATGTATGAAAACTGCAGGAAATATGCCGGTGGCTTCGTTTTGTGGTTGTGGCTGGTGGCTCGTGTGCGGGAACCCTAAGCATCGTAACTCTCCCTCTTCAAGGCCGTTATCAAAGCTCTGCATGTTTTTGCGATCACACATCCACCTAATGATATTCGCATTTTGTTATTTGCAATAATGTTAATACAACATGTATCAGCCCTGATAACAGATGATAACATATATTTTATCGCCTCTCCCACGTTATACAGGATCCCTAATATGTGTTGATTCATGTAAACATGTCATAAGCTCTGCATGTATGAGTTTTTATTATCTTATGAATTTATATTGTGAATGTAAGGTAACAATATGAAGGTGATGTTTAGTTTATCGCAATATCGATTGTTATGGAATTTTCCTTATCTGACGCTTGTCGAAGGCTGAAATCTATCTAAATATAAGTATAAGCTAAATATAATAATATCTAAAATATAATATAAGTATATCTAAATATAATTATAAGTAAATAATCGATTTCGACTTTGTTATATCATTCGTAGTTTCTAATAGGTTTCTATCAGGTAACCACTCCTCATCAGGTGGACCTGATGATACATGTTTAATCCTACGGCTTGGGAGTAGTTCTATAGATATATAAAAGTGGTCGGTAAGTAAAGTAAAATAAAATAAAATACACTTTATTGTCTTTATCAACAGGATCATTTAGATTCGTCAAATATTTACACACAAAATAGAAACTCGATATTTTTTTTAACAACAATGAAAGAGATAAGAGCGGTACCATAATACGTTGTAAGTGGTACAAGAATACAGGAATGACGAGGACACGAGGAATATCATGGTCAACTTTGTGTTTTTTGTCTATTGTTATCTATATGTCAGTGAGAGTATTTAATTTTCCAAGTAAAAATCAATTTATTCCATCCAGATAATTAATTATAACTTTATAAGGGTTTTCCATACTATTATTAAACTTTCTTATCCGTCTGTTTGTTAGGTCGCATGTGAAGCGATATAGGCAAAAGGTTCAAATTACCCGAGAACATTGTATTTGTGACACTTTTATAACAACTAAGTACCTATACATTTATTAATATAAAAATTAAAAAAACAAAAGAAGCCTTCTGGGTGCATAACGTGCCCTGGTGGGGTTTAAATTTGCTTATTCATTTTGGATAATTATCTTTTGTGCATTTTTGCAAGCCGTCATGAATGGGTGCGCTTTTTACTGTGCGTACTTCAAGGTATGAAGCTCCTTAATTTTTTTTTTGGTGTATAGAGATTCTACCAAGACCCAAGGAGCCCAAGCCAACCTTATCTGTAAGTGATGCATCTGCCGATCAACAGACAAGGCTCTGCGAGCATAACAGTGCCCGGAAAGCGGCAATAGGCTTGCCACCAACTATATAATTGGCGAAGTGTGGGCGTATAATATGCTTCTGCCTACTCCTTCGGGGAAACAGGCGTGAATGTATTTATGTATTTTTTTGGACAGCATCTACTACTTGCCTACATATTTTAATTGCATTGATTTTACAGACTCAGTTGTACCATACAATGACTTCTATTTTTGACTTAATCCATGATAGATAATTTATAATTTATTGATTCCTCTCGTTTCAGCGTTGGTCGTGAACACATCGTTGTTCTGAGGCTCCTATCTTACCTGAAGATGCCCTGTGTAAGGGCGAAACACGTGTCGTTTTGAATAGTTTCTCGATTTTTCGGGAAATTATAGTAGCGCGGGAATTGTTACAAAGATATTTTTAATCCATCACTTGCTTAATCCATGATGAATAATTGTATACACCTAATACTCCAATATGACATTTGTGTACCTTGTAAAGGTGGAAATATAGCGATACTCTAGTTTTATCTGTAAACAACATCCATTTATGTACCTAACCTGTATTTCACAAACAAATCAATTCTATTACCATTAGGATGTAGTCATTATAAAGTGTCACATTAAAAAAAAATCATTATGATGTATAGAAATACTTTCGTAAAGGACTTCAAAGATTGAAAAAAACACAAAACATATTTAAATTAACTGTATTATGGGACTTCTTGGCGGGAAATTGAAGCGTCATGTCTGCAGTTTTGTTTTATTTTCTAAAATTTGTGATATTTCTAACATTAATGTGTAATAATAAATAATAATAATAACAGACTGACAGCTGTGAAAACAGCGACGATTGTTCCGATAGTGGTTACGGTCAACGGGTTGATAGCGAAGAGCTTCGACCAATATCTTAAGAAGCTCAAGCTAGGTAGCTGGGTTAAGGGTCAGATACAAAAGGCAGTGCTTCTCGATACGGCGCGCATTGTCAGGAGGTTTCTCTCTCTGCAGCCCTAGCCGCCAGTCGTTTGGGTGTTACCTCGCGACCGGCGGTCTCCGTTTTTTATATTTTTTACAGTATTGTATTTTTTTTCTTTTTTGTTATATAATAATTGTAAAAAATATAAATTATGTGTAAATTAAATAAATATTTGTGAATAATAATAATAAAGCCATTTATTCCACATCTCATTATGCAATTACACTTAAAAAAAGTTGTTAGTTATAGTTAGTATTTTCACTTATAATAAGGTTAGTATGAGTGTTATTTTGTTGCTGAGTTTGAGATATGGACCCCTATTTGGGGAGCGGCCTCCTCCACTTCCTTCCACAGCTCTCTATTTTTCCCCTTTTGCATCCAATCTTTTCCTGCTATTTGTATAATGTCATCAGCCCACCGTTTTACTGGTCTTCCTGCGTTTCTTTTTCCCGATGGTGGTCCGACCCATCTTGTAATTTCGATAGTCCATCTTTTGTCGATATACCGTGAGATGTGACCAGCCCATTTCCACTTCAGTGTCAATGCATGTGTAAGTGCATCGGTGACCTTAGTTCTTCTTCTTATTGTGTCGCTTCTTATTTTGTGAATTTTTCTGATCTTTAGCAAACTTCTTTCCATAGCCCTTTGTGTGTTTCTGATTTTCAGTTTTACTTTATCTGTAAAGGTCCAGGTTTGGCAGCTGTACAATAAAGATGGCAAGACACAAGTGTCCATTACGACTTTCTTTATATGCAAGCTATAGTCACCTTTTAAAATTTCTTTGAATGACCAAAACCTTTTCCATGCTATTTCTGTTCTTCTGTGTAATAATAACGGTGGATTATTAACCGTTAAGTGTTTGTGAACATACATGAGTGTTGGTAAATCAAAAAAAACAGTGCAACATCACTTTTCAAATTTTCTTTCAAGGAGTCCATGTGAGATCTCAGTATAGTCCCACATCTTTACTGAGGACTCAAAGGTTTTAGAGGGAGGGCATCTCATTTACCATTTATCATCTTTATCACCACTCATTCTCATTTACTATGAATTATATATTATTAATATATCACTTACTTGACACTAGCTAAATGGGCTAGACGCACGAAGCCATTATTTAAATGGAAGAATAAGAAGTAATTTCGTAAAAAAAATCTCTTTTTACAAAGTTCCTGATGTAACAGAAGGCCTCCACGCACTGGGTGCGTGTTTCGTGGCGCTAAATTATCGCGGGCTTGTCATGTGACGATGATGAGACACACATACATTGACTTTTACGACCGATATGACGTAGAGGTCAGTATACCTGCACCCCGCTTCTGAGGTCGTGGGTTCGATTCCAACATATGTTACATAGTATAGTAAAGTAAAAAAAAATTTATTTCATAAACTATTATACATAGTACTTGAAAACGTCATAATAAAAATAATCGAAATATTATTTCACTTTAACTTACATGCAACAAAACAATTTAAAACAAAAAATAATTAAGTGTAAGTGAATCTAAGTGCCAGTTCCGAGCCATCGCTCTGTAAGAGAACTGGCTCTTTTAAATATATCCATTGGTTTGGTGCACGAATATTTGATCCAGTGTAGGTGTATTCTATAATATAATAATTCTTTATTGCACAAAAATAATTTTAAGTATTACATGAAGTATTTAAAATAACATGTACAAAGGTGGGCTTATCTCTAGAAGAGATCTCTGGTGTTGCACTGGTTTGAATTTGTTATTGAATGGGGTTAAAACGAAATGTATTAAATTCGTGACGTCTAACGTCAGAAAGGCAAACTCTACTATTATGGTAAAGGAGCATGAGTTAAGTGAATCTAAGCTTCGTGATTTAGTGTATAATAGTTCGATTGTTTTTTTAAATATTTTTATTATGTCGTTTTTAAGTACAATGTATAATAGTTTATGAAATAAATATTTTTTTTACTTTTACTTTTTACCAGCCAACCCTAGCAGTTGTAAACTAAATAGTTGTACAGGATAAATGTTGTCCGAGAAAAGTATTACAAATAAAAAATGAAAACAATAATAAGAACAAAATATAAAGCAAATCTCATACATGCTAATAATACTTATATTAAAAATGTACTATACGTGTAATTTATGTACAGTACGTATGTAATTTCAGATACATAACACAAGTTATTAATTATACTTATCTTGGAACTAATACTTCGTGTGAACTTTACAATCGTAAAAGAATAATATATACATTTTCCTTAACTTCTTGGTGAATATTATAAAAGCAACGTGCGTGAATAAAGATGTATGGATGTTTGTTACTCTTTCACGCAAAAACTCAAGAACGGATTTAATTTGGTCCACAGGTAGTTTAGAACCTAGATACTCATATTTTATTTTATTTTAATTTAAAATTTAATTTAATTTGGTGACAATAATAATTTATTTATTTTGCTGTGATTGATACTACCTATTAAAACATCGGTATATACATATACAATATAGTTTTGGCAATAAATACTTTGACTACTAAGAGAAACATAGGATACTTTATATCAGAGTGTCCCTACAGGAACGGGGACCACGCTGGTGACACCGTGGAGTGCTACTAGTCTGAAGTTACAGAGATCCATATTAGCTGGAAGGTGTACCCAAGACCGCCACGCGCCGAGTGCGTGTGCTGCTAGATCATCGCAGGATTGTCATGTGACGATGTTTACGATAAGATATTCATGCCAGAGGCGGATTTCGGTAGCTCATACGAAAGTATAATAATATTTTTATTATAATGTATGTGGCAGTAAATAAAAAACGGATTTTAACGGTACATTAAATCTTCTTTATTACTTTTTACAATTTTTATATGAACCACGTCTTAGCCGTCTTACGTCTTTTGTGCTCTCGTTCACTCGTTCGTCCTAGCCTTTCATTCGTTCTACGTTTCATTCTACTCGTCTAGCATTTCGTTCCACTCTCTCATAATCCCACATGTCGCATGGTTAATGGAATAGTGACTTAACTCAAAAAAATCGATTTTTGGGACATCGTAAAAGAAGATCTTCTAAAGAATACTTGTCCTATTTGTAAGCACATTAAATTGATACTGATCTATTAATTAGTAATTTTGCTTGTATATTGAACGTTTGATTAAAATTGATTCGATCTCAGTAAAAAATAGAAAGACTATTTAAGTACGTAACTCAAACCTGTCTGATCTATCTATAAATGGGTCGATGTTCCTTTAAGCATGCGATGTATAGGTGTGGTCGAAGAACTAGCTGGCACTGAATTCTTCATACTTACGCTTGTCTTTAAAATATTTAAATAAAGAATACATGAAAAATAAAATATTATCTCAACTCTACAACTGCTCACGTCTAGAGGAGTCTCACTTTAGTTTATTACGGTCAGGTGAAACACTTATGTATGTTGAATCAACTTAACCGAAACAGTTAAGATTAAAATGCCCATTTTCTACGAATAGGAGCTTGATTGGAGAAGAATTAAGCTAGAAAATGTTCATCAACCTTCCTTTTTGAACCAAATGTAATGTTGTCGTTAAGCCAAGTTAGAAGTCTTATTGGGCTCCTCTTACGATCCCAGGCGAGGTATTCACGTATGTACGCGAATCCAGTGCGGATTGGCATCGAACACCTGGTTCGGCGACCGGCTATTAAAATTTTCAAGCCACCCAATAAGACTTCTAACTTGGCTTAACGACAACATTACAGTGATTTTGTGCCTTTTTAAACACGGAAGCGCTGAATATTAAATGCCACACAAACAGTGACTACTTAAAGGTCTGACCACTGTGAACTGTTCTGAGGGCCTACTCTAATTCAACGAAAACGAAACTTCGTTGCATCTATCTCTGTCACTCCTTGGGTATATCATTATCGAGTGATAGGAATGGATATATACGAAGTTTCGTTTTCGTTGAATTAGAGTAGGCCCTCTGTTCTTCGGTGATTATTTCCGATTAGAATTTTAGTAAGTAGTAAGAAATTGTAATAAACTGATCCTCTAAAAATGTCCAGTTTGAACATCAAAAATACTGATTGAGCACCTAATAGGGGGTTTGGCGATAGTAAGTAAATATGTATTCAGTTTAAACTCAAAATATTTATTTGCTGTTGGCGAAATACAGTGTTAAGTAAAAAATATTACTACAAGTCTTAGTCCTACCCTGGACACTCGTATCCGTGAATAGAATTAGCAGACTGATTTTTTTAATACCTAGTTGTAACTGACAAAATCTATGATAACAGATACAAATGTAATGCATGCTTACGTCCATACTAGTTTTGTTTATTTTCTTGTCTGGCCTTATCATACTTAATGTCAATGTTTTACCTAAATATTGTTTATGTATTGACAAGCTACAGCCCGCGGGTTCTATCGGGGATACCGTTTTTAAAAAGTCCTGCTTAGAGATTTGGTCATTGAGAGAATGGAACAGATTTAAAACTTGTTCTAATGAAGTGGTGCTCCTCATTTTAAGTGACAATCACAATTGCTTCTGAATAAATGCTTCATCATTATCATCACAGCCTATTAACTCCTCTCACATACTAAGGTGTTAGGGTATTGGGTCATACTTCACCAGGTGGACCTGACCTTACAAAAGCCGTAGATATGGACCAGGCGGGAGACCTTTTTGGCTCTTTTGAAAAGTTTTTTTTTGTATGACACGTCATAAATATTATCTTAAATATTAAATATTCTCTTACAATCACACCAATTATTTAGTTACTGCATACTAAAGAACGGATAAACATACTTAAATACTTTTTTTTGTGTAAATACGTACTTAATAAACATAGAAAACACCCAGACCAGAAGTCGATACAATAAAAAAATGAAGTCGCCTCATACCGCGAAATAAGCACGGTACAAAGCGCACCCATTCATGGCGGCCTACCAAAATGCCGTTTTACGACCCGCTTAAAAGCTGGGATTATAGGAACTAGGAAACACAAGATTTCATTGATGAAAAATGTCAAACAGAGATGTTATTTATACATAAATAATATCATGTCTATTTGCCCGAAGGGGTAGACAGAGCCATATTATACGCCCAAATTCCGCCAAATATATTGTTGGTCCCCCGCAGTAGGTGGCGAGCCTATTGCCGCGTACTGGAAACTTTTATGATCGCTATAACGAGGTTGATCGGCAGGTGCACCACTTGCAGGTGAGGTTGGCTTGGGCTCCTCAGATGTTGTTAGGATCCCTATACACCTTATATGCTATATCTTACAGCATAGATCAAAAAGGATGAAAAATAGTTTTTTGCAAGCATCTATACATGATCACTTCCCATTGTGACCAACGACCGATAAACGTGTTGGTTGGTGAGGTCGTGGGTTCAATTCCCATTTAGAAAAAAACTCTGTGTGCATAAAAAAAAATATTTGTTCAGGTCTGGGTGTTTTTGAAAGAAAGAAAGAAAGTATTTATTCAATACAAGTTGCAAGAAAAAAAATAACAGAATATAAGTACAAAATAATAAAAACACAAATCAATAACAATAAGAACCCAAATGTAAGAAGTACTCAACTTTTATTGAAAAGGTGCTCACTCAGCAAATTGTCGAACATCACAGAGATGTCGCGACGCTGATCTTCCGTGGGCACTGTATATTAAGAATGTATTTACAAAAGAAAAGCATTTATTTATGTTTATCCGTTATTTAGTATCCATAACACAAGTTCTTAATAATACTTATTTTGTAACTAAATAATTGGTGTAAGTGTCAGAAATATTTATTAACTAATTTAGGCTGCATGCCAAAGAGCGACATTGTGGTATAAAAAAAAATACTTTAACTTAATTGCCATTGTGATTATTCATATTTTTGCGTTACGTAAAAAGCTGCCATTTGTTTTGTGTTTTAAAAGAGAGCCTGTTTCTGTTTGAAGGTTGAAGGGAAATCCACAAATAGTAAGTTTCATCGTCGCGTGATCACATTTCGACGTTCCTAAGCCGCAGTGTATCTGCAATGTTGTATTTGAAACTGAAATTATGTAAAACTCGATGAGAAATACATACATACAATCAAGCCTGTTTCCTATATATTTATAGTAAATTTAAAGTAGATATGTAAGAAAAACCTGCAACCATTATTTGGGGCTAGATGTCGCCGTGTGAGATGTCAATGGATATTTATTAATCTAAATCCGTTTTCTGTTCCTTATCGCCTGATAGGTTTTTTTTTCTTTGAAATAGTAAAAATCTACTACAACACCTCGCCACCTATTGACGTGGGACCACTATTGACCACCTACGTGGGACCGATAATATAATTGACGAAATGTGGGCGTATAATATGCCTCTGCCTACCCCTTCGGGGAAACAGGCGTCAATGTATGTATGTATGTAAACATCTACTTCTATAAAAATCACAAGTTCGTTATGGACGGCCTGAGTAGGTCAGTGGGTTCGCGGGTCACTATCATTAAACAACAAACTGATTCGATTACTTATCTCTTTCATTACACATAAATAACACAACGTTACACAATCCTTTAGGGCTATACTACACTGGCGGTTCTATCGCCGCGGGAATCCGCTTCTAAGCCGCACTAGACTCAATTATATATGGACATTGTATGCTACTAACTACACTGCGCGGTTTCCTGCCGCGGTTTGCAGGCGGGAGAAATTCGACCACTGCATGCAGCGTCAAACCGCCGCTGTTTATCGCCGTTTAAAACTACACGGGTGATCTAATATTTGTCTTGTATGGGAATAGAACCCACGACCACAGGACTGGAGTGCGGATATACTCGCCACCACGCCATATCGCTCGTCATTTAATGTGGGAACTCCACTTGCAAGATTATCCGCTATTGCGTCATTCTGATTAACACTGGTTCCACCCAAACATTGCGGTTTACTTTATTTTTTTATAAGAGCTGAAAGGGCAGTTATCATTGGCGGATCAATGTTGAAATGAACACAAAACACAGCGGTAATCCGCGTCCCGTGTAGTTTGCTGGTTTGCGGGAGCTTTGTCGAGCGGATACCCGCGACGGGAGAACCGCCTGTGTAGTATAGCCCTTAGTGATTTTAGCGTGTTAGGTGCACATAGATCGATCTGATGCCATAGAACAAGTTCAAGTCTAGAAGAGACTATGTAATGCAAACCATACATACATAATATCCCGCCTGTTTCTCCAAAGGGGTAGGCCAAAGGGATATTATACGCCCACACTTCGCCAATTACATTGTTGGTCCCAGATATTAAATATATATATATATATTGTAATTGCGAAAATTAAATTTAAAGTAATAAAAATTTTGTTTTAAAAGTGATGTCATATTCCTGATTTTAAGATCGAGTCTTGTGAACCAAGACAAAAACTTTTAAGCCACTTGCATGCACTGGCTTCCCACCTTATCGTGTTAGTAACAATGAATTCTTAACCTATATTATTAAATATAAATAATTCATTAACTTACCAGAAAAAAAAACAATAAATTAATATTACTATAATAAAACACCTTCAGAAACGTAGGCTTTAGGAGTGCGGAGGGAGATGCTGAACCATCCAGTAACGCAGCATGGAGCTGTTCATAATTGGTACATAGGTTCATTTGTAACTAGAGAGTTTTTATTAAAGTGATTGTTGTCGCTACCGCTCATGTTTTAGACTGTCTGGGCCAGTACATAATTTATCGCACTTATTTTGGTTTCTTATCTGAGAGTTTTTTAATAATAAGTTAAGAAACACGTGGACTGGGTTTATTCCGTTTAGTAGCATCCTGGCCATTGTTACTCGTATTAATGTTTTTAATTCCCCACAAATTTGATAGATGCGCACGAGACTTTTTGTGTTAAGCTTTCTTGCTTTAACTAGAATAGCGATTTGGATAACAATTGGCACGACGTATGCACACTAAGTGAGTTAGTATGGGCTTCATTTTGGTCAAAATTAATTACAGTTCACTGGAAACATTATAGGTTGATGGGCGCTTAACTGACTTGAACATAAAGACAGATTGATTAACCCCTTACCAGGCAGTGGTCAATATATGACCACCATAAATTGAACCTTATGCGGTTATCTTAAGGTGGAAAACCAATTAATATTTTCAACGTGCTCTGCCTGTTAAAGGGTTAACTTTAGAAATTTTACAAGTTATGTTAAAAGTTTTCTCAACCAAATCGCTGCCTGTGCCCGATTTGCCATTTGTGGGTGGAGGCAGGTGTAATAATTCAAAATACATAGATGCATATAGGTCACATCTCTTCCCCCGAAGAAGAAAACAGAGGCATATTGTACGTCCACTTTTTACAAATGATATTGTTTGTCCACCTTAGTATGGGCCGAGGACTTTTATGATTGCCAGAGCGTCGTCCCATGACGGGCAGGTGCACCACTTGGAGGTGAGTTGTGGCTAGTGACTACTACAAACGCTGTGATAGAACTAACGGCATAACTTTTCTGAAGATACACGCGTTCTAAGATTTTTTCATTTATGTAAATGCAAGGTTTCTGTGACACTCTATGAACTCAGATACATAGCCTTATAAAGCCCCTGAATCTCCTAGTTTTCTCTAGTCTAGTCCAGTTGTTAAACAAAACAAATCATTTATCTGCAAAAATGTAACACCTACGCAGATGTAACATGTTTACTGGCTGAAATTAGATTAACCCTTCTAACTAATCGCTTCAGCTTATGAATTGGAGCACCGGCCAGGTTATCGGGTGTTTGCAGCGCGGTTCGGCAGGGGGCGCGTGCCAGGGGGCAGTTCACGACTCCAGATAGCGCACCGGTTACCACCAGATCGGCTATTACGCACGTCGATTGTATGTGTGTAGCTTATTTATAGGTTTTAGACCATTTTGATGAATGCATGTCATTTCCATTTTATCAATCAGCAAATTGCAACCTATAAGGTTGCAACCCGGTTAACGCTTGGATGATGATGCCAGCCAATTTATTTTTAAATTTTATACGTCATATTGACTGTCCTGCCTGATGGTAAGCAGTCGATGAAGTCCTAAAAAAACTAAAGCTCTTCATTTTGTGAAATAAGCACGGTACAAAGCGCACCCACTCATGACGGCCTGCTAAATGCCGTTTCACGCCCCGCTTAAAAGACCCAGGATCATAGGAAATAGGAAACACATGAGCCGGCAGCGAATTCCAGAGCTTCGACCAATTGGTCTTGCACAGAAACGACTTCCCAAATTTCTTGGTTCGAGTGCTAATAGTCTGTACAGTATGAGGAAGTATAGGCCTCCCGTAAAAAGCGCCACCCATCCGGTTCTCTGCAGAACTCATCCATCCGTTACCAGTTTGCTCCTTTCTTTCTTAAGTTATGAGATATGATCTTTAGATATTAGATATTGTTAATTTTAAGAACCACAGCGGTAAACTTAATATTTTATATCTTTAATTGTATTAGAGTTTAAGACATTATTTATTTAAAAAGCCGAAATGAGTTTTTTGAGGAGTTTTTTGTTTTCTTCATAATCACGTTGCCTTTTTGGAAGCCTCGTTAGAGTCACCGACAGACTGACAAATTTTGAGAAAAACCACAACAGACAGATAAACTCAAACCTCGACAAATTCTGACAAAGAATTCATTTCATTTTATTTCTTGATTATGGTACCGCTCATATCTCTTTCATTGTTGTTAAGAAAAAAAATTATGTAATTTTTTTTTGTGTATAAAAATTTGATGAATATAAATGAGCCTGTTGATCTTTAAGATAAAAAAGTATATTTTATTTTATTTATTATATTTTTATTCCAGCCACCTGTCTCAAGTCGTCAGTCCATCTTGTCGCAGGTCGTCCAACACTGCGTTTGCCCAAACGCCGTCTCCAGGTCTCCACTATAACACTAGTCGGCTTCATCGTCCGTCAGTATGTCTGGAGTCATGACCCGCCCACTTCTACTTCAGCGCAATATCGGTAATTAGTTCGCTTGTATGTGTGTATCTTATTTTTGTGGTTATGAATAATTCTTATGACAGCTATGTGTTTAGATTTAGGTACATTAAAAGATCTTATATAGTAAAAAAGTAACGTAACAAATGAGTGCATAAATTATTGACGAAGTGTTAATTTATAATGCCGATTTGGTTGCAGAAATAATGTGTCATAAAAATAAATGTATGCAGCATAACCTAACACATTAAAATTATTCTTTCCCTAACCCCCTGATTCCATCGAATATTAGATGGAAAATGAAGTCCTTTTAGAGAACCACTTTATAATAAGAATTCGTTTTTAAAGGATTTTAACGTCAAACATTCCACGTGCAGCAAAACATTGTAAATTTAAATACTATGTCACAAAAGGGATAAAAAGCAATTCATGATGTTGAAAACGCAAAAAGAAAATGGCCCATGAGGGGATCGAACCCGCGACCTTCGCGTTATTAGCACGACGCTCTAACCAACTGAGCTAATGGGCCGATATGCTACATGGTGAAATAGTGAGTATATTTATATCTACGTATGTTCTAATTAGTTTTTTGGTTATTTTATGGTTTTTTATCATTGTTATTGTTTGAAGAGAACTTGATACTTCACGAACGTGTGCCCCCGGATGTTTTTCATAATTAAAAATATTACTATCATATCCGATTTTAATTCAAAGCGGTGTAGGGCTTTATAGCTGCCAGTTCTAGTAATGTAAATGAAGTTTAGCGTAAATTTTAATGCAATTAGTTGCATATAAAATAATATTATAAAGACTCAAAGAATATTAAAAATATTAATCCTCATACAAATAACATATAAAAATCCGATGCAAAATGTTATAGTTAAATTCTAAATTATTTGGTAAAATTTTGTCATCTCAAAATTGTTTTTGTTTTTTTCTGGGTGTGTTATATGGATTTATGTCGCATGCCTAATGGAATAGTGACTTAACTCAAAAAGACGATTATACGACATAAGCATGCGATGTGTTCTCTAGTACCCAACGAACTTTATAGGCCCAAAAGCGCGGTGTGAGATGTCCTAGACAGTTTATTTTCTGACATTGCTTACACAATTATGGAATTATTGATAACTCTTTCTTTATAGTAATTATTAGAGTTTAAATTATTCTGCTCCTATCACCTTTTTTGCCATACATACATACAATTACGCCTGTTTTCCCGAAAGGGTAGACAGAGGCATACTATACGCCTATTGCCGCTTACCGGGAACTTTTATGTTGGCCAAAGCCGTTGACCGGCAGTTGCATCACTAGCAGGTAAGGTTAGCTTTACACACTTTTTTATAAATCTTTTCTTTATCTAAAGTCAAAAAATCAATGTAACCAATATACTATTATTTCATATATACCTAATACTACATACTATTTAACACATACTTTTTAATGTAACATAAGATTCATTGATATTCTGTGGGGTGTCGAAATGGTTTCTTCAAAGTCAAAGTCAAAATACTTTTTATTTCATAAACTATTACATAGTACTTGAAAACGTCAAAATTATAAAAAAATAACAAAAACAAATAAAATATAATTATACTAAAATCACGAAGCTTAGATTCACTTGCAACCAAATAATTTAAAAAAACAAAACATATTTAAGTGTAAGTGAATCTAAGTGCCAGTTCCGAGCCACCGCTCTGTAAGAAGAACTGGCAAGAAACTCACAGGCTATGCTCTTTTAAATTATCGATTGGTTAGTTACAATCTTCATTTGTCTGTGACGCTATACAATGCAACATAATATAACATAATAATAGGTTGGGGAAAAAGTCTTTTCGTATTTTTGTATGAAAAGTCAAGACATTTTTTTCAAAGTTTATTTACATTTATTTACAATATATATGTACCGTTTTGTTGAATAACTTTCTGCCATTTTGTGGGCAGAGACATTATCCCGTTACTGTAGAAACTTTGGGACTTCTGGTCAAAAAAACGGGACAAATAGTTTTGGCAGTCCTCTCTTGAGGTCAACCTTACAGAACCTAAAGAATTCTGCAGAGACCGAAACAGGTGAAAATCTGAAGGCGCAAGGTCAGGGCTATATGGTGGATGCACTAGGACCTCCCAGTCGAACTCTCTTAATTTTTGCTGAGTGGCTAAAGATGTGTGTGGTCTAGCGTTATCGTGATGAAAGACCACACCCTTCCTGTTGATCAATTCCGGCCGTTTTCTCTCGACTGCTTCCTTTAATCTCATCAGTTGCTGGCAGTAAAGATCAGAATCGATGGTTTTGCCGGGCGGTAAAAGCTCATAATAAACAATGCCCTTCCAATCCCACCATACACACAGCATCACCTTATTTCGTGTTAGGCCAGGTTTGGCCACAGTCTGTGAAGCCTGGCCAACTTTCGACCACGACCTTTTTCGCACGTTCTTGTCGTACGTGATCCACTTTTCATCGCCAGTTATCAATCTCTTCAAAAACGGCTCGGTTTCATTACGTCTCAATAATGAATCGCAAATGAGTACACGGTTCATTAAGTTTCTTTGAGTGAGCTCGTGTGGCACCCAAATATCGAGCTTTTTTGTATAACCAGCTTTCTTCAAATGGGTCAAAACTGTTTTGTGGTCAATTCCCAGTTCTTCAGCTACATCGTAACTACTAATATGCCGATCTTGCTCCACTCTTTCAAAAATGGCGTCCATTTTATTCGTAACAGGGCGACCAGAGCGAGGTGCATCTTTAACATCAAAATTTCCGGACTGAAAACGTTTTAACCAAATTTGTGCTACTCTTACTGACACTGCATCAGGTCCATAAACATCACAAATTTTTTCCACTGCTTGAGTTGCATTTTTGCCTTTTTTATAATAAAATTTTAAAATGTATCGAATTTCTTCATTAGATTCACTCATTTTTACGGAGAGAAAAACAAATGAAAAATAGCGGGACACAACTTTTTTTTATTTTTTTCTTTTCTTTATAATGGAACCTTTTTAATGTTACCAAAACCAGCCAGACACAAATAGTACAGTCAAAAAAAATTTATAATAAGTTTATACCTAAGTTATGCGAAAAGACTTTTTCCCCGACCTAATATATTCGCTTTTAACCCCTGACGCAAAAAGAGGGTTGATTGAAGTTGGACGTGTCTGTCTAACTGTGTGTATGTCTGTGGAAGGTGACCAATTAAGACACGGTTATTTTTTAATTGCATGTTTCTTTTAATGCTAAGTGACAGACAAGCCACATTACCACATCTTTTAACAACGTTCAATAACTCCTGTAGGTCAATACCCCGCGATTGAAATCCGTGAAATATGTTATTTGTTTAGTAGTGATAGGTAGTTAGTGTATCATATCTTTTCTACCACCTCCTACGTTACTGATTAAGCCGATGACATGTACCTAAATCATGCGTTACCAGCATGGCACACTGATGATAGATACTAAGTTTTTGAGAACTTTTACTTATAGTAAGGCATAAATTATAATGTTATCTGATTACTGCTACTGCTTTCAAGTACATAATTATTACTTGGAATAGTGTTACATTCTTGGAGTTTGTACACGAGCGATAGACAACGGTAGAAAAAGAGGGTGCATGTGAAAAAAAATTAAAAAAGATTTGTTCCATTTTCACACAAAGAAAAAGAATTGATACAGGAAACGTATATATAATAAAGCCATACTGATATTGTGGGTTTATTTTACCGATACCAAGCTAAATTTCAAGCAATTATTCATTCTTACAGCTTGTAGGGATGCGGTGTTACGTACATATTAATACAAATATGATTAAAGATACATAAATCAACTACTTATAATGCATTATTTTATCTCACACGCTTTAAATTTATATACATAATATCACGCCTGTTTCCTCGAAGGGGTAGGCAGAGGCATACTATACGCCCACACTGCGCCATTTATATTGTTGGTCCACGTAATTGGTGGCAAGCCTATTGCCGCTCTCCAGGCACTTTTATGTTCGCCAGAGCATTTATATACATTCGAACTCTCTTCACTGAATGTATGGTCATCTTAGTTTATTTAACATTATATAATTATGTACAAATAATGCTTGAATTATATTAATCCTTTTTGTGTCCTTTATACGTAAAATATAACCGAATCAGGCATGTCAAAAGCAATATAGGTTAATCTACCCTACATACTGTTTAGTAAAAATATATAATACCTTGTACCCAACTAGGTAACTTCACATGTGTTATATGATGTAGACTTAAATATCTCTAAATGTCTATTATATGAAAAAGAATAATCAGATTAAAAAAGCACAATTTTAGCGATCTCACATTTTCCGTCTGTTGTGGTTTTTTTCTCAAGATTTGTCAGTTATATGTTAGATTTCCTTGACGTCTTAGCCCTATAGACAATATAGTTTTTTTTTCTCTTATAACTAACTCGTTTAGAATATTTGCCAGTGTCAAGAAATATAAATACTTACATAATGTCACGCCTCTTTCCCGTAGGGGTAGGCAGAGATCACATCCTTAAAGTGATGTCTAAAAACCCACTATATTTACACATAAAAACTCTAGTTTGACTTTAGTTTTGAGAAAATAATCTCTGCGAAGCGTCTTTTCCGTCGTTGGCGCCAGAACTCCCCAAAATATAGTTTTTTTTAAATAATGGCTTTGTGCGTTTAGCACATTTAGCCAGTAAGATATAGGTATATTAGTAACATAATAATATAAATTATAGTAAATGAAAAAGAGTGGTGATAAAGATGACAAATGGTAAATGAGATGCCCTCCCCCTAAACCCCTTGAGACCTCAGTAAAGATGTGGGACTATACTGAGATCTCACATGGACTTCTTGAGAGAATTTGAAAAGTTATGTTGCACTGTTTTGTTTCATTTACAACACTCATATACGTTTACAAACACTTCCACCGTTAAATATTACACATTAATGTTCAAATTATCACAAATTTTAGAAATAAAACATGACGCTTCATTTTCCCACCAAGAAGTCCCATAATACAGTTAATTTAAATATGTTTTGTGTTTTTTTCAATCTTTGACATTACCTAATTCTAAGTAGAAGTAATGAAAATTATTTTGACGTTTTTTTTTAATATTCGATTTTGATTTTGGACCGCTATGCGGTATTTTTGATAAAATTTCGAAATGACTTTGTAAGAAAAATATTAAACTAAATGAATGAGTGAATGAGTATGAATACCAGTATATGAAAATAGTTACTATCTCTATTGTCAGTCATGCTTATATGCATTACTATAATAACCGTGAATTTTCAACGGTATCTTTTACTATGTATTTAATGTAAGAGTTAAGTTTGTTTGCACTTGCTTATATAATATTAAAATACCGTGACCCGGCTGGTAAAGCACTTATCAATATTGTTGACACTCTTATCTCACTGAAACATTTGCGTAAGCGAGCTAGACCAGTTCATCTAGAGCCCTAGTGCACTTGATACCGGCAATAGAAGGCAGATGAAAAGCGGCTAGTGGGCCATAGGTCTACTATAGATGGTTGGTTTTATCGTTAAACAAGTCAACGTCGTGGGCTCGTAGTGTAACAATGTTTAGTCGGTGGCGGACTGTCGCCGGCTACGGACCTGCCTAAAGGAGCTACTAAAATTTTCTTACAAAATTGTATGAAAAATATGAAGACATAATATTTAGGTTATTTATTTTAGCGGTATATTTGCTGATGTAATAGTCGGGTATATAGTAATATTTGAGAACAGTTGAGAAATATCATAGAAGCTACCACATTTCTGAGTCACGCCGCACTAGTGTGAAAGATAAAACGAAAGTTTATTTTTAGTTGTTAATAATTGTGAGTTCCAATTAGTATATCAATGTAGTCCAATTAACGTATTTACTCATTTGATAAAACTATGAGTTCTCACACAATACGCATAGTTACAAAAAGATAAAGGCAGACAATAAAATATCACGACGTAAATATGTGACTGCCCGTAATTCTATGATTGCAATGGCGCGGGACCGTATCTGAACAAAACAAAGCCACGCGGGCGTCGCGTGGCCGAGCGAACGATTTAAAAATAGAACGCACCGCGCAACCAAAACAAACATATCTTGAACTTCGCTGTTAGTTTAAATCCATTCAATAATCCGCTATTCTTAACACTAACGGAGTTCAAGATAATCTGGCTTATAACACTCAGTGCCTCGCCTCCATTCTTGAACCACACCCTGACTTAGCGCCGCGTTCCAAATTCAAAATTGTTGGCAAAGACGCAATTGGACTTTGTAGTCAGTCAGTTTTGGCGTCATTTTGTATTTGTTGATGCAAATAGTTTCCATTAAACTTTTTATTATTAATTTAATTTCTTATGGGCTTATGATATTGTCCCAAATATTATTTACATATACGTCAATATAGTTTATCGGTGACGATATCATTACCGAACGTAATTGAATGTACTTAGGGCTTAAGCAATTTATATCTTATCAAATATTTTTAAGTAGTTTTTAGTACTGCATACATTGTTGCGAAAATTCTTATGCAGTAACAAGTAGGTATATGAGTAGGTCCTTATATATATATGCAACACAATAAACAAAAGAAGGTAGCACTTGTGAGTATTATACAATATTTCAAATGTTATTTATAATTTCAATAAACACTTAAAGTCAATTTTTAACTTACACCTTGTAAAATAAAATAATTCTTTAAAATAATAGCTTTTTTCTTTTAAATAATGGCTTCGTGCGTTTAGCACATTTAGCCAGTGCTAAATTAAAGATATGTTAATAATGTTTGATACATAGTAAATGAGAATAAGTGGTGAAAAAGATGATAAATGAGATGCCCTCCCCAAAAGCCCTTGAGTCCTCAGTAAAGATGTGGGCTATACTGAGATCTAATATGGACTTCTTGAGACAATGTGAAAAGTGATGTTGCACTGTTTTGTTTCATTTACCAACACTCATGTTCATTCAAAAACACTTAACGGTTAAATCTACCGTTTTTACACATTAACGTTAGACATATCACAAATTTCAGAAAATAAAACAAAACTGCGTACATTACTCTTCACTTTTCCGCCAAGAAGTCCTTATGGCCCTTTGAATTTAAGAATA
The DNA here is from genome assembly GCA_949126915.1 of Musotima nitidalis. Classification (NCBI taxonomy): domain Eukaryota; kingdom Metazoa; phylum Arthropoda; class Insecta; order Lepidoptera; family Crambidae; genus Musotima; species Musotima nitidalis. Next base: position 3,212,318 of record OX421415.1, on the reverse strand, counting down.
CGTTTTTTTTAATTAGTGTTACTATTACTATAATTACCTCTTTTGATGTAAGTATACTAGTGTATAAACAACAGAGGTTTGTCGCAATGTCAAAGAGTTACATAATCTTGCGTTTGTTTCAAATATTCGCTTACATTAATAACGGTACAAAAATACTAGTACAAAGAATGAAAGTGCATACTGCCTCGCTCCATCTCCTGTACCTAAATTATAATAGTTGTAGGAAGTAGGATTGTAATAGGCTTCTTGGCGGGAAAGTGAAGCGTCATGTCCGCAGTTTTGTTTTATTTTCTGAAATTTGTGATATTTCTAACATTAATGTGTAATAACGGTGGATTATTAACCTTTAAGTGTTTGTGAACATATATAAGTGTTGGTAAATCAAACAAAACAGTGCAACATCACTTTTCAAATTTTCTCTCAAGGAGTCCATGTGAGATCTCAGTATAGTCCCACATCTTTACTGAGGACTCAAGGGCCTTAGGGGAGGGTATCTCATTTACCATTTATCATCTTAATCACCACTCATTCTCATTTTCTATGAATTATATATTATTAATATATCACTTACTTGACACTGGCTAAATGTGCTAGACGCACGAAGCCATTATTTAAAATAAAGAAAGAAAGGATTGTAATATGCTACGCGATTATAGTTCTACAATTATATTTAGCCTAGTGAGAATTAGTAATAGTTGAGATAAATCTGAGCTAAATTGGTGTCAGAATTCATTATTTATTTACTAAGCGACCGTACGATACTTCTCGAATAGCTTTGGCAAGTACTGCGCCGTTTTCCTCCAGACTTTGTACCAATCATAATAATATGTTCTAGGAAGTAAACATTGAAAACGATTCTATAAATTTACTCCCACATACTGAAAATTTGTTTATGTATGAGTTTTAGATGTAATATATTATTATCGATGACCGATATTGCGTGGAGGCAATTATACTCGCACTCCGCTTCTGAGGTCGTAGGTTCGATTCCCACACAGGACAAATCTTTGTGTGCTTTAACATGAATATTGGTTCTGGTCTGGGTGTTTTTCTATGTATTATAAGTATGTTTTTACAAAAAAAAACATATGTATGAATTATATATTCGATATTTAGTATTCATAACACAAGTTAATAATTCACCATAACAATTGTCAGGAAATATTTATTTATCTTATAATTTTTTTATTTCTTATATTAGATACAGCATGGAGCTCTCTGAAATGTGTGATACGATTTATAAATGGTTGAGAATGGTCAATGCGTAAGACATGCATGCCTCTGGTATGACTATGGTACCGGCCAAGACAAGTGCTACCCCTTCACGGGGAGTCTTAAGAGCCGACGAAGAGAAAACGAAAAAGGGATGATGGGCAGCGGATCATCCTGCGTACTGGCTCGAACTGCGATCACCAACCGCCTGCCCAGTGTGATGATTATGGGCAGATACCCCCAATATAATCTGGGGAGGCTGATGTTCAGCAGTGGACTTCATACGGCTGATATGATGCTGAAGATGATAGGCTACGGTGACCACTTTCCTTCAGGTAGGCCGCATGCATCATGAGGTATAAAAAAACCATTATGTAAACCACATGTCCAAGCCATGTAAGCCAGGAGTCCACTGGGCCCCAACTGATTTACATGCCGATTGATCTGAGGCCGCCTGCATTTCCCGTCATTCCCACGCCTCGTGAAACTCTTTATCATATAGGTAAGTATAGTAGCAGTATAAATTATATAAGACATTCTTTATCCACTTATCCGATGTAATTATTCATTTTTTTATTGTAAATGGATTTAATTGAGACACATAAATGCCATGTTTACGGCTTGACACACTGGTGCTTTATGATATTTAGTATAAAAATAGATGAAACCTTCGAAACAGGCGATTCCCAGTAGAAAATTATTCGAACAGTTAGATTATGATTTGGGTTTATATGTAGCTAGAAGACGACGTGTGATATGTCCGACGATATATTATCATCAATAAGCCCAACGGCAAGCAACCTCGAAAATTTAGCACACTGCTGACAAGCATAACAGAGTATCTGCATAACAGGTTGCCAGTGGGCGCGCCGTGCACGCGTGCGATGCGTGCGCGTGACGTCAGCGCGCGTCACGCGGCGTCAAAACAACGTCGCCTTGGGAACGAGCACGCGAAACGCGACCGTATTGCTTCAGCAATAAAGCGCTCATGATGTTACATTGTGCAATTACTCCTGTAGTTTTCCATTCACTTTGCGTAAGTGCATGATGGTTTAGGTTGTAGATTTTGGTGCACATTTTTTTTGTCAAATTGGTTGTATGTTATCGTAATTACTTTAAACAAGTATTTAAATAATAAATTATCTAACATTAGACAATCCGACTAATAATACTTACTATTCTTAAATAGTTATCATTCAGACTTGTTTTTTGGATATTAAATAAGAGATAAACACACAAATATACTCTTTATTTTCATATGCACGCAAACAAATGTGTTTAATGTGAGAGAATCGGCTTCACACCCACAAGGAGCGGAGTGCAAGTATATCGGTCGTCAAACAAGTGGGTAGTTTATTATTTGAATTCCTTGTGTGTGGTAGTAATATTTTTGTATAAAAGAATAATAATATTTTATATATTACACATACAGCCTTACATAACTGTGGTAACGAAATGGCACCGAGACGCCAGTATTCCGTACAAGCCTTCGATCAGTTGTATTAGTGATCGAAGGTACTAGCCTAAGATCTAGTATAAGGTATCAAGAGTATTTTATTGTACAAAATAAGTGGTACAAACAAATAAGAATTACAAGCATGTTATTGTCATGCTTTATTTTTACACAACGAGTTGAAATATTAACCGCATTTGTATTGTTGATGTAATGATGAGTCGGTCAGGAATGTTATGAAGGTAATTGGAATGCAATAGTGTGTTGTTGTAATATAACTACTGTTTATGTGATGTGTGTCTTACAAACATATTTCAAAATGAATAAAATCTATAAATTAAAAGTACATTGCAGAATATAAGTAGTGATAAACTAGAAAACATTACTATGATGTCCAGAGTACTACAGACCGACTTATTAATGTATACATATATTTTTTTATTTCTTTTCATTAACACATAATTAACATATATGTACAGATATTGTTCACTACAAAAACAACATATAACATGTGTAGTATTATATAGCTACTGTTTATATGACAATTGTATAAAGGTATTCAAATTTAAAAATTAAAGCAACAAAAGTCAACACGTTTCCAGTTTATTGCAGAGTATAAGTTATATGTAATAAGGACCATGACACACAGACAGACGAACTTGTTATTTCTCTTTTTCTACCTCATCATCTATAATTGGCCTAACAGCGAACGGTTTCATAGACTGAGAGCTATATTTTGCAATGCTTTATATTTTTTTTATTCTGTCGCTACTTAAACACTCTCAATTTTTGGGTGCCAATTAAAAATTACGAGTTCCCGGAAATTTCTACTCGATACTTCGATATCGATAAAATAAAAATAAAATATACTTTATTGTCTTTAAAAGAAACATGATCATTTAGATTCGGTAAACATTCACAAAATTGAAATTCGATATATTTTCTTAACAACAATGAAAGAGATATGAGCGGTAACATAATAAAAAAATTGGTTGCCTGTAAAGTCGGTATACGGGCGAAAGTTTTACGTGACAACGACTTTGAGTGGTATAATAATTTTAATGTGAATATTCATTCGTATAGTAGGAAGAAGGATGAAATAATAGTAACAATTTAAAACATTAATTTATACAAAGAATTATATTTAAAACATTAATTTATACAAAGAATAAGAAGAAGAAGTCTGTCTCTCTCGCTCTTAGGCGGGCTAACCATGCCCGAGTGGAAGGGACGCGTGCCTCTCACTCGCTCTCATTGTGAACGCATAACGTGAGCGGAGCGTAACGCAGTTTCTTGAAGTGTCACCCGGCAAACCAATTTATAAGACGTTGTCACGTCAAAAATAAAAGCAAATGGGTTCTTTGTCAGAATTTGTCAAGGTTTGTCAGTTTATCCGTATGCTGTGGTTTTTCTCAAGATTTGTCGGATCTGTAATCTGAAATCTGACTACTTCCTTAATAATCTCTGTTTTTAACACATTGTGCAGGTTCAACCTCAAATTGCCAGATCACGCCAAGATCGAACAGGCGGACGTGAACGACTGTTTTTGTCGCTATTTTGTTAGCTAACTATAAAAATTACAATTCTCGTCAACGCCCAGTCGTTTAGATAACAATATAAAAACTCGAACGTAAATACGTGCCTTTGGTATGTTTGTATGAAACGGAGCGTGTTATCAGGCCAGAACAACGCTATATAAGCCCGGCGCGCTTATTTTCCGCGCTCATTGCGGATTGCATGAGCACACTGAAAACATCTGACCAAACATACACATATACATAACAATACACATTAAACAAACACACACATAGTATAACTAACATTGCTTACACGTTAAACACATACAACTTTTGTGAATGACTAACCCTGTCGAATATTTTAAACTTTTTACAAAGTTGTAAGGCACTTACATCGTTTTTGTGTGAAATTGATTATCGTTGTATGAATCACTAATCGGTCTATCCCAAGGTGAATATCGATTAGAATCAATTAGATAACAACGTAAACAAACTTACTATTTTCATTTTAATTGGATTTTCCTACAGTTAATTGAATATAATTGAATTATTATAGTAAAATTACCTACTTCCGAGACCATTGACTCGTCTTGTAATTAATTGCAATTATTATTCAACAATCTGTTTAACAATTTCAGCAAAATCCAGTTCTATATAATTTCCCAGGTCATGGTTCAGTGTAAACAAATGTAAATTAATTATTTCGTATATTTTGTTACTAAATTTACATTTACAAAAGCGTATATAAATTAATATTATGAATAAGAACCAGTCATTTCCTGTTAGTAGGTAGTTATTTGATATGGATTCACTCGTCAGAGTATTTGCCAGATTCGAGTTACTTGTTAAATCAAGTAATAAGCATACCTAAACTCAACATTTTGCAGCGTTTTCGCATTGAGTCAAGTAAAGTCTGTTCTCAGTAAAGTAGGTACCTCGTGAAGACATTTAAGAGAGGCTGCTATGGAGCTGTGTAATCACAATTTCAGTGACATTGCACTTTCTACACTTGTGTACGATTTTTTTGTGCTGCGGGGGCCGGTGGCCCATGCTGTCTAACCATGGACCCTCCGAGAAGTCAGCTTCACACGCACGCACAAGGAGGTAGGAGGGGCGCGTCCACTGCGTCTCTCTGAGGAGGTCCTCCCGGTTTTGGTCCGGGGGACGTTGGCCGCGGGCGGGGTGTCAGAGCTGCAACGCCTGCAACCCAGGTACTGGCCCCCGCCTCTTTCTCAACAAGCGGTGGGCGTCGTCGGAAGATTTTTAGTGGGTATAACTGCTGGCGGTCGCGTCTGCGGGTTGTAGTACCACACACCTCTCTCGGTTCCCCTTTGGCCGGGAGACAGTGCGTAAATGCATTTTGCTACCGACGTAAATAAAAAAAAAAGGTGCTGGTAGGATCCCTATACACCCCATTTTGTGTATAAATGGTGGATTTTCAAACATTATGTGTAAAATAACAAACTGTATAAATCGTCGAATTGACACTAGTTTCAGCATTAGGCCTTGATGTGCCATTTACCGCGTTGGCGCCAAAACTCTTCCTATGTTAAATTGAATATGAGCCGTATTTCATGGATATACATTTCTCGTTGCCTCTTTGGAAGACTCGTTGAGTTACCGACAGACTGACTGACGGACAATCCCCTTTAGAATCATGACAGGCTGACTCACATATCTCCCTGATAAGAGTCACCGACAGACTGACAAATATTGAGAAAAACCACAACAGACAGATATAAACTGGCAAACCTTGACAAATTCTGACAAAGATTTGAACATTTGCTTTTATTTCTTTATTATGGTACCGCTCATATCTCTTTCATTGTTGTTGAAAAAAAATAAGAATTTCCATTTTGTGTGTGAATATTTGACGAAAATGATTATGTTGATCTTAAAAACAATAAAGTATATTTTATTTTATAAGCAACAATGTACAGTGACCAATTACACGGATTATCACGAATTGTGAAAAAAGAAAATGGTCACTGGCAAAGTGGAAGAAAAAAGACCTAGAGGCAGAATATTCAGATCCCTTCCACCCTCAATACTTCTTACGCGATGCTCAGCACTCAGCAGCAGACAGAAACAGATGGCGAAGAGAGATTCGCAGTGTTTTCACTAGGTGATCACAAGCCTCAACATTAAGGAAAACGACGCAAGGAGGCGAAATCCAGCGCATGTTACTCACTTGTGTGAGTGAGTTTCTATTAACCATTCACCATCTCCATTCCATCCCATTAAAGTCCCACTAATGACTTAGAATTCCGGCCTAGAATAGTGCCATCCTCTCTCTCAATAGGCAGCAGCGTCATTCAGAGTACTGGCTTAAAAATAAAAAAAAAACATATTGTTTTTTTCATTTATTCAAGTTAAGCTCAATAGAGCTCCTATGAAGGTCAAAATTTTTCACTGCGGGCGGGAGCTTGATCGTAATAGAACAGGCAAGAAAATCGTCAAGTTTGGTTTTTTCACCCGCCAGTTACAAATGTACATAAACTACGTTTGAACTGCGATCACTAACCCGCCTGCCCAGCGTGGTGATTATGGGCAAATACCCCCTGTAGAATGTAATCTTTGGGGAGGCCAATGTTAAGCAGTGGACTTTAGAAGACTGACATGATGAATGACAGCACATGAAAAATTAATAATATTTAGTTTTCAAAACGTATAATTCAGCTTTATTTATTTGAGGTATAGTTTTATTTTGTCGAACACTAATTGTGAATACTAATTTACTGTTGACATTTGAACCCATAACATTACAAGCTGCAATATTAACAGCATTATAAAAAGCAAAAAATATGCCTACGGTTCAGTTGAAAACAATTGAAATTCATTATCAATTTCAAATAATTACAGAAAGATTTTTATGTCGGAATACGGATTAGGATCCTAAGCAGTTCAGTTTCTGTTTTATCATGTTTTAACAACATTATCAAGCCTTGCGTAAGATTTAATCATTATCATCATCATCATCATCTCAGTCCATTAACGTCCCACTACCGAGCACGAGCCTCCTCCCACATACCAAGATGCGAGGGTATTGGGTCATACAGCATACTCCACCACGCTGACCCAGTACGGATAGGCGAAACATTACGTTTTTGGTAAACATGTAACGTTTGGTATTTAATGAATTTTAATGAGGAGTTTCGATACTGTTTTGTTTCTTAATTATTCATATTGTATGTTAATCAAAGCGCTCGTAGCTCTGCGGTGCTCGGTGATCGGAAACGATCACGGAAGTACAGCAGAGTTTACAGAGGTCAGTCCTTGGATGGGTGACCGTTTGTGTGTGTGTTTTGATTTGATATCGAGCGTTTCTGTGCTTCGGGAGGCACGTTAAGCCATTGGTCCCGGTTATCACTAAATGTGGTAGTCGTTAAGCCATATAAGAGGCCTAATTTGCGGCTTGATAAATTCTAACAGCAGGACGCCATACACCTGCCTCCGCCAATCCGCACTGGATCAGCGTGGTGGAGTATGACCCAATACCCTCACACTTTGATATGTAAAAGGAGGCTCGTGCTCAGTAGTGGGACGTTTAATGGGCTGTGATGATGATGATGTTAATTATTTATATAGGTATTTTTTATAATTTATCAGGTATGCTGACTTTACTTTATAAACATCATGTGATTTAATGGGCCTAAAACTAAGGCTTAGGCCGATTCTTGATCTAAGTTAGTCCCTCCTCTTTTTCGAGTTTAGAACTAAAATAATAACAAGGTTGAAACCATTAATAATTACTAAAATCTTTTATTATCAAGTTTATGGCACAGACAAAAAAACAGATAAAAATAGACTATTCAAAACTAAAAGAAGGTGGACGTAAGTCTAAGAGATATCTTCTAGACACAGTCACAACCACCACTGCTACCAACCACATCACTTTACTTAATTTCTAACGTCCAATATGAATAACCTATCCATAAATGCGAGTCGAAACCAATCTATACTATATATTAAGAGGATAACTTTTTTGTTTGTAATGAATAGGCTCAAAATCCACGATTAACATAGACAAAATTTAATTTTGAAAAAAAAATGAGTTCCTTAAGATATTTGGCTTTTTCGGACACAAAGTGTTGAAATCAACATGAAAAGTTACTCATTTTGCATACGCTGCCTAAACTACAAAAGATAGAACCTCAAAATTACAAATTAAATGTAGATCCTATAAATATCTACAAAAAAGTCCGCGACTCACTAATGAGGCACAACAATAATTTTTTACATTTTACTTGAAAAAAGGTTTAATTTGTCTGTCGCAGATAGCTAAATTATAGATTGGTTATTAATTTCAGGCGTACGGTGGCGAAAGACAGTAAACAAGAGAATTTAAATAATATCTGTAGCTTGAATTAAGTCTGTTACCAAAATTACTTGTCAATGAGCAATAAAAAATATAGAGGAGCTTAAGTACGGCGGCGCCTTGGGATCTCCCCAGAGGAAAATCCCGTAGTAACAGCTTAAATCATTAAAAAAGCTAATATAAAACCCACCTTGTTTTTGTTGAAATTACTGTGTTTACTAACTAGCCGCACAGTATAGGAGAGATACAGAAGTTCAATTCATATAAAGCGAGCTTTGATCTTTGTACCAGGGATTTCCAATACCCAAACTCTTAACGTATTTTTAAAATAGAATGTTATGCTAAAATACGACCGCTTATCTTATTCCGAAAAGTATGATATTATTAACGATAGATACAGATACAATTTAAATTTGTTTTGATTTACATGTCAGTTAACTAAAAAAGCTAGTACAAAAGTACCTTAAGCCCAAAAACTGAGCTCATGAAAAGGTTAATCAGTATGAGTTAAGCGAAACTGAGTGCCATGATCGCAACTAGTGGAAGATTGTAAACCCTGCCTACCCCGAAACTTTACAATAACTAAAATGAGCCTCTGCCTACCCCTTCGAGGAAACAGGCGTGAATGTTCGTAAAATAAACATACGATGACGGTGAACATTCTTAATTACCAACGTATCTACATACATACATTCACGCCTGTTTCCCCGAAGGTGTAGGCAGAGGCATATTATACGCCCACACTTCGCCAATTACATAGTTGGTCCCACGTAATAGGTGGCGAGCCTATTAGCTTGTCGGGCACTGTTATGTTCGCCAGAGCCTCGTCCGTTGATCAGCAGGTGCACCACTTGCAGGTGAGGTTGGCTTGGGCTCCTTAGATGTTAGGAGGATCCCTATACACTAATACATCAATAAGACGATGGATAAATATATGACATACTTCTTATTGTAAATACATGATACTCATGACAGACTGAGCAAGACCCAAGCAAGCACCTGCAAAGCAAGACCCTGATTGTGTCCTTAACTCAAACACCACATGAACCTCCATATGAACCTCTGCATAACGATTACTCTGTTATATCTATAAATCCAAAGTTCGTTCTTATCCCTGCAAACGTTTTTTTGAATGACGTCAATGTTTAGCCTTAGATGTGTTTATAAATAGACGAATCAAAATACCGAAATAAAACAAGCAGTCGCTATATTGATGATGTTAGGAGCGAGATCTGCGGTCGAAGTACAAGTTTCTATTTCTGGTTATACTCGTGGCATGTGTCAATATGTCTTTAAATTTGAATTTCGAATGAGTAAGAGAACTGAGATTTTTTTATGCGACAGATTTTTTTCATTTCAGGTGTATAGGGATCCTACCAAGACCTTTTTTTTTTTTTTTATAGTGGTAAATGCCTTTACGCATACTTTGCGCCGCAGGGACAGCACAAAGCTATGTCGGGCTCCCCGGCCGAGATGATAGTGGCCGGGACTACCGACTAAACCCCACTGTTTCCTGCCCAACGTAAGGTGCCAAGAAGGTGACAGAAAGACCTTATCCTCCTGTAGCACCACGCCAGTCCGTTTCACAGACCCGTCATCTATTTCGTCAACCCATAGTTGACCACCCCATGGTGGCAGCACACCAGGAAACGTGTGTGCCGCCTCCTACTCCTTCGGGATACGGAAAAGTGCGAGTAAAATATTCCCTGACCTTTTACCAGCACGCCCGGCTATGATGTTAGCGCCCCGGCATAAGGCCGCCGGCGCTGCCCTCTCCTTCGACGTCTAGACGTCTAAGGGACGCTGTTGGGCTCTCCTCCCTAACGCGCTCTTCCGCCTCTTTTGCGCCCATAACCGTCTCACAGAAACGGTGCACCGCCACCCACGACCTTTCGTCGCCAACCAGGATCCTACCAAGACCTGAGGAGACCCAGCCAACCTCACCTGCAAGTGATATCGTGATTAAGTAAGACACAATCCTATTTATAATACTAGCATGATAGGCTTTTCTAAGGGAAAGTTATATTTATCATTCGTTACAATGTCATCTCTTTTAAAGATAAGTACAAAATTCTACTGACCTGCTTATTGTCTTAAGGGACTATCTAAACTATGTAACATAATTAGAACATTTGTTTCTTATTTCCTCACCTGCAAGTCACCTGCCGATCAACGGACGAGGCTCTGGCGAACATAACAGTGCCCGGTAAGCGGCAATAGGCTCGCCACCATTTACGTGGGACCAACTTTATAATTGGCGAAGTGTGAGCGTATAATATGCTTCTGCCTACCCCTTCGGGGAGACAGGTGTGAATGTATGTATTAGGTCGGGGAAAAAGTCTTTTCGCATAACGTAGGTATAAACTTATTATAAAATTTTTTTGACTGTACTATTTGTGTCTGGCTGGTTTTGGTAACATTAAAAAGGTTCCATTATAAAGAAAAGAAAAAAATAAAAAAAAGTTGTTTCCCGCTATTTTTCATTTGTTTTTCTCTCCGTAAAAATGAGTGAATCTAATGAAGAAATTCGATACATTTTAAAATTTTATTATAAAAAAGGCAAAAATGCAACTCAAGCAGTGAAAAAAAATTGTGATGTTTATGGACCTGATGCAGTGTCAGAAAGAGAAGCACAAATTTGGTTCAAACGTTTTCAGTCCGGAAATTTTGATGTTAAAGATGCACCTCGCTCTGGTCGCCCTGTTACGAATAAAATGGACGCCATTTTTGAAAGAGTGGAGCAAGATCGGCATATTAGTAGTTATGATGTAGCTGAAGAACTGGGAATTGACCACAAAACAGTTTTGACCCATTTGAAGAAAGCTGGCTATACAAAAAAGCTCGATATTTGGGTGCCACACGAGCTCACTCAAAGAAACTTAATGAACCGTGTACTCATTTGCGATTCATTATTGAGACGTAATGAAACCGAGCCGTTTTTGAAGAGATTGATAACTGGCGATGAAAAGTGGATCACGTACGACAAGAACGTGCGAAAAAGGTCGTGGTCGAAAGTTGGCCAGGCTTCACAGACTGTGGCCAAACCTGGCCTAACACCATTGTTTATTATGAGCTTTTACCGCCCGGCAAAACCATCGATTCTGATCTTTACTGCCAGCAACTGATGAGATTAAAGGAAGCAGTCGAGAGAAAACGGCCGGAATTGATCAACAGGAAGGGTGTGGTCTTTCATCACGATAACGCTAGACCACACACATCTTTAGCCACTCAGCAAAAATTAAGAGAGTTCGACTGGGAGGTCCTAGTGCATCCACCATATAGCCCTGACCTTGCGCCTTCAGATTTTCACCTGTTTCGGTCTCTGCAGAATTCTTTAGGTTCTGTAAGGTTGACCTCAAGAGAGGACTGCCAAAACTATTTGTGCCGTTTTTTTGATCAGAAGTCCCAAAGTTTCTATAGTAACGGGATAATGTCTCTGCCCACAAAATGGCAGAAAGTTATTCAACAAAACGGTACATATATATTGTAAATAAATGTAAATAAACTTTGAAAAAAATGTCTTGACTTTTCATACAAAAATACGAAAAGACTTTTTCCCCAACCTATTATTTTTTATTTTAGACCTATAGCTCTGGTTTTACGTACTTACATACTTTTAAGCCTGTCATCCCGAAAGGGTAGGCAGTGTGAGATCTTAGGAGCCCAAGTCAACCTCACCTGCAAGTTGTGCACCTGCTGATCAACAGACGAGACCAGAAAACATAAAAGTTCCCGGTAAAAGGCAATAGGCCCGCTTCCTCTTCCGCTCCGCGGCCACCTATTAGGTGGGACCAATATTGTTATTGGCAAAATGTAAGTTTAATTTTTCTCTGCCTACCCCTTCGTGTGAACAGGCTTGAACGTATCTATGAACTATAATTTCTAAGTTACTACAAAAAAAAGTCGAAATCCGGATTACACGAATATGTACTCATTTCTACATCCATCAAATATAAGATTAAAGGACAATTAAAATTTTTATTCAGATCTCTATACGTTATTCTTATGTGTTTTCATTCCCGCGTGAACTATGTCTAGTTTTGTAAAAATACTTTCGTCTTGAAAGCTCGGTGTGCAATATTTACCGCTTACACAATATACTTATTTTCAAAATCGACTGGTTATACTTGAAAACCTGTACTACAAATAGCGGCGACTTTTTAGGCATAAGACTTTAAAAACAATAACATGGTTTCGTGCAAAACAAAAACAAGGTATTTGTACAAGGTTGAATAATTTCCCTGCAGTCCCTTCAACAATGGCCCTGTATGATGTCATGATATACTTATTGAAGGTCGAAAAACATTATTGCATACTTTGACGAATAAATACGCGTGGTGCTATTGTTTTCATAAATACTTAATTATGTTGACATTATTACTGTTTTGACTTCTTGGCGGGAAAGTAAAGCGTAATGTCTGCAGTCTTGTTTTATTTTCTAAAATTTGTGATATTTTGAACATTAATATGTAATAACGGTGGATTATTAACCGTTAAGTGTTTGTGAACGTAAATGAGTGTTGGTAAATGAAACAAAACAGTGCCACATCACTTTTCAAATTCTCTCAAGAAGTCCATGTGAGATCTCAGTATAGTCCCACATCTTTACTGAGGGCTCAAGTGGTTTAAGGGAGGGCATCTCATTTACCATTTATCATCTTTATCACCACTCAACCTATTTTACTTTGATTTATATATTATTGATATATCTCGTAAACTAGACACTGGCTAAATGTGCTAAACGCACGAAGCCATTATTTAATAGAAAAAAAAATACTGTTGTTGCGGGACTGTTCAAAAGGGTTATTGCGGCCTGGGGCAGCAAGCTCATAAGTCAACAGAAGTCTGACACACCCTCTCGTTTTTTTTTTAAATATGACACGTAATAAGGACTACATCCTGCTTGATGGTAAGCAGTCGATGCAGTCGAATAAAAAATGAAAGCGCTTCATAACGTGAAATAAGCACGGTATAAAGCGCATCCACTTATGACTAAAATGCTGTTTCACGCCCCGCTTAAAAGACCCGGGATCATAGGAAATAGGAAACACATGAGCCGGCAGCAAATTCCAGAGCTTATAGCGAACCCATAGCGGAAGACGGTCATTTGTTGATTTTCCATACGGACATAAAAATATTGTTACTGTCGTAATAGAAGCGGTACCTCAGAACTAGGCGTCCATAGACTGTTCCTGTTAGTGCGGCTTTAACGAATCATCATCATGCTGGTGCGCCGCAACACAAGAAGACACATAATACTAATAAAAAATAAGTTATTTAGCCATCTAGCGTGAATTTTTTTTGTTTTACGTCGGTTACAAAATGCGTTTACGCACTACCTTCCGGCCAAAGGGGGACCGAAAGGGGGTGTGGGACTCACCACCGGCAGACGCGACTGCCAGCAGTAATATCCACTAAAAATCTTCCGACGACGCCCGCCGCTTGTTGAGAAAGAGGCGGGGGCAGTACCTGGGTTGCAGCTTCTGACACCCCTCCTGCGGCCAACGTCCCCCGGACCAAAACCGGGAGGACCTCCTCAGAGAGGCGCAGTGGATGAGCCCCTCCTACCTCCTTGTGCGACCATAGCGTGTGTGGCCGACTTCTCGGAGGGTCTGTCGTTAGACAGCAAGAGCCCCCTGCCCCCACTGCCTAAGTCCCTTCTGGCGCTGCTTGACGGGCCCTCCTAGCCCGCCCGCTGCGCCCTCCACAGGTCCCTCTAAGTTTCTCCCCCGGTAGTCAGTACTAAGGGCACCTAGAGTCGTCGGTCTCTGGGTGTTACCTTTTCCCTGGCGCCACCTGCGCCCTACCGGGAGGTACTCAGCCCCCCCACCACGACAAGGTGGAGACCAGTCGGGGAGGATATAGCGTGAATATACAGGAACAATGTCGAACACTTTTTTCAATGTTATGTGATAATATCGTCGTTGTTCTGGGAAGACCAAGTAAATAACTTTTTTCTAAAAAATGAGTTAACACAAATAATCGACTTAGTTTTTCATGCTCTTTGTCTGCGAAATACAATAGCATGATATCGAAACCCAACAAACTTCAGAAATCCAATGAAATTACGGCTCTAATATATTTATTCAGATTAATTTAAAAATCGATTTCGACTACTTAAAAACAACCAAGAAGAACATATGAATTTGACACTTATTTTCAAGCCACCCGCCCGTTTTTTATTTTTATAACTCCTTTCTTTCTTTACTTTAAATAATGGCTTCGTGCGTCTAGCACATTTAGCCAGTGTCAAGTTAGAGATATATTAATATCATATAAATTATAGTAAATGAGAATGAGTGGTGATAAAGATGATAAATGGTAAATGAGATCCCCTCCCCGTAAACCCCTTGAGTCCTCAGTAAAGATGTGGGACTATACTGAGATCTCACATGGACTCCTTGAGAGAAAATTTGAAAAGTGATGTTGCACTGTTTTGTTTGATTCACCAACACTCATGTATGTTCACAAACACTTTACGGTTAATAATCCACCGTTATTACTCATTAATGTTAGAATTATCACAAATTTTAGAAAATAAAACATAACTGCAGACATGACGCTTCACTTTCCCGCCAAGAAGTCCTTTATAACTCCTAGTGACATCTTTATTAAATTTATTAAACAATTCGATTTGATATTTGTTGCTGCGTTCAGAAATTAGTGCTAAAGAGGTGTACACACCAGAGGGCGGAAATGGCTTTAAGACATCGTGGTTCGTGAAGATTTTTTAACTTCCCATGTCTTGTCCGAAACGTTTCCTAGACGACATTTAAGGGAATATTCAATTAGGCCACCGCTCACCAATTGACACCTAGAGCTGGTCTCAATGCTAAAAGAAACTTTGGTACAATGATATAGAACCTTTTTGAATTGTTGCAGTAAGGTTTCTTCCGCAAAATTAGAGGAAATTAATTATAAATACTAAAAAAATCTAAAACTTTTAAAATAAAAAAACTGAAGTGAACCAACATAGCAGCTATGAAATCTTTGCAACAAGCCTTCGCCATAATGTTTATGAATATTTTCATTCTGCATCGTTTTCTCATCATCTAAGTCGCAAAATGTGTTGGTAAGCGCATAACTCAACAACGCATGGACCAATTTGGACAACTTTAGTTTTTAAATGTTCGTTGAAGTTCGAGAAAAATTCGAATAATTGCCGGAAAACCCTTAAAAACAACCTTTTTCGTTTTCTTTTCTAACTAAAACGTAGTCAATTTGAGCTTTATTGCTATTGTATAAAGTGAATATAAAATTACAAGCACTCACTGTTGTCTAAGCAATGTAGGTGTGTTCCTGACGTCCAAGATCATTGCATCAAAAAAATGTGTGCGTTGCAGACTTGTAACACAGAATACGTTGTTGGAAAAGTTTAATGTCGCGTTCCGATACTAGAGTTTCTTTTGCTTTACTTTTGGCACGCGAAATAAAATGCATCAGTTTTCACGTCGTTACATCAGTCAAACACAAACCGCGTTACCAAAAGTGTTTTTTTTTTATATTTAATACTTTACATACATATAACATTGGTACGGCTTAAAGGGTTGGACTCAAAGTCTAAAAAAAAAGAAAAATGGTTGCCTGTAAAGTCGTTTTTACGGGCGAAGATTTTACGTGACAACGTCTTTTTCTCGGTAGAATATTTATTGATATGAATATAATTAAATTGCACAATAGGAACAAGGAATTGAATGAAAATAAGAATTGCACAAATTTTAACTATAGAAATATATTTTGTTTACTAAAACATTGTACACTAGTGCTGCG
The DNA here is from genome assembly GCA_949126915.1 of Musotima nitidalis. Classification (NCBI taxonomy): domain Eukaryota; kingdom Metazoa; phylum Arthropoda; class Insecta; order Lepidoptera; family Crambidae; genus Musotima; species Musotima nitidalis. The sequence continues at coordinate 3,196,048 of OX421415.1, read as the reverse complement.
CGCGCGGCAGACCGATCATAGTTGAGTGGGAGAGAGACGCAAGGCATTCGCCGGGCCTCTCTCTCGTTCGGTGACTCATCGTAACGTTACCGAGCGTTACACTTTTTCATAAGTGACTCCCAGCCGCAACCTAATTTAAGACGTTGTCACGTCAAAAACAACAACAAACTGTCGATGTCGATTTGCCGGTGTACAAGTGTTGTTTTTCTTGGATTTTCCTTTACCTAATCTGCTGATTACCCCAACTATGAAATACTTAGGAACATAAAACTGCCTCATTAAAAATCTTTTTGACAGGACGAGGTCTATCGGGTCCGCTAGTATGATAATATAAACAAATAGAAGTGCAAAGTAACATTGAAGCATTAAAATGCCCAGCAACAACAATAATCCCCAGCTATGAAGTTTTATGGCTATTGTCATTGCTCATTGTTTTCCCATACAGCCAGCTCAACAAAGGCCGCAGCGATCGCGATCCACGCTCGTCGCTTAATGGCGGGCGCGCCGATGACGTCATGCGCACGCGTCGCCTCCGTGCTCACACCCACCGCGCGTACACACGGTATAATACCACAGTCCACAACGCACAACTTGGCAACAAACGCCAATAGTTTAGAAAAATGTGAAGAGTAGGACTTCTGACGTTGAAGCTTGATTTACAACTGGCCTTGTTTGTTGCACTGTTGCATATGATAGGTATAGTTTTTGTAATCAATTTTCAATATTTTATTATGTATGTACAATGTACATTCCAAACAATTTGTTTGATACCTTCTACCTATTTTCCGTTTAGCAGTTATTGGAAAATCTGACTAGGCTTTTCATTGTTATGAGAACGTTGCAAAAAAATATATAAAAAACCGTGTATTGTTTTCGTTTATTTACAAGATTGGCTTTTCTAAAATCACAAAAATTAAGCACAACTAAACTTCTAAATCGTGTTCATATATTCATCCATTGCTTAGGTGGATTGTGGATGGTATGAGCTTTCGCAGTACTGTTCTTGCTTTAATTGAATATCTACTTGTATTGCAAAGTCTGATCTACATGAGACAGGTTGTAATAAATATGACAAACCTAATTGCTTTGTATGATACGTAGACGTTTTACTGCTATCGTTTTACTATGGTACAGTTGCACACCCCAGCAACAGGTTGCCAAGATGCCAATATTCCACTTTACGGCCCGTTGCACTTACCGCGTAAATTACAATTACGCATTCTAGAAAACTACTGTTTTCTATATTTTTTTATTTGAAAACCAGCAGCGTTTTATACACAAACAATCACGCATATTTTACGCCTTCATTTCTACTACATTCTATAATGAATAGTTTCATTTCACTTTTTCAGTTAAAAATCCTACTGTTATAACACCTCTAACATGTTTTTTTTATCTTGTTCCTATCAGTCAAAGTACAAGTCCAAAACTTTTATTTAATTAAGGCTTAATTATTCTCTTTAAATTTCAACTTACAAACGAACGCGCCCATTCACTTCATTTGTCGCATGCAATCTTCTATCATTCGGCTTATTTAACTGGTGGGAGAAGAAAACTTGTCGAGTTTCTTGCTTTATCCTTCTCTACTCAAGCTCCTATCGACTGTCCATTCGTTAGCTTTTAAGTTGACGTCCATAAAAGCTTTATTAAGCCAAACTTACATATTATTTTTGAATTCGAATTAATTTATGTAAACATTTACATATATCGAGGGTTCCGTGCTCAAACCCGATAAGTGTTTTTGGGCTTAAAACAGTACTTAAAAGAATTAATCGGTTAATTAAAAAAAATGAAACTTAAAAGGTTTACTTATTGGATTATGAAGTCCTCAGTTTTCAGTCTTTTTTTCTAAAATCGACTTATCTGATAATATCACAAGAAAAAGCGGCAGAAATTATGTATCTGATGTTGTCACTTATCGGGTTTGAGCACGGAACCCTCGATATACATACGGGCTTGTTTCTCCAAAAGGGTAGGCAGAGGCATATTATACGCCCACACTTCGCCAATAATATTTATGGTCCCACGTAATAGGTTGGCGAGCCTATTGCCTGCTTGCCGGGAACTTTTATGTTCGCCAGAGCCTCGTCCGTTGATCGGCAGGTGCACCACTTGCAGGTGAGGTTGGCTTGGACTCCTAAGATGTTGTTAGGATCCCTATACAAGGATGAGTCTGTATTCCCTATATATAAAGCTCCGGTTATGTTTTCTTTTTTTTTTGTCTTGGTTTGTATTGAAAAACCGGAAAGTAAATTACTTGTATTAATGTAAATTTATTATGCCTAAAAAACAGTACAATTGCATATAATAAGCAAGCATATACATAAATGTATAATTATGTAAAAAGCAGCTACGTTTAAGTGCCACAATGTAAATGTTCATCATATAGGTATACGTACGTTTTTCTAATCAAATGCCATCTTATATTGTTATTCATATCATCATTGCAAACCAAGGTGAATGAATGCATGTACACTTTATTTTACACTAAATATAAATACTAATCTATTCACATAAACAAAATATATTTAGGAATTTAGAATATATTCCTTGACCTGACTTCCGGAACATGGAAGTGCGATATAAAATCTTCTTTCTCTTTCAATACTCAATGTGTTTATTGCACTCCATATGTTACAAAGATGTTATTTATAATATCACAGATACAATATGGACCCTGTAGGGTATGGCAACTTAGAAGAGAGGAGGATGCTAGCTTTTTATATTTAGATTATTGTATTCGGTTTATTATACAGTAATAATTATATGGAAAATTAAATTAATTCTATACCTATTAAATTAAATGTATATTATATTGTATTATAAATGGTAAATATGTTTTATTATAACCAGTGATCTACGCTCAGTCAATTGTGGACACCATCGGCTGAGTGTAAGTCACTTCCAATGCACAACCTTCTTTCCACTTCTGGAAAAATCTGAAAGTGTATTGTATTGTAGCGCGAAGTATTAAGTTACCTATACTTGCGGAGCTTCGGGCGCCACGAGAGCCTCAAAGCAGCTAAACATTTAATAACTTTGTCACACTAAGTAGAACATTTTGTACAGTAAGTAAGTTGCAACTTTAATGGGCTTATTTATTTATTTATTTATTTAACAATTTATGTACACACAAAACATATAAAGGAAAAAAAATAATTATATAACAATGTACAATGGAGCTGCTTATTCCAAAAGGAATCTCTTCCAGCAGTCCGCAATAAGGAAAAAACATTTAATAGTAGACGACATGTGTAAAAAACAATTGCAATAAAAGGAAACAAAATAAACAATATGTATAATAATAAAAAAGGCTAAAGAAGCTTAAAGGGCTGCAGTCAATGCTTGCTGCAATGACTTGGAAAAACCTCGTTGTCTTCGTTGCATAAGTAACGGAATGGTCATTCAAAAGCCGTTCCAAAATATTCCATTGCATAGTATCAGTAGCCGAACACAAACAAAGCAGAAGGTCTGATGTAACCCACAGTCGCTTGGTGTCGTCAACAGCTTTCACCAATCACAGAGGGCCGCTGGCTTGTGTCCGTGTCACGCCCACTGACCGACATACGCTTACAAACGACGGTATTGCTACTTCGTTATTTGGACTTGGTCATTAACTGGAAGTTGAGTGTTACATTTGATAGTCGTTAAGCCAGATTATAAGGCTTGAATAATTCTAACAGCCACACTCCTGCCTCCGCCGATATGAACTGGATCACCGTGGTAGTGTTTGACCTTAATCCCTGACATCTTAGTTCATGGGAGGATGCCGTGCCCAGTAGTGTTTATGGGATGAGATGATGTTGATCTATTAAACGATCGATGAAGTAAGGCAAAGATCACAGACGGTCTTTTATAGTAAGTAGACCAATACAAAGGTATTTAAAAAAAAATCCTGAATAAGCACTATAGCGAAGTTGACATGATTATTACATTGAATTGAAATAAAGCATTTGTATAAACATAGCTTGATAAGCTTTTTCAATCGCGATACCTCTCAAACCTATTGTAATATCAATTTGCAGATTGTAGGCTATTATGCCAAAGGTCTATTGCAGGCATACTCGCTGCAGCATAGCAAACCGGCTGTCCAGTGGTGACTCAGCGAAATATGTGGTTTGACAAGCAGCGCGTGCGTTCGAGAACGCCCGTTTTATTATTAAAGGGACATTCGAAGGCCTATCGATAAAGTACGCAGACCTATATTTTATGCGAAATGTTATGGAAAAGTCTTACGCCTGAAATTATTAAGCTATCTCGATTCGAAATTAGCTAATTGCAGTAGACAAATCAATCCTTTTCTTCACATAAAGCTTCTCAATAACCAATCCTTGAAATGAAGGTTTAGAAACTATTGAAACAAAGAAGGGAGTCTATCTAAGATTGGTATCAATCTCGGATTGCGGATAGGTTAATAATTTCGGTCGTTGGTCGAAATTACAATGGTGACAGTTGTTTTTTTTTTTAAACCTAGGCCAAAATTTTAACTGTCTTCCGAAGGACGGAATTACGCGGTATTTAATGCACAATTTTATAAATTTTATTTTTGGTATAGTTTTAGAATTTAGGTACGTAATGTCACACCGTTTATTTTTTTATTCATTAATTATTTTATGGACCTGAGCAGTCCTGGACTTTAGAGACTTTTCATAATATCAGACTCCACTGTTGAACATAGCCTCCCCAATAGATAACATTCTGTTGGGGGTATTTGCCCATAACCACCACGCTGGGCAGGCGGGTTGGTGACCGTAGGTTAACCAGTACGCAGAATGTCGCTGCTGCCCATTTTGCCGTATCGTCGTCTACTCTTACGACTCCCTGTGAGATTAGAGGGGGTAGCACTATTCTAGGCCGGTACCACACGGCATAGACCTTAAGGCAAGCATAAAACCTCATTTAATTTAAAAATCTGTTTAACATATTGCGCGACTCGGTAATGCTGGCTAGTGTTATAATTATATGACATTATGATAATTACACTCCAAAATAGATTGACAGATTGATATTATAGTGGTAATTACATATAGTTTCATAAGTACATGTGATTTCAATAGCATCAGATCAGATAATATCGAATATTCGAGAAAGGCAACCAGATACCGCTCTCACCTTGACACATAGAATTCTGGATATCTCCACAATATTAGCACCAATGTATTTAAACTAAATGTTAATTGGTTTGAATACGCCTTAATTATCTTCATATGTTACTATCTAACTAACTAGTTAGACTTAGTAACATTTACCGAGGCGAAATGTGCACTTAACCAAACATTCATACTACACATAATATAAATTGGTTATTGAGACGCTTTTTATGACGCGTTAGTTTATAAGTAAGACATTCATAAGAGCTCTATTGAGCCAAAATGACTTTTGATGTGACAAAAGGATTGATTTGTCTAGAGCAGTCTTTCCCAAAGTGGGCGATAACGCCCCCTTGTGGGCGCTGCAGGTCTCAAGGGGGGCGGTAAGAGACCCAGAAATAAAATGGGGGCGTTGTGTAGTGGCCTGGGGGGTGATTTGTTATTGTATTTACCCAGAAGGCCTCTTAAAAAAATATTTATTCTTAAAGTGGGCAGTAGACAAATAAGTTTGGGAACCACTGGTCTAGAGCATAATTGGTCAAATTTGGATCGAGATAGGTTATTAGATTGGGGCGTATGTAACGGATTTAAATCACTGTTTGTACTATGATATGCCGACGACGCGACGTTTCAAACTTATACGTCTTACATTTTGTTTCACGATAAGTATCATAAAGAATATAATACTTAGTCTTATCATCATGGATACTAAATAACGAATAACATACATACATAATATCACGCCTGTTTCCCCGAAGGGGTAGGCAGAGGCATACGCCCACACTTCGCCATTTATATTGTTGTTCCCACGTAATAGGTGGCGAGCCTATTGCCGCTTTTCGAAACTTTTATGTTTGCCAGAGCCTCGTTCGTTGATCGGCAGGTGCACCACTTGCAGGTGAGGTTGGCTTGGGCTCCTCAGATCTTGGTAGGGGTCCTATACACTGCATAAATAACGGATAAGCATACGTTAAAAAAACAAATTAAAAAAAACTAGAACAAATATTCATGTTCATGCACTCAAGAGTTTTCCTGTTTAATTTTCAAACCCACGATCTTAGAAGCGGATTGCGGTATACTGACCTCCACACCTTGGTAGTCAAAGATACGAATTCAGAAGTACCTTTATTATTAAATAATGATGTCTTCTCACCATTCAGCACGACCATAGTATAGAAACCTAGTAATTATGTTGCAAGAGTATTATTTAATAGCGGAAGTGTGCAATTGGGTTACATCTAAATTTGTTCAGCCTTGGTGATTCGAGAGAATATTTGACAGACTCATTAACTCAGCCTATTGCCGTCTCACTACTGGTCCAGGGTCTCTTACAAACCAAAGTGACAGCGGTTCTGGTTAAACTCAATCACGCGTATCCTGCGCGGATTGGGCCAGCTAACGTGAATAATTTTATGGGATACTGTCATGTGCAACATTTTAGGTAATACTCAATGTCTTTATTTTTTTTATTTTTTTATTTTGACTATATTTGCACTCCATATGTTACAAAGATGTTGTTTATAATATCACAGATACAATATGGCCCCTTTAGGGTATGGCAACTTAGAATAGAGCTTTTAATATTTAGATTGGTTTAAATTTAGATTATTGTTTTCGGTTTATTATACAGTAATATTCATATGGAAAATTAAATTAATTCTATACCTAATAAATTAATGTATATTATTACAGTATATATCGAAAAGTATTAATAGTTTTTAGGGAATTTTTGTACAGGGTAGACCGTGCGAAGCCTTGCTTTAACAATTTAAAAAGGATCTTGTAAGTTCTATCAAGAGTTAACTTTTCCCACTTTAAGTGACACATGCCAAATGGTAAGAGCTGTCTAGCTCTTAGCCCACGTGGCAACTAGTGGGGTCCCATTGCCCACAATCTCGGGAAATACATTATATAATTTTCTCTTATCTTCTAAAAATGTATAATGTAAATTTAATATAAAGAAAAAAACTTTATCGTTTATTGATGACATACGGAAGAGCCTTTAATACAAGGTATCTTCATACGAAAGTACTTCATTTAGATTAAGTTAAAGAAATAAATATTTTGTATTTTTTTGTACATAACAATGTAGAATTCAATGTAGGTGCCGCAACGACGGCCCTTACTTTTGGTAATATTGAGAACCATATATCATATGAATAATTGACTAGACGAGTTCCGGTACCCTTTGTCACAATCTACAATACCTACTCGGGAATGACATGGTGGTAGAATTCTTCGGGGGTGCCTCAACCAGATAGCTTACTATTAATAACATCTTCTCTCTTCATATTCTAGCAGTTCCCTCAGACTCCAGCCATATATGGTTAAATTTAAGTTATTTCATGGAGCGGCTGCCGTCTGACCTCCGCAACCCAAAGGGAAACATCATTCTATGGTTAAACCAGCTGTCAGGATGTTAGAAAGCACGGATTTCCTAATAACGACTGCCATAGATGTTCATGACAGCCAGGACCAACGGGTTAACGTGCTTTCCGAGGCATGGAGCAAGTGATAATAACTTTTAATAATATCCAGACACAAAAATCTTATAAATAATTGACTATTATATAATTTTATTTTATACAGTCGCCACACCCACGATCAGCGTCGGGTCACTCAAGAATAGCACCCGCTTGCGTCATGGATGCAAATATGCGATCGACGTGCACGCCGCGGGTGCGTGTGCGATCCACGTCACCGTGCCGGTTGGAAAAGCTGGCCATTCTGGCACGTTAGTGCTCCGCTATGTTTACAAAAAAAAACCTTTAAGCCCCTTAAAAAGCCCTATAATGTAATCTTTTGGGAATATAGGTGTATAGGGATCCTACCAAGACCTAAGGAACCCAAGCCAACCTCACCTGCAAGTGGTGCACCTGCCGATCAACGGACGAGGCTCTGGCGAATGTAACAGTGCCCGATAAGCGACAATAGGCTCGCCACCTATTACGTGGGACCAACTATATAATTGGCGAAGAGTGTCTGCTTACCCCTTCAGGTAAACAGGCGTGAATGTATGTATGTATGTATTGGGAATACTTCATCAGGGAGCTTATCACTCTTTCGCTTTCTTACTTTGCCCCCAAATTACCCATGAGATGCTCAATCAGTATTTTTGATGCTCCATGTTATGGTATGAATCCTATATTTTTAACTATATTTGGATACATGTAATACCATAAAAAGTAGATCTAAATATTGTACAGTTGTCAATATTTTTCTCTCTAAATCGTAATGATTTATTAGTTGTTCTAATTGATTATGTTGTTGAATCATATTTCACAAATAGTTTTTAAGAGTTCATGCTTCTATAATTTCTTCAAAGAGACAGATGTAGTGTGTGACGCACTGCTTTTCTATATCTTGTAAAAAATAATATAACAAGCGAGTTTTTTTAATGAGTATACGTTTAGATCTGATTCGAAGAGTTGAAAGGGTGTACAGGGATACCATCATCTTTGGAGTCCAAGCCAACCTCATCTGGAAGTGATACACCTTTCTTTTTCTTTTTTTTTATCGTCGGTAAAAAAATGGTGCTTACGCACTGTCTCCTCTCCATTTGAAAAAGGGGCAGGGGGCCAGTGCCTGGGTTTGTAGCTTCTGGCACCCCGCCCGCGGCCAACGTCCCCCGGATCAGAACCGGGAGGACCTCCTCAGAGGAGCGCAGTGTGTCGCGCCCCTTCTACCTCCTTGTGCGGCCATGGCGTAACTGGCCGACTTCTGGGAGGGTCTATAGCTAGACGGAAGGGGCCCCCTGCCCCAGCCACCTAAGACCCTCCAGGCGCGGCTGGACGGGCCCTCCTTGCCCGGGAAGTGATACACCTGCCGATTAACGAACAAGGCTCTCGCAAACACAGAAGTCCCCTGCAAGCGGCAATAGGCTCGCCACCTACGTAGGACTAACAACATCATTGGCGAAGTATGGGCGTATAACAAGCCTGTGCGGTTGGGCTGTGGAGCTTCCTGGCGAAGTTTTCTCAAGAACTCTCAAGAACTCTTTAAAAAGGTCGGCAATGCTCTAGTGATCAGTGACCAGTTCCTACCAGATGGGCCGTATGGCCGCTATGCTCTTACGTAACTTTATAAAAACGTTAAAAGCACATATTTGTGCATAGTTTTCACAATTAAGGTAACGATTATCTTATCTAATCTTGATTGTCATTTTGTGGTATAAAAACAACAAGAGATGTATTCAAGTCCGTGTCCACGCAATGAGTAATTGCTATCAGTCGTTTAAAATCAGTGAGCACCTGTGTTTAAGGAAAATCCTGATTCAAACGTCACCACAGACATTAGTGACAGTTGTCACAGTCGCATTTGCCAAGAATCTTTAGAAAACCAACACTAAATTTGAGCTTGATATGTGGCTAAATCGACTATTTCTATATAAAAGCGTAAATCCTACTAATATTATAAACGTGAAAGTTTGTATGAATGGAGGGATGTTTGTTACTCTTTCACGCAAAAACTACTGGAGCGATTGTGATGAAACTTTGTACGTGTATAGCTGCAGTCCTGGACTAACATATAGGACACTCCTTATCCCGATATTTCCACGGGAACGGGGACCACGCGTTTAAAACCGCAGGGCGCTGCTAGTTACGACATATTTTGATATCAGTTAATAATTATAAATAGTTAATAATTTGTAGTTGAGGTTCACTAGTTAACCATAAAACCTGTCGTATTAAAATGTTATATATAATAAATATTACTATTCTACTCTTTAATCAACTTCATAGTAATTAGTCGCAGAGCTTTCATTACAAATTATCTATTTTAATTTAATACTAATATTTTACAGTTTTCAGTATGATGTTGTTTGTCTTTTTGTTTATTATTATTAGTACCGCATATTTAGTTATAATTTTTTGTTTCTATAATTTCAGTTCTAGCAAAATTTTGTAAATAATTATAATGTAAAGATGTACGTTCCGCACTGCACCCAAAATGGCCCAGCTGAAAACCAGCGCTAGAACACTGAACTAGCATATGCTGAGTTGTATCATTTTTTGGTGCATCATATAAACATTTATAAATTGTTTTTTAGTTTTAATTTTTGATTGTATGGTGCACCAATAAATATTTTTATTATTATCATAATAACATATGTTTATATATCATAATGGTAATGCCATATCTCAAAGTGAGCTTTGACTAGCTTTTTTAAAACCTGCTTTTCGAAAAGATGGCTAAAATTAACAAATGGTTAATTGTTTCACAAAATACCGGCAGGTTAAAGCGGTCACCACACCTCCGACAGGCGTGTCGTCCACCCAACACAATAAGATCCTTGCGTCATGTGCCGACGAACGTTCGCGACGCACGATCACGCCGCAGATGCGTGTGCGCAGCTTTTATACTCAATACTCAATACTTTATTGCGTTCCACAATGGTTTTATAAGGTGGTGAATATTACAATTTGGTACATTTGTGGACCCTGTCGGGCACAGCATAGTGTAGGAGAGAGGAGGAAGGGCACCATATAATTCTTTTGTGCGAAGCGGTGACGTCACTCGGGGAAAAATAACTGCATTGTCTTGTCTGGTGATGCAGGTTCTCTTTTATTAATAATTAATTATTAGTATGAAGTTGGTAAACATTTTACAAATACCAATATTTGTTTTAAATCGGGTACACATATTGTGGTATATTGGTTTCAGATTTCTGCATGTTAATTTAGATTAACGTACGTACAGAAAAAAATATTACGACGCTACGAGAAGTACGTTTTACTTACAGCGACACTTTCGGATCATACTATGATACTCCCTTTATTTTTTGATTTACTTCGGTAACAAAATGCATTTACGCACTGTCTCCCGGCCAAAGCGGGAGACCGGGAGGGGGTGTGGGGCTCACTGCGGCAGACGCGACCACCGCAGTCCTACCCACTAAAAATCTTCCGACGACGCCCGCCGCTGTTGAATAAGGGGCGAGGCGCCAGTGCCTAGGTTGTTGTTTCTGGCACCCTGCCCGCGGCCAACGTCCCCCTGATCAGAACCGGGAGGACCTCCTCAGAGAGACGCAGTGTGTCGCGCCCCTCCTACCTCCTTGTGCGGCCATAGTAATGATGCAACCCTAACCGAAAGAATTTTAGTATTATTTAAAACGATAGTTTCTATAATCTGTAAATTGGCGGACAGTTATTGGGAGATTTGAAATAAGATAATATTAATTAAATGCCGGTATCGAAATTTTAGGTTTATAATGCTAGTAAGTTATAGAAATGTCATCATCATCAACATATCGGCCTTATGTAGTCCTCTGCTGAACATTGGCCTCCCCTCCCCAGTAGCTTACATTCTATTGCGGCGTGGTGATTAACGCCTGGGCAAGCGGTTTGGTGATCGTAGTTCAAGCCATTATGCAGGATGACGCTACAGCCTATCATCCGGTAACATTTCTCTCTGTCGACTTTTACGACTCCCCGTGTGATGAGAGGGGGTGGCACTTTTCTAGACCGGTACAGCGAATACCCTAGCTGAAAGGAAATTTCCAATAAAAACAAAACCAAAAAAAAAACAAAATTCATTTATTCAAGTTAGGCTCAAGGGATCTCTTATGAATGTCATACTTATAAACTAACGCGCCCATTCACTGCGAGCGGGAGCTTGATCGTAAAAGAACGGGCCAGAAAATCGTCAAGGTTGGTTTTTTCTTCCGCCAGTTACAATTAAAATACATAATATTAAAACAATTGTGTTCTGCAGTTACAATTACAGTTACAACATTTAAAAGAAAGGAAGACAAATCTCTTTTTAGCAATATTAACATAATTACGGATAAACATGAGCAGACGCGTTACGCTCAACCATATTTTGGGGAGCGTACCACCGCAGAAACATATAAGTGAGCGTGATATACTCAAGCAAGAATAAGAGTAAAACTAAGAGAACCAGCGGGAAAGAAAACTAACATTGACGTAAGTAGTTAGCGGGCGTATTATTTTTAAGTTTTCCATAAAAGCTTTATTGAGTCAAACTTTAATAGATTTTGACTTTCACTTCTTTATTTTGTAAACCATAGTCGTTAAAATACGTTTTATAGCAAATAACAAAAGCTCCCTTTGTAACTAGTACTAGTACTACGTCAGTAAAATGTACTATAAGGAATGATAAAACAATCATACAAGGAATTACAATTTTAAAAGTGTGATGCTTAATTTTGTAGGCCATTGTAATATGAAAATATTAAATCTACATTTAGTCCCTTAAAATTGATAATGCTGATCCAATCAATTGCAGCTGTTAAATATATTTTATCATTATTATAAGCGAAATATGATTCAAATATTTGCTTAAGCCGTCAACAATTATTGAGTGTAAAGTTACTTTGTTTTGCTTAATCAAATTTCACTTAAGATTTTTTTTAGTTCAAAGTTAAATAACCTTTGAAAATCAAAATTATTACATCTGTATTTTGTAGTTATCTTACAATATCATTAAGAAGGCGGATAAAAGAAGTTTTCAATAGAGATAAGACTGTTTAGAGTAACTAAGAGGATATGATATGAAAAATAATATTTATATGAGAACTAGTTAACATAAAAAAAAACAACTGACGGAAAAAAAAAAATAGAGAATCCGTCATGAAAAAGCAATTACATGCCCATTTCATGACAAAAGAAACGAGAAGCATGTAAATTGATAAGTATCGAATATATTAATGTTACAAAGTGTAGAAGAGAACTTTTTTTTTTATTTGACATACATACATACCTACATACATTTACACCTGTTTCCCCGCAGAGGTAGGCAGAGGCATATAATACGCCCACACTTTGCCAATTACATATTTGGTCCCAAGTAATAGGTGGCGAGCATATTGCCGCTTACCGGGGAAATGTTATGTTCGCTAGAGCCTCGTCCGTTGATCGGCAGGTGCACCACTTGCAGGTGAGGAAATTGGAAACAAATGTTCTAATTATATTACATAGTTTAGCTAGTCCTCTAAGACAATAAGCAGGTCAGTAGTGATGACTTGATTGAAAGTGATGACAATGTAACGAATGATACATATAATTTTCCCATAGAAAAACCTATTATGCCAGTATTATAAATAGGAATGTGTTTTACTTAATCACGATATAACGAAAAGTTGCCACACAAATGTAGGAACATCTGTGTTAACACATAGAGTACTTATAAAAACGAAAAAAATCCTGAATCCCACGTAAAAACACGACATACATAAATTAGGCATTGTTTGGTTAATATTTAGCTTTGCTCAAATAGAACATATTTTTATACAAATTTTTTAGATGGACTTCTTGGCGGGAAAGTGAAGCGTCATGTCTGCAGTTTTATTTTATTTTCTAAAATTTGTGATATTTCTAACATTATCGTGTAATAAAATAACGGTGGATTATTAACCGTTAAGTGTTTGTGAACATACATGAGTGTTGGTAAATCAAACAAAACAGTGCAACATCACTTTTCATATTTTCTCTCAAGGAGTCCATGTGAGATCTCAGCATAGTCCCACATCTTTACTCAGGACTCAAGGGGCTTAGGGGAGGGTATCTCATTTTCCATTTATCATCTTTATCACCACTCATTCTCATTTAATGTGAATTATATATTATTAATATATCACTTTAATACATCACCGCACGAAGCCATTATTTAAAGGAAAAAAAAAACTTTGTTGACTTTTTGGCGGGAAAGTGAAGTGTCATGTCTGCAGTTTTAAATTATTTTCTAAAACTTGTGATATTTCGAACATTAATATGTAATAACGGTGGGTAACTACATACCTGGCTACAGGCAAAATTTATTAACTATAAATATCGCGAAAACAAAATACATCATTTTTGCTGCTATAAACAAAAAAATCAAACACCATAGTCCGCTAAAAATCAGCAACAATATAATTTCAGTAAATTCAGAGAAAAATATCGGCCTATTATAGCCTGAAACTATTAAAGATTGTGATTCTCTGAATACTTTTAAAAATTACCTAACGATCACATTTTCAGGAATTCTTCAACATAGAATATTGCTCAATAAATCGTAAATACACATGTTAGGTTTCCCCAGTAAGTAACGCAGTACTTGTGTTGGGGATAACTTGCTCTTTCCCATGGCTTAACAAAGATTTTATTGAGTTAACAGACAAAAAGAAAACTTTACGTGAAAAACAAAATAAAAAAAAATAATAACAAATTAAATTACTAATTAGAATGTATGTGTGTGAGTGTGTGTGTTGTGTTTGTGTGAGTTGTGTTTGTGTTTTGTAAAATTCCTATCACTTAATTAGATTGTCGTTTATGTTGCTTTATTTATTATAAGTAGGTACCTATTTCAATAGAGTTGTTTATATGTGTATGTGTACTTATTTATTGTCCCTTTTTAATATATCTTCAGTTTTGTCATATGTAAGGGTTTTAAAGTAATAGATTAAATACATAGTATAAACTAACACGTTAGTATCAGATATTGAAATCGTCAAATAATTATTAATCTAGATAGAATAATAATATTTGCTAACTACATATAATAAAATATTATGTAATCAAATATGTAATATTAAAATATAGATTTAAAAATAAATAATTATTGATATAATTAAACGTAATAGAATAATAAATAAAGATATTATTTTTGGATATTGATTATTAAAATGAAAAATTTATACATTAAATTATATTATGTGTCAATTAATTACATACGTAACATTACGTATATACTTTAAGTGAACATTATAGTATGTAGTCATTATTAAAAATTGTATAATATGATTTTTGTATCACGCATTCTCGCGCTGTGTCATACATAACCCTTAATGTATTAAATAGTTCTCAATGCATGGGCATCGGTGAGTGCAACGCAGTCACCGATTTGCCGGTGCACTTGCCCTCTGTTTTAAAATGAGTTTTTGTCAATCTACCTACTTTTTTTGAAATGCTAGTTGGTGTTGTAAATCTAGGTAATAATATAGTTTTGTATTATCTCTGTAAGTGAATTTTGTAAATTCTTTTGAGAAAAATACATGTCTTTAACCATAATATAATAATATCTTGAAGTAACATTTTTTGTAAGACACTTTTTTAATGCTTTAAAAAATAAGTGCATATAGTTTTGTTCTAGAACATAAGTTTGTTCTGTAAAACGAAAAAAGAAGCATCTATTCTTTTCGCAAAAAATGTATCTACGAAATTTGCAGGTCTTAACTTACAAAAAAAAATTCAAGATAATTTAGTTCTAGAACATATATTTGTTCTGTAACGCGAAAGAATGTTGATATCTTGCACAACAGTTCGAAGCAGTGTTTTTTTGTATCGCCTGTATCTAGGTCCGTAGGTGTGTTGGCGCGTGACGTCACCGTCACGGCCCCGCGCCGTGCTGCTCGTGTGGCGCGTTCGTGGTGCCTCGCTGACGATACCACTCTAGGCGTGGTCTTCTCGCGACCATCAAAATGGCCTCTTACAAAATCTCTTCTTAAAACTCTTTTTAAAATACAATTATAGACCCAACTTTTTTAAAAAGAATCACATTTTAAGTGGAATAATGTTTCAAATACCCAATATTCAAAATTAATCCTGTGTCACAATATTTTCAAAGAAAACATTTTTACAAATATTTATTAATTTCAAAGATCAATAATTTGACGAAAAATATCAGAACGTACTCTCATTAATAATAATAATTTCTTTCTGTATAATTATAGTCAAGGGTTATGAATGCAGTTTAATGAAGTGTAATTAAACTAATTAAGCTAAGCTAAGTCAACTTAATTACTTTAAATATTTTCTCAGGCCATATAAAAAACTACTGCTTATTTTTTGGTTGCAAGACATCAACATTCTTACGCGTTTTAGAACAGTTATGTCTTGTAGAACAAAGTTATCTTGGACATTTTGTGTGAAAACAATAAGACATCAAAAAATATTCATATGGAAAGTCTGTGTCTCTCTGCTAACTTTTTTAATTGTCTACCTACAATATATTTTAAAATTAAAATTAAACCCTGTGTCAGTTCCTATCACTGCATTTCTTAGTTTAGCTCCAATTCAATTTTGTATGATATTTAAGAAAAACTTTTTGCTGGTTTTTGTTTCAGAACTATAACGCAATGAAACGACACTGTTGTATCAATTGCATTGTAATTTAATTAAATGTAAAATTTATTTAATTCTCTGTACTTTTAATTTATATAAGTAGGTTTTACGATTGTGAAAATAATAATAGTACAGTTGTTTTTCGACATGCTTTTTTTATAATACCCCTTTTGTGAATAACGAACTGAACCTATTCATTAATACTTTTAATAATAAGTTATCCTTGAGACGAATGTTAAGCTTTTTACCAAAGCGCAATTCAGAGAACGAATAATTGTCTGTTTCGGAAATGAGCCGTGACACCGATGACCTTACTTCGGGAAAATTCCATGCACCGACTTTATGTTGATGGCGGTAGAGACAATATTTGTTGACCTTATATTTTGTATTGACGAATTGAAGGCATTTTTTATTGTTAGGAATGACAAATTATTAGTACAACGTTACCCTGTAAACGTAGAATTTAATCTATGGTTTTACATAAAAACACATTTTTATTTATCATTATAAAGCGTATTTCGTTTTTTTATGGATTTGTTGTTTAGATATTCTTTTAATTTAAATGGTGGCGTGACTAAATTGAATAAATACTCTTCCTGTATTTATTGTCTTTGATTCACGCCTGTAATTGTTTTTCAAGTTACATTTAATAAGTCATGATTTAGGAATAATAATTCTGAAGACTTAATGTACATAAGTACTTAAACATTTTTTTAATTTAAAATTGCCAATTGGGGAGGAAAAAAAAATTTTTTTTTTACGAAATCTTATTATATTGCTTTCTTTTATAGTCAAAAGTCACTTCAGTAACTCTGTGAGCTAAACTAAAGCATGGAGTTTGAAGAGTTAGAGCGCTATCGCCGGGGCGATAAGCCCGTCGTGGCCGTTATCAGCTCGAGGCTCTGAGACGGCTGCGAGCCCAGTCTGGCGCTAGGCCCAGCGCCTTCGCCCGTCTGGCGTCCACTCGCCTCTCTACCTACAACACCCCAGGTTAGCATCACGCAGTCAGGTGACGTGTTAACTACTGTCAAGTGCCTACAAAGGATCTGTTCCTAGTGAAGTGTGAGTGAAGTGACCAGTGAAACAACAAAATAAATAATAACAACTCTTTTTTTATTCCTTCTTTGAAGCTTAACGTACACTTAACTCTATATCACTACTTAAGTAGCTACAAAGGACAGTCTTAAAGATGAGTAGAGCTACTGAGATCTGGATCACAGTGAGTGGGGCGCGAAGATCAGTGCGCAGAGGGCTGGAGGACCACGGGAGGGGAGGGAAGCAGTCGCAGGATGGGTGCGGCCGGGGTGCGCTCTTTAGCGTGTCTCTTGACGTGCTTAGCGAGGTGGTCGGAGCGCATGAAGCGGCGGCTACACACGCGGCACCCGAACTTCTTCTCCCCGGTGTGCGTGCGTTTGTGCCTCGAGAGCTCATCCGACCTGGAGAACCGCCGCTCGCAGCCGGTCCATCCGCAACGGAACGGCCTCTCTCCAGTATGTGTTCGAGCGTGCGCTTTCAAATGGGATGATTTGAAGTAATTCTTTCCACAACCAGGGTATGAACACTCGTACAAACGGCGTCTGGCGGCCGGGGCCGGCGCCACGAGCCACAGAGCCGTCGTCGGGAGTAAGGAACCGGGCACTAGGACCGTAGGAGCCGGTCTCGGTGCCAGCGGCACCCAGCCGGGCGTCGCGGCCGCCATTTGAGGAACTCGCTGGTCGACCGGCTGAGGCTTTATTTGAATAATATTTGGGTGACATTCGGGATGCGGCGATGGCACTCGCGGTTCTTCCAATTTCATCGGTGGGCTTGCGGGTTGTGCCGGCACTGTGCGCTCAACTACCGAGCTTTGAGCTTGACTAGCGATGTATTTAACTTGGGAGTACGTGTGTCCGCGGTTCATTTTAAACTTGAGCGTTTTTAGGATGTTCATGTCGTTGGGTGGAGGCGGCGGGAGCGGCTCGGGGCTGCAGGTGCCGTCCTTGTGCGCGCGCATGATGACCGAGGGCCGGCAGCAGGGCTCCGGCGGCGGCGTGCTGAGGAGCAGGCGCGCCAACTCGCACTTAGCTCGCTTGCCACACTCCTCCTCACCCTCGGAGTCCGAAGGTTGCGGAGTCACCAGCCCGGTCAAAGGCGGCGACTCCCTCGCACGTTTCAGGGCAGCTTTCTTCAATGGTAACTCGACCTGCGGGACAAAGACGGGCACATAAGTTAACGGTCACTAGCGGAGCTGGAACACGCGCGCGCTGCGTGATCGAGTCGTGCTCGGCTCGATGTACTTTCGATTGCACAAACGGCACAGAAAACAGTTTAGAATGGTAAAGTTGTAATGAAAGAAATAGTTAAAATATTTTTAATTATTGTTTAGACTAAACTATATTTTTTTGTTGTTAAAACAAAGTTGGAAATAAGTTCGAAACTCACTTTGTTATCCATTAATGGAGGAGTTGAAGGCGGTGAAAGAGGACCGCAAACTTCTAGTAGAGTAGACATTGTGACAATTATAACATTCAATGTGACAAAACTTTCTTTTTTAATTCACTAAACTTATTGTTTCCGTTGCGAGTCTCCGCTTTTAGGAAGCGTGTAGTTCGCTCAGCGGATGGCAGACGAATAAACCGCTTCGGGAGCCGTCGTCGCACGATGCATGCGTGGTCGCGGGGCGCGTGGGTGTGCGGGGGGCGCGGCGGCCAATGGCAGCGCGCGGCGCGGCGGGCTCGGCCAATGGCGGCGCGGCGATCACGCAGCGGCCGCGTGCCCGCGCGTGCTGTTCACGTGCTGCGCGAGTGCCGGCGAGGCTGCGTGACGTCACCGGCGCGCCCCCGCCTGACGTCACGCAAGGTCGCGCTCTCGCCGCGCCGCTCGTCGACGCTTGCATAGCTCTGCCGAGTGACATCTAACCGAATGCTTCACTATTTTGACAGTGGTGTCGACGACCTCGCGCTGCGTTGCGTTTGACGCTCGACATTTTTGCATCTCAAATTAGTATCAACATCTTTACATGTTTAATTTAGATCGCTGCTTAAATATCTCTTCAAAGAAGGACACACTTATTTCTTAATCAAGTTTATAATAAACAAGCATCGCTCATGCGACCCATCGGCTGGCAGGTAGAGATTTTCAGCCTTGTCCTGATTAGATTAGAGCATACGTACTGTAGAGATTAGGCTATTACGTTGTAATTTGTTTTTAAAATTATGTCTAGGTACATGTCTGGCTTATGATTGTAGTAATCATCGTATTCAACTGTGCTAGCTAACTAATAATAAAAGTAACTTAATAGAACATAAAATAACGTGCTTAATTTTAAGCCTTAAGGAAAAAAAAAGAAAACTGAAAAAAAAAACCAGTAAATTGCGTAGTAGCTGCTGTACGTTGTGGTATTTTTAAAAAGCGTGTCATAATTTATGCGCGTTCGGAGTGCAGTGGGCGTGTAGCGGACGATGCGCATACGCAGCACCACACGCGCCGTGAAAGTGAGACCACGCGGCGCCTGCGTGATCGCCCGCTGCCAGCATATCATAAGCGACAGCGTTTTTTATGTAAACAAACTATTATTAATGCAAATGTTTTTAATGCGAATGTGAATTTGTAATATTTCCTGATTAAATATAGATTTTGATGCGATTTGGCTAAAGCATACAATATAAGATAAAGTACAGAATTGTATGGAATCACTTTAAACTTTAGAAACAGATATTTCAATATGTGTATTTTTACTGAGATAACCTTAAGTAGGCGAAACATAGTTAAATAATAAATAAAATCAATTTTACAAATGTTCCAAGCTACTACTGTTTAAATAAATTTTGTTGCAATTTATTCAATTGACAGTGACAGGCAATCTTAAAGAAAATAAAGCCATGTCTTTAATATTGTATTTTGTTTTTGTAATATTTATGTTGAATAAAGCTTTTCGAGTTCATTTGAAAAAATATGAAAATTTTAATTTCAGTTTTCAACAATTATGTAATCGTATAACATAAAGTTTTGGGTAAGCTGAATGATGAAACTTTAAGAAGACACTGATCTAATAATTTATCAAAAATAATAAAAACTAGTTATAGTTGTTAGTTCCAGTGTTTGTGTACACATTTTAAAATCACATTTATGTGTAAAGTAAAGCAATTTTAGGCACATTTTTTTGTTGCTGCAATTTCACCCATGAGCAAATATAACTGCCTTCAAAATTAAACCATTGTTAACCAATCGCTTATGGCTTGTGTCTCGGCTTTGCGTGTGTTCGTTGAACTCGATTGCGTTTGTTATGTGTGCGTGTTTGTTTGGGAAGTACGGTGCGGCGCGGTGCGGGGAAGTGCGGGGAGGAGCGGTGCGATTCGACTCTCGCGTCGGTGACGGCTGTCCTCCGCCAGCGCCATTACTCACCGTTACTGAGTGGAATGTTTTTATTGTTATTTCAGTGTAGTAGATAGAACACATGTTTCTTTTCTAACATAAATACTTAGGTACCTTGCACGTAAATGAGATTTATAATTTTTCAAACATGTAGGTATTTCTAGGTTACAATAAGCAATGCAAAAAATCGGAATAACATAAAAAATTGTGATAGATAGGTTAAAACGGATGTTTTTATTATTAAACAGTTAAAAAATTGTTTTTTCTGTAAAAATGTAAGATTATTTATAAACATTTCGGCTTCTCCCTCACTATGCTATTATTTGACTTTACAAAAATCTGACAACTGTTCAAGTCTCACTGACCAAAACATCTAGTGGCGGGCCCAATTACATAATAACAATTGACATGACAATCTTCCCTTCATTTTTCAATAAATAAATACATACATTTTTATTTCTTGTCATTTAACTTAATTCAAATACATAGTTATATTATTGTAATCCCCAAAAAGTACATAATCTTTGTATTCATTAATATTGTTATTACTGTAAACTGTATTGGAACATACCAGTGAAAAAACAAAATTACACTGCCCAGGTAGACTGATCCCAATTTATTTTATTTATTTTTTTCATACCCACTCGACAGATTTATTCCTACCCACATTTATTGTAAATTTCTCATGTAAGTGACTGTATGGTTTTTAATGAATGAGAAACTAAATATTCTTTAAACCCAAATTTCAGACATTTTATCATTGTTGAAAGAACGATAAAAAGCGTAATAAACATTTCCTGTACACTCAATTATTACATTAGATAAGTGAAATAATTAAAAGTAAAACATCGCACAGATATTTGTGTCAAACCGCAAACATTGTTTGATATTTTTAGTAAGTATATTGTTTATATGTCAAACATACGATTTGTGTACGAAATGACAATATCTGGGCGAGATCAAGGTTTCGTTAAGTCGAACATACACAAAATAAACTGGACCGTGGAAAAGTACCAAGCGACCATCTTACAATAACAACATAAGATTGTAATGTCGTAACGTGAAAAAAGTGGCAACATTTAAAAGTTTTGTGAATCGAAAGGAAGACAGACATTATCGTACAGGCTTATTATAGTGTAAAAGATTTTATGAACGACGAAAAATCTGCCTCGGAAAGCACGTTAAGCCGTTGGTCCTGGCTGTCATGAACATCTACGGCAGTCGTAACTACAAAGTCAGTGTCTTCTAACATCCTGACAGCTGGTTTAACCATATAATAATGTCTCCTACTGGATTGCGAAGTTCAGACGGCAGTCGCTTTATGAAAATCTGGTAAGACCAGTGAGCAGACTTTGAGCTCTAATCCTAAGTACCTAATATTAATTAAGGCCAGGATAAGGCCAGGATAATGCTAGGATATGATGGACGTACTAGTGGTTTAAGACAATCAGTAAGAGTCTTATGTAAACTATTTGTGGCATCCAATTAAATTAATAATCCTTTTGAGGTTGAAAAATAAATGACATTCATACATTCATTCAGTAAAACTAGGAAGTGTCTACACGACTAAGTGGTTTGGCCTGACCTGCAAAGCTAAGCTTTCATTTAAATCATTGATAGGTGACAATATAATATATAAAAAAATGAGATTATGCTATACTAATCAGGACAAAAATCAAATATACTTCATTTTCTTTAAGAAAAACAGGATCATTTAGATTCATCAAACTTTTACAAACAAAATGGAAGTTCAATAATGTTTTAACAACAATGACAGAGATATGAGCGGTACCATAATCAAGAATCAAAAGCAAAATGGATTCTTTGCCAGGTTTTTTTTTTTTTTTTTTTGCAGTAGAATCATTTTTATTTTATTTATTTAATAAGGTACACCAACAGCATAACATGCACATACATTATACAAAATTATTAACAAAGGGTACTATTCTTACATGCATGCCTATTATAGGTATACACAACGTTTAAAATATAATAATTATAAGCATGTTGAAAATTAATAACATTCCTAAATATATTTCATTCGGTTTAATACAGTATCATGGCTACGCACATCAAATATATTTCAGCAGTTTACTCTTAAAGGCGTTGAAGTCGTCATTAAATATATCAATGTCAGACACCTTCGTGTTGATGTTGTTGTACCCTGAACATACTCTAGAGAGCGGCTGGTGCAGACCAAGATTTGTCCTATAACGTGGTATATTAAATACTTTGGAACAGCGATGACGTGGATAGCGGTAGGGTACACTGAGAGAGATCTTCTCCAGCAGATGGCTACATTTTACCTTACCTTTGACCAGTTTGTGTAGAAAAAGTAGATCCAAGATAGAGCGTCGGTCACGTAAAGCTTTCATGTTAAAGAATCTCAGTCTTTCATTATACGGATAACGATGGGATATGCCGGGAGATACATAAGCTAAATGCCTTGTAAAAGCACGCTGCAATGACTCGATACGCTGAGAATGTATACTATACACAGGGTTCCAAGCGACACTAGCATACTCCAACCTGCTACGAACCAACGAATTATATAATATTATTCTGGTTTGAGTTAGTTTAAATCCACGAGTATTACGTTTTAAAAAGCCAACAAGTTGAGCAGCTTTTTTTACTATGTTATCTATGTGGCTAGCGAACTTAAGCCTATAATCTAGTACTACCCCTAAGTCGCGAACTACATCATGCTTAGCTAGAGGCGCGCCATCCAACGAGTAGTAAGTACGAAGAGGAATATGCTTTCTTGTGAAACTGACGTGGTAGCATTTACTTGCGTTAAGTGTCATATCGTTTTTCCCAGGTTTAAGTATTAACACTGATTTTATTTAAATAAAAAGAAAGAGCGAATTCTGTCTTACTTGGTGGGTCACATTTAATGGCCATTATTGATGTCCATAATTATAAATAACATTGACAATGTTTACATTTTTGCCATTCTGTAGGTAGTTTGCAAATGAAACATAATTTAATCAATACTACAGCACTGATAGATACAAAGATTTAATTAAAATTTCCATTGATAAACCACATTATTACATACTTATATTTGTTTATTTAAAAATTGTCCTTGCTTTCGTTTGTTTATGAATAAATAGTGTTTAAAAAAACACAGTATTGGTTGTTTTAAATGAATGTGTCCGTAAGGTCGTGTGGCTATTTTTAACTGTTTGGAGGTCAACACGTGTTTTTGCTGTATATCAGATAATTTTTCTACTTTTGTTATTTGCTGAGGCTCAGGTAAATATTTAGACTTATATGAAGCCTGTCAGCTGTAAATATCCCGTTCAATGGGTAGACAGTAAAATTCTTACAACCATAAACAACTTGACTTTCGTGGTACGGAATCGCTACATGTCATAGAAGTCAAAAAATAATGAGAAAAATAAAAATTCTATTTTAGAAGGTTTTTCGAGAAAATTTCTCAAAACCAAAGTTTTCTTCTTACATTGCTGTTTAAAATTTTGTTGTTTTTCAGATAATTTTAGGAGAAAAGAGGGAGCGAAATCACGTAGGTGCTGCTCTTTCAATCTATGAAATTCTACTAAAATTTCGATGAAAAGGTTTTTAAAATTTTCTGACAGTTTCACCAATTATTTAGTTTCAAGATAATTATTATGAAGAACTTGTGTCTAGTATACTAAATAAACATATATACTTACTTAACTACTTTTATTTTATAACTACATAAGTTCCTAATATACATAGGAAAACACCAAGAACACCAAGCACTCCAAGATTTGTCTTGTGTGGTAGTCGAACTCACGACCTCAGAAACGTGTGGATATACTCGCCACCACGCCATAACGGTCGACATATTTTACGCCCACATGTCGCCAATGATATTTTTGTTCCCAGGTAGTAAGTGGCGAGCCTATTGCCGCATACCGAGAACTTTTATATTTGCGGCCTCGGCCGTTGATCGGCAGGTGCACTTGCATGTTGGCTTGGGCTCCTACGTTCTTCCCCCCGACAGAAAAGTCCCCGGGACCTATAGAAAGGCGCAGCGGGCTGGTCAGGAGGGCCCGTCAAGCAGCGCCAGGAGGGTATTAGGCAGTAGGGGCAGGGGGCCCCTGCTGTCTAACCATGGACCCTCCGAGAAGTCGGCCACACACGCTATGGTCGCACAAGGAGATAGGAGGGGCGCGTCCACTGCGCCTCTCTGAGGAGGTCCTCCCGGTTTTAACCCAGGTACTGGCACCCGCCTTTTCCTCAACAAGCGGCGGGCGTCGTCGGAAGAGTTATAGTGAGTATTACTGTTGGCAGTCGCGTCTGCCGTTGGTGCCACACCCCCTTTCGGTATTCCTTTAGCCGGAAGGCAGTGCGGAAACACTTTTTGTTACCGACGTAAAAAAAAGAAAGGCTCCGACGGTCTTCGTAGGGGGCCGCTACACTACCCCGTACTGGTCTCCATCTTGTCGTTGTGAGTCCCACACTCCCTTTCGGTCTCCCTTTGGCCTGTAGACAGTGCGTAAATGCTTTTTGTTA
Organism: Musotima nitidalis; assembly: GCA_949126915.1. Lineage (NCBI taxonomy): Eukaryota > Metazoa > Arthropoda > Insecta > Lepidoptera > Crambidae > Musotima > Musotima nitidalis. The sequence continues at coordinate 3,171,039 of OX421415.1, read as the reverse complement.
CCGACAGAAAACAAAAAACAACCCGAAACTTTCGCTAGTAGTTAACCAGTAGGTGCTGGGACCGTTTTATACTGAAAGTTTTACAAATAGAGAGTAGGAATTATCTTTTTTATTTTGTTACAAATAATTCTAAAGGAACCACTAAATGGCTACGCAGATGAAGTCGCGGGCTGCCGCTAGTAATGTGGTCTTTATACCACAATTGGCACTCAAGTGATACAGGCTGCGCCTAGTGTGGTTGTCACCGAAATATGTAAAGAGATATACATAAGTGGACTTTGAATAAACTTATTATTATTAAGTAGGTGGGCTCTACCTGATGGAAATTGGTCACCGCAGCCTATACACGCTTATTATGCCAGGGGCATCACTAGGGCGTTACCGACCGTCTAAAACCGTTTCACGCCCTTTGTAGAACATAGGTACAAATCAGATAAAACTAGGTATTCAGATTAAAATAATGAAGTATTAAATTTTACAGAAAATAGTGTTTTAAATCGTCACCTATTAGAGCAATAGGCTCGCCACCTATTACGTGGGACCAGCAAACAGGCGTGTATGTATGATGTACGTATGTATGTATATGTTTTACATACTTCATCAATACATACAGAATAATAAATTCTTTAAATTATTATTAGTAATTTGTTTACATTGAATATTTTTTATAGACTAAGAAGTAGTAGTATTAATACATATAATGTATAAAAGATTAATTTACAAAAATGGTTACTCCTACGAAAATACATATCAGGTCTTGCCATTAAATGTATCCTGTAAACAACAATTACTTCGACAAAAATAAAATTATTTCCAATATTTTAAATGACACGGAACACACAGCGCCATCTAGTGACTGTTACTAAATGTACATATGACTGTTGCATGCTTTGCGTAGCAGGAGCGCTACGCAATGCTACGACCATTTAGTACACACTATTGTTGTTGGTTAAGATATTTTTATCTAGATAGCGCTGTTGTGATAAATCTTAAAAAAAGAACTATAAGGAAAAATGCTATAATTTTTAAAAAGTAAGTAGAATGTTTTTATTTATTTGGAAAAGATATATTTTATGTGCTATTACTGTTATGAAAAGACAGCGCACTACGATTTGTAATTATATTAGAAATAATAGGAAAAACCTCTTTTGCTTACAATTACTAAGACTTGATATTAATATTAAAATAGCATAGCAATAAATAATAACTTACTTATTACTTCGGAAATACAAAAATAAAAACATTATATAGCATTTGCAATTAATAACAAACTAAATAGTGTTACTACATTCTTGACTATTTCCTTTAGAACCTGATAACCCAAAAACAGCACAGGAATTGGCGCGGGGGGACGCTAGTTTAGACTAAGCTGTTTCATGTAGTTATTAAAAAAACTAACCTAAATATAATGTTGTATTTGGTTAATTGATTTCGCGAAATACCTAACTTATTTGTTTGATAAAAATAACGTAAACCAGCGATGGTTTAAAAAGTAACTTTGTGTCCATTCCCTTTAATTTCGCACCGAATAATCGAGAAACAAATAAACACGACAGGTGTCGCCATTACATATTTTAAATAACGTACTTACTACAAATAGAAATCCTTTTTTTTTTGTTTTACGTCGGTAACAAAATGCATTTACGCACTGCCTTCCGGCCAAAGGGGGACCGAAAGGGGGTGTGGGACTCACCACCGGCAGACGCGACCGCCAGCAGCAATACCCACTAAAAATCTTCCGACGACGCCCGCCGCTTGTTGAGAAAGAGGCGGGGGCCACTTTTTTTTTTTTTTTTGTTTTACGTCGGTAACAAAATGCATTTACGCACTGCCTTCCGGCCAAAGGGGGACCGAGAGGGGGTGTGGGACTCACCACCGGCAGACACGACCGCCGGCAGCAATACCCACTAAAAATCTTCCGACGACGCCCGCCGCTTGTTGAGAAAGAGGCGGGGGCCAGTACCTGGGTTGCAGCTTCTGACACCCCGCCTGCGGCCAACGTCCCCCGGACCAAAACCGGGAGGACCTCCTCAGAGAGGCGCAGTGGACGCGCCCCTCCTACCTCCCCCTGCGACCATAGCGTGTGTGGCCGACTTCCCGGAGGGTCCATGGTTGGACAGCAGGGGCCCCCTGCCCCCGCTGCCTAGACCCTCCTGGCGCTGCTGAGTGGCCCTCCTGGCCTACCCGCAGCGCCCTCCATAGGTCCCTCTTAGTTTCCCCCCCGGTAGTCAGTACTAAGGGCACCCAGAGTCGTCGGTCTCTGGGTGTTACCTTTTCCCTAGCGCCTCCTGCGCCCTACCGGGAGGTACTCAGCCCCCCCACCACGACAAGGTGGAGACCAGTCGGGGGGGAGGGTCTGCTCACTGGTTCAACCAGATTTGACTGTATTTCAATTATTACGTGGAGCGACTGCCGACTGACCACCGCAACCCAGAGGGAAACATAATTTAATGGTTAAACCAGCTGTCAGTCTGTTATCAGGAAGTCAGGCACTGACTTCCTGATAACGACTGCCATAGATTAACGGACCAACGGCTTAACGTGCTTTCCGAGGCACGGAGCAAGCGATAATTACGCACATAACTTCGAAAAGTCATAGGTGCGCCACCAGGGATTGAACCCGAGACCCTCTGAATTTAAAGGCAAGGTCTCTCGCCACTTTGTCAAAATAAAAACCGAAAACAACACATTCAACATAGCTTCCTTAAAAAAACATGGATTCGAAGTCTCGTTAAAGCAGTGAGCGGAATCTGGGCCCGAAGTATCAGTCTAGGGCAACCGGGATAATGCTGGGATATGATAAACTTGAAATTAAATACAGAAAACAATAATGGATAAAAGTGTATGATAAAAAAAAATATTAACATTAACTTTAACATTAATTTAGTAGAAATATTAACCGGAAGTAGAAGCTCTCTCTCTCTCTCGCCACACATTGCAGTGCCTGAAAAGCTGCAAATGAAGAGAAACATGAATGAATGAATTAATAAATAAACAAATCTGTTTTTTGATACATTCACGCCTGTTTGTGCCATACTAGCCGCCTATTGCCGCTTATTGCGTACTGTTTTGTTCACCAAAGCCTCGTCCGTTGATCAGCAGGTGCACCACTTGCAGGTGAGGTTGGCTTGGGTTCCTTAGGTCTTCCCCTCCGATTGATCTCCACCTTGACTTGGTGGGGCCCCCGCCTTTTTCTCAACAAGCGGTGGGCGTCGTCGGAAGATTTTTAGTGGGTATTACTGCTGACAGTCGCGTCTGCCGGTGGTGAGTCCCACACCCCCTTTCGGTCCCCCTTTGGCCGGACTGACGGAATGCATTTTGCTACCGACGTAAAATAAAAGGTCAACTGAGGTCTTGGTAGGATTTCTATTTGTCCCCCCCGGCTGGTCTCCACCTTGTCGTGGTGGGGGGGCTGAGTACCTCCCGGTAGGGCGCAGGAGGCGCTAGGGAAAAAAAATTGTTTTCATATTCGGCTATATTTTTTTTCTGGGTTATGAAAGATATGTAAAATAAAATTATTACTTATGTAAAAAATATATATATAGGATTCAAAAGGTCTTCGAAGTTTTGAAATTCGAACAAACAAGTTTCTAAAACAAAATAGATGATGTTCATGATAGCCGGGACTAACGGCTTATTTAAAGTGCTTTCCGAGGCACGGAATTTTTAAATTTCAAATTCCAAGGTAATTTCTTTTAATTATTCACGAACATAAAATAGGGACCAGAGCTCTGTAGGACTAAATTTGAACTTGATTTTAAAGGGATTGTTGTTATAACGCCATTGTTATAACCCCCGAAGGGGTAGGCAGAGACATAACTTATGTCCACAATTCGCCAGTTATATTGTTGGTCCCACGTAATAGGTTGCGAGCCTATTGCCGCTTACCGGGAACTTGTATGATTGCAAGAGCCTCGTCCGTTGATCGGCAGGTGCACCACTTGCAGGTGAGGTTGACTTGGACTCCTCAGATCATAGTAGGCTCTAGTTCTATATCTTTTGTTATACATGTACTTCAAATACAAATAAATAATAATAATGAACTATTAATATTGCAAGATAAATGTTACCTCTATTGGAGCCGCAAAGTAAATAAACTGAATGAATAAAAACGTATTTTGACGACTCAGGTGCTACAGGTTTTGCTTACAGTTATCATAATTTAGTAAAAAATATCTTGAGAAATAATTTATAACAACCTTAACAGTATAGAAACCACTGTGAAATCATCGGACATATATTTTAACGTGCATGGTTAACAGATTTTTGGCATTGAACTCATTTTATTAACACAATTATTGCATTTAGCTGCGAATACCTGCCTATAAGACTTTCTGTACGCGCGTCTTAAGATGAAACACTAAAAATATTTTTAGTGTTTCATCTTAAGACCTCACCTGAAAAAATAAAAAATAAATTATTCAAGTTTGGCTCAATAGAGCTCTTCTGAATATCATTCTTATAAACTAACGCGCCCATATACTGGCAGCTTGATCGAAAAAAAACAAGCAAGAAAATTTGGTTCTTTCTTCTTCTGCCAGTTACGATGTAAAGAATATAAAACTTGATAATTAAACATTGCCAAAAGTGTGGCTTTTAGAACAATAGATAGAATATTAAATTTTAATAAAAGATTTGTTAAAATACCTACCTTTTGCCATTAATGTATAAAGTTAATATAGCCACGAATTTTAGGCCCTGAGTTCAGACGTTGTTACTACAATTGGAATCGACTTCTATTTAGTTTTCAACCATTAACTTTAGTGTTGTTCATCATCGTTCACTGCTGAACATTAGCCTCCCAATAGATAACATTATATCAGGGGTATCTATACCCATAGTCGGTACCCATAGTCGACACACTGGCCAGGCGGGTTGGTGATCGCAGTTCCAGCCAGTACGCAGGATGACGCTGCTGCCCATCATCCTGTAGAATTTCTCTTCATCGACTCTTACGACTCCCTCGACTAATTCACCGAGGTGACTAACTAAAATAAACTTAATTATGTAGTATCTTAACATAACATAATAATAGGTTGGGGAAAAAGTCTTTTCGTATTTTTGTATGAAAAGTCAAGACATTTTTTTCAAAGTTTATTTACATTTATTTACAATATATATGTACCGTTTTGTTGAATAACTTTCTGCCATTTTGTGGGCAGAGACATTATCCCGTTACTGTAGAAACTTTGGGACTTCTGATAAAAAAAACGGGACAAATAGTTTTGGTAGTCCTCTCTTGAGGTCAACCTTACAGAACCTAAAGAATTCTGCAGAGACCGAAACAGGTGAAAATCTGAAGGCGCAAGGTCAGGGCTATATGGTGGATGCACTAGGACCTCCCAGTCGAACTCTCTTAATTTTTGCTGAGTGGCTAAAGATGTGTGTGGTCTAGCGTTATCGTGATGAAAGACCACACCCTTCCTGTTGATCAATTCCGGCCGTTTTCTCTCGACTGCTTCCTTTAATCTCATCAGTTGCTGGCAGTAAAGATCAGAATCGATGGTTTTGCCGGGCGGTAAAAGCTCATAATAAACAATGGCCTTCCAATCCCACCATACACACAGCATCACCTTATTTCGTGTTAGGTCAGGTTTGGCCACAGTCTGTGAAGCCTGGCCAACTTTCGACCACGACCTTTTTCGCACGTTCTTGTCGTACGTGATCCACTTTTCATCGCCAGTTATCAATCTCTTCAAAAACGGCTCGGTTTCATTATGTCTCAGTAATGATAATGAATCGCAAATGAGTACACGGTTCATTAAGTTTCTTTGAGTGAGCTCGTGTGGCACCCAAATATCGAGCTTTTTTGTATAACCAGCTTTCTTCAAATGGGTCAAAACTGTTTTGTGGTCAATTCCCAGTTCTTCAGCTACATCGTAACTACTAATATGCCGATCTTGCTCCACTCTTTCAAAAATGGCGTCCATTTTATTCGTAACAGGGCGACCAGAGCGAGGTGCATCTTTAACATCAAAATTTCCGGACTGAAAACGTTTGAACCAAATTTGTGCTACTCTTACTGACACTGCATCAGGTCCATAAACATCACAAATTTTTTTCACTGCTTGAGTTGCATTTTTGCCTTTTTTATAATAAAATTTTAAAATGTATCGAATTTCTTCATTAGATTCACTCATTTTTACGGAGAGAAAAACAAATGAAAAATAGCGGGAAACAACTTTTTTTTATTTTTTTCTTTTCTTTATAATGGAACCTTTTTAATGTTACCAAAACCAGCCAGACACAAATAGTACAGTCAAAAAAATTTTATAATAAGTTTATACCTACGTTATGCGAAAAGACTTTTTCCCCGACCTAATATTTTGCAGATTCCTCAGCAATGACAATTTCTAAAAATATTCAACAATATCGTAATTAAATTCTTAAATAGCTACAACATCCGCAAAACGGTTGGCAGCGGTTCCTACGCTACACCTTCAAAAGCTCCACCTTCCCCCCCGACTGTTCTCCACCTTTTCGTGGGGGGGGGGGGGGGGGGGGGGCTGAATATCTCCCGACAGGGCGCAGAGGGCGCTAAGGAAAAGGTTGGCTAAGGAAGAGGTGGGTTGACTCTGGGTGCCATTAGTACTGACTACCGGGGGGGAAACTAAGAGGGACCAGTGGAGTGCGCAGCGGGAGGACCACGAGGGCCCGTCAAGCAGCGCCAGGAGGGTCTTGGGCAGCGGGGGCAGGGGGCCCCGCTGCCTAACCATAGACCTTCCGAGAAGTCGGCCACACACGCTATGGTCGCACAAGGAGGTAGGGGGGGCGCGTCCACTGCGCCTCTCTGAGGAGGTCCTCCCGGTTTTAGTCGGCGTCGACGGAAGATTTTTAGTGGGTATTACTGCTGGCAGTCGCGTCTGCCGGTGGTGTGTCCCACACCCTCTTTAGATCCCCCTTTTGCCCGAAGGCAGTGCGTAATTGCAATTTGTTACCGTCATAAAAAAGAAAGAAGCGTGCCATTGAAGAGGCCTATGTCCTGCTGAGGTACTGTACTGCGATTTAATGACCATAGTTTCAAATTTGTAGCTTTGTGTATGAAGATACTTGCCCTCTCAGTCTCCCAGTAGCCACGAATGGATGTAAAATACTCGAAACGTCGGAAATAAGATAGCAACTAACAAAGTGATAAACTTACACAGAATACATAATTGTAAAGCCCACAAAGTTATTTTTTATTTTATACTGAGATCTGTCATTCTGACAGAAACAACTGTCACAACAAAATCTTAAAAACTAGATTTATATATTTATATAAATATATGTAATAAGTAATATTAATGATCGTAATTCAAAATTGAAGTTATCGTTATTATTATATTTCTTAATATTAGACTCCGAGTCTGCATTTCGAACATAAATGTGTAATAACGGTGGATTACGTATATGAGTGTTGGTAAATGAAACAAAACAGTGCAACAAAGGAGTCCATGTGAGATCTCAGTATAGTCCCACATCTTTACTGAGGACTCAAGGGGTGTAAGGGAGGGTATTTCATATTCGATTTATCATCTTAATCACCACTCATTCTCATTTATTATAAATTATATATTATTAATATATCACTTACTTGACACTGGCTAAATGTGCTAGCCGCACGAAGCCATTATTAAAAAGAAAGAAGAAGATAAATACGCAGACTGACGTGACGCAAGAAGAAGTATTATTAAATTGTATTACAAACACATTGAAGATAAAAATAGCAGAAATCCCAAAAACACAATACTGTAGTGAATACAGAGTAAATAAAACAAAATAACCCCTAATAGCAGCTGATGGTGAATGATGTCAACCAAATGGGTCCCTATCGGATCGCCTAATTTTTTGTACGCCTAATTTGTAATGGCACCCAAACGTAAAGCCTAAAATTTTTTCGCCTAATTTCACTCTTCGGAATCGTGTTTGCCCTAATTTCACTTCGCCTAACTTTTTATCGCCACATTGTCATTTACCAAATGCGTCATTTGGCAGAACAATTCGTAATCCCTAAAGTTTACAATTCCTAAATATTAATTCGCACAAAATTAAAAATCATAAAGTACAAAACGGCTACTCATTTTTATAAGGCAAAAGTCAAAAAGTCAAAAGTCAAAAGTCAAAAATACTTTATTTCATAAACTATTACATAGTACTTGAAAACGTCAAAATTATAAAAAAATAACAAAAACAAATAAAATATAACTATACTAAAATCACGAAGCTTAGATTCACTTGCAACCAAATAATTTAAAAAAACAAAAAACATTTAAGTGCAAGCGAATCTAAGTGCCAGTTCCGAGCCACCGCTCTGTAAGAAGAACTGGCAAGAAACTCACAGGCTATGCTCTTTTAAATTATCGATTGGTTAGTAACAATCTTCATTAATTTAATAAATTTTTAAATTTAATAAATAATTTCGGCAAATTAACTTGGCAAAAGAATTGCATTACTTGCAGTCTTGTAGTAAAAATAAAAAACTTGATACATGATATTGTGTCTTTTTTCATTTATATATTAATATTTATTAATCTTAACATAGCAAGCAAACATGCAGCATGCATGCAGACATGCAGCATGCAAGCAGAAACACAGCATGCGTGCAGGCATGCAGCGTGCATTCAAACATGCAGCATGCAAGCAGGCATGCATCATGCATGCAGACATGCAGCATGTGTGCAGTCATGCAGCATTTAAGCATGCAAGCAGGCATGCAGCATGCATAGTTTCCGTCACGGCTTCGGCGCTGCGGGGCTCCGGCGGTCCCACGCAACCTTTTCGTCGCAGATGGTTTTCGCTCACCACCGAGGCTTCAGCTTTAGCCCTGGCGGCGAGCTCAACCCACCTGCTACTTAGCTCGCGGGCCGCCTCGCCCCTCCGCGCCTACGCGGGCTTATATTGCACTCTAGGGTAGGGCAGACAAGACTACGTGGAGTCGGGTTTGCAGCGATTCGCTTCTGTCAATTTATTTTCTCAATCAAATTCTATGCTTTTATTCCAATACATTATTGGCACATTTTATTTTAGATATGCTAAAATTAGAGCTTTTATAAATTTGCGAAATAATCGTTATGCCAAAATAAACTTATGCTAATATACATTAGGCTATTTTACATTAGACATTCTAAAATTAGGCCTTTCAATTCTTAGGCCAAACTATAATGGTGGCAAAACAATTTTTAGGCGAAACAATAATTGTACGTTTTAAGTTTAGGCCAAAACGGTTTGGCCAAACCATATGAGGACAAACAATTTTAGGCGAACCAAAGGGCACCCCAACCAATGCTACTTCAAACGATCACCCATTCAAAGAACACTGAACACTGCTTAATACTGGTGATTGTTTTTGACTACTCACTCTCACGTAGCCATGAGCGCTTACACAAATTTTAAATCAAGGCTTAATTGTAATTCCTTTCTATCATACACGTAAAAATATTTAAAAAAAAATCTTCAACGAACATTTCATAGCTACGATGTTGCTACGAGATTCAATGTGCTACGGTTTTTTCTACGACAATCCGTAGCAAAGATTTTGGTATGAGAAGACAGGTTCTAGCATTCTTGGTCTTGTATCTAAAATGGTCTAGAACTCTAAATGCACTAACTGATAACTGCATAAAATATCAAAGATACTCTAGCTTATTTACAGAAATTTTAACCAAACCAGTGAAATTGGATATGTTTAGTGGTGTTAATTGTTGATAATTGGCGTAAATTAAAATAGAATGGAATTGTAATGATAGGATTTTGAGAGTGAGTGTTCAGTAGTTTGACGTTAATTATCAGAAATTATGTTAATTTGCAAGACGGTTTTTTAATAATTATCTAGACAGTTAAAAGAGATTCAACAAAAGCGGTATCCTTGAAAATTTAAATAATTTTATTTTCGACTTGAAAAGTGATAGCCCAGTGGAGAGTACTCCCGGTTCTGGCCCAGGATACGTCTTCCGTACTCGGGGTGTCAGACGCTAAAATCGAGCGTTAATTCACCCGAAATCATCATCATCATCTAGGATTGTAGTCCGCCGACTCAACGGTTTTATACCCGAAGGGAAAGACAGAGGCATATTATACGCCCACACTTCGCCAATGTTGTTGTTGGTCCCATGTAATAGGTGGCAAACCTATTGCCGCTTGCCGGGAACTTCTGTGTTTGCCTGAGCCTCGTCCGTAAATCGTCAGGTGCACCACTTGCAGGTGAGGTTGGCTTGGACTCCAAAGATGATGATACAATCCTGTACACCTTTTTATCAGGCTACATGATATATTCTAACAGCAGGACACCTGCCTCCGCCAATCCGCACAGGTTCCGCTTGATGGAGTATGATCTGGGTATATCTTAGCACGGCTTGTGAAAGGACTCTCGTGTCGTATAAAATATGTTAAGACACTAAAATTATTGAAATAACTGTAAGACGTATTTTTGAAGATTTCCTACATTAATTCAAAGGAATAGATTTCAGTAGTTGGGGATACAAATGTCTTTTTATAGTGTCAAATCATAACGACTACATCTTGCGTAATAGTAAACAGTCGATGCAGTCAAAAAAATTTAAGCACTCCTTGGGATATAAATAAATATTTCTAACACTTACACCAATTATTTAGTTCCAAGATAAGTATCATTAAGAACTGGTGTTATGGATACTAAATAACGGATAAACATGCTTAAATACTTTTTGTTTTGTAAATACATACTTAATATACATAGGAAAACACCCAGACCAGAACAAATATTAATATTTATGCACACAAAGATTTGTTCTGGGCATCGAACCCACGACCTCAGAGTGCGGGTTTACTCGCCACCACGCCATATCGGTCGTCAAATCATGGTCGTCGGATATGTAATAATGTCGTCGATAATTATTATAGGAGCAGGAAACATAAACTGTTTGCTGGGCCTACCTGCCGAACCGTAGCTCGCTCAAAATCACCCATTCCGCGGACACTCAACGCACTTAATGCCATTCTGGATGCAGCACCCGACTGTGATTTGTTTGCTGATGGATGGCCTGAGATTTTGTCAGTGTGTCTGAGGTATTGTGAGAGAATGGGATAAAAGAAGTTTTTAAGTGTGAGATTTTAATATTATATTTAACTTTTACTGTTTTTGATAATTAGTGTAATTGGTGTATTCCGTTCTAATTAAATAAATAAATAAATGTACGACTCAATGTAATTATTCCTTTATTTAGGTAAATAACAAATGAAAAACTGCACTACTAACCCTAATTAGTGTTCGTTAAAATTAATTTGCCTAGCTCTGATAATGTTTACTAAAAATTCGAAATCTCAAAGCCTTTTTTTTATTTACCCGAAATATAAGGGCTTAATGTTACATTAAAAATCAATGTTTTATGTTTTGCAATTTTTTTTTATTTCTTGAGTTTCGTATGCATGTGTGAATATTTTTTCAACAAATGTATTGTAAATCGATCTATTTATCCATATAATTTAATTAGGTACTTACAAAAATCATTGGTAATTTTTTGCATGATATGGTATCGTTTGTGGGTTTAAAATACTATCCGGAATACAGGTATATTTGTGTGCTTTAATGTTTTCACTAGTGTTTTATTACTTATGGTTTATTATTATATACATAAAATCTCGCCTGTTTTCCCGAAGGGGTAGGCAGAGGTATATCATATGCCACACTTTGCCTATTGTGTTGCTGGTCCCCCAATAGGTGGCGAGCCTATTGTCACTTACAGGCACTTCTATATTTTGCCAGAGTCTAATAGAAATATAATAGGTAAATTAGTAAGTACACTTCTTGTAAGTACAAAAGCCGTAAGCCCTCTTACACATAAACACGACACGACGTCGTATCGTGTAAGTACACGACGAACTTCATACAAAGAATTCGCATACTTAATGGAATGTAGACATAAATCAAAAATACTATTTTTGGACATCACAAAAAAAGATCTTCTAAAGAATACTTGTCCTACTTGTAAGCGCATTAAATTTATACTGATTTATTAATTAGTAATTCTGCTTGTGTTTTGAACGTTTGATTAACATTGATTCGATCTCAGTAAGAAATAGAAAGACTGTATAAGTACGTAACTCAAACCTGACCTATCTATTAATGGTTTCTTTAAGCATGCGACATGTAGTTGTTACCCGTAAGTAGTGTAAACCCGTCGTCGATTTCCACGACACGACGTCGTATCGTCTTTATGTGTAAGAGCCCTAAGCTATCCTAAGAAAATAAATAAATAAATATTTTCTGACAATTGCATTAATTATTTAGTTCCAAGATAAGTATCATTAAGAACTTGTGTTATGGATACTAAACAACGGATAAACATACTTAATTTTTTTTTTAAATACATACATAATATACATAGGAAAACACCTAGACCAGAAAAAATATTCATGTTTATGCACACAAAGATTTGTCCTGTGTGGGAATCGAACTTTTATAACTTTTATATTCGTACTGCGTAAACATGTTTCTGAGTATCGGGAAAGACTAAAATGGCTTCCTATAAGGCTCCGCAGAGATGTGCACAGTCTGTGCACATTCTTTTTTTTGCACATTATGTTGTACAAAAGTTTTTACCCATCCCCAAATCCCCCATTCGTTTCAATGTGCTACCTACTACATCCCGCCCCAAACGATCCTGTGTAACTAAGACCCTTGTTTCTCCTTCCTCCAACACTAAGTATTTCCGTAACTCTTTCTCAGCTCGTGCTGTTAGAATGTGGAATAGTCTTCCCTCTCTGATTCGTGAGAGTCCATCACTTCAGTCGTTCAAATGTAAACTGAGGAATCACTGCTTGTCAAGATCAAACTATGGCCCATGTTATAAACGATTGCCAGCTGTACTCTTTTCCCGGTGCTCTTGAAGAACTTCATCTTCTCCAGACTCCTGACTCCAGCTGCTGAGAAGTGGCTACGCCAACTGACCCTGGAAATTTAAATTTGGATCCAGGCAGCTCAACGCCTTACGATATGATAATGAGTACTTGTCAAATTTGGCACATAATTCGCACTTTTGTTTCATTCATTCTCTTACAATAATGTTAGCATATGTTGTATGTATGTATATATTTCTAATATATTATTAGCATGTAAGAAATTTGCTTTATATTTTGTTCTTATTGTTATTTTTATCAGTAACATTTTTCTTGGACAACATTTATCCCGTACAACTATTTAGTTTACAACTGCTAGGGTTGACCGGTAGAGATCTCCTCTAGAGATAAGCCCACCTTTGTACATTTTATTTTATATACCTTATGTAATAATTAAAATTATTTTGTGCATTAAAAGATTAAAATAAATAAATAATAAATATTTTTTGACAATTACACCAATTATTTAGTTCCAAGATAAGTATCTTTAAGAACTTGTGTTATGGATACTAAACAAGGAATATACATACTTGAACACTTTTTTTTTTAAAAACATACTTATTATACTTAGGATAACACCCAGACCAGAATAAGTATTTATGTTCATGCACACAAAGATTTGTCCTGTGTGGGAAACGAACCCACGACCTCTGGAGTGAAGTGTAGGTATACTGAACTCCAAGCCATATCGGTCATCAACCGATATGGCTTGGAGGCATAGCATAGGCATATTATTATTATTAAAGATTGAGGAATCTAATGATCATCCGTCGCCATGTCTGCGTAATTAATGATCACGAGCAATAATTGATGTTAACATTTCTATAATTTGTTTACATAGAACCCATTATGTGCAATATGTGCACAAGATGTTGAAGGCTTCGCGGGCGGGGTGCAGGGTTTGCGGGGAGGGAGGCCAGGGGGGGTACAGTAGGCGGGACTTGCAGCGACGCGCCGCCTCCACGCGACGCCGCCTATAACCGGTCAGTGTCGCGTTGCCCGCCGGCCGCGTATGACGTGCGACTAGTGCCGGACGAGTCGCGAGTGCAGTTGTCATGTGCCGAACCAGATAGGTCATGTCCCGCAGAAAGCAGAGCAACCCCAAGCCACTAAAACGTAAGGATATGTGAATTGTGTTGTGACAGTGATGGATTTTCTTATGTATATGTCATTATATTTCTTTTCTGTTCGTCTAACTCTCGTCATGTGCTGTAAGTTGTTGGCTCACGGAAAAGTTTGTGAAAAACTTTTTGTCACAAAACTTTTTTGAGTTGACCTTTTTGTGTTAACCTTTTTTCTCGTTAGAATATTCTATTTTCAGTTTGTTACTATAATCTTTTTGGTCGCTAAACTTTTCCGTGCGTTACGAATTAACTTTTATGTCGCTGAATTTATTCGTCAGTTACGAATTTACTTTTTTGTCGCAAAAATTTTGCAAAATTTGCATGGTCCATGTTTATTTGTAAATTGAAACTAAGAAAAATCTTAATCGACATAAACTTTATGACTAGTTAAAAGTAACTTTTTTTGAAATATATTCTCGTTTCAAATCTGAGCATTATCCCGGTTGCCCCAGGGCTCAGTGTCTGCTCACTGGTCTAACCAGATTTTGGCTGAACTTCTATTATTACATGGAGCGTCTGCTATCTGATCTCCACAACCTTAAGGGAAACATCATTCTAAAGTTAAACTAGTTGTCAGAAAATTAGAAGCCACTGATTTCCCAATAACGACTGCCATAGATGTTCATGACAACCGGGACGAACGGCTTAGCGAGCTTTGAGAGGCACATTGCAAGCTATAATTACGCACATAACTTCGAAAAGTAATAGGTGCCGAGGTTTGAACCCTAGCCCCTCTGAATGACAAAGCTATCGTCGCACAAATATTTGATTAAAAGAACTAATCATCAAGCTAAATCAGTATTTTTGATGAGCAATATCTAAAGTTAGGTATGGCAATTTTTTTTTATGACACGTTACATACAACCCATTATATTTGTACATAATCGCAGAAATATGTTTAATTTTATTAAAATATATATCGGCAATGGGTTCCTATCATGCCAAGATACTTCCTTCCTGAGCTTACCCCAATGCTGATTTTCAGATTTGACAGACACGGGTGTAATTTGTGATTTTTTTTTAAATATGTCCATGATTTATTTATTTAACCAAACTTCTTTACAGCAACACCTACACATCTTAATCTTCACATCGACACCATCTACAAAGTTTTTAAAAAGTAATTCAGCAATACGGCATTTCTTTATGCTTTAATTGATATATCATAAATTTATTTCCTAGCATTATCCTGGTTGCCCCAGGTTATAAATTTTTTGAAAAGTAATGCAGCAATATTTTTTGGCGACCGATATGGCGTGGAGGTTCGTGTGGGTTCGATTTCCACACAAGACAAATCTCTGTATGCATGAACATGAGTATTTTTTCTGGTCTGGGTGTTTTCCTATGTATATAAAGTATGTATTTAAAAAAAAGGTATTTAAAGTATGTCTATCCGTTCTTTAGTATCCATAACACAAGTTTTTAGTGATACTTATCTTGGAACGATGTAATTGGTATGATATTTGATTATTATATTATTATTTATACTGAAATAATTTTCATATTTTTTTTTCTGTCAATATTATTTTTTATCAGTCAGTCTTAATCTAATTGTTGTTAAAAAAAATAACCGATTTCCATTTTGTTTGTTAAAGTTATTTATCAATATTGTTTTCTATCAGTGTTCTTTTTAATTACTTGACTTATATTTTCCATGTAATTTTTCATGGAGGAGTTATAATTAGTATGTTGTAACACTTTAAGGATTACTATATTTCTGATAGGTCCATGTCATTTCTTCACAAACTGCTTATATCATTATTTATACCTTCTTGGGTATCATGAGAAGTGGTTAAAATGTATCAAAGATGGTGCCCACAACAAGTAACCCTAAGTATATTTATAAATATATAACACGACATCTGCCATACTACTGCTAGAAAGACAGACAACTAGAAAACTTAATTACTAAAATACTAACTGTGTAGCAGGGTACGCACACACCCATTCAAAAGTGTTACTAGATAACAGAATTTTTGGACATCTGACACAGCGTCATCTAGGCTTAGACTACTGAAAGTTTCTGTAATGATATTATACTAAAATATACCTACTTAAAATTCAACGCGTAAGCGACACAAAAAAAATGTGGATAACTTGGTAATAGTTACAGTGAGGGACGGAGAAATACGAATTTGAGAATAGTTTAATAAAAAGTTTCTTCATATTTATAGAAAGACTTTAGCCAAGGCAGAGCTACAATTACTAATTGTAAAAAAAAAGTATTAGCACAAAAAAAAATCTTTTGCGCAGGGATATAATTATGTAGTCTTCATGACACCTTAAATCAAAAGACTATTTCAATATTATACAATTAAAAGTAATTGTTAACTGATACTTAGATATAATTAAAAATACAGTCTCATTTAAAATAGCTCACATTATGGCGACAATAATTACAAATAGAACTAAATGTCTAATTTAAAAAAATATATTGATAATGTGTATGTAAATAATTAAATATTATAGCATTAAATATATTTTGTAACAGATCTTATTGGTCTATGGTATTTTTAACCCCTTACCCATCAATATGGGTGTTATAAGTTTGACGTGTCTGTATATCTATGTCTGTCTATGGTCCGGATGCGGTTTTTGGTTTGAAAGCTGACAATAAAGTCACAAGCTGAAAAACCAGTACGATTTTCATTTAGTTTGTTCTGTTTCCAATTTTGTCAGTCTCCAGTTTAAAATCAACTAAACTTAAGTCTAAAACTAAATTAAAATGTTACAATTATCAATTATGATTATTTATTTATTTAGTAAGTACAAGTTATACCAACTTATTTATAACATAGTCCAACAAAACCGTCAGTACGTGCGGGGTCTAATTCTACGTACATTTTTCGTTTATAAATTTTATATTTTTATTTGTGAGATCGCCAATTCATTAATTGGATATAATTTTTGTACGTACATACTAAATGAATATTCATATTCATGAACTTAAATATTTGTCATTTGTGAGAGTTGAACCCACGACCTTAGAAGCAACATATGTAATTATGAAATAGAATTAAACTAAGAACCTACAAATTTTATCAAAATATCAATCGGTAACATTATGTAACTTCATGTACATAAATCTTTAAGCAACAGTTAAGGTAAAGTAGATAACAAACACATAACTATTATTGTATACTTATAATGTGAATGTATGTGTGTGTTTTTTTATTTGTACGGACAAATCAAAGTGCGCAAGAGTTCGTTAAACCGTTATCTGTGAGTTAATGTATTCGATGATTGTTTGCGTATCTGTGTCTTGTTGATAAGCAATAACTACAGATACTTCTGTCACCAGTCGATGCTTCAATCTTGATTGACAGCATCTTCTGCTCGTTATCTACGGATTTGAGACTTGAAGCCTGTTTGGTGAGCGGTGGGTTTACGTCCAGTCAGCATTGAGTTCAAACCACTTAAATAAATACTACAGTAAATTATTCAAAATTGATGGACAATTTCATAATTTATCAACGGATTTGTTTGTTTTTTTTCAACAACTAATTTTTGCGAGTTTTATTTTTATTTTACTGTAATTGTATATACATAAATAATAACAACTCAGCTTTAAGCTGCGTGTCAAGCGTTGGGGTTGTGTCCAGCCGGCACCGATTACAAGCTTACGTTTTACAAATATGGACAAAAGCTTAATACGCTTAAATGTTCAAATATTGTCCTTTGTTAATATGTTTAAATTGTTAATTTTAATGAAATTTTTGAGTTATAAAATAATTTTGATATGTGTGATAGTACGTCAAATTTGTCTTTGTTTTTACTTATAAATTGTTACAATTTTAAAATTGGTTAGTTCCAAAAATTATTATCAAACAGTACAGTTTTTTTTATAAAAAATATACGTAATAGTTCTGGCCAAGTTGTAAAATATTTCTGACTTCAATTAATAAATGGTGGTTCTTTTAGCAAAAGCGACGTCAACATAAAATAGAGATCTTTTTAACGAAAAATTAAAAACGAACGTTCTGATCAGGAGGAGCTTAATTAAAGAAATTTTGAAAAGATATTTGCGAAGTTCTGTTCTTCATCAAGAGGAGATGAGCATCCCACCTAATGTCGAAAATGTTGACCATCATCTTCGACTTAAACTGTTAGTAGGACGACCTAGTACTGATCACGAGTCTCCTTACCCTAACGATTTTTTTACGTCGGTAACAATATGCATTTATGCACTGCCTTTCGGCCAAAGGGGGACCGAAAGGGGTTTAGAACTCACTAGATGCGACTGCTAATACCCACTAAAAATCTTTCGACGAAGCCCGCCGCTTGTTGAGAAAGAGGCGGGGGCCAGTACCTAGGCGTCTGACAAGGGCCCCCTGCCCTTGCTGCCTAGGACCCACCTGGCGCTGCTTGACGGGCCTTCCTGGCCCGCCCGCTAAGCCCTCCACGGGTTCCTCTTAGTTTCCCCCACGGTAGTCAGTACTAAGGGCACTCAGAGTCGCCAACCTCTGGGTGTTACCTTTTCCAGGCCTCCGAGAGGTACTCAGTCCCCCCACCTTAACCATGACACAACGGATTTAGATTATATTCCACGGCATAGACCCTGCGGATAGATAGAGACTGCGGATTAGAGGATGGTAACAATTTTTTTTAACGTAAACGTGTCAGGTCACTTGTTAAATTAAATGTTAATGATCATAACGTGTCATTCGCGTGTAGAGATTTCATAAGAATGTTGTTGTTGTATCTTAATCAATGCTTTCTGATACAGAAAGCGGATCTATCTATTAATTTTTAATGTCTGGGAAAACAAGTTTTGATAACTATTTTAAATAGGAATACATTGAATTCATTTGACGACCGATTTGGTGTGGTCGTGGGTTCTATTCCCACAATGTACAAGTCTTTGTGTGCAGATATATGAGTCATTGTTCTGGCCTGTAAGTATGTATTTACAAAAATAAAAAAGAAGGTTTATCTGTTATTAAGTATTCATAGCACAAATTCTTAATGATACTTATCTTGGAACTAAATTAGTAACGTAATTGTCAGAATGTTTTTATTTATTTATGTATATAAATTATTTGTATTGATTTTTATACTGTTCTCTTAGCAAGGAATTTTAAAACACTATTTTGTTTATAAAGCATAATTAACCGACTAAACTAAAAATAAATTACAATTTCATATTAATAACTAACTTGAGTCGCAAAGACAATACCCGGACAGACTTAAAAATAGATTTATGGGAATGATATATTTTAGAAACGTTGAATCCACAACAGGCAACCCACACAGATGCACACACGCACACAACACAAGCATAACTATTATAACTACCAATAATAACAAAATCGCTAATTAGACATCGCTCAAAAACAATGATTATCATCCAATTGTTTACCTCTCCCCGCCGTATCAGGTCACGACGATACTGTATCATTAACCTACAGATAAATCTCTCTTGTCACTTTCTAGAGAAATTGTTTATTAATCGCACAATTTTTTTCCACTAACATTGCCCGCTCGGTTTTGTTATCATTTATAAATAAAATGAAAGTATTTGTTGACCAGTGTAGTGTGTTATATTTATAAACGGTTTTATGAATCATGTTGTGATAAATAGTCTTTAATGTAGCAATGTTAGTTTTTAGGTTAGTTTCACATGCTACTTTAAAACGGCCTGACTGTTTATATGGCACCCCCGATATTAAAAAGACCGAACTTACAATTTAGTGCATACGAATCTCAAAATCTTAGTAGCCGAACCTCACAAGCGAGTACGAAAGAACAACTGACGAGGCTCTGGATAACGTAAGAGTATGGTATGCGGCAATAGGCTCGCCACTTATTACGTGAAACCGCCATATAATTGGCGAACTTTTAACTGAATGGGGAAACAGGCGTGGCTATGTGTATGCCAGATTAGATTATCAAAAATAAACTGCTATAGGGAAGTTTTGATAGTTCCAAAAATGCGCGTTAGATGGCGCTACTGTCCTTGTTGCAAAGGTTAAAAAAGTGACGGTGTTGAAGATAATTAAAATCATAATAACATCCTCCTGCAAATTTTGACTTTATGACAGTTCTGACTTTATGATAAGTTTTGATAGATGACTTAATGACAGTATTTGATTACATGATGCCGTATATCTACAAATTTTACAAACGTAATAAATACAAGACTTAATATGGACAAATGGGTCTTTTTTACTTGTTCATTTAAAAATTACTCAACAATTTTGCCGGATTTTGATAATGTACGAAAACAAGAAACATTATAGGGTAATCGCATATTCGTTATTAAAAACAATTTTTTTTTAAACAAAACAAATATAAGTATAGAAATGTAATTTTTACTTTAAAATTTTCAGCCCCTCGTTCACTGACATTAGCATACAATTGTATGGTGTGTTTTGATTGTAATTTATTTAAAATAAGTTAATGTCATTATCGACATAATTATATACTTTTTAAGTATTTAAATTAATAAAATCTTTTTTATCATTTAAACATATTTTAAGTAAATTTCTGTTCAAACAAAATCGGTTTGGTATTTAATTTCAAACTTTTCATCTAAAAAAATTCGGACTTCATATGTGAAACTTAGCTTACATAATAGATAACTTAGACATATAGTGATATATAGAAAACCACACCGCCATATAAAACCATAGACTTTACGGCAATCTGTAAAAAAAATTTTCATAACCATGTACAAAAATAATAAGAAAAAATAATATAAAACCGAAGATCTCTAAATGATTATGAAAAAGGTCTACTCAGCATGTGCCGTAGCATCTAAGATACCTTAGCTAAAAAAAATAATAAGATAAAAAAAAGAAAATTACAATATAAAGAGAGGGCACTGCTACAAAGAGTATTTATTATGAGATATACAAATTACAGTTTAAAATTGGATTCAAATTTAATATTATAATATAGCCACGCATAATATGTGTTCCATTTGACACATATGACGACCGATATGGCGTTGAGGTCAGTATACCTGCACTTCACTTCAGAGGTCGTGGGTTCGATTCCCACACAGAACAAATCTTTGTGTGTATGAATATGAATATTTGTTCTGGTCTGGGTGTTTTCTATGTATATTAAGTTATATACAAAAAAAAATTATTTAAGTACGTTTATCCGTTGTTTAGTATCCATAACACAAGTTCTTAATGATACTTATCTTGGAACTAAATAATTGGTGTGATTGTAAGAGAATATTCATTTATTATTTATAGTAACATATAGAAAGCCACACCGCCATATTGAAGCCATAGACATCACGGCAATCTTAATGCTCTCAAATCATGTCAGCTTAAAACCTATAAGAAGCCGCACCATCATGGTATGTGATTGGACTTGTATCTGAGATACCGGGAGTGCTGATAATCTACAAGTGGTTTTTGGAACACTTCCATAAAGGTTTTGGAGTATGGAACCGTCTGTGTAATTAGAAATATTTTTATTAGTTTAGTACAGTCTTTCCCAAAGTGGGCGATAGCGCCCCCTTGTGGGCGCTGCAGGTCTCAAGGAGGGTGGTAAGAGACGCAGAAAGAAAATGGGGGCGTTGATTTGTAATTTTATTTAGCTAGGAGGCCTCAAAAAAATATTTAATCTCAAAGTGGGCAGTAGACAAAATAAGTTTGGGAACCACTGGTTTAGTAGATTAGTACACAAATATCATCATTATATCAGCTTTATTTTTGTCATTCTCAATAAGCGCACACACACACACCCTATACACAAACTGACACACACACATGCTCGTATTATTGTATTTTTCCTTTATTGCTGTTTTAACATTGTTGTTATTCTGTAAATTGATGGCGAGCCTATTGCCGCTTACCGGTAAGTTTCATGTTCGCCAGAGCCTCGTCCGTTGATCGGCAGGTGCACCACTTGCAGGTGAGATTGGCTTGAGCTGCTAATATTTTGATAGGATCCCAAAACAGTTTTAATAATACTTAATGAATATTTAAATTATATTTAAGGAAATAAATAATCTATAGCAATAATAACAATGTTGTATGCAACATGTCATCAGAATTCATTAATAGCATCGTTGATATTTTTGATTGTTTATTTAATTTTGTCCTTATTAAATAAACTTGACATAAAATAATAGCGATTCGTAGATCACATTATGGTAAACGGTAACTAAGAATAACTTTGAAGCGATATTCTCCAATAAATACAAAAGCAAAACATATTGAAACACAAAATATAACCGAAAGTAATCACAAAACTGTATCAGCGAATACAAATTTTAGCTTTTTAGAACCTAACAATACGGCAGATGCTATTTCTCTATGTAAAATGGCCAGCTAAACATATAAATTGGATTACTTATGCCTAAAAGCCGGTGTGCGATCATCTGCGTAAATAGGGACAGGTAGGGTATTATGCGCGCGGCGTGGTCAAAGGCGCATTGTGCGCGCAAGTTGCCTTTGTAGCGCATAATGCGCGCTGGCCAACAGGGCTTCCTCATTTCGTATTTACGATGATGGCAAATTAAAGGCATGTAAATTGTGTAGGACATGGCGAGATCGCGATAACGAACGGCTTTGACGATAGTTAATGTCGTTTTTTCGTCGAGTATTTTGAGACTTTTTAATGTGACACGTCATAAAGACGAGTGTATAGGGATCCTACGAAGACCTAAGGAACCCAAGTCAACCTCACCTGCAAGTGGTGCACTTGCTGATCAACGGACGAGGCTCTGGCGAACATAACAGTGCCCGGTAAGCTGCTGCTACGAACTGATCCTAATCAAATTCCATTTTTCGTGTTCGTCGAATTAATTAATATATTATGCAGGCACCACGCAAGTTATTAATTATGAATTCAAAAGCAAAATTATTAAAATTCTAACTAAATCGAAAATCTTTATCTTATCTACATCCGCGTGACCTAAACATTCTTTATTATTTTTGAGTAAAAAAGTAACCTAACTTAATCCTTATAACATCAGCTATCTGTCAGTTAAAATCTCGTCACAACGAGCTTAATTCCGCGTATATTTGTATCAAACGCGTCGTAGATTTTTGCGTTACGCTGTCGCATCGTGTTTTTTGTGTATGAGCTTTAAAGGTTTTAACTAACTGCATGTCATAATGACAGCTTGAGCTCATAGAACAAAACTTCGTAAAACTCATTTGGCTTCGGAATTCTCTGCCGCCCCATGTGTTTGCCGATTTCTATAGTCCCGGTGCATTAAAACTGCATTTATACAGTAGTCCCGGAGCCTAGTAACGGTATTCATGCAGGCCGTCATGATTGTATGATGATAATGTACTGATACTGGCTGTGGTTTTTTAAAAATATAAGTAAATATTTTCTTCAGACGCTAAACGAGGCCCCCAGAAAGGGGAAAAACTCGCATAGGTCTGGTCTAGTCTAGACTGGTCTTAGATTCTTTTTTATAATTTGTCGGGGTCAAGCAAGTTCAAGCAGCTCCGCGTTTAGCTCTGCTGCGGACGTACCCCAAAGCATTTCGGCCATAATAACCCTTCAGGTTGGGTGCCATGGATTGGAGGCCGTCATGAGAGATGCATTTGCTATCGTGCTTATTCCACGGCATAGAACATTTTCGTATTTTCGGACTGCACCGACTAATCTATTTAATTCTAGCATTATCTTTGTTGCCCTGGACTTAAGCTAACAACCAGATTTGGCTGAATTTTAGTTATTGCATGGAGCGACTCCCGTCTGACCTCCGCAACCCAGAGGGAAACATTATTCTATGGTTAAACCAGCTGTCAGGATGTAGGAAGGCACTGACTTCCTAATATCGACTGCAATAGATTTTAATGACTGCCAGGACCAATAGCTTAACGTGCTTTCCGAGGCATATGGCAGTCGAGTCCTTTAATCAAAAAATCATAATCAGTTTTTCATGTTTGGCTCAGTTGAGCTCTTATGAAAGTCAAAACTTAAAACGAGCGCGCCCATTCACTGCGGGCGGAAGCTTGATTGTAAAAGAACGGGCAAGAAAAAAAGTAAAACGATTTGACAAGCCAACAAAAACCTGTGTTCTGTAGTCATAAGATTGAAAATGCAAGATTAACTGTATTTGACTCATGCCAATGTCTAAGGTTGTCTGAATTTCGCGGTATGTCACAAGTCGATCTTCCTTAATCAGCGTACATCAACGTTTTCTTGGGTGACTGCAGTTTTTGGACGACCTTGATGGGGATCATCACTGAGCTTGACACGTCCACGTTAAAATTCAGCAAACCAGCGATAGTTGTGGGTTTGGATGGGGCTTGATTGGGGCAGAAATCATCCGGTCAATACACCGTTTTTGTGTTAAACTACTTCAAAAGTCATAATAAATCATCGCTCTTGAATTTTTTCGAGTCAAGTGCATTTCTCAACGACTAAACATGTTTGACAAGACCGAGATTCTTTTTTTAAATAAATAAATGGTATTCGATATTTAAAACCAAGTAGGTTTCAATTAAACAGGTTTTAATATGACAGGAACAGTGGAAATATTCCATTCCCGATACTTTTAGTGCAGCCGTCGTAGAAGAAAATAACTCTTTTTTTATGCTTTTTCTTAAAATCCCCATACAATAAAAATATAGTATGAACTAATAAATAAAGCTCATCACTTTAGAGATTTATTACCAGTTTTTGTGGCCTTATGCTACAACACGGGGTTCCCTACCCAATTCTACCCTAGTTCCCACGGTTCGCGCGTGGCATCTCTTGACTCCTTACCAAGGGGTCGGTATGACCCCGGGGTTGTTAGAGGGTTAGCTATTTTGGCTTTAGCGTGTTTGTTATTTAGATCTCGACATGTAGTGATACTATTTGTAGATTTAAAATCATTACTAGTTTAAGTTAGAGTTATGCTACTGCGTCATAAGGTGTGGCTTGAAAACCAGCGCAGCATGACATTGTTATAGCTGCATTAAGCTGAAGCAATGCCTTTTGACTGCACAATTTCAGTGTTGTGAAATTTTCACAATTTTATGTACCTACTTGTGCAGTTAATAAACATTTCTTTCTTTCTTTTCTTTCTTATTTCTAATATTAAATATTTTTGGCAAATTTTTTTTTGATTTTTGAAAATGAAATGAAAATGAAATGAAAATGAAATGAAAATGAAATGAAAATGAAATGAAAATGAAATGAAAATGAAATGAAAATGAAATGAAAATGAAATGAAAATGAAATGAAAATGAAATGAAAATGAAATGAAAATGAAATGAAAATGAAATGAAAATGAAATGAAAATGAAATGAAATGAAAATGAAATAAAATTTTATTTAGACATAAATACACATAAACAAAAAACAGTATTCAAATCAGTAAACAATTTTTACACAGTTTACATATAGTATGCCTAAAAAGGACTCCACTCAGCATGTGCTGCAGTGGAGGGCCACATCAGCGCTGGTCTTCCGTGGAGACCTTATAACTTACGTGTGCTTAACTTTTTGCACTGTTACTATTTCGATTGGAAGGTGTACAAAATTGAATACACTTTTCTTAATGATTGTTTTTTTATTTTGGACATTTAACGCAGCGCTGTAACCTTTAAACTTAGTGGGGTTTATTACAAAACAAGATCTAAAGTTAGACCAGGTTTAAAACGAATGCTGTCACTTTCATTTGATATGATGGAGACAGAGACAGCACTAGTTTTAGACCCAGTTTGTGTTATATTATAGAAAACAGATAAACAAAGATAAAAATATTTATTTGTATAATAAAATAACAGTGTTCTCTTATATTGAAAATACCAATTCCAAAACTAATGTCTATGTACCTAATTTTGGTAGGAATCTTTTTAAAATAAGGATAAAAGTAATGTTTTAACACAATAATGTTTTGTTTTAACACACACAAACTTTGTTAGGAATACTTAAAAATCATATTTCCTTATTATTATTAGCAAATGATACTAATCATTTGCTAATAATAATAAGGAACTTCAACTTTATTCTTATTAATTACATACACACTTACAGTCATACAAGCATATTATAAGCCCACACTTCGCCATTTTGTTATTTTGGTCCCATGTAATAGGTGGCGAGCCTATTGCCGCTTACCGGAAACTTTAATATTTGCTAGAGATTCGTCCGTTGACCGGCAGGTACACCACTTGCAGGTGAGGTTTCCTAACCATATACACCCATACATAATTATATATACATTCTAATGAATTTTACAAAAACATAGACAACTATACATGGTGATGCGTATGAGTCGATCGCGATAGGGTGCTTATACTCGTTGTTTGTTTGCAAAATTAGAGGAAAACTCAACAAGGAAAAGGCAGTGACTGGGTCCCTAATAGTGATTATCGTGTATTTATGATGTAAGCATCAGTTATACCTACTGCACGAGTTATAATTGAACTAATGCCATGGCGAATGTTCAATAACTTATAAATTGACGACTGATATGGTGTGGTGATGAGTAAACCCGCACTCATAAGGTCGTGGGTTCGATTCCCACACAGAACTAATCTTTGTGTATATAAATATGAATATGTGTTCTGGTCTGGGTGTTTTCCTATATATATTAAGTATGTATTTACAATAATATTAAGTATTTGTGTATGTTTCCGTTATTTAGTATCCATAACACAAGTTCTTAATGATACTTATCTTGGAACTAAATAATTAGTGTAAGTGTGAGAAATATTTATTTATTTAATTTTGTGTAAATTTACAAATTGTTTACACAAATATATAACATAGTAATTTACCTTAGCATTTCGTAGTTGAAACGATTGAATCATCAAGATAACTTCCACTAATATATAATTGTATGATTCGTATAAATTATTACCGAAACCGCAACTGACTGCAAATTATATGACGTCATTCAAATTAGAAGAAATAAGATATACCTTATGTTATTAGGGAGGTCCCACTCCTGAATAAAAGGAAAAAAATCGATCGCTTTATTGAGCGTGATACACACACATACATACAATGCCCAAATGCTTAAAAATAGATAATTTTTGACGGCGCGAACTTAAAATCTTAAGCGCCCATTCATTGCGGACAGGAGCTTCATAAGACGAGAATTAGGTACGGACTAAATTACTTCACTCGTCAATTGTTTGTATAGATAGATAGGTATATTAAGTATGCGAGAACACTTTGATATCGAATCCGAATTAGATATTTTTTTTATAAATATGCGACACGTTTGTGTTATAACTAGTAGTAAGCCCTCTTGAATTGCTGTGCCCTCCCAGGGCGTCACATAGATACCGTAGTTTCCGTACCACCTCGTTTTTGTAATTTGATATGCAATAATGACCGACATAGCGAGGCGAGTTTGCAGGCTGAAGTGACAATGGGCGGGGCACATAGCTCGAAGAAACGACGACCGATGGGGCGTTAAGGTTCTGCAATGGCGACCGCGAACTGGCAAACGTAATAGAGGACGGAATCCCACGCGATGGATCGGTGATCTGCTCAAGGCGGCGGGAAGCCGATGGATGCAGGCGACTCAGGATCGCTTAATGTAGAAATCTATTGGGGATAGGCCTATGTTCAGCAGTGGACGTCAGATGGCTGAGATGATGATTATATGCAAAAAATGATTGGAATTGAATTGAATTGAAGAAATGACGGCCATTGGGGTAGAAACGTTTTGGAATGAAGGCCCTTTGATGGAAAACGAAGCGTCACCTGCAAGATGGACGGACCTGAGAGCAGGATCACGTTGGAAGTTGGTTGGCCTGCAATCTGTCACACTGTAAGCTAATGGGGGAGGCCTATGTCCAGCAGTGGACGTCTTTGGGCTGATGATGATGATGATGATTGAGTGCTCCACTAAATAAAAAAAAAAACATTTTCATACGAGATACCTATACGAGGTATATGTATGGTTTCGATTTATGAAAAAAATATTTATGTATTCGTCTAGATTAATGTGGTCGCTCGTAGCTCTGCGGTGCTAGGTGGTCGGAAACGATCACCAAAGTACAGCAGAGCTTACAGACTTACGTACTTGTCCTTGGATGGGTGACCGTTTGTGTATCATTTGATATCGAGCGCTTCCGTGCTTCGGAAGGCACGTTAAGCCGTTGGTCCCGGTTATCACTAAATGTGGTAGTCGTTAAGCCATGTTAGAGGCCTAATGGGCGGCTTGATAAATTCTGACAGCAGAACGCCATACACCTGCCTCCACCAATCCGCACTGGGTCAGCGTGGTGGAGTATGACCCAATACCCTCACACCTTGATATGTGAGAGGATGCTCGTGCTCAGTAGCCCATGAACGTCCCACGTTAATGGGCTGAGATGATAAATGGGGGTGGCAACCTACAAAATAATCCCCATTTCTTCTGCCAGTGCTTCTTCCAATCGTCGAAACACTTCTCAAACGCAATTTTTGGGATAGCCTTGAAATCGTCATGTACAGATAAGTATTAGCAAGTGTAATTAAAACTGAAATAACAATTTCTAATTGTAAATAGCGAAAACATGAAAAAGCTATAAAATTATTTTAAATAATATTTTATCGTGGTTGGATTAAATCGGTTACTGATAGCCATCTTTCGATAACGATTTTGTCTGTGCACACCTGCAGGAGGCGTTGACAGCTTGACAGAGTTTTTAAAACAATATTACATAAATTAATTTATATTTAAGGTTTCAGATTTTGAGCAATGGTTCAACATAGTAAGGTTAAAGTTATACGGCCATGATTTAATTAATATTTTGTCTTCATTTTATTTCTTTCCCTTTATAAAAAGTCATAAAAAAATAGACATATCATAGTGTATTTAACATAACATATATTATAATCAATTTGTTCTATTATTAAGACATTTAACATCTGAATGGTTTTGTGTAAATAATGTTTATATGTTATTATACTAATAAGAATAGGAAATAAATAATTGGTGTTGACAGACATCGCTCTAGCGTAGCACTTTGGCATTTCCACACATTATAGAGAGTTATTCGAGACAAACATAACAGCCTAAGCTGAGCTTTGGTATAAAGCATAATTGAGACGAACGGGCGTGTATGAGGAGGTTCATGAGTGTGAATTAAGCTAAAAGTGTGTGCCAAGATCGTAGCAAGTGGAAGGATGTGATCTCTGACTACCCCTACGGGAAAGAGGCGTGACATTATGTATGTATGTTCATATGAGACGAACCAGGTGAATTGGAGTTCAACTTCAGACTGTTCACTCTACTTAAAACTTGATTTCAATCTTCTTTAACCAACGTAGTACCTTTGTATAAATAGGAAAAGGCTCAGACTTCTTAGATGGTTTTTATTTATAAAAATTTGGCTTCATTCCAAAGCACTTGTGACCGTTACTAAAATCTAGAAATGCCACTTCATTAGAGCCTATAGAATGTACTATAGAAAATTTAATAGATACGATATTATAGATCAATTTGGAATTCCGTCTGATCAGCGTATACAGCAGACGTACTGTCAGTAATCCATCGAAAAACATTCTACATAGATGTAATTTGATCAGTATCGCGTGTAATCGCCGCTGGGGATTTGTCGATAGTCATTGATCGATGATTTAGCGATAGCGATAACTGCGGCCTGCCATAGATCGATCGATTTATAATTCAGGCGGATGCGGATTTTGGGGGCCCGGGATGAGATGAGAAGGAATTTGGTGGAGCCTAGATTAACTTATTTTTTTTAATTACTTAAGTTTTTTTAAAGTATCTAAACTGTCGAAATGTTCACCTGAGGGTTAGTCGTCTATATTCGATTACAACTTAAGTGAAGTTGTTTAGTTTTGAAATGCCTTGTTTACTTTGAGATATTAAGCTTACGTTAGGGTTGTCTTATGAAAATCTGTAGTACAGATATATAGTATATTTATGGAATAGTTGTCGAATTATATATATACAGCCTTACTAATAAAAAATGCTTAAACCGCTACTTAACGATTGAATAGTTACTCAGTGAATAAACCTTGAGTAAAGTTATACACGAATTACACAAAGACCCTACCAATAAACATTGTATTAGCTCTGAATAGTTAAACGTCTGCTTTACATGGTCAAACATAGCAGTGGCAATATTTTTGCGTTACGTTTAGAAACCATATTGTTTGATGTGTTCATGGAACTGCAAATAATGCTATTTTAATGATAAAACTACATCAAGAATGCAAATAACTCGTTAAATTTATATTTATTATTGTTTTGGATATATTACATAGTAATTTATAAAATTATTGTTGAACGTTCACCCGAACCTAGTATGGGAGACTTCAAAACGAACGTCATCCTTCCTTGTTTTGTTTATGAGCCAGGCGGCTGTCAATAATTGTTACTTTCGGTGTGTATGTCTAATTATTTTATTTATTTTTCAATGCTTTAGTTTACATATACATTTTATAATTTATGTTTAAACAATGGCGAATAAAGTTACAAACCAAAAAATAAAGAAAAAATGTAAAAATATTTTTTTTGACATGTCAACTATGTACTACTATTTTGTACATTGTCTTTGGAAAATATAATATTGAATTTTGATTCGTTATAATTGACGAGAAACTTTTATATATTTTTCGATTGCTCGTAACTTGAGGTCTCTATTGCAAATCTTAGTAAATTTGATAAACCGTATAAAGCGAAAAATATTAAAAACCAAGATACGAACCCAAAATGGACACCTGTCATGCACTTACACAATAGATAAACTACGGTTCATGAGTGAATAAGCCCTGTGTAATTTTTCTTCTACGCTAAAACAGACGTATACAACCGATTTGTCAGAAATGTTTTATTGGTAGCCCGATGGCTTGCATCACCTGTATAACGGGTATATACACCTGAGCTTATTTTTATTAGTAAGGCTGTTAGTGTTTGTTAAGGAATAACTGTCTAAGCCAGCGTTTTTTGAAACATTTGTCAGAATATTGCGAAGTTAATTAGACTGTCTAGTATTAAACTTGATATTTGTAATAATATTTTTTAGAATATCAAAAATCTATTCTGAATAACAAAGTCCTGATAACATTTAGAATTTTGCGTGGAT
Organism: Musotima nitidalis; assembly: GCA_949126915.1. NCBI lineage: Eukaryota > Metazoa > Arthropoda > Insecta > Lepidoptera > Crambidae > Musotima > Musotima nitidalis. The sequence continues at coordinate 3,140,094 of OX421415.1, read as the reverse complement.
GATAAATTATATACATTGATTTTTGGAGTTTACACGAGTACAATTGAACCCACAAATTTAGACTCGACTTCTTTCATTCGACTCACTTTTTTTAGTTCATGTTGAACACTTTGTAACATTTTTGAGTTCCATGTTATTAATTAAACAAATCTTTCACGTCAATATTCGGTGTTTCTTCGTCTTGCTAACGTAAAAGATTTGTTTAAATAACACGTAACCCTAAATAGTTACAATGTGTTCAACACGAACCTAAAATGGGTCGATTTTTGTGATGACCAGTATATTTACATAAGAAGTGAGATCTTTTAATGCATAACTAAGCATTGTAAAAATCTGAGCGCACCTACCTAGGCCACCTATCCAGAATCAATCTGGGCCCATCATGCGATCCCAATTAAACAGCGTGGCCGCTGATCGCGATAACCTTAATTTATACTCTTTCAGATTGATAAACAGTGCGATATTATCGTCAGTGGGTGGATTTATGCGCGTCTCCACGTGTCGCGTGGGATGGAGTCGCTCTTGGTTTTTGCGACTTTTTTCCCAAAGCCAAATGTGTTGGGTGTCCGTTTTGTAAGCGACTCTATTCATCTTAGTTTGCTTTTTGTTTTATACTCGTATGTTAATTGTACTCGATTGAGTTTATCGAGTGTTAATCATTGCCATCTTAGCCTGTTAACGTTCCACTTCTGAGTGTAGGTCTTCTTCCACAAGATGAGAGGGATGCTAGTCATAATACATAATGTGGACTCCGTGCGGATTGGCGTTAGACGCGTGCGCCTAAATCTCGCATATATACCAGTATTAGTGTGATAAAGTATCGCAGTTTTATTTAGCTAAGCCCAAAGCCAATGCAGTGCTTATTTGCCTGTATTGTGTGTACGCCACTGATTATTAGTAGCTGACGTATGAAGTCTTGGTGTTTGAATTTCCCCAGCTGCCCATTTAGGCCTGTATCTTGCCTTAACCAGTATCACGTATAAAGACAATCAGAACTAACCGCTGGACGTTGACAGCAGTGAAACGTTTAACGTGAAATGGCACATAAGAAATCATCTAGTCTCTGTTGCTCGTTTCCTATCCTTGCGGTAAAGGGGTTAACCGTGATTAGAAGCTAAAAACTTTCGAGTTTGATAAGTTTTTACCATATATCATCACGTCACGGACGTCAAAATGTTAAGCTTGATATAAGTTAAGGCAGTCACAGAACTGTGTTTACCGAGGATAATTTAAAAAAAAAGTCACAGAACTGTGTACTGTGTATCTGTACTAAAAATGCGGTAGTAATTTTGTCTGTTTTTGACCCTTTTACGCTTAAACCGAATCGATTTAGATGGACGTAGGTTCTAACTCTGCAAATAATATAGAATAGGTTTTATCCCGGATATCGTGTTTGCCTTTACATTTAAAACTCTTTGCTGTAATATTTGTTGCTGGAAAGGAAAATGAAAGTTTTAAATAAATGAAGTCGTTATAGGTTATACAGGCGAATTCGCGGGCAGGAGCAAGTTTTAATTAAATATAGCAATTGTTATCAAAACCGATAATGGTACACGCATATGTGTTATCACAGTTGTAAATCTATTGACGGTGGCACGCAATAGTCGCCAGATAGCCATCGTTATCAGTTGCGATGGCATCGACATGGCAAAACTATAGGTCTTATATTTATCTATTATTCATTATTTGATATTAGGGTAGGTATAGGGTTCCTCCCCCCCGACTGGTCTCCACCTTGTCGTGGTGGGGGGGCTGAGTACCTTCCGTAGGGCGCAGAGGGCGCTAGGGTAAAGGTAACACACAGATATTGGCGACTCTGGGTGCCCTTAGTACTTAGTACTTTTACTGACTACCGGGGGGAAACTAAGAGGGACCTGTGGAGGGCGCAGTGGGTATTACTGCTGGCGGTCGTGTCTGCCGGTGTTGAGTCCCAAACACCTCTCACGGTCCACCTTAGGCCGGGAGACAGTGCGTAAATGCATTTTGTTACCGACGTAAATCAAACAAAAAAAGGTCTAGGGTTCCTACCAAGACCTAACCTCACCTGCAAGTGGTGCACATACCCATCAACGGACGAGGCTCTGGCGAACATAACAGTGCCCGGTAAGCGGCAATAGGCTCGCCACCTATAATGTGGGACCGACAATATCATTGGCGAAGTGTGGGCGTATAATATGCCTCTGCCTACCTCTTCGGGGAAACAGGCGTGTATATATTATTTGATAATATATACCTGAATTTTAATTGTTTTAACTTTTCGACTCTCATCATCATCATCATCATCATCATTTCTGCCATTTAAAGTCTACTGCTGAACATAGGCCTCCCCATTTGCTTTCTACGTTGATCGATCCTGTGCCGCCTGCTTCCACCGGCTCCTCGCCGCCCTGACTAGATCATCGGTCTATCGCGTGGGACCGCCCTCTACTACGTTTGCTGATTCGTGGTCGCCACTCAAGAACCTTAACTCCCCATCGGTCGTCGGTTCTGAACGAATACAAATATCCATATACACAGGTTCGTGGTTCTTGTGAAAGATTAACAAATCTGTTTATCTGATTATCTCACGGAGCTAACAACTTGGATTTCAAAGCGCCAGTCATTAAGTATACATTCCGAAACACACCTATTTGTGTATATTATCTGTTTAAATACAAAACTAGCCCTTACATCAATAACGGTAAGGATCACGAAGTGTGTGAGTCTATCTATGCACTTTACCCTTAGATCTTAGAACGCTACTATAAAGCTTTAGGGTTGTCACCAGTTACATAATAGTCAACTTAGATGTGATAAATATTTTGATCCTAAAGAAAATTAAGCTCTCTAGCCTTGTATGTGAGAGGTGGCCCGTGGTGAGTGGACTGAGATGATGCTGAGACATTATTTTAAATCAGATTTTTCTGTGGACTGATATGGCATATTTATCTTATAACATAATTCGTTTACATTATTATACTTCTCCTATTATTTCAGTTAAATAATTAATGGTATCATCCATTAAATGATCATTATATTAAACATCCAAATATTAGAAGAGTATTATAGCACATGCCAACGATTTTTCTTATAATATACTTCATCATTCATCATCATCATTTCAGCCATCTGAAGTCCACTGCTGAACATAGGCCTCCCCAATTGCTTTCCACGTAGATCGATTCTTTGCCGCCTGCATCCACCGGCTCCCCGCCGCCCTGACCAGATCATCGGTCCATCGCGTTGGGGGCCGCCCTCTACTACGTTTGCTGATTCGTGGTCGCCATTCAAGAACCTTAACGCCCCATCGGTCGTCGGTTCTTCGAGCTATGTGCCCCGCCCACTGCCACTTCAGCCTGAAAACGCGCATAAGATACTTACAAAACATAATATTAAATTAGTGGGGATATGAGTTTCTGTAACGCATTCACACCTAAATCACTGCGCTGATTCGGTCGAAAATAAAAGTTCCCGGCAAGCGGCAATGACTCGCCATCTATAACATCTAATATAAATAGTAAAATAATATGCCTCAGCCTATCCCTTCGGGGAAACAGGCAATTTTTATATAATTTAGTCTCAAAAAAAGTTCATAACTCTGGTACGATGCTATAAAATGTAGGCCAAACGGTATAAAAGGTTTTTTGAAAGTGGGTTCGCATCCTACACTTGTAAGATTGCCAACCCTAGACAGAATTAGCAAGCCCGAATAATCAGGTGCGCGGGCGCAAGACGTGAGAAGGTTATTATCTCTATTGCGCATCCCTCCCGCCATTACTCAGCGATAAGGCACGAATATTAGCCGTCGAGATAGCTGATGCGATACAGCGACATCTATCGCCCAATAGACGAAGAACGAGTACTCTTTTCGTACTAGTAGGTACGAATCATGAATTCATGACAGTTTAATTTTAATTTAATGTCCCTGAATTGTCTCTTCTTTGGAAACATTACATTACACACACCACACATTTCATAGTAACATCAAAAAAAATCTATCCACTTAATTGTCAAATGTGTATACAAATATTTTTTTATATGTGAAAGTCATACGTCAGTAAGGGGTCATCCATAAATGACGTCACACGAATTTCGTTATTTTTGACCCCCCTTCCGTCCTTGTCACAGCTGGTCACACTTGTGAGACTCCCTGCTCCTTAGTGTGATGTCACATATTTTGCAATTGTACAGCAAGAAATAATTTCATCAAAACAGCAGTTACAAAATTTTCATAGGACCTGGATTTTGTTCACGTCACGAAATTTTGGATCCCTCCCAGCCCCTTGTCACACCATGTCACCTCGTCAACCCCCTCGCTCCCCTTAACGTGTGACGTCATTTATGGATAGCTCCTAATGACAAAATTAACATAATTTGTTTGAATTTATTTTTTTATTGTATCTGTCATATGCGGCAAATCTACGAACGGAAATAGTGGATTTTTAGACATAACTTCTTCGGAAATGTACACAAGTGTAGGAAAGTGGCATATAATAAATAAATATTTTCTTACAATCACATCAATTATTTAGTTCCAAGATAAGCATCACTAAGAACTTGTGTTATGGATACTAAAGAGGTGATAAGCATACTTAAATACAGTTAATACATAAAAAACACCCAGATCAGAACAAATAATCATGTCCATGCACACAAAGATTTGTCCTGTGTGGGAATCGAACCCACGAACTCTGGAGTGTAGTGCAGGTATACTGACCTCCACACCATATCGGTCATCTCTCGGCATAATTAAGTAAAATTGTGATTTTTCGTTTTGACTCCAAAACTCACAGACGCCTCTAGTAAAGTCTTCACTACTTTACTTTGACATGACTTTAACTTGACTCGACTGACGGACTTGACTTAAGCCAACGAAATAACAAAGCGCATTTATGCAAATATCTTGATTAATTATTTGACACTTGCAAATACTCCGACAAACGATACTCCATAAAAAAAAGAAGCGAAATATTGCTATGGACCTGACTAGCAAATACACCAAACGAGTAAGCCCATATAAAAAAAGAGCGAAATATTGCTATGGACCTGACTAGCAAATACACCAAACGAGTAAGCCCATATAAAAAAAGAGCGAAATATTGCTATGGACCTGACTAGCAAATACACCAAACGAGTAAGTCCATATAAAAAAGAGCGAAATATTGCTATGGACCTGACTAGCAAATACACCAAACGAGTAAGCCCATATAAAAAAAGAGCGAAATATTGCTATGGACCTGACTAGCAAATACACCAAACGAGTAAGCCCATATAAAAAAAGAGCGAAATATTGCTATGGACCTGACTAGCAAATACACCAAACGAGTAAGTCCATATAAAAAAGAGCGAAATATTGCTATGGACCTGACTAGCAAATACACCAAACGAGTAAGCCCATATAAAAAAAGAGCGAAATATTGCTATGGACCTGACTAGCAAATACACCAAACGAGTAAGTCCATATAAAAAAGAGCGAAATATTGCTATGGACCTGACTAGCAAATACACCAAACGAGTAAGCCCATATAAAAAAAGAGCGAAATATTGCTATGGACCTGACTAGCAAATACACCAAACGAGTAAGCCCATATAAAAAAAGAGCGAAATATTGCTATGGACCTGACTAGCAAATACACCAAACGAGTAAGTCCATATAAAAAAGAGCGAAATATTGCTATGGACCTGACTAGCAAATACACCAAACGAGTAAGCCCATATAAAAAAAGAGCGAAATATTGCTATGGACCTGACTAGCAAATACACCAAACGAGTAAGTCCATATAAAAAAGAGCGAAATATTGCTATGGACCTGACTAGCAAATACACCAAACGAGTAAGCCCATATAAAAAAAGAGCGAAATATTGCTATGGACCTGACTAGCAAATACACCAAACGAGTAAGCCCATATAAAAAAAGAGCGAAATATTGCTATGGACCTGACTAGCAAATACACCAAACGAGTAAGTCCATATAAAAAAGAGCGAAATATTGCTATGGACCTGACTAGCAAATACACCAAACGAGTAAGTCCATATAAAAAAACCGGCCAAGTGCGTGTCGGGCCACGCGCAATATAGGGTTCCGTAGTCACCCTTTGCCATAATGTCGCTATATGAACAGGTTCAGCTATTCCCCGATAGATATCACTACTACGGTATGAATTAAATTTTAATACATTTAATACAAAAATTTATTTGATTGTCGTCCATTACTCGAAAACCATTAAAGCCTACTTAGCCGTGATAGTTTTCCTTTTAACTTCATTATATATACTACTATTGTAAATTTTTTCAGCCACTCTGAAAGTACCGTTTACCTGGTGGGGGGGGCGGATACTTAACTCTATCAATTTTTTCCACTTTAAAGCTTAATATTTCGAAAATGGATCCCTAAATCGAAAAATGATTTTAAGAAACTTGTATTACTTTTGATAGACCTTTCTAACGATACCCTACATGATAAGATAGACTCGAGAAAAAAAAATCATTCCTACTTTACGTGTAGGGGAGGTACGTTAAATAACAATATTTTTATAAATTTTATTCTACAGGTTTGTCGACGTGATTAATATGTATACCCACACCAATTTTCAGCTGTCTAATGTTAATAGTCTCTGCGCTAACCCGCGGACGGACGGACGGACGGACGGACGGACGGACATGGCGAAACTATAAGGGTTCCTTGTTTACTACGGAACCCTAAAAAGAGCGAAATATTGCTATGGACCTGACTAACGCCAAATATGGCAAATCACGCCTAAATAAATAAATAGATGAGAAACGATATCTGATATCTGGAATCTGATAGTTTACTTTAATGGGTGCCTCCTTTTGTGGATCTTATCAGATAGAACAAACAGCTTTCTAAAATAAACATGCTATATTTAAAATTTTCTTCTTAATATGCAATGATTGTACATACTGAATATATTATTTTAAAATTTCGTATTTTAATTCCATACAATTATAATTATTTATTATGTAAAAATACTGCAGAAGTTAAAATTTGCAATAAAAATTAAAAACATTAAGTGATCAAATATTTTTTAATTTTTTTTTTAAATTTTGCTTCTTTGTTTGGTCGACATGGAATCAAAGGATACGTGCGCAAAATCATCAGATTTAGAATGTGTTTTATTTTACGAAAACCTGAAACTTTTAGATACCCTAATTTCAAAGGATCCAAGCAGAATCGTAACACAGCTATGGGCCACATATTTATCATAACCACAATTAACTTGAAGCTACGAGCTAGTGAGAACTTGGTTGATAATCATCCCGTTCCGATAGCGAGCGACCATGCGCCCGTCACGCTGATGCTCCATCTCTTTCCCTCCTGCTGACCCTCCATATCCATCTCCCTCTAACTGTTATCTGGTATTGAAATTAAAAAACAAAATAATGAGTTGTATCGCTTGTTATCGCGCGCTATCGCAGCATCCGCCAACATCTGCTCCGTCAGTTTGATTTGGATCATGTTCTATGTATGCCGATATTTATAAGTACACAATATAAATTTTTATATAATTAATTAAATTGTTTTTGTAATCCTTAAAACCTATTTTTTAATCGACGAATGTAATATATCAGTCGGATAAATTAATAATCCATCACACGTAAACGAAACTAAAAAGACTTAATTTTGTCCTTTAGCGTGGTCTGTATAATGTATGTAATGTAGAATTAGAAAAGAAGTGATGGATTGAAAATATCTTTGTAACAATTCCCGCGCTACTATAATTTCCCGAAAAATCGAGACAGTTTCTCTCGTTTCAGCGTTGGTCGTGAAGACATCGTTGTTCTGAGGCTCCTATCTTACCTGAAGATGCCCTGTGTAAGGGCAAAACACGTGTCGTGTTGAATAGTTTCTCGATTTTTCGGGAAATTATAGTAGCGCGGGAATTGTTACAAAGATATTTTTAATCCATCACTTGCTTACAATGGATTTCCGCAAAGTAACGCCTGAATCAATAAATTAATTAGAAAAGATATCAATCTGTCTAAATAGTTCATTATATGTACGTGCCAGACGAGAGAGAACTGAGTTACGATGATATATAGCATTATGTTTCGGAGTCTGCAACAAGGAGTGACACGGGTGCGGTATTTGGAGCACTGAACATGATCTTAAATAAATAAATAAATATTCTCTTACAATCACACCAATTAGTTAGTTCCAATATAAGTATCATTAAGAACTTGTGTTATGGATACTAAATAACGGATAAACATACATAAATACTTTTTTTTTTGTAAATACATTCTTAAGATACATAGGAGAACACCCAGACCAGAACAAATATTCATGTTCATGCACACAAAGATTTGTCCTGTGTGGGAATCGAACCCACGACCTCTCGAGTGAAGTGCAGGTATACTGAGCTCCACGCCATATCGGTCGTCAAATATATCATCATATCTTAGAAATGAGATTCGTACAGTCAATTTTACTGTTTTATATAAAACTGATTGGTGTTGTTCAAAGGCTCGAGTCTACCGAGTCTTCGACTCATTTAAGGCTCGAGTCTCTTTTGAAGGCTCGAGCTTCAGCCTGGAGTGTATATATATGTATATTATAGTAGCGCGGTAATTGTTACACAGATATTTTTAATCCATCACTTGCTTACAATGGATTTCCGCAAAGTAACGCCTGAATCAATAAATTACTCGAGTGTGTTATTAAAATAATCTATTTTTATTTACACACTAACTTCATTAAATAAAAATATATTTTTATTACAAAATTAGGCCTTTTGGTATGGAGGAAACTAAACGCGTCGATCCAGTATTATTTATTTATTTAATTCAGTTTTATTTAGTTCCAAATCAGTGTGCAGTTTGCTTGGTTTTTTATCAGTCAGTCAGTTAAATTTTCCTATTGTCTTATATTCAAGTTATGTAACAAGTTTTCTTCAAATATCATTTGAACTTTGATAACTTGTAAGTACTGATAATCTGATAAGTGCCATATGATTTGTAACATACTTATTACACATATAACAACATATAGTTGATAATGCAGTGATAATGGGACTATGTTATCTCTGTGGTGGATTTGGTAATGTGCTGGGACTGTTACAATGTCAATCTAATCGAAAACATACAACGATGTGTTGTGTGTACAGATAAAACATAGATAACATTAATTGGCATGGTACTTACTTACATATATATATACTGGGACATGTTATGATATTTACCATCATCAGGTCTTCATGATTGTTTTCCATGTCGATCGATTTCGAGCCGCCTGCTTCCACCGGCTTACCGCCGTCTTGACTTTGTTCTTGGGTCCTTTGGATGGGAGCCCATCTTCTACTATTATGTTATTGGTTAATTTTAGTCTATATATTATTAATTAGGGTGTATAGGGCTACTACCAAGATCTAAGGAGCCCAAGCCAACCTCACTTGCAAGTGGTGCACATGCCGATCAACGGACGAGGCTCTGGCGAACATAAAAGTGCCCGGAAAGCGGCAATAGGCTCGCCACCAATTACGTGGACCAACAATATATATGGCGAAGTGTGGGCGTATAGTATGCCTCTGCCTACCCTCGGGGAAACAGGCGTGATATTATCTATGTATGTATATAAATATATATTTTGTGGACGTGTCTACTTTATATACGTTTTTTTACTGCTGGAAGAAATTCCTTTTAGATGTAAGCAGAACCGTTGTTCATGTATTTTATAACTTCTGTCTTTTTGTATATTACTTATGTGCGAAATAAGTAATATGCTTGAGCCATTAGAGTACCTTAACTTTCTATCGGTCGTTGGTTCTTCAAGCTATGTGCCCCGCCATCTTCCACTTGCCTGCAAATCGCTCTTGCTATGTCGGTCACTACAGTTCTCCTACGGATTTCCTTTTTCCTGTTTCTATCACATAGGGACACTCCAAGCATAGCTTTCTTCATGATAATTACTCTTCAAAATTAATCACGTAACATTCACTAGAATATAACGAAAGTACCTAGATCTTATTGATACTTATCATGGAACTAAATAATTGGTGTAATTGTCAAAAAAAATTTAACTATTTTTATTTTGATTTATTGCCTTTTACTTTACTAAAAGTTTCTTCATTATAGATTCATGCAAGATAGTACAAGAAATAACATTGATATGTGTAACCTTAAACACATTATCAATTTACTAAATGAAGAAACAGTATAACAAAGACATAGTTTGTGAAAAATCAAACCAACAATGTAACCCGTCCGTGCCTTATCTGGAACCATCGACAACAGTAGTTAAGTGATGTAAGCCCATTCTTGCACTGACTACATCACTGAACCACAGTGTAATGCACAATACAGATACAGTAGGCTCTTTTAAACGATTCTGGTCCGTGTGGTGGAGTATAACTCAATACCCTCTTACCTTGGTGAGTGATAGGAGGTGTGCTTACGTCAATAAAATACAAAAAAAAACAAAGAACTTCCATACACTAAGTAAAGTTTGGAAATACTTACTTAATAGACATAGAAAACACCTAGCCCTAAACAAATATTTATGTTTATGCAAACTACGATTTGTCCTGGTTTTGTCGAGCTCTATGGCATGTCCGCAGTTTATTAATCTGAGGTTACCGGTGTAGGCATCACGGTTACTATTTTTTTTTTAAATAACTAGTTTTAGGATCTTATAGCTATTTGTGCTCCAAAGTAAAATATGAAAACAAAGATGAGTGGCACTCGGAGACTGCCGCGGTAAAGCTATTGCATAGCATTTTTTATCAACTTATGCAATTATATATATTTATTTATGCAGTGTTTTTTCTAAGCAAAACTTGAAACTTTAAGCAGGCATGATTCACCAGATTGCTAGGCGAAGAAGGGGATTACGCATGCGCAGTAACGCCGATACAACCAATGCCACCTAATGGCGGGTTGCTGAACTAAACAAGACAAGCGTGATATTTGAAAAAGTCATTAAAAGTTCTGCTATTTATCGGTAGATGGAAAAACTAAAAAGTATCACCGCTGTGCCGGTCGGAGTGGGGGGGTGTTAGGATTTTTTCGTTACGGAATTTCTGGATTTGGTCTCCACGCTCAAGGCCCGCGATAGAAGCTATGCGATAGCTTAAAAAATTGTTTAGCGCGAGTGGTACGTGCTTTCTTTACTCTGTGACTTCACTGGGTGACATTACCAACAGCTTATCTGCGCGTTATCTGTCAAAAGTATTAGGATGCCTACAACTGGCCGGATCCGGGTCTGCGATAGACAATACGAGCTAAATTGTTATATTTTTAAATGTGTGTTTAATCTGTGCTAGTTTTCTCGATAACAGTCGGTTATCAGTTTGGTATTACGGTTGGTTTTTCTGTGATTTGCAGTTAATTAATAACTTTCTTACTAATTTGTTCATAGGCCTAGAATAGTGCCACCCCCTTTCATTTCATGGGGAGTCGTAAGAATCGACGAAAAGAAATCCTGCGTACAGGGGGCCTACCGCCGAATTCGATGGATTACCGGTAATCCATCTAGATCAAACTTTGTTTTGTGTTCATTAATCCGTACCGGGGAATCTGCCGATAGACACCTCTCATTCATGACCTTCAGTCCGTGACAGACCAATAAGTAAATGGAGAACGCCATTTTGTTTCGATTTCCATGAGTTCGGCGGTATGACAGAATCAATTCGAAATCCATTTTGCCTTATAATCGATTGCCATCGAACTCGGCGGTAGGCCCCCTGGTTTGAACTGCGATTAACAACTTGCGTGGTGTAGTGATTATGGGTAAATGCCCTCCATAACCTTAATGTAAACTATTGGGGAGGCCAATGTTCTGCAGCAAAGTTAATATGACTAAAATGAGGATAAATAAATTCATATCAATTTCTAGATAGAGTCAGAAACTATGAAGGATTCGGTAATGTTATGAGTAAGTGTGGAAGACTCGCACTCTTTGGTAAAATTTTATATGCGACCTCATTTGTGAAGTTCTTTTTGGAACTTCTGAAGTGATCAATGTTATAAAATAATTTTAAATTAAAAAAAAAGTGACATACAATTTTATTTCGACATTAATATTTTATATTTAATTTTAATACACAGTGATCAGTGAGCAAATATACTATTGTGTTTCTTCAAAATACATTAACGCTGATAAATAGACAGACGAATGGACAGATTAGGAGGATTATTCAGTTTGACTTCTTGGCGGGAAAGTAAAGCGTCATGTCTGCTGTTTTGCTTTATTTTCTAAAATTTGTGATATTTCAAACGTTAATGTGTAGTAAAGGTGGATTATCAACCGTTAAGTGTTTGTTAACGTACATAAGTGTTGGTAAATAAAACAAAACAGTGCAACATCACTTTAAAATTCTCTCAAGAAGTCTATGTGAGATCTCAGTATAGTCCCACATCTTATTTACCATTTTATCATCTTTATGACCACTTATTCTCATTTACTATTATGTATATATTATTACGCTGACGCTGGCTAAATGTGCAAAACGCACGAAGCCATTATTTAAAAGAATAAGAAGAAGCTTACAGTTTGTCACTCTATCTGAAACATCTCAAAAAAACATATAACAGTTCAAATTTCTCTAGCAGTTATTTTCCAACAACTTAGATTAAATACGAATCTAGATAGCTGTTTAATTGAAGACAAATTTACGTGTTGCGTCATGTGGTCACTGCGCACGATATCTTCGGCTCCTTCGACAGATAAGCCAGCGATAAACAGATAGTTTTCTTAATGGACTCGTCACTCTTACTGATAAGATAACAGACAGTAATTAAAACTGAAGTACCTACTTTAGGTCTTGTTGTGACGTGTATGTAACGTTTTAACAGTTGTTTAAAAATATATCTGAAGAAGCGGTCCCAGAAGCAATAGTTCAGAACAACAACATACACGAAGGGGTAGACAGAGGCATGTTATAGGTCCCACGTAATAGGTGGCAAGCCTATTACCGCTTACCGGGCACTGTTATGTTCGCCAGAGCCTCGTCCGTTGATCGGCAGGTGCACCACTTGCAGGTGCGGTTGGCTTGGACTCCTTAGGTCTTAATAGCATCCCTATACACCCTTAGGTTAAGAAAAAGTTACTGAGATGGATGATTTCTATTAAGAACTTAAAAACAACATAAAAAAGTAAACCCCACACGAAGATGAGCAGTTATTCAAAATTGAGGTGTCCGTTTATTATATTTGCAGTGTTAAATAAGATAAAAAATACTAATAAATAGACAGTGCCATTATATAGTGCCTACCATTAAAAGAGTTTGAGACATTAGTGAGAGGATACTTCGTGAGTAAAAAAGAAAACTATTTGTTCCTCGACCATCTTACCTTAAGACATAGTAATTTGCCGTGTAAACGCCTCGAGAAGATCTTATCAAGTCTTCAATTAACTGTACGTGATTAAACAATGCTTCTGTAATCGAAAAAATAATTCGCCTAATTTGTCTACGGCCGAAGAGGCTATTAGTCTACCAGATTAGGGATGCCTCGATTGTTAACTGCGCCTTCGCTGTAATTAGTGCGATTTGTTTCGACGGGGTTATCGCTCCTTTGATCGAACTTTCGGCGCGAACAATGGGCATAGGAAGATTTTGTAATAATTCGATTAGGGCCGCGGTGATTTGTGGGCTTAATTAATTTACTGTTCCACTTTACAGTTTTCTTGTAGGTTTTGATTGTGAAAGTTGTTCATATGGCTTTATTAGAATAGGGATTGGTTGGTTCATTTACTTGATTACTGGAGGGCTCCTCTTCTTCGCTGCTCTTCTTTCGTGTTGCTTACAAGTACTTTGTTATTTTTAAGGTTAAAATCTGGTCTAGTGGTCAAAATCTTTATGGAGCCAAAATTAATATTATTAAAAAAATGCTTTTGGAATAACGTCGTTGAAACGTGCTGAAACCAAAATCTGCTATGTGCAAAAAGTATACCTTCAAAATATTGGACAAAAAGTTTTCCTAAAAATGTATAGCATTTTTTAGTTACAAACGTTCGTCATATTTTATTAAGAGGTCATATTTTGACAAACTTTGGGGATAAGCACATAGCAGTTCTTTTATACTATAAATAAGACAGTAAACTATTCGCTATCGTCAAAATCTTGAAATCTCAATAAAATGCACAAAGCAGATTTTGATTTGAAAAGGCTTTATAGACCTTGTTTAAAATAAGCCCCATTTATTTTTTAACCAATTATTTAGTTTCCAAGATAAGTATCATTAAGAACTTCTGTTATGTATACTAAATAACGGATAAACATACATAAATACATTTTTATTTTTATAAATACATACTTAAGATATATAGGAAAACACCCAGACCAGAACAAATATTGTCCTGCGTGGGAATCGAACCCACGACCCTAGGATCAGAGAGCGGGTATTCTCGCCACCACGCCATATCGGTCGTCAAAATTTTGTTTACTGTCTCTCCTAAAAACTCGTAAAATTTTACTTGTATGTGTATGTTGAGCGACATTGTTGTATGTGTACGTTGAGCGACGATATATGAAATATCAACTTTACATTATTGCGGGTGCAATCCTCAGAAGGTAACCCGACACCTCGGCCCACCTGGCGCCGCGTTCTCGGTAGTGGGCGGGTGGCTCGCTGGATGGGTGGCCAGTCTTGTTTGTCGCCCATTGTTGGGAAGCCACGTTCAGGGACTTACTGCGTTATCTTGAAAGCTGTATTGCAATTTATTTTCATTTGACGATATGGCGTGGAGGTCAATATATCTGCACTCCGCTCCAGAGGTCGTGGGTTCGATTCCCATATAGGAAAAATATTTGTGTGCATGAACATGACTATTTGTTCTGGTCTAGATGTTTTCTATGTATTCAGTATGTATGTACAAAAGAAAAAGTATTTATGTTTTTAATCTTTATTGCACTACAAAATAAAAAAAAAAGAAATATAAATAAACTTACATAAATCAACACACTTAAGAAAATACCAATAAAGTGCACTACATATACATAAATATACATAATACAGGCAGGATATATATCCATACAATATTAATATTAAAATATGGAATACATTTATTTATATGAAAAAATTATTAATTTAAAAATAAATAAACAATTTTTGACAATAACACCAATTATATAGTTCCAAGATAAGTATCATTAATAACTTGTGTTATGGATACTACATAGCGGGTAAACATATATACACACTTTTTTATTGTAATTATATAGTCACATATATAAAAGTTCTTAATTATAATCTTGGAACTCAATAATTGGTGTGGTTATAAGGAACTATTATTGTTGCAAGAAATAATGTAGTTCTCTTAGCTAGCGAAAACACAGGGCTCAACAATAACTGATCTCGCCATTATTGAAATTGACTTTACTGATTATTGTATACAGGTCTCTTATCTTTTAATTTCGTCACTGGGTAAAATAAAATAAATAATAAAAGCCACACTATGTACTTATACACACGCGACTGATCACCTTAACTCCTTGTGCATCTTTGGTGCAGATCAACACGCGCGACTGATCAATAGCATTCGCACAAAGATTTTATGGCGGTGATTCAATTTTTGAAGATACTTACGATTTGCTCGTTATCCTAAAACACAGATATATATTATTTTTTTAATTTTGGATTAAATTATACTGTATAACAAAAAATATATGATTTGATTTCAAAGGCTTTAGGAAAGTTTTTAGTGAAAAGGATTAAGTATTTTGGAAATCACAGTGTATTTAAAAAAAGCAATAAAAATATAAGTATATAGTACATTATTGTTAATGTTTGTTAAGTTAGTGTTCATTGTAATAAATAAATAAGGAAGCATAATACGTCGGAGCTAAAGGTTTGAAAAACTTTTAAATTTAAACTTTTTAAAAGACGGAGCTGTACAAAATTATACAATGAATTTTCAATATAAACTGCGTAAATTTTCCTGCCCGAAGTGCCAACTATCCAAGCCAAGTGTTCATAAAAATTTAACCAATTGCTTAGATCTAAAAGTGAAAATAATTTAAAAATATCAGTAAGAACAAAGTATATCTATAGTTTGAATTTCAAACGTTGTCGTCAAAATTCCAAACAAAAATAATTGAAATTCCCGAACACATCAAAAACACATCAGTACGTGTTAACATCACTCTCGGTGCGAGTGCGATGTTCGCTGCTGCCTAATCACCTGGCCCATCTTGTTTCGAGCCATTGTTCTTCAAAGCAACAACCAGAACCCACCTCTACCCCCACGATCAAAGGTCCCATTTCAAACCAAACCCCAACCGCCGACCTACAACCTTCGCGCGCGATCCATTTCATCTCGCTCGACCATAAACTACAATACCAGCGTCAATTGTTAACAACCTTTCGACTCTCGTGAATCGATACAATCGATTCTGTCGTTTATTTTCTCTCACTAGAGTCTCGATTGTTTTATTCGATTCGATTCCGGCGCGCCCGAGGGCCCGTTTAGACGATACGCGTTACTCAAATCCGTAGTGACGTTCGAGTTTATTCTTTATACGCAACACCCGTTAGAACTTATTTTGAGGTTATGATTTTGACACTTGCAGTTTTATCTGATTCCGAGATACGGTCTGTTGGGTATTTTCGACCTTATTAAGTGTCAGTACGTTAGTTTTTTTGTGTTTGTTTGTATGTATGTGTGTGTTAAAAGGACAGCATTCGTTTGTTTTGACAGTGGGTGTACGGTTACGGGTGACTACGATCGGGCGATTGCGCGCTGCGTTTTAGATGGAGAGATAACGCCGTGACACACGGCCGAGACGGACAGATAATGATGACTTATTCGATTAATAATCGATATGGTGCTATAAATAAGCATCGGACGTGTGTTACATTGTTCTGTCTGACCTTAGAACACTTGGGCCTTGGCGTCAAGTGAATCATCCATCACAAATGTATTGAAATCATTAAAAGTTAAAATTCGGTTACATTTGATAAACGTACAAACATCACGAGGATCGGTACTCCCGTTTTTTGATTCAATGGTGATGGCAAATATTGGTGTGTATGCACATTATATGGACATTTATTTATTTATAATTGGCACTGTTTTTTGTTTGGCAATTTTTTTTTTTCTTTGTATTTATTTATATATATAAGTAGGTTTATATATCTGATATGTATCTTATATCATATTTTTGTATATGTATATGTGTAATATTATCATATTGTAGTGTGTTATTAATGCCCGCTAACTATCTCTCCCACTTCAGTTAAGGTTGACTGGAAGAGATTTCTTTTAGAAATAAGTCCACCTTTGCACATCGTCTTTTTCACATAAGGTTTTTTTTGTAATTGTTTGTTTTTTGTGCAATAAAGAATATATATATATACTGTAACAATATACATATATTACAATTTTAAAACATTTCCACCAAAAGAAGTTCTTATATGTATATCTCTTAAAAATGTACAGAGTATTCGAACGAATAATAGTCTTAATTACAGTTTAATACATAGTCACACAATCCAAATTACTTAACATATAAAATTTTTAACATTACTTCAAATATTATAAACTTTAATAAACTTAAATATAAATATTAACAGAAATGAACTAAAATATTAAAGAAATAGACATTGCCTTGGACTAGGTGTTTACAGTGTTTTTTAATACAATTAACTATATATAATATAAATAATTATTGTTTTAAGCCATCTTTCGTGGTCAAGCAGCGATAGCGGGTTGAGTTATGATCGAAGCGTCATTTCGTATATTTAGCAACTGATAATTGTTTTTTAAGATAAAGCGTTTGCGCGAGTTATCGACTAGTATCTGTTTGAAGTATACTATGGTAAATGCCAATAAGAACCGTTTTCTCAATCACTGCCAATCAATTGGCGTAACCAGGTTTCCCATAGAAATATAGTTCGAACAAAGAGATTGTATACTTTTTCATTGTTCCTTTAAAGTGTCTACTAGGGATGTTTGACTCCGATTCCGAAAAGGCGGAACTTCTGTCTGATATTAGGTTACCTCTTTTGACTTCGGTTTCACTTCTTAAATCAAAGGTTCCAATCGGAGGGCGATCGTAAAGTGGACCGACGACTTCAGACAGGTGGCTGATAGTGGATGGATGAGTACTACCGCTGGATGGTTGGCACTCTATGGGGGAGGCCGATGTTAACAAAAAAAGTGTTTAGGTTTGTTTATCTTTATTTAGAACTCTTAACACAGTTCTTTATGATGATACAGTATATATGTCAATAATAAGTAATTAATTAATTTAATTTCCATACCAGCTCCTTACTCAACGAAAGATCTTCCATTGGGTGAAAATATTTTGTTGGGTGAGAAGCACACCTTCACTCCCTAAAATACTTATTATTGAAAAAGAACCAACAGTGTAAATGTATTTTTTTTCCTTTTTAGACACTATGGTACATATTTAGACACAACGAACGTATAGGCCGTGTGTTCGCTCTGTTGGTAGTTGGCTTTCTCGTCTATGGTTGGGACCGTGAGTTTTTGTAGAGCTTGCTTAATGGCTCGATTCGAAGATAAGATAACGCCCTACACAATGTTTTAGTTTAATTATATGTTTGCATATAGAACTATTAACGATTATATTATTTATTGCTGTTGGAATTTTAAATCGGCTACCGCTCGTTACTTAAGAGGTTATCGAGCTGTTTTTTCGTAACTTTTTTACGTTGTTGAATTATTTATTTAGTTCTTGTTAAAATATGTGTATATAGTATTCGTTATTTATTTGGAATGATCATATATTTGTGTTGGAGTATTTGCCGGTATATGGAATAGTTATATAAAATTGTTATTTATTTACTATCCAAACGAACATATTGTATTATAAAGTATATAAAGTTAAATAACTTAAAAAAAAACCGTAGGTTTGATAAGACCAAAAAAGTCGATGGGTCGACTGGTATTTGGGGAGGCAAAATTTGCTATCCTGAGCAGTGGTTTTCTAAAATAATGGTTAAATAATAGTTTAACATACGTTAATTAGTTTTAGACAAATTGTAGATTCACTATAATATAAGCTTTTGACCACAACACAAGAATCTAGCTTACAGGTCTCCACTATAATCGCAGTTGGAAACAAGTATCAAGAATTTAAATGCCGATAGCCGCGCTAATCTGCGCCCACGCACTATTGTTCAAACCGCGGAATACCTATTTGGTGCCAGATATGATCTGACCGAAAGAGACCACGCCAAATATGGTGTGCGCCGATTTCCTAGCGTGCTTTACAAGATTAGTTAGTTCTTGGTTTACTATTAATTGTGTTTAGTTTAGTAGAAAATATAAGTAGGTATGTTTAAGAACTGTGTTATTGGGTTATATTACCAATAGGTTACTTACTTAGTTAAGGATTTGTTTTTTTAACTAAATTAATAATGGCACACCATCGCTTCGCTTCTTTGTTAAATATTTTGCACCTTGGGTTACATTATTGGAGTTATCGTAGGGATCCCTAACAGACCTCCCGACAGGCGTGACCTTGGCGTGGTAGGGGGGCTGAGTACCTCCCGGAGGCCGGGAAAAGGTAACATTCAGAGGTTAGTGAGTCTGGGTGCCCTTAGTACTGACTACTGGGGGGAAAACGTCAAGCAGCGCCAGGAGGCAGGGGGCCCCTGCTGTCTAACCATAAACTCTCCGAGAAGTCGGCCACACACATGGTCGCACAGGGAGGTAGGAGGGGCGCGTCCACTGCGCCTCTCTGAGGAGGTCCTCTCAGTTTTGGTCCGGGGGACGTTGGCCGCAGGCGTGGTGTCAGACGCTGCAACCCAGGTACTGGCCCCGGCCTCTTTCTCAACAAGCAGCGGGCGTCGTCGAATTTTTTAGTGGGTATTATAGTCGCGCCTGCCGGTGGTGAGTCCCAAACCCCCTTTGGGGCCCCCTTGGGCCTGAAGGCAGTGCGTAAATGCATTTGGTTAGCGACGTAAAAAAGAAAAAGATATCCCGAATCCAAGTCCGATAATAATTGACCTATGTTACAGGCAAATAGTGCAGCTATTTATTAGTAAAAGAATTTCTTAAATAGGTCCGGTAGTTTTGGAGCTAATTCAATATAAAGAATTAAATATTTCCTATTTATTTATTTAAACTTAATTAAAATTAAAATGTACAAAAGGCGAACTTAATGCTGCAAGGCATTCTCTACCAGTTAACCTTTGGGTTAGCAGAAAAGTATGAGGCAGTACGAATAAGAAAACATATAAACTTACATAGAATTAAATATATGTTAGTAATAAACTACATATACACAAAATTAATAGTAATTTTGATATGTAGACTCATTCAGATGAGAACTCCTCAAGACAGTATTATTTAAGCAACCCTTTAAAAGTAGGCTTGCTTTCTGCCAACCTAATATCAATGGGGAGGGAGTTCCAAAGTTGAATAGCTTTTATGCAGAAAGAGTTCGACATAAAACCTGAACTGTGTTGTGGAGTGGCAAGGAGAAAGTAGTGTGATTAATTGTCACATAATACAAGTCTTATTCATATATAAAAAAATGGAATAAACATATCGAAATTGCGAAATGAATTCGGCTGATAATATGCAAATTTAAACATTAAGGTGACTAGCAAATTAATATGATAATTATATCATTTTATTTTATTATTATATTTTTTATATTTTACTACGCGTACAAATGCGGCTAGAATCATTGATATAATAAATAAATAAATATTTCTGACACTTACACCAATTATTTAGTTCCAAGATAAGTATCATTAAGAACTTGTGATAAGGATACTAAATAACGGATAAACATACATTAATACTTTTTTTTGTAAATATATACTTAATATACATAGGAAAACCCCCAGACCGGAACAAATATTCATATTTATACACACAAATATTTTTCCTGTGTGGGAATCAAACTCACGACCTCAGGAGTGGAGTGCGGGTATATTGCCACCACGCCATATCGGTCGTCAAATCAACGGCTAAATTTAATTTCAATACTTTTGATATTGTTCATACTTTTGTACTATGCAACAATGTGAAACCCTGTTTACGTAAATTCATTGATGAGCTCCCTGTCGAGGTTTTCCTAAAAGGTTTTAGAATAGGGCTCTTTAAAATAAGGCGTGAAACGGTTTTGTAACGAGTCGACACGCTGATTAAGCCCCTGAGGGCCTACTCTAATTCAACGAAAACGAAACTTCGCTATACCCATTCCTTTCACTCGATAATGATATACCCAAGGAGTGACAGAGATAGATGCAACGAAGTTTCGTTTTCGTTGAATTAGAGTAGGCCCTCTGGTGTTTCAAGCGTCTACATACTCTCGATCAGTTGGGCCTTGTCACCTTGTTCGTCAAATTTAGTTCGTCAAAAAAAAAAAACTTGCGCTTTATAAGAAACGTACCCGCGATGTTTTGAACTAAAAACGAGCATATTAGCGTTAGAATGTTACCGACTTTAGAACACAAGTATGCCGATACCTAGCCATTAAAAAGCCTATAACCAAATCGAATATCGATAAATCTCGAAGCGTTTCCAAGAACCGTCAACGGATTATTAAAAAAAGCCATATAGAAATATATAACGCACACATGATTTAAATATCTCTTTATCGACACATCCATCTAGCGGCCATTAAATGGCTTGATTTTAATCTTTTAAAACTGTGACACTATGACAGGTTACTGTTATTATAACAACAAACATAACGATTATAATATGATAACATGTTACTGGAAATTCAACTCTAAATGTATAGATGCATAGTTTAGTGTGCAAGTTGGAGTAATGTGGCTCGTCATGTAGCTTTGGTTTGACATCCGGCGCACGCGCAAAGCGTAGCGTCGATTATTCGATAATTTTCGAAGATTAACATCGGTTTTTGACATCACTACTTATTTAGTGTATGGAATGTGTGTTAGAGTCATTTACATTAGAAGTTAATGTGGATTTACGTTACTACTTCATCATTATCAATTCCCAGCCCATTATCGTTTTACGAGCACGGGCCTTCTCTCATGAACCGTGATGAGAGGCATCCGGATTGGCGGAGGCCAGTTTCATCACCATAGCCTTAGAAGTCCACTGCTGAACTTCTGCCTCCCCAATATATTACTTTCTATGGGTACTTGCCCATAATCACAATGCTGGGCAGGCGGGTTGGTGATCGCATTTGAAGCCAGAACGCAGGATGACGCTGCTGCCCATAATCCGGTAGGATTTCTCTTCGTCGACTCTTACGGCTCCCCGAGGGATGACAGAATAGAAATAACGGTTACATGTTTCAAATATCTTATCAACATGACGAAACCAATCAGATTTTTGACAGTCGTTATGGCGTTATGCTCCTTAGGTCGAGTTTTCGATTCACATACAGGAATAATGATTATATATATTTTGAATGTGTGTATTGGTAGAAGTGCCTATGTAGTTATACTAAAGTATAAATGTACTTTCTTATTCGTATTTTAGTACAGATTCATCATCTTCATCTCAGCCATATAATTCAAAATTCAAGATCATTTATTTAAGTTTGGCTCAATAGAGCTGTTATGCCCTCAAACTTAATATTTAACGCGCCCATTCAATGCGGGCGGGAGCTTGATCGTAAAAGAACGGGCAAGAAAATCGTCAAGTTTGGTTTTTTCTCGCCCCAGTTACAAATGTACTTAAACTACAAACATAGTTTATAAAAATAAACTTTTGTTTTGTAGTCACAAAATTAAAAAAAAAAAATTATCTCTCACTCCTTAGCAAGATGAACATAAAGAACATAATGACGTCCACTGCCGAACATAGACCTCCCCAATAAATTTCCACATTGAGCATTAGTCTTAGTACCACCACATTAGTGCAAGCTATTCTTATGTTTAGGCTAGGAGCGCTATGTGAGATATTCAAAAATATATGAAATGAAATAAATAATATTTTCAGAAAACAATTTTAGCAAATAAGTATATATTATAGTATGCCTAAAATGGACTCTGGCGTATATCAAAGGGCATATAAAACATTACTTAACGTATTCACAAAAAACAGATAAGGTTTATTCACAGCGATCTTTTCATTCAATATTTTTATTCTGACTAGGTTCATTTGAGTCTGCAAAATGATCGTTATGAGATTCAATTCAATTCAAATCATTATTGCATATCACATTACAAAAACGAAGTGGTACAGAAACTACGGTATTTATGTGACGCCCTGGGAGGGCACAGTAATTCAATTTTCAGCAAGAAAATTTACTTTAGTTTCTCTCAGACAGTGTCTTTATTTCGGTAAGCAAGTTGGTAGGTTTTACACAAGGTAGATAGGTATTAGCAGACTTGAAGCCAGATACTATCCACCCATCCTATTTGTTCGCCCTACGCCCCGGTCATAACCGCTGACTTATGTGATTGCTAGTTTAGCCAAGATCGATCAATTTGCGCGCGCGCATGATTTAGTGCGGCGAAAGGTCGTGCCGATGCCGATACGGACACCTCAAGCCTGTAATTAATTCTGGTTTCTCCCTGGCTGTTTGTTTGTGGACGAGAGTTATTGCGACTATCGCCTCTAACGCCTTTGAAGCGCTTTTGTTATTGAAATAGGTTTTGTTCTGGTTTTTGTTGATAGGGTTATGTGAGAAAATTTACGAAGTTACGAGCTGACATGCAATGAAGGTTGGATTGTTGTTGGGTTTTAGAAATTAAAGATAAGCGTTCATTTTTTAAATTGAAATTTAAGTCGTTTTGTAACGGCAGTGGGTAGCGGTGATACCCCAGTGGCGAGACCTTCTAATTCTGAGGGTCTCGGATTCAAACCCTGGTGCCGCACCTATGACTTTTCGAAGTTATGTGCGTAATTATCGCTTGCTCTGTGCATCGGATAGCACGCTAAACCCGGCTGTCATGAACATCTCTGGCAGTCGTTATTAGGAAGTCAGTCCCTTCTAATATTCAGACAACTGGTTTAACCCATAGAATGTTTCCCTGTGGGTTGTGGAGGTCAGATGGCAGTCGCTCCATGTAATAACTGAAGTACAACAAAATCTTTAAAGTTAGACCAGTGAGCAGACCCTGGGCCCTGGATAATGCTAGTGATTTCCTCTTATAAGATTATGTTTTAATTTCCACAGTGAAAAATCAAAAAAAACATCAAAAAAATCTTCCGGCAAATCGTAGAACTCTTTTCATCTTGATTAAAACAAAAATCCATAAAGCTCTTACGAATAGAATGAGACGGTTTCTGCAATAATACATGACGCGGAGCTATACCGTTACTTGCTCTTAGCTTCTAACCTCATTCAAACGATTCCTTGATTGGATTTGTAACAATAACAGAACTCAATATTTATGTGCAAAAAGATAGATCATTATATGTTTGTAATATTAATATAACCGCGATATTTATAAAAAAGTGAATATTTGTGTTTATTTGCTGTCTAGTGAATCTAGCCACTATTTCAAAGTATATAGGTATATAGGCACTTAAATTCATATGTAAAAACTGTAAATAGAAAATGTAAAGAAAAATAAGTAAATAGCCTGCTTAAATGTTTTATGAAGCTCCAAAAGAACTACGTAAGGTTATATCCACAGTAAAACTAATATACTACTTACTTGAAAACACACATCAAACTAAAGACAGAACAAAATGGCGTACCTATTGATACCCAAGTGAACCTGCTTCAAGAACTGAAGGGAACACGAAGAAACGAAGTCTAAAACTGTAAACATGACATCGGAACGCAACGAGGCAGGCTGGGCCGGATTACCTGTTGGCAAATGCTGATACCAAGTACAATCGAGCCCCGCGATATCTGGCCATCGGTAATTTGGTAATAAAACGAAAACGTTCACCCCATATCGACAATCCAGCCTATATAAATATTCCTTACTATATAAACACGTTTCCCGAACACACAATACGAAGGAACTACACCAATGTTATCAAGGAAAAACTGCTCTTCATGCTTGAAAGAAATCTTGTAAATACAACGAGAATGAGGCTAAGGTTTTAAGGGTTAGTATTGTATGGTGCTGAGATGGTTACTCGCTTTCGCGGATTCGTGATGA
Source organism: Musotima nitidalis (assembly GCA_949126915.1). NCBI lineage: Eukaryota > Metazoa > Arthropoda > Insecta > Lepidoptera > Crambidae > Musotima > Musotima nitidalis. The sequence goes on along the minus strand of OX421415.1, from coordinate 3,115,134 downwards.
TTTCGCGTAGCTTTAAATTTAATTTTCTTTAATAAGCTCTGCGTGGGAAAGGATAGCGATTGTGAGACTTACAGCTGTGGATATAGGTATTGAAATGGTTGGTTTGCGGCAGGTCGTGTCGGCTGAATATCGGCTGGGAGCAGAACTCATCGGGGCTGATGCGAGGCCCGATAGCGGCCACGCCCTGCTTTTTCGTGGCCTCCGCAACAATGGTGATCGGTTAACTAAATAACGAGATGAGGCCTCTCGATTCGTGCTTTTATTTCGCTGACGCGGTATTGATGTGGTTTTTTATCGGGTTCATGAGTCAATCTTTAGTTGTGTTTTAGTATATGGTTTCTTAAATTTAAATTTGCATTTTTTAAATCTGACCCAAATTTGTTTGTGGTAACCAAAAATTAATTAATATCTCCTAAAATATTGGTCGTAGAATGCTCATTGTGGGCTTATTTTTTTCATTAAATATTCATCTACAAACCGATTCAACAAAACTTAACATTGGAGTTAAAAAATATGTTCTCCCACTCATTCCACCTGCAATTCCGTTTTTGTATTCAGACGTACGGAACCCTAAGGATGCAGGCGGCAAAGAATCGATCTACGTGGAAAGCAATTGGGGAGGCCTATGTTCAGCAGTGGACTTCGGATGGCTGAAATGATGATGATGATGATGATGATATGGTTTCTTTGAAAAAATAATGCATAAGTATGTTTTTAGATGTATCACACAGCACTTCATTTACAGTCAGACATTAAAAGAAGACGTTATTGTAAATTGTAACTGTTTGACTATATAAAATACATAATTTATAGCTTAATCTTTAACGGCAATAGGCTCCCCACCTATTACGTGGGACCATCAATGTAATTGGCGAAGTGTGGGCGTATAATATGCATCTGCCTACCCCTTCGGGGGAACAGGCGTGATTGTATGTATGTTAATCTTTATTATCTCATATGCCAAAATCAATCAGCCAATTTTTATTTATTTAACAATTTATGTACACACAAAACATATAAAGAAACAAACATTATACAACATTGTACAATGGAGCTGCTTATTCCAAAAGGAATCTCTTCCAGCAGTCCGAAATAAGGAAAAAACATTCAATAGTAGACGACATGTGTAAATCAATTTTTCATGTGTTAACCAATTTTTGAACAACTGCTTCACGTATGAGTCCCTAAAAGCGCTAACTATCATGGCGTCTCCAGAATGCATTCACCAGGCATTTGAGAATGTTAGACAATTGGAAGAGAACGCACCCATCTTAAACCAGCCATTTAAGAATGTTACCCTATATTAAATAAAATAAAAAAATAAATATTTCTAAAACTTACACCAATTATTTAGTTCCAAGATAAGTATCATTGAGAACTTGTGTTATGGATACTAAATAACGGATAACCATACCATAAATACTTATTTTTTTGTAAACACATACTTAATATACATAGGAAAACACCCAGACCAGATCAAATATTCATATTCATGCACACAAAGATTTGTCCTGTGTGGGAATCGAACCCACGACCTCTGGAGTGAAGTGCAGGTAAACTGACCTCCACGCCAGATCGGTCGTCAGATCGGTCGTTATATTAAAACTACATTACGCATGAGGATTAAAAAACAATAAAACGTTCAAGCTCGTTTGAACATTATTGACAAATACTTATAGGCAATTCAACACACACACGCACACACACACGCACACAGACTCCAGCCTCCCGCATTTCACTAAATATTGTTTGTACCTAAATTGTGTCCATTGTGTATTAGTGTATGTGGAGGAAATTAAATGATTATTATTATTATTAATTCAATGAGGATGTGGAGAGGTTCAGTTGGTTTATCGATACTTTATAAGGTTTTATGAAACAATTTTCCGGTTCGCTCGTTAATTGTGAACCGTTTTAATTATATCAGCAAATAATTTGTTTTCCTGGTTATTGACTTGTATTGTGTTAGTGATGCTTGTTTATTACATTATTTAACGATATAGTAATGATTACAGGACTGAAATGATTTTCCTTGTAGGATAAAGTTCAGTAAGTTACATTTGGGTTATTATTGTAACAGACGACATTATTATGCATAATTCTAATGCAATGTGGGTTAAAGGCTAGCCTCTTCTTACCATTTGATACGTTAATTTCAACATCCCTGTGCTGAAAGTTAATTTTGCTGCAAATAGATAATATATTTTGAAAAGATGGCGTAAGGTTTCTGCACACCCCAACTGGAATATAGGAAAGTGTTATTATGTTTGTATATATGTATTATTATACGAATTGAAAATAATTATTGTGAAAGAAAAGGTAATAGGCTTTTTTTTAAATAATGTCCTCGTGCGGTTAGCACATTTAGCCAAGTAAAAGTAAAAGATATAAAATTCATAGTAAATGAGAATGAGATTCACCAATCAAAGTCAAGAAAAATCATTACTGTTCAATATAATATACAAGAAGTCGGTAAACAGCAGTATTTATACCTGACTAACTACTTATTATGATATTAAAAGTTGGAAGCCGCTAAAATGGCGGGCGCTTAACCCCAGTTAGTATTCCTCGATGGACTTCGATTTGTTGTTCAAACAAATTATCGCGACGTCAACGCCATCCACTCCTGATCTTATTAAGAAATAAATTGGGCGCCAGTTTTTTAGGGTTGTTACAATATTTTAGCTCTCTGAAAGATTTGTTTATCCTACTAATATTATAAATACGAAAGTTTGTCATCATATCCTAGCATTATTTCAGTTGCCGTAGATTTAAGCTTAGGGTCCAGGGTCTGCTTAGTGGTTTAACCAGATTTGACTGAATTTCAGTTTTTACGTGAAGCGACTGCCGTCCGACCTCCGCAAACCAGAGGTTCTAACAGACTGACAGCTGGTTTAACCATAGAACATCATTCTATGGTTAAACCAGCTGTCAGTCTGTTAGAAGGCACTGACTTCCTAATAACGATTGTCATAGATGTTCATGACAGCCGGGAACAACGGCTTAACGTGCTTTCCGAGGCATGGAGCGATGATAATTACGCATATAACTTTGAAAAGTCATTGGTTGAACCCGAGACCCACTGAATTTAAAGACAAGGGTTCTCGCCACTGAGCTATCGCCGCTTTTAAATGCGAAAACTTGTAAGCATATATAAATGTTCGTTAATCTTTAACGCAAAAACTACTAACTAATATATAAGTCGTTCAATGCAATAGGTTAAGTCAGCGAGTTAAGAGTTCATAGAACCAGCCTTTTAGTTGATTAAACGTTAAAGCAACGGGTTTTAACTGGCAAAATTATACCAACAAGAGCCATTAATCGCAAAATAAAAATATTTATCAAATGCAATGCAAAATAAAGATATTTTCCCGAACAAGCCGGTTTCCGAAAAGGTTTTTCAACCATGGACCACATACATACGCTGCGGCAGGTTATACAGAAGACCGAGGAGTATAACCAGCCACTTTGCTTAGCGTTTGTGGACTATGAAAAGGCCTTCGATTCGATCGAGACTTGGGCAGTGTTTCAGTCCCTGCAGCGATGCCGCATTGACCATCGGTATATTGAAGTGTTGAGAAGTTTATACAAAAACGCCACCATGTCCGTACGCGTACTAGACCAGCACACGAATCCTATCCTCCTGCGGAAGGGCGTGAGACAGGGAGATGTCATATCTCCGAAACTGTTCACTGCTGCCCTGGAGGATGTTTTTCAAAATGCTGGACTGGGGAAACTACGGCATCAACATAAATGGCGAGTATATGTCTCACCTTCGATTTGCCGACGATATAGTGGTCATAGCGGAGTCGCTTGTGGATCTGGGCACAATGCTCGAAGACCTCGACAGACGACGGCTCTGCAATGCGCTTGTAGATAGTACCTATATTTGAAATAAATCTTAATTATTTTACCAAAAAGGTAGTTAGTACACTGCGTGAGATCCCAGTGCGAACGTGGACAAAAAGAACGCTTGACTGCGGTCCGCCTTTTAAGCCCCACCTAGATTTATTAAGACCTGAATTACGTAAAACTAACTCTTACATTTTAATGAAGATTTCAATTATACCACGTCGTATCGTATATGTATGTGTGGTATAGGTTGTATAGGTTAAGCTCCTGAAATTTTAATTTAAAGACCAAATTTGTTTAACTACCCTATTTAAAGCAAATAAAGAAATTTGAATTTGTATTTGTGTCCTCACATACAGTACAGACATGAGACAGTACAGAGTCTCAGATTTTAATAGTGTTTTATAAAAAATATGTATAATATGTATACACAGTTTTAATATAAGGAATATAATAAACGATGGCACACGTCTTGCGACGCGTGAGTTCGAGGCGTCAATCTCGAAGACATTAGGAGCTTGTGAAAAATGAAATATTACGTGTAAATCTGTAATTTAAATGCACCGCCGCGGGCCGAGCGCCGCACGCGGATCTTGTAGGGTTGCCAATCACGAGTTTTCACAGTTTATATTTATTTTCATATGAAGATAGATTTTTTAATGGTCATACATAAGTGAGATGGGACTTCAATTTATATTGTACTGAAATTAAAACGACAATATTTAATGATGCATATAATTAGTGGGCTTGTTCGGGAGGCTGGAAGTCGTCAAACCTATGACCGAGACGGTTCGTGATAACCCGTGAAAACAACTTATAGACGTGGCTCAGTAGCGTGATTGGCCTATAATTCTTCAAAAGAGATTTGTCACCTTTTTTGAAGAAAAGTACAACCACGCCACTGGCCCACGCCTGTGGCGTACGTCCCTCGAGGATGACGGTGTTAAAGAGCCTCTGAAGTACCTTTAGTACCGGTGTACCACCCGCTCTCAGAAGCTCTGCTGTCATCCCGTCTTCACCCGGTGCCTTGTTGTTCTTCAGCTGTTTCAGGGCCATCCTAATCTCGTATAGGCTGACGTCCGGGATGTCTTCGGTGTAGTGCCTGGTTAGTTTGGCTCTAGGATTAAACAAATTTGGTCTTTAAATTAAAATTTCAGGAGCTTAACCTATACAACCTATACCACACATACATATACGATACGACGTGGTATAATTGAAATCTTCATTAAAATGTAAGAGTTAGTTTTACGTAATTCAGGTCTTAATAAATCTAGGTGGGGCTTAAAAGGCGGACCGCAGTCAAGCGTTCTTTTTGTCCACGTTCGCACTGGGATCTCACGCAGTGTACTAACTACCTTTTTGGTAAAATAATTAAGATTTATTTCAAATATAGGTACTATCTACAAGCGCATTGCAGAGCCTTTAAAAATCGTTACACGCCCTTTTTGAAGAGCTCAATGCTGCGTAATCTCTATTTGTAATCACTAGAGAAAATCTCTCCAGAGCCGGATGAATTGTTCGAAAATATTCTTATCAAATTCCATATTCATTTATTTTGACGGTTGCTAACGTGTATTTTTTTCATTAAGTACACCTAAATGATAATTTTCTAAAAATTGTTTCCGCTTCTGATGGCGGGAAAGTGAAGCGCATGACGCTGTAATAAAAAAAATGTGATATTTTGTACGTTAATAACGGTGGGTTATTAACCGTTAAATTAAGTGTTGGTAAATAAAAAAAAACACTACAACATCACTTTTCAAAGTCTCTCAGGAAGTTCATGTGAGATCTTGTATAGTCCCACACCTGAGGACTTAGGGGATGGCATTGAATTTACCATCTATATCACCATTCATTGTCATCTACTATGAATTATATATTATTATTATATATTTTACTTGACACTGGCTAAATGTGCTGAACACACGAAGCCATTATTTAAAAGAAAAATAAGGAAATGAAAAACAAAAAGAAAACACGTCACACTAATGATAAACTGGTGTCATTTACCGTGGCTTGTTGTTTCTGCGCATTCCCTTCCCCTCAAAGATGGAGGTCGAATTTCCGGCGCGGCCTCACCGGAACCACCGCCATGTTTACAAATCGCGCGGGAAACGTGTCATAGAGAATTTTAAGTAGACGATGATGAGATAGATTGGTTTTTGATAGATCTGTTTTGAGTGACTGAAAGTTTGTTGCCAAATTTTGTACATTATTTATTTTGGAGCTATTCAACGGTTCGCCTATAAAGGGTAAAGGAAACTCCTTATCTTTCTCCTATAGGGGCTGACCTGTAAATTCAGTAGTATCTATTCATCAAAAGCCGTTAAATTATATTAGCACCAGCTAGAATTTAAAAGAACCCTTTACCATCTTACTCGTCTCAACATTAACAATTGCTATACAAATTTCATATTTCTTGCTTCTTCAGCATCATTTTCAATCCTTGGAACAGATATTCACCGCTTCTAGCTTTCCAGCTAAATAAGTGTTCACTTTTGCCACTGTTCTTCAATATGAGACAGATTTCTTTATCTCTACTCTCTTTAGATTAGCTTCTACGCATTTGTGTAGAGAATCGTATATATTAACTACTATATTATAATATATAATTTAAGGTCAGAGAAGAGTGGATGTCAGTATACCTACACTTCACTCGTCCACTCCAGAGGTGCATGAACATGAATATTTGTTCTGGTCTGGGTGTTTTCCTATGTATATTAAGTATGTATTTACAAAAGTATTTAAGTATGTTTATCCGTTGTTTAGTATCCATAACACAAGTTCTTAATGATACTTATCTTGGAACTAAATAATTGGTGTAATTGTCAGAAAATATTTATTTATTTAAAAATATAAATTTGTAGGATGTAAAAACAGAAAGCGAACTAGCAACATAAATATAGCCCCCGTTTTTTTTGCATGATCATTAAGGAAAACATTTACTGTCCCTCGAAGAAATATAATTAAATGTAATTGGAAAGAATGTAGCCAGGGCGAAATAATTCACGTGGTTAATGTCTCTGCAATTTTTGCTAATGCTTTTTACTTAAGAAACGAGAATTTCGTCCAGGGATAAATATTAAAATGTTAATTTTATAATGTTTTGGAAAAACTGTGCCCAGTCATTGCTATAAAGACTGTTTAAAGGTGACATTGGCTTACCAATTTTCATATTTTTTTTATAGCAAAAAGTTTGTAATACTCTACGGTATTTTTCTCAATGATATACATATTTGATGCATCAGGTGTAACAAATAAATTTCATTTCTCACAGTCAAAGGATATGGAAATTATTTGACGATTGATTATGAAATAATAGTCAACTTAAAACAAACAGCCGTGATTTTATTTAAAAATATTATAGTAAAACACCAAACCCTAGACAAATAAGAACAAAGTCGGTGAAGATTGAGATCGAGATGATATACATTTTATTTTATAAATGAATATTGATTAATCTAAAAACTAAGCAGAGTGGACAATACTTGTGACTATAATTAATTATTATGAATTGCAAATTACTATTCTTGTTCATGGTGATAAATAAATAGCTGGCATAAGTGCAACTATCTAAAAATATATCTCTCTTAAGAAATTTAAAAAAAACGATTGTCTTATTTATTTACACATACATACACACATTCACGCCTGTTAAGTTAGAGTTTAGTAGGCAGAGGCATATTATACGCCCACACTTCGTCGACTATATAGTTGGTCCCAGGTGGAGAGCCTATGCCGCTTACCGGGCACTGTTATGTTCGTCAGAGCCTCGTCCGTTGATCGGCTAGTGCACTTGCAGGTAAGGTTCCTTGGGCTCCTTGCGCTCCTCAGGTCTTGATAGGATCCCTATGCACTTAGAATTATTTATTATTGTTTAAGTTAAGTTGATTATTGTTTATTTCACATTATTATGGTTTGGTATGTTTGTGATGACTAATTTTCTTTTTCTATATTTCAGGTAAGTGATTTGATTATTTTCGAGACAACAGTGAAATGGAATCGTGAGTAATTAAGTAATATGAATTATCCACAAACCAATGTTGAGGACTCGCCAAATTATGCTTCAGTAAATTAATATTTTAAGTAAACTAAAAAACAAGAATGGTCTAAAAATACTCCCTTGTGGTACTCCGTAAAAACACAACAAATCTTTAAAAAGTAGATAAGCAGGTCTAAGTTGCTCAAGTGGATATCTGGCGCTAGACCATCAGTTTCACCCAAGATTTTGTTATCGCTAATACATTTATCGCTTGTCTCTATCTCTATTTTTATTAGTGTTAGAAAAGGTCGAAAGCTGTTTCTAAATCTAAATAATGGGAACAGTTCTAAAAAACATAGCACGTTAAATCAATATTACTGTACTGTGTATCGTAGAGTGAAGAGATAGATTAAAATGTCAATGATAACTCATATCACCATTCAAAGCAATATTAGTTTATAAGTTGTATTTATGAAATTGTTATTGTACACTACTGGTTTGATCTAAGATTACGTAAATTAAAAAAATTAAAAATTTATTATAAATGTGGAAAATTAAGTGAAAGTGTATAACACTTTGTGTATAGATTGGTAACAAAAGATAATTGAAAATGCATTTCGAGATGAATTAAAACCGAATGAGCACACATGAAGTTATGTACTACGAATGGCTGCAAAAAGTTTGTAATCTGGGCAGACAATTGCAGCGCAGCGCATTATGCGCTCCAGCCGGAGCCCACAATGCCAGCTTAAGCGCCTAGTGTATCTGTCGCCTTTGTGCCATATGTCGTTAATGGGAAACTTTTCAAATGCGCCTTTTTTGAATCGATTTCGACTAGTTTGTTGCGGTAACAATTGTTGGCAGTAGTGTTTATTTTCTACGTGTCGCTTTTTTGTTTACTTCAGTTTCTGTAATTATGCATAAAGTTTTTAAATTAAATATTTAAGCAGTTGGTTTAAAAGAAGGAGTACTTATTCATATTTTTTAGTTCATGATCTTAATCACTTGCGCAATTTAAGAGAAGCCTTGATAAGCACTGTCGAGGGTTCCGTGCTCAAACCCGATAAGTGACAAAATTTGAGTTTTTGGTCTTAAAGCAGTACTTAAAAGAATTTATCGGTTAATTAAAAAAATGAAACTTAAAAGGTTTACTTATTGGATTATGAAGTCCTCAGTTTTCAGTCTTCTTTTCTGAAATCGACTTATTTGATAATATCACAAGAAAAAGCGGCAGAAATTATGTATCTGATGTTGTCACTTATCGGGTTTGAGCACGGAACCCTCGCTATGTTGTCATTATGTGACATTATTTGTTTCTCAATAATTCTCATATGCGCAATAATTTCCATAACCACGGCACAGTTATGCCGGAAACACTATTGTGTTAAATTTGTAGCTACATAGGCCTCCTCTCTTACGATAATGCATCAAATCATTTTTCTATTTACTACAATTGCATATATACATGCTGGTCAAATGAGATAATCTTCAAGCCTCTAAAGTACTTTAACAATGATCATCTAAGAACATGTAATGGGAATACAATCTGCATCTGCTTGGCCGTGCGTATAGGGTAGAGCGGGCGAGGCAGCGTCGGAAATTAAGGGCGCCACGTGAGAAGCATACACAGCGCCCGGCATAACCTGTCCCCTTATTATTATTATGTAACTCAAAATCTATCGCTGTCGCCCTCATTTCAGCTTCGTATTTAGAGCAACCATAGATACCTTCGCGAGACACTGATTGCCAAAGTTAAGATAATTTGTCAGAAGCAACTTGATAGCGACCGTTTGAAAGGCCCTACAAGACTTTGGTCGCAGTTATTACTATACGAAGTCGTTATTACTATATTAAGCCAAATACGAAGCCAAGTAAGATTATGCGGCTCGAAAGATGCGTACTGGCACCTGCCCTGCTAATCTGCACTGGGTTTGCGTGGTGAAGTTTACGTTGAGTCCAACCATTATTACTATATGAGGTCGTCGTAAGGCAAGTACGAAGCCAAACAAGACTGTGTGGCTCGTAAAATCCGTACAGGAGAACCTGCACCTGCCCCACTAATTTGGACTGGGTTTGTGTGATGAAGTTTAAGTTAAGTCCAAGCAAAGTAAGACAAACCAATGTGATGGGTCAACATATTATGAAAGTATTATGTGTAGTTGTGATTAAACACATTTCAACTGATTGACTTTTACTATATATAATAATATATATAAATATTTCCTGACAATTACACCAATTATTTAGTTCCAAGATAAGTATCATTAAGAACTTGTGTTATGGATACTAAACAACGGATAAACATACTTAAATATTTTTTTTTGTAAATACATACTTAATATACACAGGAAAACACCCAGACCAGAACAAATATTCATGTTCATGTACACAAAGATTTGTCCTGTGTGGGAATCGAACCCACGACCTCTGGAGTGAAGTGTAGGTATGCTGACCTTCACGCCATATCCATATGTAGTATGCACTTCCCGAGTCCCGCCCCACGTTTTGATGGCAAATTCTCTAGTATACTTAATATGTAGGTTTGAAAAGATATACGAAAAGATCGCTGCGTCGCTGTGTTCTAATTTCATCAAACTTTACCATTCTTATAACATGAATATATAAGAAGAAGACTGTCTGTGGCTGGACATATTGTCTCAGAGAACACTTAACTGACGTGACATTGTCGCAGCGATGTCGCCGCGGTGCCGCTGCGTTGTCGCACCGGTCCCGCTGCGATAACAGCACGATGTTATCGCAGTGTCACATTGTTCAATATCGAGAGATGTGCATTTTCGCTAGATATGTAGGGCTTGGTATTTACCCTGGTACCGTGAAATACTCGTAAAATAAATAAAACTACTGCTAATCATTTTATTTAAGATTTATAGAACAATATAAAACGATGATGATTAAATTTTTAATAATTTATGAAAAGCAGATTTCAAACATTAAAATAATTTCTGTGAAACGCAAATAACTTCTAAAATTCATAGAGTCACCAGGGTTTGAACCCGACCCCTTCTGAATTTGAAGGGAAGGGTCTCGCCACTGGACTAACGTCGCCCTAGATGTTTATAATACCAAATATCTATTTCATAAAAGTTCTCACTACAATAAAGTAACTCTGTGAAAGTAATAAAATTAAAGTTAAGTTAATAATATATAAATAATAATAATAATTCATTAAGTTTAGAACACATTTGCTGTATTGTCAAAAATTCTTTATGGCAAGCGCGAGCTCTTTAAGCAACCATAATGTCAATATGGAAATTAAACAAGCGTTAGATAGTTCTTTCTTCTTTCTTTTAAATAATGGCTTCGTGCGTCTAGCACATTTAGCCAGTGTCAAGTAAGTGTGTGATAAAGATGATAAATGGTAAATGAGACACCCTCCCCTAAACTCCTTGAGTCCTCAGTAAAGATGCGGGACTATACTGAGATCTCACATGGACTTCTTGAGAGAAAATTTGAAAAGTGATGTTGCACTGTTTTATTTGATTACCAGATTACCAACACCCATGTATGTTCACAAACACTTAACGGTTAATAATCCACCGTTATTATTATTACACATTAATGTTAGAAATATCACAAATTTTAGAAAATAAAACAAAACTGCAGACATGACGCTTCACTTTCCCGCCAAGAAGTCCGGTTAGATAGTTCTTCATCAAATTTGTATATGTTTTTTTTAAATATTTTATGTCATAGACAAATTATTCATTTATTAATTTATGGTACAGCAACAGAGTTCAAATCAAGAAACCAATTTTTATATGAGAAGATTATATATTATAAGAAGTTATGTGCGTAATTGCTTGCTCCGTGTCTCGAAAAGCACGTTAAGCCGTTGGTCCTGGCTGTCATGAACATCTATGACAGTCGTTATTAGGAAGTCAGTGCCTTCTAACAGACTGACAGCTGGTCCAACTATAGAATGATGTTGCCCTCTGGGTTGCGGAGGTCAGACGGCAGTCGCTCCTCGTAATAACTCAAATCTGGTTGAACCAGTGAGCAGACCCTGGGCCCTAAGCTTAAGACTTAGGCAACCGGAGTAATGATGATAAATTTTTATATAAACTACATACTGTATAACTAAACCTGTACTCCGTTATAATTTATTGATTCAGGCGTTACTTTGCGGAAATCCATTGTAAGCAAGTGATGGATTAAAAATATCTTTGTAACAATTCCCGCGCTACTATTTTTCCCGAAAAATCGAGAAACTATTCAAAACGACACGTGTTTCGCCCTCACATAGGGCATCTTCAGGTAAGATATGAGCCTCAGAACAACGATGTCTTCACGACCAACGCTGAAACGAGAGTTCACAGTTTACAGCCGAACACGGCGTTCACTTGTCCTAAGTATACACTAGATAAATATGTAATCAAGTATAAAGTATGATTCAATTTAAACGTATTCTGCAAATCTGTTTCTTTTTTAAAATGAAAAATTAACTTATCTCTTTTAATTAAGTTTGATAAGGTTTAAATATATGTGTGTTTGTCATCTGTGAAGGACACTACTGTACAATATGAAGGTTAACAATCTGGGTGGAGACAACCCTGTGAGTAGATGCGGTATCAAGTACTAGCCGTCTAAATTACCTTGAGACTTCGCTTGACACAATGGCTTTTGTAATAACTTCAAAATACCTAGTACTTTTTTTGTTTTTGTTTTAAATAATGGCTTCGTGCGTTTAGCCACTGTCAAGTAAGAGATATATTAATAATATATAAATCATAGTAAATGAGAATGAGTGGTGATAATTATGATAAATGAGATGCCCTCCTCTGAACCCCTTGAGTCCTCAGTAAAGATGTGGGGCTATACTGAGATCTCACATGGACTTCTTGAGAGAATTTAAAAAGTGATGTTGCACTGTTTTGTTTCATTTACCAACAATTATGTACGTTCACAAACACTTAACCGTTATTACTCCACCGTTATTACTCCACCGTTATTACTCCACCGTTATTACTCCACCGTTATTACTCCACCGTTATTACTCCACCGTTATTACGCATAAATTTTCGAAATATCACAAATTTTCGAAAATAAAACCAAACTGTAGACATGACTCTTCACTTTCCCGCCAAGATGTCAAAATTGTAATTAATACGTACACGTTTTGTTTTATTATTTTGACTCGTAATAATGTTTTGATGACCGATATGGCGTGGTGGCGAATATACCCGCACTCTATTCCTGAGGTCGTGGGTTCGATTCCCACACAGGACAAATCTTTGTGTGTGTAAACATGAATATTTGTTCTGGTCTGGGTGTATGCCTATGTATATGAAGTATGCATTTGGAAAAAATAAAATTGTATCCATAACACAAGTGCTTAATGATACGAATCTTGGAACTAAATAATTGGTGTAAGTGTCAGAAATATTTATTTATAACTACTACTAATTACCTCATCCAGACTGATGACAAGCGGTGAATGCGGAAATGAGAACGCGCCATATTATAAATTTAATAATTTTCTACGACCACACCAACTATTTAGTTCCAAGATAAGTATTATTAAGAACTCGTGTCATGGATACTAAAGAACGGATAAACATACTTAAATTCTTTTTTTCGTAAATACATACTTCAGATACATAGAAAACAGAAAAATATCCAAGTTCATGCCCACAAAGATCTGTTCTGTGTGGGAATCGAACCCACGACCTCAGGAGCGGAGAGTAGGTATACTGACCTCCACGCCATATCGGTAGCTATATATGACGAAATAAGTCACCCACTACTCATAACGGCCTATATAAATTCCGATTGTTCTTTTTACTCCCCGCTTTATAACCCTAGACTATAGGAGCTGTAAAAAACGTTTTAAAAAAAAAAAGATACACTTTTTTGTTCTAATGCTGATAATCAGCACAGTATGATGGTATATTCTTCAGGCCTGCCTGAGGCGTGGACAGAAAGTATTTTTTTTAAAACTTACCATATGTATCTACTTAATAAAGTTTAAATTTTTTCGGATGGAAAATCTTTATATGACCGTCTCCCGCTTACGTGGAGCTGAAGGGTGTGAAAATCATCCATGTTCCTTCTTGAGCCTGCTATGTCCCGCGGTAACCGTTTTGAACAGTCCCGCAACAGGATCACGGTTTGTGGTTGAATCGCAAAAACGTGCTGGTCTTAGAAACCTTCCTCATACTGTGCAAACTATCAGCACTCGAACCAATAAATTTGGGAAGTCGTTTCTGAGCAAGACCACTAAGCTCTGGGAATTCGCTGCCGGCTCATGTGTTTCCTATTTTCTATGATCCCGGGCCTTTTAAGCGGGGTGTGAAACGGCATTTTAGCAGGCCGTCATGAGTGGGTGCGCTTTGTACCGTGCTTATTTAACGGTATAAAGCGCTTTCAATTTTTTTGGACTACATCGAGTGCTTACCGTCAGGCAGGATGTAGTCATTATGAGGTGTCACATTAAAAAAATTAAAAAAACATTTCAACTATGCGTATTTTCTTGTAGGGAGCGAGGCATGCTTCCCACCCAAGGAAAGATCTTCCACCGGACGGTAGAATGTGCCAGGGGGCCGCGGTCGATGGCTGTTGGGTGTTGTATAAACGCGACGAGCCTGAGAAATTCTGTTTGCGTGATTGAGGATTTCATTCATTTTTACGTTTCACTCATCGCTTGTACTGTGTTTCCACATTCTCTACAAGGTTGAATCGTGAGGTCCTCTCGTTATCATCATATCAGTCTTATGAGTCCACCGCTGAACACTCTACAAGGTTGAATCGTGAGGTTCTCTCTCTGTCATCATCATATCAGTCTTGAGTCCACCGCTGAACACTCTACAAGGTTGAATCGTGAGGTCCTCTCTCTGTCATCATCATATCAGTCTTCTGAGTCCACCGCTGAACACTCTACAAAGTTGAATCGTGAGGTCCTCTCTCTGTCATCATCATATCAGTCTTGAGTCTACCGCTGAACACTCTACAAGGTTGAATCGTGAGGTCCTCTCTCTGTCATCATCATATCAGTCTTCTGAGTCCACCGCTGAACACTCTACAAAGTTGAATCGTGAGGTCCTCTCTCTGTCATCATCATATCAGTCTTGAGTCTACCGCTGAACACTCTACAAGGTTGAATCGTGAGGTCCTCTCTCTGTCATCATCATATCAGTCTTGAGTCCACCGCTGAACACTCTACAAGGTTGAATCGTGAGGTCCTCTCTCTGTCATCATCATATCAGTCTTGAGTCCACCGCTGAACACTCTACAAGGTTGAATCGTGAGGTCCTCTCTCTGTCATCATCATATCAGTCTTGAGTCCACCGCTGAACACTCTACAAGGTTGAATCGTGAGGTCCTCTCTCTGTCATCATCATATCAGTCTTGAGTCCACCGCTGAACACTCTACAAGGTTGAATCGTGAGGTCCTCTCTCTGTCATCATCATATCAGTCTTGAGTCCACCGCTGAACACTCTACAAAGTTGAATCGTGAGGTCCTCTCTCTGTCATCATCATATCAGTCTTGAGTCCACCGCTGAACACTCTACAAGGTTGAATCGTGAGGTCCTCTCTCTGTCATCATCATATCAGTCTTGAGTCCACCGCTGAACACTCTACAAGGTTGAATCGTGAGGTCCTCTCTCTGTCATCATCATATCAGTCTTGAGTCCACCGCTGAACACTCTACAAGGTTGAATCGTGAGGTCCTCTCTCTGTCATCATCATATCAGTTTTGAATCTACCGCTGAACATTAGCCTCCCTAATAGATTACGATTTGCAGGCGGGTTAGCAATCGCAGTTCCAGCCAGTACGCATGATGACGCTGCTGCCCATCATCCGGTGGGCTTCTCTTCGTCGACTCTTACGACTCCCCTTGAAAAGGGGTGGCATATTATTTTTTAATCAGGTGTCAAGTTATTCTAGCCGGGAGTGGCCCGATAGAGCAATAACCGCGATAACTTGCACTCCGATAAGGAGAAAGCTACCATCTGCTCTTGTTTGTAAATAAGACACGTCTCAATCAACGCGATAAAGGTGACTTTCCAAGAACGCTGATACGATTATTATATATAAGATTAACAACAATCTTTTCACTGTTAAATAGATTAACCCTTGACTGTGTAAGTGGGAGAAATTATATGAGATAATTATATAATAATAATAACAAATGTTTATTTTCTCACTACAATATACAGTTAGGAACAAACAGTTTAATTAGTGTACAAAATTTGGACAAGTTAATATTGTAGGAGACTGGTGCCTAAGCTAGGCTCTAGGCCTGTATTTCAGGACACCAGGTTCCCACCCCTAACAATTACATTTCTTATATTATGTATTACAGCGTTACAACGCAGCATGATATCATAAATACTTTTTTTTTTGTAAATACATACTTAAGATACATAGGAGAACACCCAGACCAGAACAAATATTCATGTTCATGCACACAAAGAATTGTCCTGTGTGGGAATCGAACCCACGACCTATCGAGTGAAGTGCAGGTATACTGACCTCCTCGCCATATCGGTCGTCAAAATCTGTATATGAAGACAGTTTAAAAATATGATTTAATGAATTAATTTGTTCTGTATGTTTATTTGCTTTAAACATTTTAGTCTCTTTAATGTTTCTTTTAAAACTAGATTAAACTTCTAGCAAATTCTACCGATATGCCTATATCCTACCTCCGCCAATCTGCAATGGGTTCGAATACTACTACTTTTTTTAAATTTTTAATAACATAGTAAATATTTTTAGGTCACATTTATCTACACAAATGTTTCAAAATACACAAACTGTTTGTATATTTGAAACCGTTTGTTTGTTTGAATTTTATTAAAACAGAATGGTGAAACATGAGTTAAATATGCAATTAATTATGAAACTATACAAAGTATATTCCATTTGTAAAAAACCTTATGACATGAAATTGACTGTTTCAAAGATAAAGTCGAAGTTGTTTTAAACACAGTATTTGCTTTTCTTTTAAAAATAAATAGTTATTGACTTTGTACTTGACGACTAAATAATTGGTGTAAGTGTCAGAAATAGTTATTTATTTATTTTAATAGTTATTCTTACGATTTATTTCGATACTCAATACTTTATTGCGTTCCACAATGGTTTTATAAGGTGGTGAATATTACAATTTGGTACATTTGTGGACCCTGTCAGGCACAGCATAGTGTAGGAGAGAGGAGGAAGGGCGCCGTATAATTCTTATTATTAATAAATTACTATTATTATTAAATGACCGTTATTAAATTATTGTTATTAAATTATTATTTATTTATTGAGTATGTATCAAATTATGTCAGTAGATATTAACAATATTATAACAGTTGGTATAGGTAATAACATTAAATGAAAATGTAGCAACAATTTCTGTTGTCGACAATGTTTCTTTGAATTATTAATTAAATTTCTAAACTGCATTTTGACGGTCAGGGGCAGAATCGTGCCCCAATTAGAAGAGCTCTTATGAAGTGACTGGAATTAATATTTTTTAAACAATAATTTGTATAAATCCCGTCAAAAGATGTACCAAACAAGTCATTTCAAAATCGTGATCTGATACAATAAATCGGTTAATATCCCCGGGCCGATTTAGGGGGTCGTTAGCGATTTAAAATTTCAATATCTCACGAGAGATCGCGGACTGAGGCGAGTGTAATGGCTTATAAATCAGGCCCTATCAATGTTCCAGTCTGTGTCAATAGGTGCGAGTACTTGGGAGAGGATTGGAAGGAACTGCCTGCAAATCAAATAAAATCTAACTGTTTTTATGAAATGAAATAAAATTTTATGTAGACATAAATACATTAGAAATTATAAGAAAGAAGAAGAAAGAAAGAAAGAAAATAATTTATTCCGTGACACATCATGATACATCGGTTTACAAAAATAAAAATTAATAGACACATGTGGCACTGAAAAGGCTTATACTCAGCATATGCCGAGGGGTCACTATGGCCCCGCGGCGCTGGTCTTCCGTACAAGCTTATATATAACAGTAAACAATTTTTACACATAAGTTTAAATAATATGCCTAAAAAAGACTCCACTCAGCATGTGCTGCAGTGGAAGACCATAACAGCGCTGGTCTTCCGTGGAGACCTAATAACTTTCGTGTGCAACAGTCAAACAAAAGGCAGAAACTTAACAATAAAACAAAATATTCAAAACCACAAAATACAATGTAATTAAAAGTTAAAATAGTAAAAGTTGTGAGTTACAGCTGAATTACAATTACTTATATACATATTTTATATATAATTTAACTAGCGACCCGCCCCAGCTTCGCACGGTTGGTATGCTAATATGAATAGTGACGTATAATACATAATTACAGAATGTCTCTATATAGGCCGCGAATACCTACCACCGCCGCAACCATAATTTTTGGATTTAGCGTAAGTTTATTCGTTTGATATCTTGTAAAGTACTGATCGAAATTATATGATGTAAAAGACAAATTTAATCTATGTCTAATGTCCAAGCTTACTAACATGTTTATTTAGATAAGAATTAATGTCATACATACTTAAAATGGCTTCGTTAATAAGCCATTATTTTTAGTAAAAAGTAAAAGATAAAATTGGTTATTGTGGGGTATTCTTGAGAGATAGACATATACCATCGCGGACTTTTTTGAAGAATTTTATAAGTTGTACAATATTGTAGTACATTATTTTAATTAATCTCGTAGGGTTTGGCCAGCGTTTGCAATATAAGCGCAAAAAAGTGAGTTGAATTACGACATCACATTAGAAATCTCAAAAATTGACAGTGTTCAACTACTATATTATGCATGTATACCTTCCTCTTAAATCACTCTATCTATTACAAAAAACCGCATCAAAATCCGTTGCGTAGTTTTAAAGATTTAAGCGCACATAGGGATATAGGGACAGAAAAGGCGACTTTGTTTTATACTATGTAGTGATTTACGAATTTGGTAAAGGTACTTAAGATTAAATAACATAGAACAAACAAACACAGTTGGAATTAAGTTTTAAAGAAAACTTATAAGATTTTTTTTTTAAATATTTAGTGAAGATCGACTGCATTAAGTAATACGTACATATATAAAATCATTTTATATAAATCAATCAAATAGGCAGAGGCATAATATGCTCCCAAATTTCGTGACGGACGGACGGATTGACTACAAGACCTATTGCCGCTTACTGGGAACTATTATGTTCGCCAGAATCTCGTCTGACAGTTAACAGGCCCCAGCTTGCAGATGCCTAAGCCAGGCTCCAAGATCTTGGTGGGCCCCACGCACCCTTAATGTTATGTGCTGAATATATACAAAAAAAAACTGAAATAGCTAGTTGAAAGCAAGAAAATATTTTTCAAAAGTCGTATCCATGTAATGATTTCATAGCAAGGCTGTCTCGATAATCGAGAGGTGGCGATGGCGCGATATCGGCCATAATTTGCAATAAATATAAGGGCGGCGGTGTGCGATGATCTGGTCGCGGTTCGATTACCGGCAGAGACAAATGGCTGCTGATCACTGTGTGCTTCACTGGAGTTGATACGAGTATAGTTTAATGTTGTCAAAACTTATCTATAT
The DNA here is from genome assembly GCA_949126915.1 of Musotima nitidalis. Taxonomy (NCBI): domain Eukaryota; kingdom Metazoa; phylum Arthropoda; class Insecta; order Lepidoptera; family Crambidae; genus Musotima; species Musotima nitidalis. Next base: position 3,095,732 of record OX421415.1, on the reverse strand, counting down.
ACTTATATGATTTTACTAAGAAATAACATACATACATACAAACTTAACGGTTAGAAAGAGGCATATTATACGCCCTCACTTCGCCAATTGTATTGTTGGTTCCACGTTCCACGGCCTAAAGCCGCGAACCGAGAAATTAATTTATTCTTATTTATTCTTTCTTAAGAAACTTACGAGTACGCAGCGTGTCAAAGATAGTTTCGGAGTAGTTTTTTTTTTCTGAAATTTAGAATATTTGTAATTTATACAAACACAACATTGTGAAATACAGATATAATTTACTTCGATGTTATAGTTAAAAAAAAATTAAAAGAGCACACAACAATTTTACTACGGTCTGTGGACCAGTAGTTACTTTTTAAAATGGACCAACAGAATTAAACAACCAACAAACAACCAACAGAATTAAAATTTTATGTATATACATGACTTTAAATATAATCGGATTGTTATTAAAACATTATCGATGTACTAATTAATTAAAAAACGTTCATTTCGCGTTTACTAATTATTAATTCCAAAAATCGATGAACGCCGTTCAAAGCCAAGATGAAAACGTAAGATAAAGATCGTTACTTTTTGTCATCAAACTTCCAATAAAAACGTAAAAAACAAGGAATATTTAAAGAATGTTGTCCGGCTGTAAGTTATTCGTATAAGAATACTTATTTTATCTCTCCGTAGGCGTGTCTCATGTTTGCAACTTTGTCACTTGTTATGGATGTCACAGGCAGCTAGCACGATTCGCAGTTTTTTCAAAATTTCTAGGTGAATGGTTGATTTTGAAATGCGATTTTATTCGCAAAGCATTACGCCCAAAGTCACGATATTTATAAAATCGTTCGAAATGTCAATAGGCCCTTTTTTATAAAATAACCAAAGTGGCCACGTATCTTCCAATTTATTACAACTACAGCCATATGAAACTTCAATTCAGTATTATAAAGTTCACAGCGTGAGATGAGCATCCCAAATAGTCATGCATCCAACGGCTTTACGCCGCCTTTAACAGGTGATGACCTGTTTACTGTACTCCAGTGGATGGGAGTGCTGCGTTAGCCGGTTTAAGGTAGCTGACAACACAATTACATACTTAAATAAAACTACACACTTACATAATGTCGTAAGTAAGAATCTGAAATAACATTTTGCTTTATTTTAAGTTATATATACATAAGTATAGACCGATTATTTTTAAAAATTTCTTTATATTTCTTCATTCAACTGTTATTGACATTATCAATTCCTAATATTATTGTGATTTAATTGAATTTTAATAATTCTAATAATTATGTATATTTTCTTTTCTGTGACGTGTTATGTTGTATTACCAATAAATGAGTTATTGAGTATTTGAGTATTTACGCCTCTTTCCCGTGGAGGTAGGCAGAGATCACATCCTTCCACTTGCTACTGTCTTGGCACACACTCTTAGCTCCAATCAGTAGGTACACAATTTGACCAAAAGGAAAGCTTAGACCTCGTACTTTACTACTAAAAAACCTCAATATATTTCTGTTTGTGTGTCGCATTAAATGCCATATAAAAAAATATCCCTTTTAAAAACGCCCAGACTTTTTATAAATAGGCAGATTTCGCAATCTGCTGTGTTTAAAGTCATGTTGCACATGGGTTTGATATGATAGTGATAATATATCAATAATATATTGACGACCGATATGGCGTGGTGGCGAGTATACCCGCATTCCACTCCTGAGGTCGTGGGTTCGATTCCCACACAGGACAAATATTTGTGAGTATAAATATGAATATTTGTTCTAGTCTGAGTGTTTTTCTATGTATATTAAGTATGTATTTACAAACAAAAAAGTATTTATGTATGTTTATCCGTTATTTAGTATCCATAACACAAGTTCTTAATGATACTTATCTTGGAACTAAATAATTGGTGTAAGTGTCAGAAATATTTATTTATTATTTATTTATATCATGACTCGTTTTGATTGCCTTGTAAATGTTATAATAAGTTACGAAGTGCTCCATAATACGTTAGTATAAAATTATTATTATTATAATGAGGGTAGGAAACGACCAGTCGAACAAAAAGTTACTACTACTCTTGGCTAAGAAGGATCTTGTTACTCCGACAATAAGCCAGTAATGTTCCTTTAACGTTATAGATACGACTAGAAAGTTTTTTTTGTGTGTCTTTAATCTGGTGAATGAAGAACAAAACTCTTTACTGACTTAACAAATGCTTACTGCATTAAATTTAAGTCATATTGCGAATAAAATTAAGTTGAATTTTGATTGACGAGGAAACAGATTTTGACGGCTTATTCCACTTTTCCCCGTTGGATGATCCCCATTGATGGGGATTAGTGAACTTTTTGTTCACTATTCCCCGTTGACCCAAAAATTTTATTTAATGGGGATAAGTGAACTAAAAAGTTCAATAATCCCCATTAGGTAGGTACGTTAAAAAAATAAAATATATGAATTATGTTACAGTTATTAATTTAAAATATAACTTTCTTATACCTAGTAAAATCACAGATTGTACAATTATTATTTAAAATAAAAAATATAACTTTCTTATACCTAGTAAAATCACAGATTGTACAATTATTAATTTAAAATAAAAAATATACCTTTCTTATACTTAATGAAATCACAGATTATTACACTTATTAAATAAAAATATAACTTTCTTATACCTAATAAAATCACAGATTGTACAATTATTAATTTAAAATTAAAAATATAACTTTCTTATACCTAATAAAGTCACAGATTGTTACAATCATTAATTTAAAATTGTAGCATGAAAATATTTCTTTCTTATACCTTGTAAAACCAAAGATTACAATTACTTAAGTTTTTCTAAACAGTGCCCAATCGTAATTTCACCATTAATGAGTTACATTTGGACCTCCTGTATATAATTATCGCCATTGATGCTTTTTTTTGTTTTTTCCGCTATACCTTTATTTTCAGAAACCCCCAACGCAAGAACTTCGTAATACGATGCATCTTCAGCCAACGCTGTGAGGAGCTTCATAATGTTGGGTTTCTTTATTATCACACGCTTTTTAAGAAAGTTATATTTTTTATTTTATATTAATAATTGTACAATCTGTGACTTTACTAGGCATAAGAAAGTTATATTTTTTATTTAAATAATAACTGTACAATCTGTGATTTTATTAGGTATAAGAAAGTTATACTTTTTTATTTTAAATAATAACTGTACAATCTGTGATTTTATTAGGTATAAGAAAGTTATACTTTTTTATTTTAAATAATAACTGTACAATCTGTGATTTTATTAGGTATAAGAAAGTTATATTTTTAATTAATAAGTGTAACATGATTCATATATTTTATTTTTTTAACGTACCTACCTAATGGGGATTATTGAACTTTTTAGTTCACTTATCCCCATTAAATAAAAATTTTGGGTCAACGGGCAATAGTGAACAAAAAGTTCACTAATCCCCATCAATGTGGATCATCCAACGGGGAAAAGTCGAATAAGCCATTCTGACGAGTTTGATGCTCAATTATTTTTAGCTCCTGCTCGCAGATAATGCTTGGTTTTTAAGTTGGCGTAAGTAAGAGCTATATTGAGCCGAATTTACATAAACTTTTTTGGCTGTGAATCTTTTAATGTCAATATTTGTCTGTTATAAAAGGTCAGAAAATGAAAACGGAGGCCAGCTCGTGATAACTTAATTGAATTTGGCTTTTTAAAATAGTATGTATTGACCACGCGACCAATGTTTTGGTAAGAAAATAAATAATTTTGAAAAGCGTTAACTACCTATTATGAACTCTTGTTGATATTTTAACTTGTTGCAAACTCCCTCGGATTATCTCAAAATTGCAACACTCAAACAGTTGTTGCATCGTGTATGCAGATAAGGCTATGTGCACAGATAAGGCTTCGATCACGTGCGGAGCAATAAGCGGGTATCGCGTATTTTTTAAACGATTTCAGTTTTAATTATTATTATTGTAGCAAAGAAAGTTTTTATGGCTTGCTATTTTAGTCATTTCGTTATTAAAAAGAACGAGTTGTCACTGAAATTTTAAAATCTAATTGTTTGTTTTTACACACAGATGGTTGTTGACTAGACACATAAATCGACATATTATTATTTTCTTCTGATCACGAGACTGTTTTATAAATTTATACAACGAATAACTATGAAATATATAAAACATCTTTAGGATAAAAATAATAACTTTATAAAACCGCTATTTATATCGCTTTGTTTGTCTGCACCTTCATAAAAAGGATGGCAGTCTACCTTAAAATGGCGATTGAGGCGTTAAAACTTTCGTGTGAAGTTTTAATTTTTAATTTTACGTTAGTGAACTAAAACTATACACCCACAGGACAAAATTTTCAAAATCTCAGTTTTGCATACATATAATTATGCCTGTTTCCCCGAAGAGGTAGGCAGAGGCGTATTATACGTCCACATTTCGCCAATTATAAAGTTGGTCACACGTAATTGGTGGCGAGCCTATTGCCACTTACCGGAATTTTTTTGGTCGCAAGTGCCTCGTCTGTTGATCGGCAGGTGCATTAGTTGCAGTTGAGGTTGGCTTGGGCTCCTCAGATCTTGTTAGAAGTCCTTTACCCGCTTCCGCTCCCGCAAACGCTCTGTCCGTGTGCTCCGCCTTAAGGCAGCGTGCAATCTAGCCACGATGGCGCGTTGATACGACACGCGCGGCCAGCAGCCATTATAGATAAACTTCTATGTAAATACTTCTCAAGTTCTCTTTTTACAAGTTGCCTCTCTTAGTAACATCAGTCGACTATTTAAAGTCTGCCACATTATTCACGTTGCTCTTAAGTTCATTTCATGTAATCAGCTTAAGAGTAACTTAGGAGCGACATATGACCGTACAATTTTCGATATGAATGTGATTGCAAATTTCGTCTAATAATGCAAGATTTATTTATAACATAAACACTACTATTATTTAGCCACAACATCTAAGCTTCTAAGTCATGTTTCCTCTTCCAAATTGTCTTCTTAGTAACTTCATTATTCAAGTTGCTCTTAAGTTGGTAGTGTTGCCCTATTTTCCATATTAGTAGTAATTACTACTTTTGTTTGATAAAAGTGTCATTTTATTTTTTATAGAAAAATTATTCATGTATTGTAAATTTTTATTTCTCTATTTCTCAAAAGCAAAAAATTACATAAATACTGCTTAATTGTATTAAGAACATAAAAATACATTTATAAAATTTTATGATTATATTTTAATATAATATCAATTTATGATCGCGCAAAATAAAATAATTTTGACCCAGTTTAATTTTTAAGTACAATAGCATTGTTTGACTCCGCTTCGTTATTGTATTGTTTTATAAACATACAATCACGCCTGTTTCCCCGAAGGGGTAGGCAGAAGCATATTATACGGCCACACTTCGCCAATTATATAGTTGGTACCACGTAATAGGTGGCGAGCCTATTGCCGCTTACCTAATTTAGATACAAAAGGTGTTATTAATAAAAGCGCTATATTCCTTTTAAACTCATCGTTAACTATAACCTAGGTAAATAAGGTGTTATTAATAAAAGCCGTCAGATTAGAGCAAGAAAAGTGCCGTTGGCCGGAAAGCCTCCACTCGACGCCATTATCTATTGCCACCCAATTGCTCTGATGGTATCCAAGTCTGATACACTCCGGGACTCCCCGACACAGACTGTCAGGAACAGCCAGTTCACATTGTTTTATATACTTTTTTTAATGTGTCATAGTAAAGTCATGAATTTTTACTTTAGAAAAAACAAATGGCGATTAACAATCGGAAAATAAGACATTTGAAACATATAGTATTGTATTTTTCATAATCACAAGATTTTACTGTGATGTGATGAAGCTGTGAAGCTATTAAGAATGAACGCAAATGAGCATAAAATTCAACAGCAGTAAATCTGATAATAATATAGCGGTGGTACAAACAAGGTACTTTATATTATTCTCTTCTAATATCTAATAATAATAATATAATATTGTAATCGCGATTTATTTAACTACTTTTTTAATCTTTACGATAATACTCTGATAAAGGCGAAACAAAACTATTTAAAGCGATATCTGAAACAATACCAGATTAAAGCACGAGCAAAGCCGGAGTAACGACTATGATTGATATTTTTAGAATTTATTGTATTCGTATACTACCTAGATTGTCTATTTAAAATTTACGGGCTATATCTTTAAATCTATCTGGCATTCACAAATGTGCCCGGTAAGCGGCAATACGCTCGCCACCTATTACGTGGGACCAACATTACAACTGGCAAAATGAGGGTTTATAATGCCTCTGTATACGTCTTTGGGGAAACAGAGGTGATTGTATGTATGTATCTATAAAAATAAGAAAGTAATAGATTTGTTACCAGAAAGTTACCCATACAGTACACAGTGCGACGTTTCGTATACTTTACCAGGTACCTTATAATAATAATAATAAATCTTTATTGAATTCATTAAACAATGTACAAATTAAAAGATTCCATAGGCTTTCAAGCTAGTAAAGATACTGTATTTTAGCAGCCAGTGGCATCTTCCAAACGATATAACAATAAAAAATTACTACTTGTTGAGTGTGCGTGTGTGTGCGTGTGCGTGTGCATGTGTGCGTGCGTGTGTGCGTTCGTGTCTGTGTGTGTGTGTGTAAGTGGGTGTGGTTTTGTATTTTTTGCAACATTATTTCTATTGACTCGTAATCTTTACATTTTAGCCACACAAATAACACTTTTCTTATTTCATTATTACTATATTTTTTAAGACAATTTTCTTTGCTAAGGAGCTAAATGTTCATATCTTTTACGCGCAAATCTAGAGTGGACTGTAGGGACAGGATGTCTTGTTACTCTTTTATTATTTTCAGCTAATGTAGGAACAACATATCTATGGTATCGCCGAATGCTTTCAAAAATAAATAAATTATGTCTCTAAACCACTACACCTAATAAAACGTAATAAATAAAGCTATCACACTAATGTTTAGCGACAGATTATCGTATTGAGCTATAGTGTAAAGCATAAGGCTTATTATTAATAGAACTACACATAGAAAATCATTTGTAGTTATAAAAACAATTTTGAATAGCTGTTACACACCTCCTTACCCCGAGGGAGTGGCGAGGAGTGCGGGGCAGGGGGGCCGTTATCAGGCCTCTCACACCATTAACTCCGGCGATACAGGCCGCACTTGATGTCGGAGTACGCACTACGTCTGATACAGGTGAAGACTACGCCGGTCCATTTATTTATTAACTAGCTTCCGTTAGTGACTTTGATCATGTAATCTACAGGTTTTTGCGAACGGATCCTATTTTTCGGGATATGAAGATAAATATAATACTTAAGATCTTATCTGTTTAAAATTAAAAATAATATATGAATATGCTAGGTTTTGTGACGTAGCAATTGTGAATGTCAATACAACCACTGAAATGGTCGCTTGCTGCGGGAGTCTCGAAGGAACGGATTAAATTTTTCGGGGTATGAAGATAATTATAATACTCAAGATCTTATCTGTTTAAAATTAAGAATAATATATGAAGCTAGGTTTTGTTACAAAGCAATTGCTAATGTCATTAAAACTAGTGAGATGGTCGCTTGCTGCGGAAAGTATTTCACAAGAAACTCAATAAGGTTATGGTAACCACTAAAATATATAACCGTAACCTATCCCGTAAACAATCCCAGCTATATCTATATTCCATAACGTCGCTGTAGAACGAATACCTCGTATAACAAAAGTTTTTTTTGTACAAATCGTATGAAAACCACTTATTATATAATACGACAAAACTAAATTAAACTTAATTATAATTCACTAAACATTCTTTTTTAGATTTATTCAGTGTCTTTATTTTTAAAATCTCATAACTACTTAGATATAAGATCAGAAAACCTCTAATGTCCTTTCTCTGGCATAATCCAGTTGAGTAATGCATTGGTTAATAGCATAAATAGGTCCTTTTTTAACCGACATCCCAAAGAGGAGTTTCTCAATGCGGCCGGTATTTTTTTTTGTTTTTTTTTTATCATTCAAAATATGAGCACATAAAAACATTTTAAACTATGAAGAAATTAACTGGTTTTTTTCGTTTCCTGTAAAGTTTGGATTTCTAGACAAAAGAGGTTATCATTATACAGTGACGATATGTTATTTCATCATAACCTATCAAGTGGGCAGGACTTTTGGTGGATTTTTATCTGTCTGCTTGTTCCGGTTAATTTCTGAAACGTCTGAAGCGATTTTCTCGGGACTTTTGCATTACTATTACTGTTTAGATAGCAGATATAGTAGGGAAAAACTTTGTCTTCTTTTATACCAGTAATTTTATTTAATTGTGAAATAAGAAGTTAACGTTTATGTGGAAAAATCTTTCATTTTAAATCTGTTGACCACACGTGTTGAGAACCCGCGTGTCCACGCGGATGTCCAAGACGCGGACGGCCGCTAGTTAATAATAAATTAATAAAGTATTTATTACCTGTAGTTTAAGTCCTGTATGATAAATATCTTAGTTATGATAATTACCCTCACTATCTTAAAGATAACATTAACTTCCTTATAGTTACATTAACGTTCTTTGCGGTCATCAGAGAGTCTGAGCCTTGAGATTCCGTCACATGTCACTTCTTTTTAAGATTCTTCTTTTACTGTACAAGCTGCTTGTCTCTGGAATTCTTTCCCAGTAACTATAAGACACCCTACAAACGAGACCCTACAAAATCTGGTGGAAACGCTGAGAGGCGAGGGCATCAAATTTTGTCAAAAGCGGTGTAAAGGCAGAAAATCCAAACTCTCGGAAGAGACCCTAAGACTGATGACAGCAAGGCGAGAAACTACCCAGCTCACTTCGTCAGAAAGGTCAGACCTAAACAAGCGCATTGCGAAGATGGTACGGCGAGACCTTCGGAGCTTTAATACTCGCCTCATTGAAGAGGCGATAGAGCAAAACCGAGGGTCCAAAGTATTCACTCAGCAGCTTGGAAGAAGCCATCTGACGAAGCTGACGACGCACGAGGGTAGAACCGCCTTGACGAGGTCGGAGGTCTTTGCCGAGATTGAGGATTTCTACGGCCGGTTATACGCCGCACATGCTCTTTGTCCTCAGCGTGAAAACCAAGATTCTCGAGCCACCCTCATACGCCACTACACCGACGAACTGCCAGACATTGACCAAGACGAGATCGTACTGGCTCTGAGACAACTAAAAAATGGAAAAGCCCCTGGTGAGGATGGAATTACTTCAGAGCTTCTGAAGGCTGGAGGAGCTCCGATACTTCTGGAGCTGCAGAACCTCTTCAGCTCTGTCCTTCACTGTGGGAGAACTCCAAAGGCGTGGAGCGGAAGTGTCGTGGTTCTCTTTTTTAAGAAGGGCGATAAAACCCTTCTTAAGAATTATAGACCCATCTCACTCCTGAGCCATGTCTATAAGCTGTTCTCTAGAGTTATAACGAATCGTCTAGCAAGAAGACTCGACGAGTTTCAGCCACCGGAACAGGCCGGATTTCGCAGAGGATATGGCACCATAGACCACATACACACAGTAAGGCAGATTATACAGAAGACCGAGGAGTATAGTCAGCCTCTGTGTCTGGCATTTGTGGACTATGAGAAGGCCTTTGACTCTGTTGAGATCTGGTCGGTTCTGGAATCCTTGCAGCGGTGCCAAGTAGACTGTCGCTATATCGAAGTGCTGAGATGTCTTTATGAATCCGCCACTATGAATGTCCAAGTACAGAACCAGCAGTCTAAGTCTATCCAGTTGCGCAGAGGGGTGAGACAGGGGGATGTAATATCCCCGAAACTGTTCACAAGCGCGCTGCAGGACCTATTCAAGACGCTGGACTGGAAAGGTAAGGGCATTAACATAAACGGTGAATACATCTCGCACTTACGATTCGCTGACGATATAGTCTTGATGGCGGAAACGTTGGAGGAGCTGCAACAGATGCTAAACAGCCTGGCATCAGCCTCGCGACGGATAGGTCTCGGCATGAATTTGGATAAAACCAAAGTCATGATCAATGCCCGCATTGTTCCGAGACCTATTGTCGTGAATGGCCACCTACTTGAAGTTGTTTCCGAATATACCTACCTCGGGCAGATTCTGCAATTAGGCAAAAACAACTTTGAGAAGGAAGCCAAAAGGAGGATCCAACTTGGCTGGGCAGCGTTTGGGAAACTCCGTCGAGTCTTCTCGTCACCTATACCACAATGTTTGAAAACGAAAGTTTTCAATCAGTGCGTCCTACCTGTTATGACCTACGGTGCCGAAACGTGGACACTCACAGTAAGACTGATTCGCCAGTTCAAGGTCGCTCAGCGAGCTATGGAGCGTGCTATGCTCGGAGTCTCTCTGAGAGATAAAATCAGAAATGATGTTATCCGACAGAGGACCAAAGTCACCGACATAGCATACAGGATTAGCAAGCTGAAGTGGCAGTGGGCTGGCCATATCTGTCGAAGGACCGACAACCGATGGGGTAAACAAGTTCTTGAGTGGAGACCGCGACTTGGCAAACGTAGTGTAGGACGTCCACTCGCCAGGTGGGGTGACGATTTGCGAGCGGTCGCTGGCAGATGCTGGATGCGGCAAGCCGAAGACAGGGGAAAATGGCGCGATTTGGGGGAGGCCTATGTCCAGCAGTGGACTAGTATAGGCTGATGATGATGATGATGATGAACTATAAGACAAGCGCAATCACTAAATTTGTTCAAAATTGGAATAAAGAAGCTTTTCCTTTTACAGAAGTAATGTCCTGCTGCTCAGTGTTCCTATTTCATGTACGTAATTATGTATGTAGGTTTATTATTTAATTAATAGTATTTATTTTTGTTTTTGTTTACCAAAATATAACTATATATTTTAATTCTTTTCTACACCCCCGGTTTTCATTTAATTTGAATCACTCTCCATCCTAAGGTTGCTTGGAAGAACTCGCTGTAAGCGATAAGGCCGCCAATTGTATCGCTTTTCTTTTGCAATTGTTTTCTTGTTTTATTTTTAATTTGGTGTACAATAAAGAATTTTCTATTTTGGAACTAAATAATTTGTGTGATTATAAGGAAATCATGCATTTATTTATTAAAATTAGCAAAAAATAACCAACCTTATGAGCAATCTGGAGTAGATAAAATCAGCAAACCTTTCTCACAATAGTTGTAATTACATATGGGAAACATCAGATAATCTATTCCGAAATGGAATGAGGATGATGAAGCGGAGCATCTTCCATCACGGAGGTGCCGGGTGAGGGGCGTGAAACGCGAGGGGGCTATCAGCAGTACAATGTATCACATTTTCATAAGATTCATCTACGGGGCGTTTTGTTCCGCCCCTCCGAAAATTGTACGCGTTTCCATTCGCACCGATATCTATGAGGTAATTAAATATGTCTTAGTCACGGTTCTAACTAATAGTTGATATGTTTTTAATTTTTTGGTTTATTAACCAAATTTGGCTTTCATCATATTGTATGGCGTTTAGCTGCCTAAATCCTAGTCAGTTGGCGTAGCCATTTTGTTGAATGAATTAAAATTAAGATAGATGATTAGTAATAAGACTAAAAATATACGCTTTACGTCACATTCAGACATAAGATATGCAAAAAAATAATGTAATGATATAAGTGATTTGTCTTCTAATACAAAGCACTGTATTTTTATAATAACATGAGACAATTAAAAATAATAAATAAGTCAAAATCATTTATTCAAGTTAGGCTCCATATACTTATTGTAAAAGTAAAACTTAGAAACTAATGCGCTATTAAAAACAATTTTACCTTTGTTTTGGAAAGCTCTATCTGCTGGGAATTCTCTCTCGCCCTGCACAGACCAAGGGTACGCGGCAGAATGTATCTTTTGAAACATATCGCACACGCTTCTATCACTTTTAAGCTATAAGAGCGATAGATTTCACGTGTAGTATCGAAACTCGTTTTATAACCCATTTCCAAGGTTTCATAACCAGAAATATCATCAGTTGCCGAACCAATGGAGAAATAACAAGTATCATTGAATGTTATTCCATTTTCCATTTGATTAACGATAGACGGCCGATTACAAAAAGCCGTTGGCTAGTGGACACGGGCCGCCGCTCGGCTGGCGCGGCCGATAGCGCCCGGACCGCCGCTCCGATCCGTATCGCATCGCCGGATCATCATAAATTATTTATCCCTTCACCGGCCGATGTGCGAACACGTGGAGATGACTTTTCTTTTTGCTCTATGGATATTTTGACTTCACAGAGCTTAGATTAGTATACCTACTTTCCGCTTCTAAGCTTAGTTTCTCGAACAAGAAAAAAATGCATGATCTCTGATCTGCTCTCTGCTCTAGGTGTTTACTGAATATTAGAAGATACTAAAGAGATATTTCTCGTCTAATAGCAATATAAACATATCGTACATCTAGTTCTTAAAAATCGTAAATGCCATTTTGTTAATTAAGTAAAACGGTTTAAAGTTTTTTTTTCATAAATACGACAACATATTCGATTTCGTGTTTGGCTCACGAATTACAAAAAAAAATTTAAGCACTCAATGCGTCTACATAAATGGAAACTTGTGGCATAAGTAGTTAACTCAATTTTTTACATTTACGTCCTTTAAGATCTAGATGTGCGATATATCAAAGGTTTTGGTGGCATCAGCATTTCCTATAGTTCGTAGGTACTTTGCAAGCCTGCCTCGGTGCTCTGATCATCATCTTCGCCGATTAACGCCCCAGTATTGATAATAGGCCTCCCCTTATAAAATAAACAAGAAAAAAAAGACATTTATTGCTACACACAACAAAAAATACACAAGTCACGTAAAAAATAAAATAAAATAGTGTTAGGCGTTGGCAATCGGTGTCAGCCTCAGCATATGCCTGGCATACAGGGTGGACCCGGCGCTGGTTTTTAGTCTGTACCCAAAATAAAACTTATAAATTTACAGAATACTGACTTATAATTATGAACCATATACTAATATACTTATGAACCAAGGTCAGAGGTATTCAGATCATACACTACTTCACTATCATACACTACGCTGTAAGCGATAAGGCCGCCAATGAAATCGCTTTTCGTTTGCAATTGTTTTCTTGTTTTATTTTAATTTGGTGTACAATAAAGAATTTTCTATCTATCTACCACGCGGAATAGTTGGGCTTCTAACTTGGCTTAACAATTATAACATATGGGCCAATGGGATTAACTTGCATGCAAGCATGGAAGCTTTTGATTTTTACTGTCACATAAACAGTCACGCCCAAAGACTTCTGCGAATTGAGCTTAATTTCGATGGTCGTTTCCGATCTCCTAGTATCTACTTAGTTGTTACCCTAAGCGCTTCCTCGTACCTCGTAATTAACGTATGTTTCATACATACAATCACGCCTGTATAGGCAGAGGCATACTACACGCCCACATTTCGCCAATTATATTGTTGGTCCCACGCAATAGGTGGCGAGCCTATTGCCGCTTTATGTTTGCCAGAGCTTCGTCCCTCGGCAGTGGCACCACATGCAGGTATGGTATGTTTGGACTCCTTGGATATTGTTAGGATACCTACGTATTTTTTATATTTCTTACAATAACGAGTGGATTTCATTCCTCCATGTTCCAGACAGGTACGATGTGTCAAAGAGATGTGAAAAGGGCCGGTGGTTTGATCGTGAATCGAGATGTGGCGCTATCTCGCGATAGCTCGGACTAATGCCAATATGTAACGTATATTATGTGAATGCTTCTTAAATTCGATGAAATTTGATAGAGAGATTGTGCCATTGGAATAAGACATCTACTTTGTATGCCGAAATCATTCTAGAGTTTTGTGACACGATAGCTTTAAAGTAGCAATAATTGCACTGTAAAATCTCACACATGTACACACATGCATGCAAACAGTACACACGCACGCACGCACACATACACACACTCGAACTCACTCTCAATCATACCCAAAACTTTGATTTATAAAATATACATTAAGAATGTTAAGCTATCTTTTGCAACCACTTTTAAAATGGTACACTGAGTAAGTAGTCCTTTTTCGATTCTAGGGTTGGACCTGAAGTACTGAAATAAAGGGTTGCCCTAGTTTTAGCTCCAGTTCACACACAATTTATCTTGAAGTTTTAACTGTATCGTTTTAGTTTTTTTCTCTTCTGTGTGAAAAAAAATAGGCATCTTCTTTGTTTGAAGTTGACAGACGACCCCTATGAAACACACACATAGAAAAAAAACGTGCTTACAGATGCGGCGTTAAGAATTTTGTACAGTTCCTTAAATACTGGTTTACTGTGTAGAAATCGACCACTCAGATGATCACAGTTTCTACATAAGTGGTATTGAGAACTTCTCTAAACAGTCATGTACCAATTTTTTTTTTAATTTTCTATTATGGATGAGAGTGAACACAGCTCTCTATGCAAAGCTTGCAGCTCTTTGGAAACGATGATCATGGTTGAAATTTTAGCTCATAAAGCTTCATAGAAAAGTTATCGTTTATATAGTATATATTATATATCTTTGTCATAATTTGTCAAGGTTTGTCATCTAATTTGTCTGTTGTGGTTTTTTCTAAGATTAGTGTTAGTTTCATTGGCTTCGATGATAATGACATAATTACTAGAGCATAGGACACCTCTTTTTAAAAAAGGTAGTTCAAGTTAAAGAAATAAGTAAGCAGCTATAAATAAGTCTAGAACATAACGTTTGAAGAGAAAACAAACAACATTAAATGCTGTTCATAGGTGCCAAGATGGCCGCCCCTCGCCGCCCCGGAATCGCGGCTAAATCGTGTGTGACGATAACGGCTCTATCGTCTCACCTAACGGGCTTTTAAATTCATCCCCGGCTTATATAAGCTATTATATATGTTGTAGACTTTTATCTCTCGCGCGGTTATGTCTTGGATTTGTTTTAGTAAGTGGCTACTGTCTGGGAGATACTTAATGGTTTTATTCAATTCATTCATTCGCAAATAATTTATTGATTCAGGCGTTAATTTGCGGATATCCATTGTAAGCAAGTGATGGATTAAAAATATCTTTGTAACAATTCCCGCGCTACTATAATTTCCCGACAAATCGAGAAACTATTCAACACGATACGTGATCTTACTTCAAGATAGGAGCCTCAGAACAACGATGTCTTCACGACCAACGCTGAAACGAGAGTTAGTTCTGGCAAACTATTCAAAACGGGTCGCGATAGTCAAGTCAATTCCGCAAGTTGGTCATTTCGCGGATTAGTCATTACCAAACTAAACTCAAATCATTTATTTTAACTTCATCGCACAAATTTAAAAAATTGTACAAAAGGCGAACTTAATGCTACAAGGCATTCTCTATCAGTTACCCTTTGGGTTAGCAGAAAAGTATGAGGTAGAGACATAATCATGTGTGTGACAAAATTCGTGTCAACTGTAGGCTACCAAGTATAAAATAGTGTTTTAAGTAATAAATGATTGGACAAAATCGAGAAACTATTCAAGACGACACGTGTTTCTTACGATGTTGAATAGTTTCTATAATTTCCCGAAAAATCGTCGGGAAATTATAGAAGCGCGGGAATTGTTACAAAGATATTTTAATCCATCACTTGGTCATTCGTTCACTATCAGCCTATTCGGAGAATTGACTTTTTTACACGCATTTCACTAGAAACCTAATCAGCAACATGTTTTGGGTTAAGTTTGATAATTAACTAGTTCGCGAAATGACCCAACCGCGAAATTGATTATGTTGATGGTTTTTATTTGTTAATTAAATAATTTATTGATTTAGGCGTTACTTTGCGAAAACCCACTGCAAGCAAGTGATAGTTTATATTTAAAAATGTTCCAATACCCCGCAACTGTTATTTTCATAGATCAACACTATGCTTGATTCGCTTTTAGACGAGGCAACTTCAGATAACTATATCAAACAGCCTCAGAATAACGATGTCTTCATGACCAGCAACGAGAGTCTCTTGTTTTAGCGTTAATTATATTAACAATCACTAGTTTGTAAATTAAGAACGACTAGTATGAACGCTTATGTTTACAACAAACAACAACTCAGGTTCTAGGTTTTGTTATTTGTACTATAAGACAAACTACCCATAAGAGTTATTACGTAAGTTGGAAATTTTGCGAACTGCACGTTCCTGGATATTTAACTCTTTTGTTTGTCAAAGGTTCCGTTCGGTAAATACTCATAAATGTACTGAATTAGGTACTTATTGTTGTTTTAATAAAATAAAATAATAAATAAATATTTCTGACACATATACCAATTATTTATTTTCAAGATAAGTATCATTAAGAACTTGTGTTATGGATACTCAATAACGGATATACATACATAAATACTTTTTTTTTGTAAATACATACTGAATATACATAGGAAAACACCCATGTTTTATTTAATAAAATTTCGAGAACTAGCAATTGCTGTTCTGAGGGTCTATTTAAACATTTTTTTCTTTTTGTTTCTGCTCAGAAATGCTCTATAAATTGAAAAATCTAATAAATATAATCTAAAAATGTCTTTCTTGATCATTAAAAATACTAATTGAGCAACATTACGCTTTTTGATCCTTAATCAGTATTTTTGATGTGCAATAAAGTTAGGTTTGGTTGGCAATTCATTAGTTTTGATGACACATTAAATACAACCCTTTAAAAATCCTTTCTCAGTTATTACCTTTTTTAAGTCCTAAAAAATGCCCTCACGCATTCCCCGCTATACGGGGAGTGACGGGGATATGTGCAGTGCCTGCCGACGAGGTAAATTATATATTCGTTTAGCTAATTTTTTTATGAACAAAATAATGGATAGTTAAGGCGCAGAATAATATATTAATTAAAATAAAAAAGTTTAATTAAATTCACATCTTAATTTTTAAATGTAAATTCATTTGTCCGTGATAATGCGGTAAATACATTTCCTAAAATCCTTCTTATCATAAAATCGTTACGGTTATTCTAGTTTCACGTCACATTGTACGAATTTATAAAACAACATACTACTTAGTAGATTGATCACATATAAAATTACCACACTCGGCGAAAATGCGTCAACAGTTAAACGGAACATGTCGTTATATACAAAACAATTATCATGTCTACAAAAGAACCTTCAACTTGTGAGTCGATGCCAAACACGAAACGGCCAAATAAACAGATATTCCACAAATTACCTCTTCATTCCCTTCACGGCAAAATACATTTAACCACCCTTTACTATAAGGTTGGTAATCCTGTGAAGGCCCACCACTGCCTGTTGCGCCCGGATATTGCCATGTTCTATCGGGCAGGCGCTGGAGGGAATCCCCTTGTAATTCGCCAAATTACCCAAAGATCTTTACGTAATTAAATACTTTTGTAAGCTGCCTACATTTTTGTGGAGAACTGACAGTTTATTTGTCGTTTTCCGACACTTTTCTCACGCTGGATTAGGAACTTTTTGAAATTAACTTTTTAACGTTTTACTTAAAAATCTCTGTGCTAAAAGTGATCTTAACTAGAACTTCGGACTTCTTGGCGGGAAAGTGAAGGGTCATGTCTGCAGTTTTGCTTTATTTTCAAAAATTTGTGATATTTCTAACATTAATGTGTAATAACGGTTAATTAACCGTTAAGTGTTGGTGAACATACATGAGTGTTGGTAAATCAAACAAAACAGTGCAACATCACTTTTCAAATTTTCTCTCAAGGAGTCCATGTGAGATCTCAGTATAGTCCCACATCTTTACTGAGGACTCAAGGGGCTTAGGGGTATCTCATTTACCATTTATCATCTTTATCACCACTCATTCTCATTTACTATGAATTATATATTACTAATATATCACTTACTTGACACTGGCTAAATGTGCTAGACGCACGAAGCCATTATTTATAAGAAAAAAAAAACTAGAACTTCCTTTTTAGACAATCCAATTCAGCCAAATCTGGTGAGACCAGTAAGAAGACCCTTGGCCTTCAGCTTTAGTCCAGGGCAACCGGATAGTGCTAAGATGAAAACTACAATATTCCCTTTATTAATTGTTACAAGTTTTCTGGTTTCTCCCACTCCAATAGGATAGAATCCTACGCCTTTATAGGTCTTTATATATATATGTATGTACACAGTGCATCATTTCTTTATCAAAACGCATAATTATCGCCAGCACAGCCTTCTGGTGAACGACAAGGCCACGTTATCAGCCCAGGAAGCACTCTGTGACCTCCATACTGAGCACTGCTGAACATAATTCGACGTATTGTAATCATTTCCTTTAATTAACTATGCCAATTGCCGATAACAAATTGGACCATGAAATAATGAGATTGCGATCTGAAAGAAGGTTTAGTTAAAAATTAAGTAAATTTTTTTTTTGGTTTCTTTTTATACCACATGGAGACAGTCAAGCATGAGGCCTACCTGGTGAAAAGTGCTCATCGCAGGCTATGGACGATCGCAATTCCAGGGACATCACTAGCGAGTTACAGACGTTGTAATAATATATAATAAATATATAATAATAAATAATAAACAAATAAATAATAGAAGATATTTTATATTTTTACAATCACACCAATTATTTAGTTCCAAGATAAGCATCATTAAGAACTTGTGTTATGGATACTAAATAACGGATACCTTTTAAACTTTTTTTTGTAAATATATACTTAATATACATAGGAAACATCCAGAACATTCATGCACACATAGATTTGTTCTGTGTGGAAATCGAACCCACATCGAAGTGCAGGTGTACTGACCTCCACGCCATATCGGTCGTCAAATTTATACATACAATCAGGCCTGTTTCCCCGATCGGGTAGGAAGAGGCATATTATACGCCAACCATTTGCCAATTTAATTGTTGGTCCAACGTTATAGGAGTCGGGCCTATTGCCTTTTACCTGGAACTTTTATTTTCGCCAGAGCCTCGTTCGTTCATAGGCAGGTGCACCACTTGCAGGTGAGGTTGATTTTGGCTCTTAAGATGTTATTAGGATCCTTGAGCACTATATTATTATTACTATAATATCATGTCTTTGGGACTGTATCGACTACTTACCAACACGCAGGATGTGGACATGACAAGTAACATTATTAATTAAAAAGTTTATAGTGTAAGGTTTTTGCAAGAAACAAACATCGGTAAAGTTACCAGGAGTTGTATGCCAGGATTTGTAGTAATAATAAATATTCTTAGACATATAGGCGCTTCAAGTCTCTATGCACCTTTTATGAAGCCAAACCTGAATAAATGCTTGCGATTAATAGCTTAGAAGAAAAATAGCCGAGTCGAGTCGCAACTTTACATATTTTAAGAACTTTTCATTTTCAGAAACTGAACAGGATTACATATTTTGTTATTAACCACACACCATTTCCGTACAAAATGACAAAGAACAATGCAATTGAAAAAGCCAAATTTTAGCGATCTCACGTAACTCCCCACCTTAAGAGGAAATAAATGAAAAATCTCCTCTCACCCCAAAGTCAACCCAAGCAATTAATCAACGACTCGCCTATCATCTTGACGCGGGTTTCATTAAAAACACACATACATACATTTTTCAGCCATGTTTGCAATGGGAGTATTAATTAAAATGATAATATCAGCGAGGAGGTAGCTTGCCGCGATAGTCAATTGTTTATAGTACTCTCTCGCTCTGATGCGGCTAGTGCGAGCAGGATAGAAGATATCAACAGAGTTATTGGCAGGATAGCCAGACGATATAGAAGCGGAGACATACCCGCAGCTCCTGAAAGGTCACGATGGGAAATATTTATGTTTAGAAGACTTGCAGCTTTATCATTTTCCTGTCTCGCTGTAGGCACTGCGTTAAGGTAGAGAATTTATTTGGTCGAGGATAGTAGCTGAATTGTCTATCTTTTAGTGTTAACAAAACAGTAGCACAATAAAGTGTTGAATTTATCTGTGAAAGTATGTTGCATAGCGATTAGTATTTCACTCAAAACGCTGGCTTAATGGTATACAGACTTGATTTGTAGATATGTTTTTTGGGACATTATCAAAGAAGATCTTGTTCTGAGGACTTATCATATTTGTTGACGCATAACATGCAAAAGTGATTTATTATTTAGCCATGCTTCTTGTCTTTTAAACGTTTGATTAACATATGTAGAGGGAAAAATAAATAGACTGTCTGTACGTAAGTTAAATCTGACCGGTCTATGTTCCATTCAGCTATCGAAATATATGTCAGGTGTTTGTATCACGGTCGGGATGGAACCTTGCTACAATCTTCATCATAGAACGTTTAACAGAATCTTTGGTAATATTGACATATTTACTATCAATAAAACTCAGCTGAATCGTTGTGCGCATGAAAAACTTAGCAATTCGTGTACACAATATTAATTAAATAACACACATACTCACTCGCACACACACACACACACACACACACAAATAACACACTATATTTTATTATAGCCATAGTATGAATAATACGAATTTTTTGTAATTTATTAACGTAAATAAGCTACCTCTGTCTACCAATATTTACATATTAAGCATAAAAAATAATAACCCGATTTTGGTTTATAATTAATCATATATTATATTTACATATGAATGTTTACGTTGGTTTATGTAAGAATTGAAAGAATACAATATAAAAGGTTTCGTTTGTAGCAAATATCACTATAAGCACAGAGATTTTTAAGAAAGAAAGAAAGAAAATAATATATTCCGTGACATATGATACATTGGTTTACAAAAAAAATAAAAAAATAATAGACACAGTCATGTGGCACCGAAAAGGCTTATACTCAGCATATGCCGAGGGGTCACTATGGCCCCGCGGCGCTGGTCTTCCGTACAAGCCTATAGACGAAACGTGTCTTCTTATGAGTGATGGCCCTTTACACTAGACTAAATCCCATTCACATACCTATACAACCCACTACTTAACCAAAATAAAATTGTTTTCCCAAATGCGCTATCAGTCATTAATTTTGAACTCCTGTTTGATTTTGAAACCATTTTCAAGACTCCCCACATCACACATACACGGAAGCGAACTATGTGTGTGTGTATTTGGGTGTGTGCGGGTGGCGGGTGTCCACGATAAGGATGTATTAGCACATTCCGCCGGGCGAGCGCCACTGTATTTATTCTTATCCGGAATAAGTCAGGTTACACCCCTAGTGACGTACCTGTATCGATAGCTGGCGAATCTACTTTAAAATCGTTAAGTCTTTGAAACCCACTTCAAAAAAGGAGGAAATTCTATGTTCGACTGAATGATTTTTTAAGCAAAATGTATGTCACAGATATGTGTTAAGGATAACATTTTATGTTATCAACATTAAAGAGTACGAGTCCTCAATATAGAGCTTTAAAATTAGATATTAAAAATTTCTCATCATTTCCTAGCATTATTTCGATTGCCCTAGACTTAGGGCCCAGGGTCTGCTTACTGATCTATCGATATTTGGCTGAATTTAGTTATTACATAGAGCGACAGCCGCCTGACCTCCTAATGGCGAAAACCAGCACTATGGAAAATCATATCAGTCCAGCTTAAGTTGAAGTACATCTAAATATTTTTTGAGTAACCTCTACTCTCCATGCGCTTACACTGTTTAAGCAGTAATCTCATATTACTGCTTTTCTCATTTTTTATTATATTATACTTCAATTTTACAACAGAATACCTAGCAAAAAGCTCTGGTCACTAAAGGCATCCTTTGTTACTATCACGGTGAAATGGCTCTCAAATTTTTTGGGACCCGAAATACCAAACCAAAACGTGGCCATTACGCGTTGTCACATTAAAAGTACATACATACATACATACACGCCTGTTTCCCCGAAGGTTAAGCCGATGGTTAAGCCCACACTTTGTCAATTATATAGTTGGTCCCACTTAATAGGTGGCGAGCATATCGCCGCTTACCGGGCACTGTTATGTTTGCCAGAGCCTCGTCCGCTGATTGACAGGTGACCACTTGCAGGTGAGGTTGGCTAGGCCTTAGGTCTTGGTAGGATCCCTATACTTTATTAAAAGTATATATTATTTTTATTCAATTATACTTTACACTAGATTAGCTAACACTACTACTTACGTAGGTTACACTACGCCATTCTCTACTTTTACCATCGTATAAAAAAACGAATTCTATCGACAAACCCGTGGACTGCCCCCATCCCTACCTTCCAGAGAAGGGGGTGAAGCGACGCTTGGCGCGGCGAGATAGCGCGATACGATCGCGGGTGGCGGGTCTGATAGCGGCAGTAATAATAATTTTATTATCGCCATCTAGGGCTGCCTCTGCAGAGTACCGTGCCTCGTAGGTTCTGTTGCTTCGGAGACATTTATTTATTAAAATCATAGCAAAATTGCTTACACTTATAAATTAATTAAATTTAAATGCTTTAAATAAGCACGTTTGACTCAAAAAAGCTCATCCGAATGTCATATAAAAAATTTACTCATCATATTTTCTTACTCTACCCTACTTTACCTTACCTTCTTACTTTACCCTAGAAACCTAGTTCTAGAATGAGAACCTGATTTTTCTTGGCCAGGTTTTCCTAAAAAATTAGAGCTTGGGGCTCTTTAAAGAAAAAGCGTTAATCGGTTATATAGTTGGTCAAGTGATGCTCCTTATATTGCAAGCGTTAATAGACTTAGATGACCACTACCCATTAAGTGGGCCGCATGTTTCATTGCAGCGCTCGTAGCTCTGCGGTGCTCGGTGGTCGGAATCGATCACCAAAGTACAGCAGAGTTTACAGAGGTCAGTCCTTGGATGGGTGACCGTTTGTGTGGCATTTGATATCGAGCGCTTCCGTGCTTCGGAAGGCACGCTAAGCCGTTGGTCCCGGTTATCACTAAATGTGGTAGTCGTTGAGCCATGTTAGAGGCCTAATGGGCGGCTTGAAAAATTCTAACAGCAGGACGCCATACACCTGGCTCCGCCAATCCGCACTGGGTCAGCGTGGTGGAGTATGACCCAATACCCTCACACCTTGATATGTGTGAGTAGGCTCGTGCTCAGTAGTGGGACGTTAATGGGCTGTGATGATGTTGATGATGTTTCATTGCTACCTTTGACATAAAAACAATTGGCAAGAAACTCGTTGAGCTTTGTCGTCCAGCCAGTACGAGAATTAGCATCATATGAAACACAGATTTACGATACGATAAATTGTAATCGGCAGCCACTAGAAAACACTTTAAGTACGACGGAAATATCAATGTGAAACAACATGCTATAATCAAAAAGACATCAAAAAGTAATGAATGAGTGTGTTCCATGGACCGTCGTTATTTCCGTGTTCTTAAGACAAAGATTGGAATGCAAAATCGCATCAGAGCCCATGACAACAACCTAGTTCGAATAAAGCATTCTTGCCTCTTCTAATCCACAGTATTTATTTCTATAGCACAACTACATTGAGCATATTACACATTATAAAAAAATACATCTGATATACTTGACAATCACAGGGTACATAACATTTACTATAATAAAGTATTTTTAAAGTGCCTATTGCACTTAACTATTTCATATAAATATTTAACTATAAACTATGTAAACTATTTCAAATAATAAGTATGTGTACACAATAGCAGATTGGCTGGAATAGGAGTGTGGCGTCCTGCAATATAATTTGCGTTAATCGACGTAAATTGTAGTGATAATATAACTTAGATAGGACGTTACGTATTACTGTCAAGTCAAGTCAAAATCATTATTCAAGTTAGGCTCAAAAGAGCTCTTATGAAGGTCAAAACTTAAAAAATAGCTACTGAAAAAAGTAATATAAAATTAATTGGAAAATATATTTAAGGTTGGTGCTCTTTATCACGATATTTGCGATTCTTTTACATGCCAATATGCCTGCTCATGCACAGGTTTTTTTTAATAAACTTTAAAAACTTTAAAATATTTGTTCTATGTTTATCCGTTTTGTAGTAAGCATAACACAAGTTCTTAACTATAGTTATCTTGGAACTAAATAATTGGTGTAATTGTCAAGAAAATATTTATTTATTTATAAGGCAGGATTGCAGTTCAAAATTTCGTATACGGCTGTGGAGCATAGACTCAGACCTAGCACTCTTTATTTAAAGACTGTTTAGCTATATTTCAGTTTTACACCAGCTATAAGTCAGACAGGCTGGCGGTCAAAAATCTCGTATCCGGCTTAGCGTGCCCCCTCCCCGGCACCCTGCACCCCCGCCCCCTCACCCCGCTGGGCGCGCGTTATCAGCGCCCCGCAGATTGAATATATTTCATGTCTCTTACTCGTATGCGAAAGCTATCATAGCGAACCAGGCTATTTTGTAAATCATACTCATCTCGTTTGTCACTTCGTATTGTCGAATGGGCATAAGCAGTGAATCTCATTTTTAGAAGGTAAAAATTCCCAGCCGAAACATATTTTTTATTTCTTAACTTTTGGGTTATGGTAATTTTGCAGGTAATGTGTAAAATTATCCTTATAAAATAATCATCATCACCATCTCAGCTCTTAGAAGTCCACCACTGAACAAAGGCCTCCCCAGTGGCTTCTACTTTAAGCGATACCGATCCGCCGATATCCACAGCCTGCACAAATCTATAATTACGTAAAATTTACATAATAGCTTAATTGAAAACAAATCTTGATTATTCTTTCTTTATAGTCGGTTCCTCATGTCTGAGGATCGTGGTTAGCATCGGAGTAACATCTGGAGCGGATGATCTTTTTCCACCGGTTCTGATCCAGCGTGTCTTTCACGACCGCGTAGAATTTGGAGGATGATGAGTCTTTCACTTGATCGTTCCATCTGGTTGGTGCACGACCACGTGATCGTTTGCCTTCTGTGTTTCCAACTACAATCAGTTTTTCCAGGCTTTCATCGCTTCTGCGCGCTATGAGTCCAAACTATGAAAGAATACGTTGTTGGCATATGGTCGACAAGCGGGTTTTTATTTAGAGTTGACTCAAGATGGAGACATTGGTTGATTATTAAGTCAGGCCTAATTATGTCACATTGCTATACGTATACAAACATAATATTACGCCTGTTTCCCCAAAGGGATATGCAGAGGCATATTATATGACGACCGATATGGCGTGGTGGCGAGTATACCCGCATTCCACTCCTGAGGTCGTGGGTTCGATTCCCACACAGGACAAATATTTGTGAGTATAAATATGAATATTTGTTCTGGTCTGGGTGTTTTTCTATGTATATTAAGTATCTATTTACAAACAAAAAAAAATTATATATGTTTATCCGTTATTTAGTATCCATAACACAAGTTCTTAATGATACTTATCTTGGAACTATATAATTGGTGTAAGTGTCAGAAATATTTATTATTACTATATATGCCTACACTTTTCCAATTACATTGTTGATCCCACGTAATAGGTGGCGATTCCATTGCCGCTTCCGGAACTTGCCAGAGCTTCGTCTGTTGATCAGCAGTAGCACCAGTTCCAGTTGAGATTGGCTTGGGCTGCTGAGATCTTAGTAGAATCCCTATATATCCTGCTTACTATACCCCAGACATGCTATGCGTATGTCTGCGGCATTACATGTTTGTTTGTGCTTGACTTGTAGTCAAGTTCTTGAATAAGTACATCACCAGAAACATCAAAAAAACTTTTTTTATTGCACAATTCATGAAGGTTACAACAAAAAAGGTAGTATTAAATATCGCGACGTACGTATACAACCGCTGTAATCGGGTTGTATGCGGCCTCGTATGCAAGATCTTGCTTATCGCATGCAGACAGCATGGTAGCCTGAATAACTATCGGGTAATGAGGCGATACCGGCGCGGAATCGAACCCGCCCGATAACGACCCCTATCGACACACCTGCGTAATTAAACTCTATGTTTACAACTGCTTACAATACACTGGAGGAGTTCTGCTTAGGCTTCCATGTATTTTACTAAGTGATGATGGTCTTTATTGGAGCGGCGGAAGCTCAGTGGCGAGACCCATTGTCTTCCAACTCAGAGGGTCTCAGGTTCAATCCCTAGTGGCACTCCTATGACTTCGTGCCTCAGAACGCACGTTAAGCCTTTGGTCCTGGCTGTCTTGAACATCTAAGTCAGTGCCTTCTAAAATCCTGACTGGTGGTTTAAAAATAGAATTATGTTTCCCTCTGGGTTGGTTCGTGATAGGCGAAGGCATATCAAGAATCGACATCTTTAAATAAATTAGCACTTGATAGATTAAGTCCTATGATCCTTAGGACTGGGAACCAAATAATAAAAAAAAACCAAAAAAGATTGCACTAGCCGCTTTGTCTATTTCCATTGTTGTTAAAGACGTATCATAAAACCGGACAAACACATTTTAATAATTTTAATCATCCTCCTTGCACAAAATGGTTACCTAAAGTACCCACTCCACTCTAAAGAGTCTTTAATATTAGATTTTTCCAACAACGTTGTAAATCTTGAATGGATTCGAAACGGCCACAGCCTATTCACTTGCCAAATAGTTGTCATATCCCACCTGACATTACACCCCTTTAAAGCGAGTGAATGGGCCCATATCGGCCGGCGTCCTATTCTGGGGGGTGGAAGGGGCTTAACTGAAAAACGTGAAAACTGACCGAGATAACGCGGGTGCAGGGTTGTCCATGCAGCATACTTGCTCGCCGATAAGCAGAGTTCAATACTGCCGGTGCTTTTTGTTTTTATGTCGCGTTGGTTTTTGAATTGATCTTCTGATATTTTCTTCTTTTTGCTGTAATATGGTTCTATTTTACATAACAGCAAAATGTTTTCATACAATGTTCATAAAAACTAGACTAGCTAAGATTGGTGGTAGCTATAAATTTTATAATAATATATTATACATTATAGATGTGTAATAATTTTTTCACAATTGACATTTTTAAGCCAAAACAGAGAAATAAATTAATAGATTAATTTCGGTCGTTGATCTTTGAAAGATTCCTAGGTTTTTGGTGTTACATGATTATACTTTACGTACCAACGACGTTTTTTTTCATATAATGTTCTTATGTTCGTAATAGCTTTCTTATTAGACGTGTCAATAGACAATTGTGTTTTTTTGGCGAAAATATAGGGAGATAAATAAATAAATATTTCAGACACTTAACACCAATTATTTAGTTCCAAGATAAGTATCATTAAGAACTTGTGTTATGGATACTAAATAACGGATAAACATACATAAATACTATTTTTTTTGTAAATATATACTTAATATACATAGAAAAACACCCAGACCAGAACAAATATTCATATTTATACACACATATATTTGTCCTGTGTGGAAATCGAACCCACGACCTCAAGAGTGGAATGCGGGTATACTCGCCACCACGCCATATCGGTCGTCATATCGTCAGATAGTTTAATTCTGGTATGTAAGAATGCCGTAATTCTTGCATCTTTCATTTTGTTTGACAGATTATTTATGTAGAAAACTCTTATTGATTTATATACACGTTGGTAATACAGTAATTGATGCTTCAGTGACGGTCATTTTACAGGAAAACCATGGTATTTGATTTTTAATCGATCCGTAAGTTGTACCATTTACCTTATAATTCTTTAATAAAACCGCATTTACCCTAAATAACAAGTAATAACATTAAAACCGCGTGATAACAGCCGCCAGTCATTACGCGACCCGTAAATCTGTAATTGCAGTTAAAAATCTTATGCCGCCCTACTATTTATTTACAAGTATTTTACAATTTTACATTCAAATGAATCGCGACATGCCACCGCGTGCTGCCTGCTGCTTTCGATCTGGTGATAAGCTCCAGATTTGCATAATATTGCAGATTTTTTTCCAAGTACATACAAACTTCATAACACACTAATGTGGCCTTTTGGTTCTGGGGCAAGTGTTGGGATCCTACGGCTTATCGACGCTAATATTGCAATGATGCATGATCATAAATATGTTCTGGTCTGGGTGTTTTCTGTGTATATTAAGTATGTATTTACAAAAAAAAAACTTTAAGTATGTTTACCGTCACTTTGTGTCCATAACACAAGTTCTTAATAATACTTATTTTAGAAATAAAGAATTGGTGTAATTGTTAGTAAATATTTTGTAATTTTTTTTTAATCTAGGGCATCTGACATAGCTATGCCACCATCACAAATGGTGACATACATACTATCACGCACATATACAAGGCATATACAAGGCATATTATGCACCCACATTTTGCATGTTATATTGTTGATCCCACGTAATAGGTGGCGAGCCTATTGCCGCTTATCGGGGTATTTTTATGTTCGCCAGAGCCTCGTCCGTTAATCGGCATGTGCACCACTTTTAGGTGAGGTTGGATTGAGATCCTCGGATCTTGGTAGGATAACCTTCGATAACCGGTTGTATACTTGGTTTAAATGAAAAGCCTGTGCCTTGAACCCTGGGGCGAGGGGAGGAGTTGCAGGGTCGCGGGTCACGACCTAACATTTGCCTGTAATCATATTATAATGTAATTTAATTCTTTTTTCTTTCTTTCCAGGTAAGTAGGTCATCGGTGGGTTTAGAGCGATTGGCGAAATGGCAGTTTATTAAGTATACAATTTAATTTATATCCAACTCAAAATGTAGCCTTCAACAAGTGGATTTTAAATAAATTAAAATCATACGAAAAACGGCTGGCAGTGGTTGGATGGGAAGAGCTGAAGACCAAGCTCAGTGGAGTGTCGTTGGAGAAGCCTATGTCTAGCGGTGGACGAATGTAGATGATGATGACATACATATGTCTGAACAACTCACTCAGCGCATTTACTATGCATATGTAATCTATAGACAACGGGTAAGAAGTAATTTTTGTTTACTTAAACATTTAGTTTATAAGTTTTGTTTTTTACCTCAATTTTTTTAATTTGATAATCCTAATGACTACATCCTGCCTGATGGTAAGCAGTTGATGCAGTCCAAAAAAAATGAAAGCGCTTCATACCGTGAAATAAGCACGAAACAAAGCGCATCCACTCATGACGGCCTGCTAAAGTGCCGTTTCACGCCCCGCTTAAAAGACCCGAGATTATAGGAGATTGGAAACACATGAGCCGGAATTTCAGAGTTAAATGGTCTTGCTCAGAAACGACTTCTAAATTTCTTGGTTCGAGTGCTGATAGTCTGCACAGTATGAGGATGGTTTCTAAGACCAGCACGTGTTGTTCGGGAGAGGAAAGGAGAGGGTGGGATGAGATCGAAAAGCTCCTAAGAACACTAGCCATAGTAGTTCCGGTAGAAGACACTGAGAGATGCAATGTCTCTACGCAGCTGTAGATCCTCGAGTGAGGCAGTTACCTCAGCATCCCCTATAATGCAAATATAGCTTTAATGTATGTACATAGGGTTGTTTTTTGTACCCAGAATCAATTTAAAATCATAAAAATTTTAAGTTCCAATAGCTCAATCGGACAAAATCACGAGCGCCTGCTAGTTATAATTAACAAGAGCCTAAATCCACATAATATACAACCTTACGAGCCACAGAAACATTCGTGCCACCATATCTGAAAGCACAAAGAGAGAAAATGATAGAAATCTGAGAGAGAATTTATACGTGTGTGATAAGGCGGGCGGCGAGATAAGGCGCCGCCCGCCCACGCCACCGCGCCTGATTTAAATAAAAAAATGGCGACATGTATTTTTCCAAGAGTTTTTAATGGGCTTGTAGTGTAGGAATTTCGCAACTAGTTTTAAAGTAGTTTATTATGAATATTACATTTGTATAATTAAATAAAATTTAATTAATTAATTTAAACTGAAGCTATACTTAACTGTTTTTCTGATCTTATTTTCGGAACTTAAACTAAAAGATTAATATGTCATGCAACCATTGTCTCAGTTTTTTACCGTTTTGGGCGTAAAATGTTCAAAAGAATTTTAATAAAGCCGAAATGAGTTTCTTAAGGAATTAAGCCTCTTTAGAGTCCTCGACAGACTGACTGACGGACAATCCTCTCCCCCCTTTAGAATCACGACAGGCTGACTGACAAATCCCCCCGTTATTAGCACCGACAGACTGGTTAATTTTAAGAGGAAACCACTACAAACAGATTAAATAATTATCAAACCTTGACCAAGAATCCATTTGCTTTTATTTCTCTTGCTTGATTATGCTCAAATATTCACCACATAGCATAAAAAAGTCGCTTTCCGCTGTCTATCTGTGCCTATGTATGCTTAGATCTTTACAACTACGCAACGGATTTTGATGTGGTTTTTATATATATATAATTTATATATATATAATATTTTTAGGAATCAGGAGTAGAATAATTTAAAAAAAATAACAAAAAACAACAGGAAATTACTTTATTACACGTGTTTTTCACTTGATAATTCAAAACTATTAACGGTGATTCTTAATCTAAATTTCTAACTTTTTATGAAAACTAAACTCAACGGCTCTTCAAACTGGGCAGAGTTTCGGCTATCCAAGAGTGCTCGACGTGAACTGGCTTCGAATGACGGTCCACGTGCTTTTTTAGGCCATTTCATAAAAGCACGTACCTCGTACGTAGCGGACCTCCCACCAAACACCATTTCTTTGGTGTGGTCACTCTTCCGCTAACAGTATATTATATTTATATATAGGCCACGCGGACGAAGTAATGGACGGCAGCTTGTTTTTAATAAACTGATTCAATAAAATTCATCAAAAACTAACGCGTCCTAGGTAATTAAAAGCTTTAGTAGAGAAATCGGCAGTAATTTTTTTAAAGATTTTTTCTTGTCTTCGGCCAATAAAAATTTAGCCTTTATCATCTGTACAATGATATACTATTAAGTTTCACGTCTTGTCTTTAATCTATCACGATTTTTTCCATTTAGAGTGACTGCAAGTGAACATTATTATCTGTCACATATAACACGAGCACGACAAAAGCAGCGTCCACAATGGATCGCGATTAAAATCGTCCGCGATATCGCGTCAGCGCGATAAGGGCCCCCGGGCCTCGCTCCGAAGGACCAATGGAAAAGTGGGACAAAAGACATTTGTATGTCTAGGTTATAATAATAATAATAAATATTTTTCTGACAATTACACCTATTATTTAGTTCCAAGATAAGTATCATTAAGAACTTGTGTTATGGATACTAAACAACGGATAAACATACTTAAATACTTTCTTTTGTAAATACATACTTAATAAACATAGGAAAACACCCAGACCAGAACAAATATTCATGTTCGTGCACACAAAGATTTGTCCTGTGTGGGAATCGAACCCACGACCTCTGGAGTGAAGTGTAGGTATACTGACCTCCACGCCGTATCGGTCTATAAGTGGCTGATAAATTATTTTCATTTCAGTAATATGTTATTATTAAATAAAATCATTCTGAATGCACTTGTCCCATTGTGAGACTACAAGGTCGAAAACGATTATCAAAATTCAGTTTTACAACAGCAAATTACTGACAAACAATTCGCACCTTTAAAATACGTAAAACAAGGGTATAATTGCAATAGTTGCAATTTTACAGTAGAGCCATTTTACGTTTTTTTCGCGCTTAATGCGATCTTGTTTTTTCAATATTACTCTAAAAAGCAATTCTCCTGTACATGAATTAAACTCTACATTATGGTTTCGTAGTCCCACCAGTTGAAAAGGCATTTTTTAAAACACTTTTGCATACCTAAAAAATTTTACAATTTTTTGACAATTATGCCCTTGTCTAACCGAAGGTGCGAATAGATATTCTATTATGTCTGAGACGCGTTAAGTTATTAGATGGGTGACCAGACATAATATGTAACATGAAAAACTTCAGTGATCAGTGTATTAGATGAGCCAAGTGTAATATTTGGCGATTTTACATATTGCTACTGAATGATGCTAAGCACCTGGCTCTGCAAATCTCAACCAAGTAAAAGGAAGTTGATCTGAGACGGTACTGGGTTAAGATTATGAACCTTGTGACCTATCTCTTCTTATAACAAAGTATTTGTTTCCAATTTTAAAAGTACTAGCAATTATTTTAACAGACAGACATTTAATATGATCCTAATAGTTAAAATTCCTATACCATTTTTACAACACAAAAAATGTATAACCGCATTTTCGAAGAATTAAACTATTAAATATATTGATTTGAACCCTTTTGAATTCACCTATTAAATAAAACACAATATAAATACTACACAACATAAAATATCACAGTAGCTCCTAACCTTACATTCCTCCATCCATCAAAAACTCACGCACACAACCCCGCTCTGTCACAAGGGGTAGGGGGTAAAAAGGGGGTAAAAGTGGGCAGAGGGAGGGGGAAGGGGCACGTTACAAACACAGCAAAAGTTCACGTTCGCCTTATCTCATCTATTTGACGGATTTCTACAGACAACGCTCGTATTCATATTTCACAGATCGCACAGACGCTAGACGCGACAGAGTGATGTATGATCGCTGACTAGTTTCAGCGTGCGGCTCTCATTGTTAGGTATATTAAACATAAGTTTATTTTTTTTAATTGACCAAAAAATAATAAATTTTGCCATTGTGCCTAGAAATTAAACACTATTCACAGAAGCACTGTTTTCTAAGTGACGACTCATTTAAATATCGAGCAGTAGGCGTTTATCGCTGTTTGCGAGAAATTTATATTAATATACCTAGCACAGAATAGTGAGAAATGGAGACAACATTTCAGACAGATTTGTGGTATAGAATTAATGAACGACCGATATGGCTTGGAGGTCAGTATACCTGCACTTTACTTCAGAGGTCGTGGGTTCGATTTCCACACAGGATAAATCTTTGTGTGCATGAACATGAATATTTGTTCAGGTCTGGGTGTTTTCATATATATATTAAGTATGTATTTACAAAAAAAAAGTATCTAAGTATGTTTATACGTTCTTTAGTATCCATAACACAAGTTCTTAGTGATACTTATCTTGATACTAAATAATTGGTGTGATTGTAAGAGAACATTTATTTTTTTATTTATAAACACTATAATTCCTGTTACAGTAATATTGTTGTAAAAGGTAGACAGCTGACAGTGAAAATATTTGCTAGAACTTTGCAGTGACTAGTTCAAATTAAATTTGTGACAGAACCAAGCTGTGGGACAAAAACTAGTGTTATTGCATTTTTTTTTAATGTTACGCAGACTCAAGATAAACTGAAAGCAGTGCAGGATGATAAACTTTTAAAAAAAAAACTTGAAAAATTATGTAAATTTTTTATTTCCAAATATGTAGTTTATTGTAATGAGAAATAAATTATGTCTGTACTCCACTGTAGTCTATAGTAAGATCCTGTAGGCGGCCGCTGATAAGGCGAGCTATTTAATCACAGATACGATCGGGGCGGGCGGCCGTTATCAGCCCCCGCCTTATCGGCCGCCCGCCCAACTTATCACTCCCGTATAAATTGTGAACCTGATTCTTATCCTGCAGTACTCAAGGACAGAAAGTCGTCTTGCATGACAATATTGGGTTTAGATTTTACCTCACTATAACTACCGACAGTTTAATATGGCACTTACAATAAAGTAAATTGTGCTGTCAAATTAAATTAAATAATAAATAAATATTTTCTGACAATCACACCAATTATTTAGTTTCAACATTAGTTATCATTAAGAACTTGTGTTATGGATACTAAATAACGGATAAACATACATAAATATATATATTTTAAAATAATATATACTTTATTGTCTATAAGATCAAACAAAAAGGAAATTCATTTTTTTTAACAAGAATGAAAAAGTGTTAATGTTAACTCTCATCATTCGACACGTTTCTTCAAGATATTTCTGTTATAACAGTGATTTTTTCTACAATTATACAGGTATCTTTTTAAAATATTTGCAGCAAGGGTTTCTGCCCAACCCCAATAAGAATATATTATCAACATAATTATGTCAGCCTTATAAAGTCCACTGCTGAACATTTGCCTCCCCAATAGATTACATTCTATTGGGGGTATTTGCCAATAATCACCACGCTGGGCAGGCGGGTTGGCGATCGCAGTTCAAGCCAGTACGCAGGATGACGCTGTTGCCCGTCATCTCGTAGGATTTTTCTTCATCGTCTCTTACGACTCCCTGTGAGATGAGAGGGGGTCGCACTATTCTAGGCCGGTACCACACGGCGCACAGCACAATAGAATATATGGGCGAGCGAATTATGTATGTATGCTATAATATAATATATACAGGCTAACTGGAACGCCTAAGTTATTTTAGTTGATTTTCCTATGGTATTTTTTTCAATGCAAATTTTGTAAGATACACTTGCAAACCCGACCTTCTGCACCTACGTTGTTAGTGTCGTTATCTTACAAGAGGCTGTTTCGTTACGTGTGATAAGAGCCATGTTTAATTATGCTTGTGTGCGCCGGAGGCTTTCGAGGAGAAATGTCTGCTTTTTATTTATGACTTACTTATTTTTATGCTGATTATCTTATATACTTATATTTTTCTAACATTATAAAAATCAGATGTTTGATGTTTACTCAAAACTTTTAAACAATTTAATGTAAATATAAACTTCGTTTTGTTTCGCTTTCATGCTTGTACCTCTTAAACAATTTTAATGTATTCTGATATATAGGTCATCACAAAAATCGACCTACTCTGTTTTTTAGGTTCGTTTTGAACCCTATGTAACTTTTTTCCGTAACATGTTATCAAATAAATCTTTCACGTCAATATTCGGGTATTTGTTTAAATAACGTAACATTTATAACCAGTGTAGATAGAAGAAACCTTTTAAGAATATCTAAGAAAATTATACCTATAGGGTAATTTTAGTTACGCGTAGTACCTGTGAGTCGTACAAGTGAAATCGCAGACGACCACTAGTATACTAGCGTTATCGCGTCTCACAGAACCTGCGGATATTTCGCAAAATGATAATAAGTAGCCTATGTGCATTTAGAAACTACTATCAATGTTTATACACATTTTTATATGTGTTTTGTAAGTATATAACTGTTATGAAAGTTAAAGAAATATACTTATAATATATATATACATTCACGCCTGTTTCCCCAAAGGATGTAGGCAGAGGAATAATATACACCCACACTTCGTCAATTATATAGCTGATCCCACGTAATAGGTAGCCAAGCTGCTTACCGCGCACTGTTATGTTCACCAGAGCCTCGTCCGTTGATCGGCAGGTGCACCACTTGCAGGTGAGGTTGGCTTGGGCTCCTCAGGTCTTGGTAGGATCCCTATACGTCGACTCTGGGTGCCCTTAGTCGACTCTGGGTGCCCTTAGTACTGACTACCGGGGGGGAAACTAAGAGGGACCTATGGAGGGCTCTGCGGGTAGGCCAGGAGGGCCCGCTCAGCAGCGCCAGGAGGGTCTAGGCAGCGGGGGCAGGGGGCCCCTGCTGTCTAACCATGGACCCTCCGGGAAGTCGGCCACACACGCTATGGTCGCAGGGGGAGGTAGGAGGGGCGCGTCCACTGCGCCTCTCTGAGGAGGTCCTCCCGGTTTTGGTCCGGGGGACGTTGGCCGCAGGTGGGGTGTCAGAAGCTGCAACCCAGGTACTGGCCCTCGCCTCTTTCTCAACAAGCGGCGGGCGTCGTCGGAAGATTTTTAGTGGGTATTACTTGGCGGTCGTGTCTGCCGGTGGTGAGTCCCCCACCCCCTTTCGGTCCCCCTTTGGCCGGAAGGCAGTGCGTAAATGCATTTTGTTACCGACGTAAAACAAAAAAAAAAAAAAAAAGGATCCCTATACGTAGATAGATCCCTATTTGTATAGATAATATTTTATTTCCCTTACAATACAAGTCTCATAAAAAATTACACAATACCTAAAAGACGCGACACATGACTCTGTAGGTCAGCAAGCTTATTAATAAAGTTAATTACAAACTGGCACTATCGGGCACTTCCTGCAAGGTGCAGATACAGGCTGATTGCATCGAGACGCTAATTAGAGTTATCGTAGACCAATTATTTATAGGCTTATCGTGCTCTTGCGCCATTGTTCTGGCAAGCCCTCGGTCGTGACACACTGTTTAACCGTTTAGATAGTAAATCAATGCATTATTACTTGTTTCGATATATTTTTTTGAAAGTAGATAATTTTTTTTTAGACTGTAAAATAGTAGTTTCAATATATTTGTATGTATAAATATAATTATTTGTTCTGGTCTGGGTGTTTTTCTATGTATATTAAGTATGTATTTACAGAAAAAAAAAGTATTTGTGTTTATCCGTTATTTAGTATCCAACTAAATAATTGGTTTAAGTGTCTGAAATATTTATTTATTTTAATAATTTATTTATTAATGTCAGATTAACGTACAATTAATTTTAGTAATGCATGATTCATGGGTCAAGAATATTGATTATCGATATAGAGCGTGGAGGTCAGTAGGTATACCTTCAGTCCTAAGGTAGATTTATTTTTCAAAAGTAAAACTGTTTTAATTTAGATTTGTTAGTCATAGATTGGTTTGCTGAACTAACAATTCGCTTAAATGATGCATGATTTATGAGTATTTACTACAGATATAAGCGTGGATTATACTGACCAGTATTCAGTCCACTTTTATGGTCGTAAGTTCGATTCTTACACAGGATTAATATTTGTTTGCACTAATACGATTACTTGTCTGGGTATAGGTGTTAGCTGTGCATACGTGTTAATGTATGCCTTTACAAAAAGCAAAGTATTTATTTATGCCATATCTATTGTTCAGTACTCAATTCATAATCTCTGCTGAGTTATATAATTATTTAATATGCTTGATAACGTAAACTTTTTTCTAATTACTTACTTATTTTTATAACATAATTTTTCATCTTACACCACATGGTTCCAGTTTATATTTATAAAAATAAAAATATATATCTATATAGTCTATTGCCCTATTAACAATTTTCTGTAAACATGCATACAATCAAGCACAGGCATAATACACACCCACTCTTCGCCAATTTTATTGTTGCTCCCACGTAATAGGTGGCGAGCCTATTGCCGCTTACCTGGACATTTACTTTCTATATAAAACCATATATTCGTAGTATAAATAGGCTCACCACTATTACCCCACGTAACCTGCAATAGCCAAATATATTTTACGCCAATTATATTTTAGGTCCTAACCTAAAAGATTATTGGCGAAATGTGGGCGTATAATATGCCTCTACCTACTCCATCAGGGATACAGGCGTGATTGTATGTATGTATGTCGTAGTATAAATAAATTTTCCTTGACACATGCCTGCTATCGCCATTGTATTTTACATTTGATATTGTTTAATTAAATTGTGCGCAATTGGTAGTAAACTAATTGTTTACCTTGTTATTATAAACATATTATATCATCGTATTGATATACAATCTCCTTTAATATGTACGCTATAAATACAACATCATACAATCATACAAACGTCGTACAATTGAACCTTCTAGAAGCTTTCGTGTAATGTTTGTACTGGCGGAAGATCAAAACTTTCCTATTCTGATGTAACTGGGTACATAATAACACATTAAAAAACTTGACAAGCTTTATAAGTGCTAAAGATCCTTCCCTGACTTCTTGGCGGGAAAGTGAAGCGTCATGTCTGCAGTTTTGTTTTTTTCTCGAAAATTTGTGATATTTTGAACATTAATGTGTAATATCGGTGGATTATTAACCGTTCATTGTTTGTGAACGGACATGAGTGTTGGTAAATGAAACAACAGTGCAACATCACATTTCAAATTCTCTCAAGAAGTCCATATGAGATCTCAGTATAGTCCCCCATCGTTACTGAAGCTTGAGTCTTCAGGTTAAGGAGAAGGGCATTTTATTTACCTAAATGGTAAGGTCATCTTTATCACTACTCATTCTCATTTACAATAATTAAATATGTTTAATATATCTTTTACTTGACAATGGCTATATGTGCTAACCGCACATTTGAAATTCGATGACTCATTGAAAATAGCTTCGATAAATTCAAATTTAACAAACATATTTTATAATATCGTGTACTAGTCGCATCATAATTTGAACGTAGCGGATTAAATATAAGATGTTTTTTTGCATAAAAATAAAATACATAAGATGGTGACATAGGAAAAAATATTTCTATGCCAGCGAAGACAAAGACAATGACTGTGAAGTATACAATTTTATTTCGACTTATAGGCATAGCACAGTTGGTAAACTGTTTCGCTCATATAATTAATTTTGATTTCTAACGCGAAAAATTGTTATAAGTATAAACATGTATAGACAGGTCTCTTAGTGAGTTTATACAAATAATATTTAAATTACCTATGTTTAATCCAATGTTTCATTTACTTATTTTAAAAACCAAGGTACCTACAAGCTACACACAAAATTTGTTAATGGACAACAAGATGGAAATGTCCTGTGTCTTATATGAAATAAAAAAGTTTGTATTATGTTTGTCAGTGTTGTCTTTTAAGAACGTATATTAACTAAAAATGTTCTAACATAATATGTATCGTACATGTTTCCTTAGTGTAAAACTAGATGGCGCTATTTTAAGTAATGTATTTCACAAAGTTTTAGCAAGCCAAATGTTGCACTATGAACTGCATTTCCTCTTCCAATCTAAACAAATTGTATCCTCGGGCAATATTTCAAGCTTTGGTACTTAAATAATGGCAATATGGAAACAGAAAAACCGCACAATTACCAGTTTAGGCCATGCCAACAGCGAGATCCATGAAATTGCCATTGAGAATAGCCATCAATTGTGCGAAGCAACGGTTTAAGCGAATATATGGCCCATAAAAATGTTAATACACTAATGCAACTGCACTTCTTGTGAGTGTAATTTGCCACGTTGAAAACGAAAAATTTGCTGAAATACATTGTGGTACAAGCTACGAGCGCAACGGATCGATGCACGCAAAGTTAATTAAATGCGTTTTATTGTATTTTTGCACACACCATTTTTTACAAAACAAAGACATTAAGAAAATTCCATAACGTTGTTTATTCATGTAATGACACGAACGAACCAATGAGTCTTTATGTTAAGTGACATTATAGTTGTTACTCATTTATATTCATATATATTACAGTGTTTAACAGGTTCATGCGCCTGTTACTCCTAGACTTACCTGACTCATATGGTTAGTATTTATGCAAGGTACAATATTAAGCTAAGAGATTAACATAAAAGCCTTATTTTTCGTTATTAAAAGTAGGTAGCCTCTTTTATCCTCCACGCTCCTAGCTATTTCGCTAGAAAATTTCATAAAGGATCATTAATATTTTTACACACCCGCTACGTCTTGTGACATAAGCCATAGGGCTAAACATGTCCAGTCGAATTCAGCATTCTCGAGAATGGCCGTTAAGGAAATGGGACATGTAAATGAAGGGGCGGCCGCCGCTAGATGGCGCGATACGATTATGAAATATCGCTCTTCGCAGCTCTGCAGTTTGCTACACAACAAATTATGATTTTTTGGAATTTTATTTACAACCAACTAAATGTTACCAAGTGGGTGAGGTTGAAGTGGCAATGGGCAAGACACATTCCTAGCTGGAAGAATCGACGACAGTCGGAGAAATAATTTCAAAAAGTTTTAAGACTAATAAAATCTTTATCTTGCTATAACGTCTCAATCTATCAATTCGTGTAGAATATCAATTCGAATTCATTAGTGAACATTGAGCTCGAATGCAGAGTTTGTATATCCTGCGCTCTTACTCTACAGTATCCATATCCAGATAGAATAATTGGTTTTCAACATTAATTCCTATTTACATACATACATACAATCACGCGAATGAATATCGTGACATAACTTTGCGTACAAATGGCGAAATATAAAATATTTATAAATTGAAAATAATGTAATAGGGCTCCTACCAAGCCATGAGAAGCTTAAGCCAACCTCACCTGCAAGTGGTACACCTGCCTGATCAACGGACGAGGCTCTGGCGAAGATAACAGTGCTCGATAAGCGGCAATATACTCGCCACCAATTACGTGGGACCAACTATGTAATTGGCGAAGTGTGGGCGTATAATATAATATGCCTCTGCCTACCCCTTCGGAAAAACTGGTCTGAATGTATATATTTATGTATAAAAAGGACCTAATACTAAACCTTGCGGGACTCCTCTCTGTACACAAGCAACAATTAATCAGCACTTACTATTTTATTTAACTTTTACCGCAAGTAAAAATATAGCAAAAAGTATGCATTGTTTTCAAACCAGCTTAAACCAACGAAGAAAAACCCATCGTATTTTAAAGTTCGATAGGCATTCAGGTCAGCTAGAACAGGATGCCTTATCAGAGCCAAAAACCATAAAGAAACCCGATATCAGTACGCTTAACTTATGCTGCGTATTGGCGGGCCTGCCAAAACTATTATATATTCTGTGACAGAACCCGTAACCCGACCGCCATATTGCCACAATTTGCTATATTTTTGATAGATAACAGTTTATCGTGATTCAGGACTAATAAATATAGCTGTTCTTGTTGTCTAGTCCTAAGAACTAAATCATATTTATTGCAAGTAATAAATTTGTATGAATAGAGATTAATAGCATGAAAACAATCTAAATCATAGTAACTATTTTTGTTTATATATTATCATAAACAGTAATAATATCATATTGTACATATTTTACATAATTTATATCGATATAATCAGATATGTATTTGAAAACGACCTCTATATTGATCCTTATGAACATTAAACATTTTATTAGTAGATTCTTTCATGTCATGTCCATCCCGCGAACCCATTGCAAATTATTACTATGTTTCAAATAGCGTCAGTCTTCTTCTTCTTCCATTTAAATAATGGCTTCGTGCGTCTAGCACATTTAGCCAGTGTCAAGTAAGTGATATATTAATATTATATAATTTATAGTAAATGAGAATGAGTGGTGATCAAGATGATAAATAGAAGATGAAATACCCTCCTCTAAGCCCCTTGAGTCCTCAGTAAAGATGTGGGACTATACTGAGATCTCACATGGACTCCTTGAGAGAAAATTTGAAAAGTGATGTTGCACTGTTTTGTTTGATTTACCAACACTCATGTATATTCACAAACACTTGACGGTTAATAATCCACCGTTATTACACATTAATGTTAGAAATATCACAAATTTTAGAAAATAAAACAAAACTGCAGACATGACACTTCACTTTCCCGCCAAGAAGTCCTAGCGTCAGTCTAATTTTCAAACTGCTTAACTCCAAAAAACACATAATATGACCAATAATGTCATCTAGTGTAAAATTTCAAAATCTATCGATTGGAATAACTCTCGAGTCCCATAAAATTATATTTCATTAGTTATGAACGATTTGGAATAACACCTAAATTCAATTAGTGCCTGAATTATGAAAAAAAAAAAAAACAGTTTTTACTTTCTCATATAAAGTTTGCTGAAAAAGACGTAAGTTCACAGTTTGAAAATTAGGCTGACGATGAAAGTCATTCTGATTTATTTACTAGTATTCCTATATATTTTTCAGTGTTATCTCAATTACGGCAAAATGGACATATTTTATTTGCTACATGAATTATCATCTGGAAGAACAAAATAAATATCTATTTACGTAGCATAAAAGGAAATATTTTTTAAAATAGCACCTTTTCACCAAATCACGTTTCATCCGTCGCGACCCCAAATTTAATGACCCGACAGGTTGATAACGCAAATACGCCGAAATGTACTCCTAATCAGAATCAGATAACTCTTGTTGGTCACAGTGAAGTGAGAGTGGTGAAACGTCTCCTGATTGCGCTCAGATATTATGGTATAAGTTGTGATTGTGCGATATTTTAAACAATATGTGTAATATTAGTATTTTTAAACAAATATTGTATGAATGCCGAATATTCACTGTTTTAGTTTAAACCAAGAAGCCAAAATTTATTGATACTGTAATTTAACAAACAAACGAATGTGACATTTAGGATACTGGTCTATATATGACAAATAAAAATATAAAGCAGTTTTTTGTAAAAATATATAACTGGCGACCTGGTTATCAACCTCATAAAAGGTAGTTGGATATTGCGGATAATTGAAATATGTACATCCTAAACAGAATTCTGAAAAATATTTAAATTGCCAAATTGAACTCTTATCAATAAATGACGTGAAGGCCTCTTCCTTGTTAGGGGCTATCCATAAATTACGTCACACTTTGAGAGAGTGGGAGGGGATTGACAAAGTGTGACATGATGTGACAAGAGGAATGGGAGGGATTCTAAATTTCGTTACGCCACGTTTCAAAATCCAGGTCCTATTAAAAATTAAAGAACTGCTGTTTTATTGAAATTATTTCTTGCTGTATAATTGCAAAATATGTGACATCACACTATAGAGGAGGTAGTCTCACTAGTGTGACCAGCTGTGACATGGACGGACGGGGGGGTCAAAATCTCACGAAATTCGAGTACGTAATTTATGGATGACTCCTTAAGGCCGGGCCCAAGAAATCATACCAACCACAAGTTAACTATGCCTCGGTTTCCGGAGCTTTTAGGTGATAACCAAATTTTATGCTGCGATGTTGGACCCTCAGATAGCCGTGGCGCCTCCTTGCACCCCCCTGCACCTCAGATAATTGAGGAGCCACTGATCAACGCTATCTTTGGCTTATGTTATAAACACAAGCTTGTACTTTACAAATTGTTTTTATTTACGTCTGCCTGAGACCCGATTTCAATCTACAATTTATTTTGCGCATTTATTTGAGATATATTTATTTCGTACTTTATATAAATGATAATATAATGATGTGCAAATATTAAAATATTTATACAGATGTTGGAGGTCTGAATACTATCTATAAAATGTTACCATTCTCAGAAAACTCGCCCTAAACCACTTGAGTCCTCAGTAAAGATGTGGGACTATACTAAGATCTCTCATGGACTTCTTGAAAGAATTTTAAAAGTGATATTGCACTGTTTTGTTTAATTGACCAACACGCATGTATGTTCACAAACACTTAACGGTTAATAATCCACCGTTATTATAAATTACTGTTTGAAATATTAAAATTTTTTGAAAAAAGAACAAATCTGCAGACACGACGCTTCACGTTGCCGCCAAGAAGCCCAAAAAAAGTTATTATTCTCTTATGAAGCCAGAAACGTCAAAAGACTAGGTGATGGAAACTGTGATCGAAGTTAGCCGCACAATTTGATGTTTGTCTGGCGTTTGATATTAGTTTTCGGTTTTCTAATGATGTACGGATCGCACGTTAAGCCTTCGTGTTTACTGTATGTGATAGTCAGGTAGAGTTGGAAGCCTCTGACTATTCTCAAAGCTTCTGTTCTCGGCGTGACGGCGTGTTACTTAATTCTAAAGCGAGACAATTAGAATGCAGTAAATTAAAATAAATAAAATATACTTTATTGTCTTTAAGATCAACATGATCATTTAGATTCGTAAATCATTTACACAAAATGGAAATTCCATATATTTTTTTAACAACAATGAAAAAAATATAAGCGGTACCATAATAAAGGAGTAAAAGCAAATGGGGTCTTTGTCAGAATTTGTCAGTTTATCTGTCTGTTGTGGTTTTCTCAAGATTTGTCAGTCTGTATTTGTCAGTCAGCCGGTCCTGATTTTAAAGAAGGGAAGGGATTGTCCGTTAGTCCGTCAGTCAGTCTGTCGGTGACTCTAACGAGGCTTCCAAAAGGCAACGAGATTGAGAAGAAGGCCTCAAGAAACTCATCTCGGATTTTTTCAAATTATGTCTTAAGATCTAATACAATTAAAGAAA
The DNA here is from genome assembly GCA_949126915.1 of Musotima nitidalis. Classification (NCBI taxonomy): domain Eukaryota; kingdom Metazoa; phylum Arthropoda; class Insecta; order Lepidoptera; family Crambidae; genus Musotima; species Musotima nitidalis. The sequence goes on along the minus strand of OX421415.1, from coordinate 3,052,004 downwards.
TAAATTATTAAGATTACCGCTGTTCTTAAAACTAAAAAAATCTAATATCTAAAGATCATATCTCATCTAGTCTTAAGAAAGAAAGGAGCAATTCATGTTACTTACATGCAGACTTGTCGTCCATAAAATCTTTCAGTTTCTACCTTTCCCTAAGTATTTTTTTATATTGGTCTCTGAGGATACGATTGGAATATTTAGGCTACATAATTAAGGAATCTTATAAACGTTAATACCAAGGCATAATATAATCTAGAAACTAAAGCCTGTGCCCATTTCTGATATCGCAACCATCGCGCTGCGCACGCATTAATCAGCGCAATCGCCACATCGCCTATCGCGCTCATCTGGCCAGCGAGGTATCTCCACATCTTGGCTACGTGGTTTACACTTAAATTCGTTTTTTCGACTGCATCTAGAGTTTTCTACCTGCAGTTTGATTAAGATATGTGCGGGTAAAACCTGCGCGAGTTACTTAAGACAATTTTGAATGAGCCATCTTCATTTCAGTCGTTGAATCCGGTTTGGGAAACTAGGATGAGAGGGATTCAAATTTTTTCGGTTTGTCGATGGCAGCTGTGTGTATTGTTGTTTTGAATATTTCGGAAAGTTTAAAAGGGTCTGAACTTGGTTTTCCACATTCAGATGTAGCTGGCCCTCTCAGTCATGAGACTGACTTCTATGAACGTGCTAAACTTTTTAGATTCTTCCGATTTTGTGCCATTGCTTTTCTTCCTGTTCAGTTAGCGTGTCATGTTTTTATTTGAAAATTACTATAATTTTCTCTTTTGGAAAATTTCCGGGAATTTCACAGATCAATTCTAGTTAATTATGTATAGCATGAGATATAAAAGTCTACTTTGTCGTTAATCTCGTTATTTTTAGCAAACATCAATGAAGGAGGATTTTTGCCTAAAGTGAAAATTGAATAAGAAAAAAAATGTTTTAGAGCAATACCACAAAGCAATCGCATTTTTTGCTGATCTGGAAAATGCAGAATACTTTTTGATACAGACTTTAGAAATCATTGATACAGTAACTTGCAGTAACGTTATTGCTATACAGAAGGCACTTTAAATAAAATATTTATATAAAATACCTGTTTTTTTAAAACGCCTGAATACTTTAAAAAGGGGGCGTAAATTCACTATTATCTATTGGAAATTCCATTTACACATACGGATATCTTTTAAACAATAGATAGTTAACGCAACCATGAATATGCGTCCAACCACGTGGACAATGACAGCTAACCACCATCTGACACATCATGCTTATGTCGATTCGTTTGACAGAATAATACTTGCAAACACTTCTCAGGTTGTAATAGTCTGTATGATGTATAGCTTTTTTGGTGTATATCTTATATTCAGTGTTTATATGTTTTATTCATATTATATAAATAATATATGGCCACCAACCCGCCTGCCCAGAATGGTGATTATGGGCAGATACTCCCCAATAGAATGTAATCTACTGGGGAGGCCAATGTTCAGCAGTGGTCTATAAGGCTGATATGATGATGATGATATGCCAAGTAACCTATTCCCATTTAAAGATATACTAATAAATAACTTAACACACCCTCACGTACCAACTGATTTCACCCTTGACAAGTTGGCTAATGAATAATAATAATCATTAGACATAGTATTCTATAATCACATTTATTTTATGTTAGTAACAATTAAGTAGTATTTATATACAATAATATAATTATTATTTACAATCGCGAACAAAAATCTTTCTTGAAGATAAAGCAAAACATTGCAAGTTAGAAATAGAGTAGCCTAAAACTCTTTTAACAAAACCTTCATTGTATACCGCACATTATGAAATAGTCGTGTTTACAGAACTACTAAGGTACTATAACCACGCTCTCGCAGGAGTTAAGAAATTTTTTTTTATTATCTGCCATCTCTGTCGCACACATTTGTAAGTTACTTAATTCTATAAGTCTATTGTGGATCGAATGTTAGAATTTCGATTCGTTATTTTTTCTGTGATAATATTGTTCTCTTGTAGATTGTGATCTTGTATTTGTTACAAGTGTCAGTTGCTTAATGTTTTGTGTGGTGGAAAAAACTATTATCGAATGTGAATAAGTGATTAACTTTATTTATATTATGCTTGTAAGTTATCATACATACGCATGGACATGCGAGATTATTGTTGTTCAAAAGACAATTATTACAAGATTTATATTTAATAATGGAGAATATTAACTAAAATCCATTGTACAAATTTCTAATGTTTTTTTGTGTCGCAGTGGTGTGTGTGGCAGACTTTTACTGACTATCAACCATCTATGTTTTTTTTTGAGCCTGTGCTATGACCCGGGGCAGCGGTAACCATTTTGAATAGTCCCGCAACCCAGGAAAATTAGAGGTCTTACGAGTGACGCTGTCGCAGTGGTTCCATTTTCACACGTAACAAATAATTGTATGCATGTATATATTTCGATATAGCATATTAGTATTGGTTGAATCTTGATATATTCCAGTCTGATAATTTTTTAATGTGTATACAAAAAGTTTTATCCCTTATCTTGTCTTTTGGTACAAGCTTGATGTATAGATGACTCAGTCGGAAATCTATTAATATAAATTAAAGGAATATAATAATCTAAACCTCTAAAAAAAGCTTTTTTGATCATCAAAAATACTGAGTAAGCATCTAATAGGTGATTAGGTGCTCAATCAGTATTTTTGATGTACAAAAAGGTTAGGTTAGGTTGGCAATTTATTAATTTTGAAGACACGTTAAATAACACCCTAAATTAAACTTCTGAATACTAATACTAGACTGCCATCGGAGTGCTTTGTGGGGTGATAAAAAATTGCAGGCTTACAGAAAATAGACCATATTTTACGGTAAATTAAAAAAATATATATTCCTTTTCTATATAGTAAACATTGTGAAATAAATATTAATGTAATTTTATTCCTGCTTCTGCTAACAGTCATTGGGAAATATAGGGATTTGATTATGTGTGCATTTATTTATATATTTATTTTCCATTTATTCAAAATCCACAGCTTTTAATCTGAATTAAAATTTAATATAAAGCAAAATACGGATTTTAGATAAACTTTATATATTACTAAACAGCAGCAACCCTGCCCCGTGTCACGTGGTAACCCAAGCCGCCGCCATCACTGTAACAAATGTGTTAAACAGTTTTAACTCCCAGACACTAGGTGCCATTGTCCAGCGATCGCTATCGGCGAACAAAGAGCGTATCGTGGTAGCGGCCGCAGTTGACAAATGACCCCGCGCTCTGCCCACCCAATGAGAGACCTTTATTATGAAACCAGGTCAGATTGCGACAGATTCGCGGAGGTGCATCTTGGGATCATTACTTCTTTGTGCAAAATATGCAGTGACAGCCGGGTTTAAAAAGTTTGTTATGAAATAAGTTGTGTTATTACGAAATGTCTTGAACGGAAAATTTTATCACTAAGGATTATTTATGTAGTTTTAAAATAACTAAGAAAAAAAACATATTTCCCGCCAAAACTTATTTTTAACCAAATCCACTCATGGTTTGATTTCGACTTCTTAGCTACCAATTTTGGAGAATTAGCAAAATTGCTTGCTTTACTTACGCTAACGCGACTATTAGCCAAATTTTTCATTTTTCAATATATACAAAGAAATAAAGATCTTTTTGTTTTGAGTGTTATAATAGTCTTATACAATGTCTGCCTGCAGAGAGAAAACTTTAGATAAAGTGGACATCAATAATTATATTTAAAGGTACCGTTGTACTTGTTTTATAAAACATTACATTACATTTTGTCATATATTTAATGAACAACAAGGGATATATGTATCTATATGTACCGTCATTCATCATCTCAGCCCATTTACGTCCCACTACTGAGCACGGGCCTCCTCTCACATATCAAGGTGTGAGGGTATTAGGTCATACTCCACCACGCTAACCCAGTGCGGATTGGCGGAGGCAGGTGTATGGCGTCCTGCTGTTAGAATTTTTCAAACCGCCCATTAGGCCTCTAACATGGCTTAACGACTATCACATTTTGTGATAACCGGGACCAACGGCTTAACGTGCCTTCCGAACCACGGAAGTGCTCGATATGAAATACCACACAAACGGTCACCCATCCAAGGACTGACCTCTGTAAGCTCTGCTGTACTTCGGTGATCGTTTCCGACCACCGAGCACCGCAAGGGTACGAGCGTATGTATATGAGCGTATGTACCGTCATTAGTATTAAAAGAAACCCAAAACAACATATAAATTTTAATATCTTCTATGTCAGTTACTTTAACTAGTCTTAAACAAACAACTACAAATCACGATTTATTAAGTATAACAATAGATACTATTCAACAATCAATTTTACGTCATATTACAAAATATGACAATACAAAAACAGACAACCCGATTAAAAAAAGCGATTCCTTACAGAGGTCATTTTACACCCTGTATCTTCTCCATCTTGTTTTAAGTCCGTAGGTAGTATTGAGTATGGTACTATCCTGACGATATGCTGGCCCATTTTTCTTGTTCACAACAAAGAAAGTAATCTAGCGAGTGTTGCGTTTATCGCCCGTCGCAAGCCATAAGATATTTGTCTCCTGTTTGTGTTTATATTTTATCATTACATTGTTTGTGATAATATTTCATTGTCTTGTTTACATTTTTACACTTAATAGAACAATAGGATTTTTGTTTTGTAACCTCTTTGGGTCTATCCATAAATCACACACGTTAAGGGGGTGGGAGGGGGTTGACGAAGTGTGACATAGTGTGACAAGGGGATGAGAGGGATCCTAAATTTCGTGAAGTCACATTTTAAAATCCAGGTCCTATAAAAATATTACAACTGCTGTTTTGATGTAATTATTTCTTGCTGTACAATTGCAAAATATGTGACATCACACTAAGGAGGAGGGAGTCTCACAAGTGTGACCAGGTGTGACAAGGACGGAGGGGAGGTCAAAAAAATTACGGAATTCGTGTGACGTAATTTATGGATGACCCCGGCGGTTGTGAGTTAGCAAGACTAGGTGGTCACGAACTATCAAAGCTACTCTTTATACCACCCTGTCTTGCCCGAGGTGGTCGTAGGAGACGATTAAGGTAATGGAATCTGTTCTTGTGTCCATATGACCCTGACCATATGATTCTGACGACCAATTCGGTCGTGGGTTCGATTCCCACACAGGACAAATATTTGAGTGCATGAACATGAATATTTGTCCTGGTCTGGGTTAAAAATTACGTGTAATAACTTGTTATAGAAGTTAATATAGTTGTAATCTCATGACTTTCGCGCCAGTGAAACCGTGGTCGAGGTGTCATTTCCTGCGTATCGTCCGGTTAATGATTCACTCTATGACCACACACTCCACATTCACGCAGACAATTAAATAACAGTGCGATGAGAATACGAACTACGGTGCAATGTTCAAACATGATACTTGGTTAATGTACGACATACATTTTTTTTAATGTGACACGTCATTATGACTACATCCTGCCTGATGGTAAGTCGATGCAGTCCAAAAAAAAATAAAAGCGCTTCATACCGTGAAAAGCACGGTACAAAGCGCATCCACTCATGACGGACTGCTCAAATTCCGTTTCACGCCCTGCTTAAAAGACCCGGTATCATAGGAAATAGGAAACACATGAGCCGGCAGCGAATTCCAGAGCTTAGTGGTCTTACGTTATGTATTATGTTATAAAGATAATGTGAAATGTATAGGTATATTCGATATTTATTTACAATGTACTAATTTCGTTTCCTTAGACATCTCACACAGCGTCATATAGTTTTGAATTAAGCAGAGCTTGTGCCATTAGTACTTAAAATGAAACGAAATTCGTGTTGTCACAGTTACTTGTCATATTTTAAGTAATTAACATACGGACCATACCAATTGACGTAATCTATAATTACGAAATCCATCCGTATTTGTAACAAATCTATAAATGATAAAAATGTAGTGTAGTGTAACTATAGTGGGTGTATAGGGATCCTACCAAGACCTGAGGAGCCCAAGCCAACCTCACCTGCGATTGGTGCACCTGTCGATCCACGGACGAGGCTCTGGCGAACATAACAGTGCCCGGTAAGCGGCAATAGGCTCGCCACCTATTACGTGGGACCAACTATATAATAGAAGTGTGGGCGTATAATATGCATCTGCCTACCCTTTCGGGGAAAAAGGCGTGAATGTATGTATGTACGTATGTATGTAGTGCGACTATAGCAATACGGGGAACTTTCACTCTCCTAATTACCTACTGGGTTCGGACCTTTATCAACCAAGGTGAAAAGGATCTCTCCACCACAGAGACTCTAGGCAGGTCCGGACTCAAGAAGGAACATAAATGGTATTTAGTCAGTAAAAGTCTGACACACCCTTCCGTTCCGCCCACAATGGAAGATGGTAATTTGATGATTTTCCATGCCTTGATTCAAAGCCTTTCGACTGTCCACCACTGCCTATCTAAAGACTGACTTCTGTTAACACTGCTTAGATATTTTTGGAGATTAGCTTGCATCAGAAGAGCTCAAATACGGAACGAGAATATAAAAAAAATTAGAACGGCTATATAAGATAAACTTATAATTAAAAAAGGCTGAACCTCACATGCAGGTCGTTCCAAAAATATTTCCTGTGGTCTCAGTCATCGTCGTGACCTGAATGAGTGAGGATTCCCGAAGGAGCTCGTGTCAGATTGGGCGCAGATAGTCAGTTTCAGGGAAACAGCTCGCGACGGGCCGATCGCGGCCGGCCAATTTCGCAAAAACTACACTACACGAATCGCCTGATCGCCGATAGGGTTGGGCAGTGTTAGCAGAAAAATCTTGACACAACGAAATAAATTTCTCACGCAAAAAAAACTCTCACGCAAATATTTTCAAATGGCGACAAAATCAGGCGCGGTAGTTTCCGTTTGCGAAAACATATAGTTCAGTGGCTAATCTTGCCAAGACTATGCTTAACGGAAAGGTTTCAACTGTTTGTAAAATAGCTTAGCTTAGCTATGAATACAAGCCCAGTGTTCATAAAATAGAACAACCTTCACGACTATTAATTTTCTTCTTTGAAAGTGAGCATTATAGTCTTACATCCGGCTGCAGAATTAGTACCTTCTTCGAGTGCTTACAAAAAACACTAGATAAAGTTTTTTTAGTAAACACTCGATGAGGGTACTAATTCTGCAGCGGGACTTTCGTATAATTTTACATTCTGAGTTGCTGTTTATTCTTAAACCTGATTACAACGACAGCCAACTCTTCCTATACTTAAATTTAAACTGATGTACCCACCTTCATTATAAGATAACAAATCAACTTGATTGATAACATCGCTTTTTCTACAAACCTTATTACACCCACACTTTTTCTGCTATCGGTACACACACGCGGTGCGAGTCTGCGTATCTCGCAATCTAATATTATTCTGGGAACGGCCTTAATAAGTCAGTACAGAATGTTATCTATTCCATTTTATCGGGCTGCAGATAAGGATCTCTATCCAATTAGCCCCACAATGCAATATGGACCGCCTCAGTCGGTTATGACGGAGTTCTGACTACCTACAAGCTTCAATTTTATACTTTGTCTCGGCTTTTAGTTGTTCACGAATTTTGGTTTATCACCGTTTCTGTTAACTCTTTATACTAAAGGAGGTTGTTTTTATAAAGCATTGAAATATTATATTCCAGCTTCATAATTATTGTCTAACGTTTCTTATCAAATTTGTAAATCTGTTTAATTTTACATCTAATTATACAATAGTATTTTTGTTTATAGAAAGAAGACTTGTCTTTGAATAGGTAAGTAAAATCGAAAACTTTTTGTTTGAAACAGAAGAAGGATGTCGACACGGTTGTACCTTTGCTATTTTATAATTTTGTCGGTTATAAATCGTTTTGCTAGATTAACATAATTGCATGTATTTTTTTCGTAAAAGTTCATGTTTAAAGTGGGTTTTTGTAGTCCGATATTCTATTGATTGTGCATACTCTTTTGCGTCTATACTATGACATTAATGTGTCATATTAAGTCACATTGTAAAGTTCTCATTTCACTTTGTACTTTGCACATCAGACAAGTAGAACAATTAGTCACACTCCAGTTTAATACGACAACTCCTGCACCGCAATGACCATCTATATGGCAGTCACTTGCAGGTGTGCAGCTCCTATGTCGAGAGACAGGGAACTAAAGGGCTGTTTGCTTAAAGTTACATTTAAGTATACGAGAACAACTTTTCTTTTTATTTCACAATGAGAATACTTTTTGTCATAGTTCAATAATAAAAATGTTTATTAAAACAATATTGGTCCGTACCAGTAAGTGGATGCGGGTGGTTCAATACTTTTTCATTATAATATTAATAATAAAAATAAATGCCTTTATAACTTCAAACACAAGCATGTAGAGTACCTTCATAACCATTATTTTTACATTATTCCATAGCCTTTATTACATTTTTATTTTATTTTTTTAATTATATTAGTATTATAACAGTTTCATGTTCTTTAATTACCACATAACTGCCAGAATTACCAGGAGTTATTAGCACTACACAGCAACTGCCTCTTTTATATTTATTACTTGTAATAGTTTTTTTGCTTACCAATCATATTGTTTGTTATATTAGGGAAACCTGTTATTGGCCATACTAGCTTTAAGTACTTATATTAATTGTTTAACTGTATACGCTGTTGGTTTTCTGAATAAATAAATAATAAATTACTTACTTAAGTTCCACAAAAAACAATTGGAAGTGCTACTCAGCTTCTCTGATCTTTTTACAGCGGATATTTTCAGACTCTCCCACAACAAGACTTAATTAAGTAAAACCGCAATTTAAAAAAAAACTACAATACAACTACAGCTTTTGCCATTCACAGCTTCCGTACAGCGGATATTTTTAGACTCTCCCACAGCAAGACTTAATTAAGTAAAACCGCAATTTAAAAAAAAACTACAATACAACTACAGCATTTGCCATTCACAGCTTCCGTAAATTAATTGTAAACATCAAACAAACTTTAGATCGCTCCGATAACTGAAATCCAACCTCTAACGTTAAACACCCAGTTTTCAGACCAGTTAACCAGCCATCAGCAATATAATATCCGAGGCGTGAAGGAATGCATCGTGGACACCGACACCCATCTCCCCGCTGGGAAGTGGGTAATTCAACCGATTCTCCCAGTCAGGGGTAATTCAATCTGGTGGCTTATCGGAGTCGTGATCTTCCTCGGACATACGGAGGTCTGGTAGAATCATGTTGGTTGTATATTAAATAAGGCGCGAATGAATAGGCGATCTGAACGCAGATGGGGAGTTATTCTTTGGTAAATGTTTGTTTGATAAGGTCTTGAATGTCTTCCGTGTTTAATGTGGCACTGCCGTATTTAATCGTCATCTATGTACTTATATGAATAAAAGTGAGTTACCGAAATCTAAGTCTGTACATTATACAATTAACAGCGAACTATGAGTGACATTGACAAATTGAAGTTCATTTGTTCACTTTGTTCATTTGTTCACTTTGTTCATTTGTGTACTTCAAGTTTTGTGTAAATTTGTGTAAATGAACAAAGTGAAACCTTAAATAATTTATTGATTCAGGCGTTACTTTGCGGAAATCCATTGTAAAGTGAAACCTTCAAAAATTTTAGCAGGATTTTCGAAAATATTCGCGATAAAAAAATCGACGCTGGAAAGGCAACCTTGCTTATGCACCATTTGGCTACTTTACAGGAGAGCGATTTAAAGAATGACAATTTCCAAAAAAAAATTAAATAAATTTGTTTTTGTCAGAATGTCAGTCAAATGAATATCAAAAATGGCCAGAATTGGATGAAACCGAGATCTGCAGATAAAAATCAGGCGATTCTAATTATATAACTAATTATCGCGAATTTGGCGCAGCGTCATATTTCCAGCGTCGAAATATGACGGTGCGAAGTATAGAAATAAAAAAACAATACAAGTATATTGTCTAAGTATGATGTTGCATTTAAATGTTTGCATGCATGCATGCGTGGGATTCCCTCCCTCTTCTTACCTGTCCCGAATTACTCGTGCTGGTCTTACAATAACCCTCAAATTCCGGCACTGAAAGCAAAAAAATGGAAGACTATCCCTCTGCAAGACTATGCGACTTGGACATTGGAGACATATGCTCCGATATACAGACATGGCTATATTCATTAAATTTAATATATTACGTTACAAGTTTATTTTTGTTTACTTATATAATACTTCAGTTAGAATGCACAATCTTTCCATGGTAATCGAAGAAATATCTATGAATCAAATAGTTTATTGCGAACACAGGTTACAGGATAGATGTTACAGTATAGGCTTAGATCTAGCTGTGGTCTGCCTCATGGGCGTACAATAGTTGCAATTTCATTTAGGTCGACTTAGTAGACAGAATGAATTAACACTTTATTGTGCACCATATATGTCTTATATCCATAAATGTATTATGTATTGGCCGGCCTTTTTGCTAACAGCTATTTCTTCCAAGCAACCTTAACCTAGCAGACCCTAGGCCCTAAGCGTAAGTCTAGACCACAACTAGGATAATAGTACATAATGATGATTAGTAAAGTTGGTTAAAAAGCACTAAGCGAAACCACAGGCGATCGCTAGTGAGAGCTAAGTTGACACATTAGCGTCGCTTCCGTGACGCAGCCGCGACTCGGCCGCGACTCGCCGCGTAATTTGATCGGACCATTATCGCCGTGGCCATCTAATATCATCAGGTACTGTTCGCAAAAACGTCTACACGATCTAAAAGAAAGATCTGAAGTTGTTAAGTAAGAATAACACAGTATATGTACACAGTTAAGTTTCACACGAATGTGCGAGTTTCTTGAATTAATAGCATAGAAAGAATTTATTGTTTTCTGAAATACTGGTCACATTTTTTTTTAAAGAAACTTACTGTTATTAATATAATCATTTTCGTAATTCATAGCTATTACAAGTTTCCAACCTCTTTTTTTATGTGTACAAAAATCTAATGTATATTTATATTTCACATATAATTTTCTTTTCAACTTAAAATAAATATGAATAAAAAAAACAAATAATCTTCTAAAAAAATAATTATTGAATTGCAATATGTTTATTAATTTTCGAAAAGCTATGGCGATAAATGTTTAAATATCAAGGTAATGACAATAATCAACTCAAATTAAAAGTACTAATCATTCATTATACAGTACTCATTACAGATAATTAACATCATTTATTTGTAAGTATAACTGTATTGACTAGACAATAGTACGGGTCAAAAACGATAGCTTTACTCACGATAATGCTTTATATAGATTCAAATCAAGTTTGTTGTTCTGACGGTACCTCACCTGGGTAGGGTGGGGGGAGGTCACGGATTACCCATCGATTGCACAATCGCAATCGGTAAAGTGCTATTTTTTTTATAATAATTGATAAGAATAGTCTTGACAATACTTACTATAATAATACTTGACTTAGTATAGACCAACCATGGAAATACCTTATGCTTGACCAAATCAATCGCTCGTCAATATTTATGGCTGCTCCAAAGTAGCTTGTGCTGTTGACGCTACCTCACCTGTGTGGGGTGGGGGGGAGGTCACAGATAACGAATCGATCGCACAATCGCGATCGAAAGGCCCGAGACCGATCCATCGATTGGATGGCCCATATTTTCGTTTGTTGATAAATTTAGTTCTCTAAAGCTTCATTGTTCTTTACTGAATGACATTTAGTTAGATGTCAAAATGATTCTGATTGTTATCGATTTATTTCGTAACATAATTTTTATTTAAACTTATGTTACAATTTTTTTTATTTGACCATTATTTTTCATCAGCCCAGAGTATTCACTGTGGAACATACGTATCCCCCATATTTATAAGCTAGCTAATATAGGTACATAGGAAAACACCCAGACCAGAACAAATATTCATGTTCATACACACAAGGATTTGTCCTGTGTGGGAATCTAACTCAGGACCTCTGGAATGAAGTGTAGTATACTGACCTCCACGCAATATCGGTCGTCAAACATTAGTGTACATTTATCCTACTTTATATTATAAACGTGAAAGTTTGTATGTGTGGATGGATGTTTGTTACTCTTTCACGCAAAAACTACTGGAGCGATTGTGATGAAACTTTCTACGTGTATAGCTGCAGTCCTGGACTAACATATAGGACACTCTTTATCCCGATATTTACACGGAAACGGGGACCACGCGGGTAAAACCGCAGGGCGCTGCTAGTATTATATAATTTAAATTAATATATTTTATTAAGAGCCTAAAATATAAATTACTTAGTATACGAACTACAAATTAGAATTGCTCTATTAACAACACAGATGTATAAAACGTAAATTTATGACAATACGACAATACAGAATTCCTGACGATCCAGTAGACATAAAAACGTTTAATGGTCCAACTAATTTGACTACCAATGATATGTCGCTGGAGTAACATCTTGTATTTATCACTAATTCCCAACAGTTAATGACTAGCTTCCAGTGTGGTCCTATAGAGACGTTATAGATTAAGAAACTATTTTAAATATCCTCCTTTTACTATGCTCTTGTGCTGTACGTATATCGCATGCTTAATGGAATAGTGCCTTAACTCAAAAAATTCGATTTTTAGGACATCACAAAAGAAGATCTTCTAAAGAATACGTGTCCTACTTGTAAGCGAATTAAATTGATACAGATTTATTAATTAGTATTTCTGCTTGTGTTTTGAACGTTTGATTAACATTGATTCGATCTCAGTAAGAAATAGAAAGACTGTACAAATACATAACTCAAACCTACCTATTAATGGGTCGATGTTCCTTTAAGCATGCGATATACCTACTTTTATTCCAAACTTGTATGAAGAGAGGATTTTACTTAAAAAAGCGTCGAAAATATTGTTGTAATGTTATAAGTCGAAAATTTTATGAACTTAATACTTAACTATACTGTGACGACCAATATGGCGTGGTGGTGAGAATATCGCTCTCCGCTCCTAAGGTCGTGGGTTCGATTCCCACGCAGGACAAATCTTTGTGTGCATGATAATGAATATTTGTTCTGGTCTGGGTGTTTTCCTGTGTATAATTAAGTAGGTTTTTACAAAAAAAGAGTATTTATGTATGTTTATCTGTTATTTAGTATACATAACACAAGTTCTTAATGGTACTTATCTTAGGACTAAATAATTGGAGTAATTGTTCGAAAATATTTATTTATTACTAGCTTTTTCCCGCGACTTCGTTTGCGTTTCAGGACTCTGCTTATGAGACAAGGTAAGTGGAATTCAGGTACAGGTCCTACTCTACGTAGACCGGCGTACCTACGTAGATACGTTAACCGGCTTCTAACTTGCCTTAACGATGTCATACATATGAAAGTAAAAATCGGTACTAACAGATTAACGCAACTTCCAAAGCGCGGAGAATCAAGAAGGTCACAATTGTTAAATCATTTAAATTCGGAACTCATAAAAATACTGTTTCATTCCAAAGAGTTTTTTGTTTACTTCTTGAACCATATTACGGACTTTTAGTACAGACTTCCTTCATCGTGCATAAATTGACCATTACATAAAGCACAACGCTCACTAAAAATGTGACGTCTACATATTAATAAAAACGTTTCTTGTTTAATATCTATGGAGATTTAGTTCTAGATCTGTGCGAGATTACAGCAAGGCTGCGATCCCTGATAGCCAGGTGCTCAGCATCAAGGTTTCTCAGATCCTCAGTGAGATACACGTTATCTCCACCATCAGACCATGCGTGCCTCATTTACATAGAACTATAATTTTTTTCCACTCATATCTCATGATCTTATGAAACGTAAGAGGTTTTTTGCCACAGTATCTTTTACACAAAGGAATAATGAACATAACTCACACTGCTGCGGTTACACATATCTGTATCTGCGTAGGTATTATTATGAATAACTTAATTCATAGAAGCAAGTCATAACAAGACCACATGAATCACCTTTGTTTTTACATTAATTGTTTTTTTTAAGATACCTATAGTATTTAGAAAATTGTTATTTGTCATAGTTTTGGTGTTTTGTATGTACTTGTGTATTGATTTAGACCATAGGTAAACATTATAATTTATTATAAAGTCATTACCACTAGAGTGGGATTTTTATTTACGTCGACCAGTCTCGATTCGTTCGTTACATTGTTATAATCATGTAAAAATCCCGTCAAAATTGATCCAGCTGGAGATTAGCCTGAACAAACAGACATAAGTACAAAATTATATGTTTTTTGTTTTTGCGTAAAAATTAAGGCAACGTTCACGCCATTCTGGTATCATGTTTTCCTAGATTCCAATCGCACACATATGCAATGCATAATGCGAATTATGCATATCGATTATAATCTTAAATGTGGGTTGTTCTTTATAAGGTAGACATAATTAAACATCTAGGTATAATCGCATATCATTGAAGATAAAACAAAAAAGTTCATAGAATAACGGTGACATAAAACCTCTTCCATACTTGTAATAAAACATAAAAACATGTTCGAAATTCAAACAGAAGCCGCCATTATTGTTCGAGCACAAATCGAACATACTTCAAATATGTGGCGGGAATGCCGCGTGAGAGAGATAGGCGGTGGCGCCATCTTTAGGAGATAAAGCTGTATAAATCAATGCTAACGTCCCCGACTTGATAATAACCAGCCGTTTGGTGCGATAAGTCAAATTAATCAAAGATTTCTTTGGAACTAATGGATTCTTAATGCGCCGATACAGCCGTCAGAGGGTGTTTGAGAGCACTGTCTGAGTTTTTAAAATATATTAGTAATACAGAGTTGTTAAAAGGCATCACTGATTTATGTGGCCGAGATTGGTTGTGTGATTGTATATAATCTTCATACAAAGTGCTACAATATAATAATCTTTAAGGTTTTAGGATTTTTTTATTAGGAATGGTAATTATTTATTACTAAAAACTAAGTAACGTTAAGTAAATATAAAGCGGTTTCGTCATCGGTTCGTTATAGAGTTAATGGGTACTAAATTCAAAACTCGCAAGCGCTAACTAATATAATTAGCAAAACGGCTTCTGACTTGTCTTAGCGACTACATAAATATGTGTATAAATAAAAGTTTAAAATAATAAATTATACATTTAAATCACATTTCGATTCTTCATAATTTTTTCATATTATTTCTTGGGTAAGTATTTTTTATAAAAAAAATGAACTTCTTACACCTATTTGTAACGCTTTTTTTGTTGACAGGTAAGTCTTCATGTCTGGAGAAACTGGGTGAGAATACCAGTATTAGTCGTTAATTATTATAGTGATTGAAGTCTCATTCACTCGATTCACGGAACCGAGCGATTTTGATGAAATCTATCGATTAGTAGTTAGTATTTTATTTTTACCTGAAAGCTTGTTGTCAACACCGTTGTCGTTGTTTTTAACATTAGTATACTACACAGTGGAAAGCTATGAAGATAATTGTAGATACAATTTTATGTCATTTAACTTTTTTTCATTTATACATACACATGTGTACATACATACAATCACGCCATTTTCAACTCAATGGCGAGCCTATTGCCGCTTAACGGGTAGGTACTATTGGTTGACGGAGCCTCGTCTGTTGATCGGCAGGTGCACCAATTGCAGGATAATAT
This sequence comes from Musotima nitidalis, assembly GCA_949126915.1. Lineage (NCBI taxonomy): Eukaryota > Metazoa > Arthropoda > Insecta > Lepidoptera > Crambidae > Musotima > Musotima nitidalis. Next base: position 3,036,308 of record OX421415.1, on the reverse strand, counting down.
TTTTTTACAGCTTTTCATTAAGTATATAGTACAAAGATCCAAATCTGTTGGGCTCAGTAAAATTAGGAAATTTATATAATATAGCCGAATTTGCCCCATAACGCATTATGATTTATTTAATTTTAGTATGGACACACTCGATTATAAATAGTATTTGCCTGTGTCAAGTATTTTTGATCATTCAAGTTATTTGAAACAATATGTGGCGTTTTCGATATTTAGTCACAATTAAAGTCAAGACAAGTAGGTAAATTGTTGGTGTATAGGGATCCTACCAAGACCTAAGGAGTACAAGCCAACCTCACCTGCGATCGGCACCTGCCGATCAACGGACGAGGCTCTGGCGAACATAACAGTGCCCGGTAAGCGGCAATAGGCTCGCCACCTATTACGTGGGAGTTTATAATTGGCGAAGTTTGGGCGTATTATATGCCTCTGCCTACCCCTTCGGAAAAACAGGCCAGTATGTATGTATGTACAAGTAGGTAAAGTGCGTCACAGTCAAGTGAAAGTCATACCCTACCCCAGTCAAATAGTGGAGACTTAACTAGAGGTTCTATGAAGTTTGTGGACTCAACACGGAAAAACATAATTCACTATAACATACCACATCCCACTTGTGTACGTTTTTGAAAAAGTTATGTATAAAAATGCACTATATTTACACATACAAACTTGAATTTACACTAGTTTTGGAATAGAAAATACAAAACTCTTACTAACTAAATAACACAGTTAATTTAGTGTACGTACATTCAGCATATTATCTATGGTCAGCAAACCGGTAAGGCCCTTACTGGTTAACTGAGAATATTATTATATTGGTTTGTTGTACAAGTGCATTCAAATTTCAAATAGTAAGTCTTTAGTTAAAGAAACCTCTTTTTATGTATTCAAGTCAGTTTATGGTAAGGTAATTAGGAGATCAATTAACAATTAGGTAATCAACTATGAGATTAAAAAATAAGCCTGAACCATTTTTTTTTATTATAAAACGTCCGTAGTATAAACACATATTATATACTGTTTGATTTTTGTGAAAATCGTAAACTGTTGCAAAGCAAACAGTTGTGTGCAATATAAAATTATAATACATTTATATTGTTTAATTTAAGCAGAATTCGCGTTTATATATATTTAAAAAGAAACAATAGGAAGTTCTATTTTCAAAAATAATAACAGCAAAATATTACCTAAAAATATAACAAATAAATTGTTGAAAGCACGCGAAACTGTACAACATAGAGCGCTATCAAAAATCGCCCAGCGTTGCCATAAACTTTTTTATTTGACATTTTATACAAGTTTATTCAAACAACGATAGGATCGCAGACGTTATCTTTCAATGCAACGTTACCGCGAGCCGGGCGATACCATCTCGGGGCAGCCATTGCTAGTTATACCGGGCTGATAAGCGACCGCGTCTGTGTGTGTGAGGGGTGCGCCTGTGTGCACGGCCCGCTCCGCACGCCAGCCAGTCACTCACTCTGCGCGGCAAAAGAATGACGGACTCTGTGGTGAATAAAAAATAAAATGTCAGAAAATCGTGTTTTTTATCTGTAACGCGCTAGTTGTTTGTGGTTATTTCGACGTGGATGTGATCTGTGATGCTTTTGTGGTTGAAATACCTGAAACAGCTGGAGCTGGCGTGCAGTGGACGGTTGCCGCCAGGTGGCGCGCTCGACGTCAAAACAATGTGTAAGATTTTACTTGTTTACGTTTTCACGTTATCTGCTCAGGATTGTGATTTCTCTTTAGTAAATATTTACTCAGCAAAGAAAAAGTAAACAAAATAGTCTATGGCTAAATTTAACTTACGGTAAGTTTTGTTTACGTAAAAAAATTGAAATATCTTTTGCAATGCTATTTCAAAACGTCCTAACATCTTTATCGCATGTCATCTTGTAGATAAATAAATAAATAACTCTGTAAATGAATACAGGAGAAAATAAACTTACAAAAGCTTTTAATGAAATGTTATTAAGAAAAACGTAAAGATTATCTTTCCCCATTATATTTGTGTATGCGTAGAGACATTCGTCGGCCGTTGATAAAAACATCGTTAAGATTTTCGTCTTTTATCTTGTTTGTTATTCTGATAGCCGTAACAGTTGTCCGTAATGTAAACAGTGGTTTTTATAGCGTTCAAGTTTATCTGCAGCGTGAGTGTACTCAAATAAATCGATGATTTTACGATTATCATGATAACAATAATATAACTTGAGACTTGAAGTTGAAAGTCATCGATACTTCCATACTAATAAATGCGAAGGTAACTCTGTGTATGTCTTGCTTCCACGCTAACTACTAACTAAACCAATTGAAATGAAATTTAGTACACAGATAGTCTAGAGCCTGAGAAGGGACATAGGCTAGGGTTTTCAGGGAAAAAATTTTTGAGGCAAAAAATAAGTAGAAAATTAAATAGGAAATCAAATTCGGTATGGAAAGTTTTCATTTTTATATCTAGAATAGTTAAACTATTGTGTTCATGAACTATTCTGATATAAATATGATATTTAAAGTAAGATGCGCTAAATAATCAAATTTCACTAGTAGTTTCTATTAAGTGGGCACAATTGGTTTATAAAATTTAGGTAAGTAAGTAAGGCCTTGTTTCACAATGTCTAAGTATTAAATACCCGGCAGTTAAAATGACAGTTTTGTATGAAGTGGCTAAAAAAAAATATATATAGACTATCTGTCACGTAGACGCTTATGGGAACTTACTTCGACAATGTGAAACAGGCCGTATGAATTTAAAAAGTTTATCAATGTCAATATATACCAATGTACCTATGAAAAATAATAATCAGTAATCCTTTCAAAAAGCTATCCAACCTTTATGGTGCATATTATAAATAAAAGAAATAAAAAAGATTCAATCAAAAGAGTTCCATTATGGAGATTTAGTGTCAAAGTGGAAAAAGACACAGAGAGGCACTGTTTATACTCATATTTTGAACTTTTTCAGTTCAATAAAAAAGGATTTTAGTTGGATTCAAAAAGTTTACAACATATCATTATTAATTTTGAAGTAGGTACAATACAAACTCCATGATCACGAAACCAACTGATTGTAATCAGATATTCAATGGCAGATAAAGACTGGTAATGTCAAAATGACCGATTTGAAATTCCACCCGTGTGTGGCATGTTGCTGTTTTGACAGCAGCTGTCACTGTCAAGCTGTTCTGTGAGTCGTGCGTGTTATTTGATAATACGTGCGTTTTTTAACATTACTCGACCGTGTATTACAAGCTTCTTCTGTTACGACATTACTGTAAATCGTTGCTAAATCTTGTCCCTTTGACAGGTCGAGTAAGTGATATTTTGTTTGGAAATATAGGTATCTAATCTATAATTATGTAAATGAAATACGTCAAAATTGTACTTTTTTCAAAACTATGGAAAATAACCGCCGAATTCATACTTTTTAAATTTTACTTTTGAAACACCAAAAAGTTTCAATGTCTAAAAAAAGAAGTCAATTGCCACAAAGCTTGTCTTAAAAGAGTATTTATACCCTGCTCGCACTGTGGTATGATGTGTGATGTGAGAGCGAGCGCGTAGTCATAGCCTATGAGCATAGGCATTATTTATTAATTGAATGTTTAATTTAATTAATTCAATGATGAATTCATTTGGTTTATTTCATACACTGTTATATTCACAAACAAGACCTCACTTCTATGATTAACTTGTTTTAATGTCGGTACAACGTAGTATGCGGTTTTAATTTTCGTGAGAAATATCATTATAATTAACGATGCTTGGTTGGATACACAATATTAATATAAATCATTAATTATATAGAAAAAGACTTAAAATTCAGTATTTTGACATACTTTTTTTAGCGGAAATAAAAAGCGCATAAATAAAATACTTAACAATAATAATTACATGTTCCTATCCGACAACACTTTAAGCTATATTGCTATATTGTAAACGTGTTAATATGCATAAGTGTAATAGCTTTTCTCAACAAGCTATGGCCCAGTAGACCGGCTCCCGATTCACTGATAACAGAGGGGGGCCTTATCTGTGATGAGATTTCATGTTCATTATCAGGACGTGCGCCTGTGTGCGTGGGGTGGAGGGGTGCGGGGTGAGGCGGGGTGAGGCGGGGCGAAGTAAAAACTTTTTTAAGAACCGGTGTTAATATTTTTTTATTAAAGTGTTAAAGAAGGTGCATTTAAACAGTTTGAAAGTATTTTGTAAAAAATATGTTGGGGTTTCATTACTGCTGCAGCTAACAAAAATGTTTGGAGTTTTTAATTACATACTATGTATAGCTTTAAGCGTATTAAAAAAGTTTTAAATTATTTTCTAAATAAATAACCATTAATTATAATTATTACGTTTGAGTTATTATACTATTACTTTTTATATGACATATTTTCTTCTTTTCGTCTCATAACTGTGTATAGCATTGTGAATGCAAATAAAGAACTTATGATAATATTACTTTTTATGTTAGTATTGGACCTAAGTTAAACCTTCTTTTCTCAGAATGTATAATAATTTTGGTAACAACCTGCTTTTAGAATTAAGAAACACAATGTACCCCTTACTTGACTTAACGACTATCATAATAATATTTAAATAGTATCAACTGTCATTAATTTAAAATTTCAATGCTGCATTTACCAACAAACTTTACCTAAACCTTTTGATAAAATCTTATTATAACTTGCCTCATGAGAAACAAATAAGTAATAAAACTTAAGACACAAATTTTAATATCAAATAACAACGCGGTGACCCAAGTGAGAATCGAACTCACGACATTTCGAAAATTTCATATTATAAGTAAAAAATAGCATAGTAAATGAAAAATTTTAAATCAGAAAAGCTTATAAAATATTTTTGTTATGTATCATTATTATTACTATTTCATTCTCATAACCTCTCTGTATTTGTGAAGTTGAACCAAAACAGTACAGTTAAACCTTAACCTCTAAAAGGTGAAACCAAACATTACAAACTGGAACTTTTCTTCATTTTGCTTTTAAAAAAAATCTCTAACAATATCTATTGTCTTTACGAAGCTTTTTCCCAAAATACTGTTATCGCGCCGTGGCATCGGCAGGGAATCGAACCTTATCACCCGTCCCTATCGCAACTCTGCGCTATCGGGGATCTCGGCTTTTTGTGGGGGAGATGACCTTAAATATTATTACACTATTAAATTGTGACGGCTTGTGTAACTGTGATTTAATCTGACATATGCGGTTTAGTACACGTATTGTTTAATTACTTGTTTATAAAGGAAGCCCTCACGCTTTTTGAGTGTGGTTGCCAATAGCGTTGAAAATTCCGAAAGAAACGAATTGATATTTTTGGCGAAAGAATCGTTCTTTCGTTTTATCGGCGAAAGAAACGTTCTTTCGTTTTTTACTGTCTTATTTGTTGGTTGCATTGAAATATATCAGAAATAAACCTTACGGAAAAAACCGGTTTTATTGAAATTTGCCACACACTCAAATGTGTGTATGATATGTGTTTAACATATTTGTCACAAATTTTGATAAAAATTTTGCAACCTTTTATGTACATGATTTTTTTTAAGTTAGTGTATTTGATGACTTTTGTTTTTATAACTATTTAATAAAAATAAACAAGAGGCAATAATAGAATGGCGGGACATTAAGGCAACGTAACATTTATATCAAATAAGTATTACGTATGTCGTTTTATCGTTATCGTTTTTATTAACCCAGGATTTTACGCTTACTACAAGAAGACAAATGTGTATAAAGGGACTTATGTTATTAAATAATTTCATATATAATAATACATAAATAATAGGCTTTGTTTAGACTGTTTCACTATGTGTAATAAAGAGGTAAATTATAGTTTTGTATATACCATCTGTCAAGTAAACGCTCATGGGAACTTGTTTAGATATTTTAAAACAGGCCCAAATTTTTCTTTTTTCGTTTCGTTAGATCAACATTCATACATACATTCACGCTTGTTTCCCCAAAGGGGTAGGCAGAGGCATATTATACGCCCACACTTCGCCCATTACGTGGTTGGTCTTACGTAATAGGTGGCGAGCCTATTGCCGCTTACCGGGCACTTGTATGTTCGCCAGAGTTCGTTAGTTTAAAATTCTTAAATAAACACTTATTAACATCAACCCAAAACGAAATCTCTAATCTTACACCAAATCTATAGTAAATGTCAGATTGGGACGGGTCGTCACGTGGCGCGGTGGGCAGGTCGACTCACGCGCAGGCAAATTGATTCCGCCGCGGGGCGGGCCGGCTAAGGCTGCGTTTCCATTGACGCGGAGCTGGGCGGAGCGGTGCTTAGCGGTGCATGAATTGTCCAATCACTATGCCCGAAATCTCCGCTCTGCTTCAATGGAAACAGCACGAGCGGAGCGGGGCAGAGCAGAACGGATATTCATATAAAATAAGCGAGGTGATGCGGAGCGGAGGACAGCGGGGCGGTGTGGAGCGGAGGACAGGGCGGTGCGTTGCGGAGGGTAGCTAGGTTGTACACACATCAACAATGCCTAGGGATATTTCATTTTTACCTTATTTTACAAAATTGTGTAAATATTTTGTGAAAACAATTATATATGAAATTAAAATTTATTTTATGGTTTATGCTTGCAATACATAAAAACAGATGCATGCATTAAAGATTTTTGATCATTTTTTGTAATCTTATTTTTGGGTGTAATTTTTTACTTTGTACATAATGGATTTTATATAGGGAATTATGAAAATTTAAGGTTATGTCCTACGTAGGCGGTGTCGACGTGACATAACAATAAATGTAACACACGTTTAAATTAGAATAAAGAAAATGTGTAATTGCTTTTAATTTTTCAAAACTTATTGTAACATAAACTAACTTAAGATTATATACGAGAAACGGGGCTTAATCGCGTAAGATTCATATTTATTTACCTCAGACGTTTCGGAGGACGCGTCTCCCCCGTGGTCACTGAGTCGACTGACTTTAAATATATATAAACTAACTTTTCGACCGCCAAATTCGATAATCGATATTCTTTTGTTTCAAACTGAGTATTTGTTTTTTATTTTTTTGAACTTCGAAAGAGGAGTTGGAGAAGAAAATATTTTATATACAAACTTTTTTTATACTGTAAATAGTTTTTAAGTTAAGAAGTCTTTCATGTAGTATCCCTAGACATTGTTGATGTGTGTATTTAGTAATTAATTAATTTATATAAGTAATTAGTACTTAGGTCATTATTGTTAATGTGATGTAAAATAAAGCAGGAAATACATACATAGAATTAACATTTTTTATTTGCAGAACAGAACGAAACTCTCTCTCACTCTCGAAACTAAGGTAGCAAAGGTCGCGCAAAGTAATTTGAGCGCTAGCGCTGTTGTAGCTAGGTCGCAATTCGAACGTTTCCTATCAGGGAGTGCGTAGTGGACGAACGGGAGAGCGAAGCGGCGAGGTGCGGACCGGGGTGCGGGGGTGGGTGTATGACTAGCGCCACGATTCGCGCGCAGTGCGTCATAGTAGTTATCAACGTTACGTCATAGGTGCAACACGTATCAAAATGGATGAGAAGTTCATTGAAAGTGTTAAACGATTCCCGTGTTTATGGGATACGCGACTGACCACCTACAAATGCAACGAAACCAAGGATGCAGCTTGGGAAATTATAATAAAAGACAATGGTATCAAGGACGGTAAGTTTATTATCAATATTATCTATAGCGATAGGAATAATTTCTACATATTTCAGTGGTTTTTACTATTATATGAAACATTATACATTTGTTATACTTAATCGTCGCAAAATACGGGTTTCCTGCCAAGGGACTTTCCCCTGGTTATTAAAATAAGAACAAAATATGTCCCGGATCCGATAAACTTCATTAGAACTTGCATTGTTTCTTGTTATACACGGATGAGTAGTATTGATAGAAACCCGTAATGATTCATTGATCGACGAGCTATCTGAATTGTTTGCATCCAAATAGTTAGTATGTTTTTCAATCAAGTAATTATGTAAAATAGTGGTTGCTTTAACTACTTTATCAACAGTATCGACTTGGCATTCGAAATCCTTGTGATACACGTACCATTTTCTCTTCAACACACCAAATGTGGCCTCTACTATGCGTCGAGCTCGCGATAGTCTATAATTGAATATTCGTTTGCTTTGATCTAAATGATCTCTGGGATATGGTCGCATTAAATTATAAGACAAAGGAAAGGCTTCGTCACCAATAAATACGTATGGTACTCTCTCTCCACTTTCAGTAAGTGGCTCGGGCGGTGGCAAATTTAAAGTATTGTTTTGCAGTCGTTTTCCAAATTCACTCTCAGCAAAAATTCCACCGTCACTAAATCTTCCCTTCGATCCGACATCTGCCATTATTATTTTTCGTTTAGCGTCAGCCACACACATTAATACAATTGAAAATCTGTGTTTGTAATTGAAAAAAGAAGATCCTGATTTATTTGGTGCAGTTATATAAACGTGTTTTCCGTCTAACGCACCAACGCAATTCTTGAATTGCCACAAGTCTTCGAATTCTTTTGCTATTCGATACCAATCATCTTGAGTAGGAACAGGCATATATAATGGCTGCAACACGTTCCAAATGCATTCACAAGTTTCTTTAATTATATTCATTACTGTAGATTTTCCGACCCTAAAATCTTGTCCAAGTGTAAAATACTTAGTACCGTTGGCTAAATACCTGTAATAAACATTATAAATTAAACACTATAAATCATCAATTAATCATTCATTATCATCAGAAAAATGCATCTAGTTACTCTATCTGTTAAGCAAAGCATTTCACACAATATTTATAGAATTTAGTTTCTTATTTTATCTACCCCATATTGTCCCACTGCTGGGCAAAGGCCTTCCCTTCCTTTCACCAATTCTCACGAATTTAGTTAATGTGACTTTTATTTTATTTTTACAGTACACACTGCTAAGGCGAAATGGAAAAAATTGCGTGATAATCATCGCGACGCAATTAAAAGACAAAATTCTACCAGAAGTGGCCAGGCGGCAAAACAAATCACCAAATGGAAGTATCAAAAAATAATGGAGTTTTTGCTACCATTTATGCAAAATAGAAAACGAACCTCAAATTTCAGAGATGATTCAGAATCTTATGACGATGATACACAAATGTCAGCCACGTTAAATACCACATTAAATACTACAGGCGATCAAATGTCAAACGATTCAGAGCTAATTCAATTAGAAGACCTTCTTTCGAATGATCATACACAATCTACCCAATCTTCCGGCTCTACTTCAAAATCTAAGAACAGAAAATTGGACGATGTCTCCGAACTGCTTAGTCAATTTCAAAGTAATAACGAGCAGCGAACGAAGGAACGGGCTGAGTTAAAAGAGATTCTTACAGCATCCGATGATTTAGATGATTTGGATCATTTTTTCCTCTCCATATCGAAGACCTTGACAAAGCTTCCAAATTATTTACAGCTTAAAGTGAAACGCACTGCAATGACTGCTTTAATGGAAGCCGAAGAAATAAATGAACAAAACTCTTGGACCAATCAATATGGTCCACCGCACGGAGCACCGTATTATTATTCCACAGCAGCTCATACAGAAACAGTCACTTCGCAAACACATGAAAACAAACAATCATCATCACTAAACATTACAGAACATCCTCCACCACCTCCTCCACCTGGAACTGATAATGAGCAACTTTGATCGACCAATATAACCAATCATTGTAATTTTTGTTGATTTTTTAAATATTTAGAATAGTTTTTAATTAGTAATTATTTTTCCTTGCACCTTGTTAATTACGTGCATTGTTGATTTTTATTGTTTTAAATCATGCTTATATGAGAAAATTGTTACAATTTCTTTACCAGAAATAATGTTTACTATTTTCAATATTTTTATAACGATGAATCGGGTCATGTGACACTGAATAATTTTTTTAATAAATGGTTATAAGTAGAAATAGATCTGTTTACTTACTTTAGACATATTGCAAGCCTTTCTTCACTTGAAATCGATCTCCTGCAATTAGTATCTTTCTTCTGTATATATGGTTTAAGAAGACAATGTAATTCATAGAAAAGTTTCCTTGATACCCTATATGAAGTTTCGAACATTTCATCATCACACGTTTCGAAATAAGTTGAAAATTCTCCATGCACGGAACGATAATTTATATGTTGTCGAATCCAGAATCTATGTTTTCTCTTCATATCCAAAAAAGTCGCAACAGTCAATGCTACTTCATCTGATTCGTTATCTTCGTCTTCAAGTAAGGAAAGATATAAAAGGATTGCTTTTTTCTTTTTAAGCGACAACATGACGTATGCTCTTTCTGAAAGATGGAGACAAACTGAGCGCAAAATTGCGCAACTCCAAAGTTTGCTCCGCTCCGCTCCGCCCCGCTCCTCTCCGCTCTGCTTCAGTGGAAACACTCACCACTTTTCACCGCTATTCTCCGCTCATCTCCGCACAGCTCCGCGTCAATGGAAACGCAGCCTAAAGGTCGCCTGTGGTACCCTTCCAGCCACTTTAACTAGATAACTAGACGACGTGTTGCTTACGAGATCTTATCCTGACCTTGAATGATGATAGAATATTCTTGATTATATTTGAAAATATTATGATCGCAACTCCGTGTGTCTAACATTTTTAGATTAACTAACTTTCAGTTTATTGTGGATACCTAAGGCACAAGTAATTAAGTTTACTTAGTTTAGGTAGATAACACTTTAAATAATTGCATTACTAACCCAATTTATGTTCGTAAAGTATTGTAATTAGGCTAATTATTATACAGTAAAAAATATTATCATTAGTTAACTAAGTAAAGCTGAGATTGCAGATGTTAGTCCTTAGACTGAACGTTACTACCGTAAACTACGAATAGATAAAGTGATTTTAAATAGAACTCTTTTTATTTTCTTATTACTGCTAGAAATTTCAATAAAATGCTGGTACCACGCAAACAGTATAGAATAAGAAAACTTTAAAAAAACCATTCTAAAAACAAAACAATACTATTCAAAAGTATAATATTTACAAATAGGTTTGATATGCGTCATGCACATTATTTTTATTCTATATAATTATAGTTTGACATGTGCGGTGATCGAACCCCTTTAAGGCTAAGAAAGACCAACTGCCTCGCCATATTAGTGTTGAAACTAATCATTTGTCAATCTTAATTTATTATAATAATGTTTTGTTAATAACTATTTTAAAATCTGAATTATATACAATGTAATCAAAGCATAATGAAGTTTATATTTATAATTGCAAGCTTTTAATTTATACATAAACATTGTATGTTTTTTTAATCGGACTTTTCGAAGTTTTGAGCGCAATTATCGCTTGCTCAGTGCCTGGGAAAGCATGTTAAGCCATTGGTTCCGGCTGTCATTAACATCTATAGCAGTCGTTATTAGGAAGTCAGTGGCTTTTAACTAGTTCTAACATCCTAGCAGCTGTTTTACCCATCACCCTTTACCCATGATGTTTCGCTCTGGGTTGCGGAAGTCGGACGGCAGTCGCTCCATGTAATAGATGAAATTCGGCTAAAACTGGTGGCAACTGGGATAATTCATGGATATAATAATTTATTCTTGTTACAGCACATACATCAGAGATAAATAAGTTATAAAAATTATAGTAGCTTATCGGTGAAATCAGTTTTGCCAGAAAATTGCATTCAAAAGTAGTGTTGACCTATTATGATTGTAAAATATATATATTTATTACTTACACTATAGTATAGTTTCCCGCCATTCCGTAACACCATATCGCGCGTAATCCACATTATTTGAGAAGATCGCACTACTAGATGGGATGGAGTTTAGATAACAAACAGCGCAGTTTGCTAACTGAGCACGATTCGGTGTGAACGCCATTTTGAAAATTGTTAAGGAAAGATTTCGCGGCAATTATCTTTAAGATTAACTAACAATGGTCTATAATTAATTTATAATGAGATCTAATATTGAAATAATATATAATTATAGTTTCACGAAGGGAATAAAAACTTTTTTGGAATAAAGTTTGTTTTTGGAATGTTAAAATGAGTTTTCAGTAATAATAATCTGAAAATAACATTTTATTTTATAGAATAATAGTTTCTTTAAATTCAATAAACATGATTTTTACGTTTGCACACTTAAATAGAAGTAGATTTTGACGTTACAATTAACCTATATAAGACTTTTATTTCACTTCAAAGTTTTTTTATTTATTTATTACACAACATGTAGGTACGTATAATGACAAAACGATTTTTTATAATTACAATTCATATATCTCTTTCTTTTCTCTGAGCTATGCGACACAAGCTTAGCTTAGTACAGAGCTCGCTAGATATATGTTTTATATATGTAAGCATTATGGCAAATAAATGATAAATAAATATTCTCTTACTACCACACCAATTATTTAGTTCCATGATAAGTATCATGAAGAACTTGTGCTATGGATACTAAAGAACGGATAAACATACTTAAACACTTTTTTTTTTTGTAAATAATCAACATACACCTCTGGGTATATGTAGATTATTATACACCCAGACCTGAAAAAATATTCATATTCATGCACACAAAGATTTGTCCCGTGTGGGAATCGAACCCACGACCTCTGGAGTGAAGTGCAGGTATACTGACATCCATGCCATATCGATGATCATTATATGGCAAAACGACTATTGCCATATGGTGATTATCAAAGACATCACAACTTATGAAGGTCCCATTATTTCGCTCATTAATCCTTTCACATAATAACGAGAACGATTCTGGTAATACTCCACCACGCTGATTGACAGAGGTAGGTTTTTAGCATTAATTAACTCCCCAATAGGACCTCTAAGCCCATTAACTTGGCTTGACAGCTAACAGGCAAAAAGTATAGACGTTCTATCTGTAATGTCTATCAAACGGCCACCCATCTAAAGTCTGATCTCTATAAACATTGCTAAACTTCAGTGATAGATTCCGACCATCTAAAATAACGTAGAGCTTCGAAATCATAATTTGTATCTCACTAATACAGGAATGTACATTTATAAAACTTAAGAACAGCAATATTCATAACGTAATTTTAATAAAACATTTTCATATTTATACTGGCAACACAGGATCCAGATAATAGTTAGCGAGAAAACATCGATATCAGCGATCTCATAGATCAATGTCGGCGGTATAAATCGGCGACTCGTGCGCGGCAGACGAATGATAAACCATTTTAATTAAATCGCCTTCATATTATCGTTGAGATCAATATTAATGTATTATATTAGTTTATATCGATATTTAAATACTGGTTAGATGTAATTGTATGTTTATTGATAATTTATTTTTTTTTAACCATGCGTAAATTTATTATTTGTCAATGTATATTTTTGTTAATGATTAATAATAATTTAACTTTATAATGGAATTTGTAAAATGGTTTCTAAAAACTGCTTAGATATAATCATATTTATTTGCAAATCTAACACAGCGCCTAGCCTAAAAAAAGCTTGTAGGTACTTATTCAACGGAATAAAATGTATAATTACTTTTTATCTTAATAAACATTAACGATATAAAAGAAACCACAAAGACAAATGTTTATTCATTGATTTAATAAAAAGACACCAACATGACATAAACCATTACAAAAAAAAAAGTAGTATAAAGTTCACAGCTATGTAAGTCTCGGGTTCAATCCCTGGTGACGCACCTATATCTTTTCGAAGTTATGTACGTAATTATCGCTTGCTCCGTGCCAGGGAAAGCACGTTAAGCGTTTCATTAATCCTACGTTTATTGCAAGATTGAGATGCGATCATCAAAGTTTGTGCAAAAGTAATTATTTAATAGACTTTTCCATTGTTTTATACCTACAATTTATATTTCCGTTGTTTAATATCCAAAATTTGGCAGGTTACGTAACTCATTGGATATTTAGATGTACCTATTGAATTTCTTGTAAAATGGTTGTTTTATGGTGGATATATAATACTTATAAAATGGCGTAAAGTGGCTGTATTTTTAGTATACCATACACCTGACAATGCCTTTACGCGTCCTCGTGATAGAGTATATGACCTGACTCCCTCTTATCTTCGTTTGTGAGAAGCCTATGTGCTTATTCTAATACCAGTGGTACTTTAATGGGCTGAGATTAGGATGACGATGAACAGCTGCATGACACAGACAGGTTAGGTGTTTGTGTCATAGAGGAAATCATCACCTTATAAAACCCACATAAAATATTTACCCACAATTATGACGCTTTTTACCAGCATATCTTTGAAGTTGCTAGCCCCAATCTCCACCCCACCAGCGGGCGGATGGGTGCGGGGCCGGGGTTCCTTATCGCCCCAAAAAGCTCCCGATCGCTGCCAGATTCTCCCGAGTGATACCGAAAGATCGCTCGAGCGATATCTTGCTACGTTAGGGCTGTGCATTGCAATGTGCTATAACTAATGGCTATCCGTTGAGATATCAAAAAATATGACTAAATATTTTACTTTTTATTATGTGCTATTTATCTCACTGTACCAATCAAAAAAAGGTTACTAAGTGAAAAAAAATGGTTCATGTTTTCATATATTAGGTCGAGGAAAAAGTCTTTTCGCATAACGTAGGTATAAACTTATTATAAATTTTTTTTGACTGTACTATTTGTGTCTGGCTGGTTTTGGTAACATTAAAAAGGTTCCATTATAAAGAAAAGAAAAAAATAAAAAAAAGTTGTTTCCCGCTATTTTTCATTTGTTTTTCTCTCCGTAAAAATGAGTGAATCTAATGAAGAAATTCGATACATTTTAAAATTTTATTATAAAAAAGGCAAAAATGCAACTCAAGCAGTGAAAAAAATTTGTGATGTTTATGGACCTGATGCAGTGTCAGTAAGAGTAGCACAAATTTGGTTCAAACGTTTTCAGTCCGGAAATTTTGATGTTAAAGATGCACCTCGCTCTGGTCGCCCTGTTACGAATAAAATGGACGCCATTTTTGAAAGAGTGGAGCAAGATCGGCATATTAGTAGTTACGATGTAGCTGAAGAACTGGGAATTGACCACAAAACAGTTTTGACCCATTTGAAGAAAGCTGGTTATACAAAAAAGCTCGATATTTGGGTGCCACACGAGCTCACTCAAAGAAACTTAATGAACCGTGTACTCATTTGCGATTCATTATTGAGACGTAATGAAACCGAGCCGTTTTTGAAGAGATTGATAACTGGCGATGAAAAGTGGATCACGTACGACAAGAACGTGCGAAAAAGGTCGTGGTCGAAAGTTGGCCAGGCTTCACAGACTCTGGCCAAACCTGGCCTAACACGAAATAAGGTGATGCTGTGTGTATGGTGGGATTGGAAGGGCATTGTTTATTATGAGCTTTTACCGCCCGGCAAAACCATCGATTCTGATCTTTACTGCCAGCAACTGATGAGATTAAAGGAAGCAGTCGAGAGAAAACGGCCGGAATTGATCAACAGGAAGGGTGTGGTCTTTCATCACGATAACGCTAGACCACACACATCTTTAGCCACTCAGCAAAAATTAAGAGAGTTCGACTGGGAGGTCCTAGTGCATCCACCATATAGCCCTGACCTTGCGCCTTTAGATTTTCACCTGTTTCGGTCAGAATTCTTTAGGTTCTGTAAGGTTGACCTCAAGAGAGGACTGCCAAAACTATTTGTCCCGTTTTTTTGATCAGAAGTCCCAAAGTTTCTCCAGTAACGGGATAATGTCTCTGTCCACGAAATGGCAGAAAGTTATTCAACAAAACGGTACATATATATTGTAAATAAATGTAAATAAACTTTGAAAAAAATGTCTTGACTTTTCATACAAAAATACGAAAAGACTTTTTCCCCAACCTATTATGACGCGGTAAATATAAACAGATTCTTTTAAATAATGAAAGTCTGCGAAGTGGCCTCAGATGGCTTAATAACAAATAACAATAACAAATCTTTATTGTCCTTCAAAGGTTAGTATTACATGGGTTGGTACTACATCTTTTAAGTTTAATAAAACTTGTGTTAGATATGACATGTTTTACGGATTAAATTACGGATAAGATTGACAATTAATATTATATTTATAAAAAAGTGCGTTGTGGTCACCGTGAACACGAAATAGTTGAATCGTACTCCTTCCTTCTTTAATTGCCCCATATATAGCTTCCAGGATAGAAACTATCCCACGTCCTTTTCAAAGTTATGGAAAGAGTCCCAATAAAAATGGTCACCCCTAATTTTCACCTCTCCCATCGAAGAATCAATTTAAATAATGTTTGAGTTCATTCCGAAGCACTTGTGATCATCATTTAAATCCAAGAAGCGCCACTCCTTTCAGGACTTCCAGAATAAAATCTATTCTATGTCGTTTCTAGTGTCTCAAAGTATCTCTATACTAAGTTTCATCTAAATCGGTTAAGCGGTTTAAGCGTGTAAAGATAACAATCGAAAATAGTAATTTTGACTTTAAGCGCTCTCTTTATTTGCACTAAACTTTAGAGGTCTTATTACAAAACGATGTCTAAAGTTAGACCAGGCTTAAAACTGGTGCTTTTACTTTCATTTGATAAGATGAAGACAGTGACAGCACTAGTTTTAAACCTGGTCTAACTTTAGACATCGTTTTGTAGTAAGCCTCTAGGTTTTTACTTTTTGCAAGACAAGTAAAAATACTTCACGTAAGCGTCGGTACATTATAAAATAATGACAATAGACCTATTTACGACTGGTCTCACAAAATGTCCATATCAAATTTCACTCAAATCGGTACAGCCTTTTAAGCGTGGAGAGGTAACAAAATAAAAATGCTACTGTTATAGAACATGTACTGTAAATTCTACCTTTGCGATACATATTATCACATAATATCCTTTTTATGTTAATTCAATTTCAAAATACTTATTTCAAAACCATATTGTGTACATAGCTGTTATATAAAGTAAGACCCAGGTTATGGACCCTGTCGGGTATGTAGAAGACATTATGTAAAGTATCAGTTTTACCGTCTAGATACCTAAAATATGAAAATGAAGCGCTCGTAGCTTTGCGGTGCTCGGTGTTCGGAAACGATCACCAAATTACAGCAGAGTTTATAGAGGTCAGTCCTTGGATGGGTGACCGTTTGTGTGGTATTTGATATCGAGCGCTTCCGTGCTTCGGAAGGCACGTTAAGCCGTTGGTCCCGGTTATCACTAAATGTGGTAGTCGTTAAGCCATGTTAGAGGCCTAACGGGTGGCTTGATAAATTCTAACAGCAGGACGCCATACACCTGCCTCCGCCAATCCGCAGTGGGTCAGCGTGGTGGAGTATGACCCAATACCCTCACACCTTGATATGTGAGAGGAGGCTCGTGCTCAGTAGTAGGACGTTAATGGGCTGAGATGATGATGACCTAAAATACACTTTAAAATAACATACATAATATCACGCCTGTTTCCCAGAAGGAGTAGGCATTGTATACTATACGCCCACGCTACGCCAATTATATAGTTGGTCCCACGTAATAGGTGGCGAGCCTATTGCAGATTACCGGGAACTGTTATGTTCGCCAGAGCCTCGTCCGTTGATCGGCAGGAGCACCACTGCAGGTGAGGTTGAATGTTATGGACCTCGTCCGGTGTATAGAAAACATTATGGGAAATATCATTTTAAACGTCATGACACTTCAAACACAAAAGACACTTAAAGTAAAAAAATAATAAAAGTGACTATAAACTTATGACAGCCCTAGAACACGATACATATCGCGCCTCCCGAGTACGCCTGTTTCTTTTCTAAAATCGCTATTCAGTAATCTAGAGACTGATCTAACTATAATGACTTCCACAGTGCTTCTTTAGTGGAATTTATGTTTTTAAAATGGCGACTGCGGAGTTTGATGTTAGAACAATAATTTCTATAAGATTTATTAAGCTGGTTGTTTTTATTTACCGCCATAATCTGATCAAATTACATATATATCCCATCTATGGTAGGCGTTGGCAGCATTTTAGTCAATCAGTCACAGTTGACAAGTCATCTCAATTATAGGCCGAGAAGCTACACTACAATTAACGATAATATACTATTTTCCTACACGTACGTTGCCGAAAAAGTTAGTTTAAAATCCGCCATATTTGAATAAAAAAACTCAAATTAATACCAGTTTTGGAATATTACTCTCGCGATGTGACTGTTTCTGCGTTAGCGCCAAAACTTTTCTCCATAATTTGTTGTCTTTGAATTACCACAACAATTTTGTTTCTCAAAAAAGAAACATAATTTCAGAAACATCATTCTATCAAACAACACTGTCACAACATGTAAGCATCGAAACGCAAACTTTTTGCATTGCATTTCCCTTTTTTTTTAATCTAGACTACGTACCACCTGTGTAGAATTAACCGTGTGCGATATGAACAAATTTCAAATGTGTGCATAACTTCATTTTTATCTAAACACCACGGTACGGCATGCGGGCAGTATCGTCGATGTGCGCGATACCGCGGCCCTCATACAGGATCCGTCGGGAAATTCTGTTTAGATTACCTACAGGCAAAATTTGATAACTGACTGTGTTTTGTGTATATGTTGTAGGTTACTGGCAGCTTGCTTGTCTGCGTGACTATTTAAAAACTGAACAAAATGCTTAAGAATCCGCCCTGCCCTATACTCTGGTAACCGAAGGTTTTGCTAATATTACCTAGTACATTACTAGCAGGTAAATTTTCATATAAATAAAACAAATGTCAGTCTTCGATCCAAAGCTATATCTCTAAACAAATAATCTCTAAAAATATCTACGTCAGAATAAATTCTGCGGCTTACTTGCGAATATGCATACATAGGCAATATAGAGTTAATTTTGCGTCATTAATAATTGAGTTAGCTTACAGCCACTTATTGACGCACATGGCATTATTTGAGACAGAAAATATCACATACGTAAGTAAGTCGTAATTCAAGTTTACAAATTAAGAGAATATTTAAATTATCCATCATCAATCACATAGGTTTGCTAACATATCAAAATCACTATAATTACATGAATTTTGAAATTATTATTAAACTAAAGTGCCAGTACATTGGCATTAATTAAAAAAAGTTTTAAAAACAAAGAGGCCCCTCCATAATTTGAATATAGTCAGATTTTTAATTAAAGCCGTAGGAGCATAGAGGTGCTATCGCCCGCTATCGCATCGCACGGAAGTCCCCGCGTTATCGCGACTTCCCACCAGAATATATTATTGTTATATGTACGTTAACGTTAAATAACATCAACGTATTGTTTGTTTAAAGGTGAAATTTGTTTTATACATTGTAAGGGTTATTCCAGATGGTTTGATTGTTATAGATTTTGGTAGTAGAATGGTTTAACTGTTACAGGTAAATTAGACCCGATTGTATATTTGTGAAACAAAAATTTACAGACAAATTAGGTACAGTACTCTAGTTGATTTACATTGCACATACATGACTGTCTTTCATTAATCTAGTTATAAGGCAGTAAAATTTTCAAATAAGGATAAGATTGTAATTGTCTCTTAACATAGGCAAAGTTTGCCTAAAAGGGGACTATGACCATCACATAAAATTTTTAATTAAGCTTTTTTGAATAGTAAAAAGTTTAAGTATGAAAAGACGAAATGTAAAACGCTGTTCTGTAAACGGATGACTACATTTTCTAAAATGTTAATTAGATAGAAAGTCTTATTAAAAAATATTAGACAACGCTTCCATTACGAGAAAGAAACAAAGGAGCCTTATAAGAAATAAGCTGAGAATAATGTAATAGCCAGCAACAGATTGCAATTATGAAAATTGCCCATTAGAATCCGCTAGCAATAAATTCCAGCGACATCTAGTACAAACAATAGGCAACAAAGCCAGATGACACCAATAACTCAGCGATTCGCTGAAACGTGGGCGCGTTCACGACGCACGGAGCGACGACGCGGCGAGGCGATCGCGGACGCGTTAACAAGCGAAGCGAGCGATCGCATCGCGCCAATTTGTTCGCGCGTCTTCTTGCAATTTATGGCGCAGGCGACGGCCGGCTAGATACCGCGCATAGGTGGCCTGTCCGCGCCGCGAGATGCGCGCGACCACAGATTATAATTGTACCTGCGACAACATCGTGACACTGCGCGAAGCTTTGGCGATATAAACAAGATAGTAGAAGGCAATACTTCCTTTAAAAACTGATATATTATTTTGCTTACCACGTTAATAGATAATTACTCAATTAGATAAGATAAGAAGACCTATGACTGCCCAAAGCTTTGGTAATATAAACTATATAGGACTTTCTTTAAAAAGCATTGGAAAAAATAATATTAATAGAACCAATGACCACATCGTTACACTGTAAAAGCCTTTAATTTTCTTTAAAAACTGATGTATTTATAATCGTTTTTTCTTATTACTGGATAAAATATATCCCACCAAAAACAAAGTAAAGTATTGAATGGCAGATGACAATACATTTTCCATCTGTAGGTATATTCAAATATTTGATGAATCAAATTTAACGGCATACTCAAAAATCTGCCTACATAGTACCTACGACCACTTCGTAACCCCGCGCGAAGCTTGCTTGCTTTAAGAACCTATTAAATAATTCCAAGTGCTTACTGCGATAATAATCAGGTTGATAATATTGATTATTAATAGCTATGACAACTTCGTAACACTGCGCCAAGCAATAGCGATGTAAGGTAGATAGTACTTACTTAATAAATATGTTACGAACTTATTGCGTTAATTAATCAATTAGATAATGTTCAATGTTATCTGACTAAATTAAATCGGTTTTTATAATGATAACAATATTGAAGGATGTGAAGATCACATTTGTAATAGTTATCGCTTGCTCCGTGCCTCGGAAAGCACGTTAAGCCGTTGGTCCCGGCTATCATGAACATCTATGGCAGTCGTTATTAGGAAGTCAGTGACTTTTAACAGACTGACAGCTGATTTAACCTTAGAATAATGTTTCCATCTGGGTTGCGGAGGTCAGACAGCAGTTGCTCCATGTAATAACTGAAATTCAGTCAAATCTGGTTGAACCAGTGAGCAGACCCTGGGCCCTAAGCTTAAGTCTAGGGCAAACGGGATAGTGCTAGTATATGATGTGAAGATTACATTTATAAAAGTATCTTATCGTCACATTAACAGCGCTTACAAAAAAGACTACATAAACTTATAAGTTTTGTCTATTTGTTAAGTATTTTTGTAAGTCAAATCGTGTAGTTAACATGAATAACTTTACAATGTCACCACAGAGCAACACGGTTCTATTTATATAAATTTTACGTTATTATGTATGCCTAATGAACTTTACTATAATTTTTCAATAATGTTAAAATGTCTTAAAAAGCTGTAGGTGCTTCATGCTTCGAAGATTGGTATTAAAAAATAGTATATGCTTATCTTAATGATACTAAATAAAAAAATACTAAGTCTAATAGCATTTTCTTGCTAAATCCATTCAAGTTTAATAAAAATCTTAGCTGCTTACGGAACCCTAAAGCAATCTCCAAACATAATCACACACATTTGCCCATCCCAGCCACAGCCCGAGAACGCACAAAACAATTCCGCAAAACAGAAACATCTTCACTTCGAATAGTAAAAGCGATATCTCGTTAACAATTTCTCGAAAGCACGACCATTGGCGCCAATTAAATGCGCTGTTCGTACCAGCGCAACGCTCACGCCTCGAACAGCGAAATATAAACATTAGGTGCGCGAGGGCCGATAGATGGCGTTATCTGCGCGCTCGATCGCGCTGTATCGTTATTGCACCCCAACCCACAGGTCAGGCTCCGGCTATTTTATGCTCCAGATTATAACTGTTCCTTTGTGAAATAAGTCACCTGCAAGCTTTTTACGGTTAACATCATGTCTGCTGATTTTAGGAGATACGTCACGAAACGATTACAGCTACTATTTATCATTTAGCTTTATAGTTTACAAACGATAGCCTTATTTTTTTTTACGCTTATTATTTTCGTCGATAGATTCCGACCTTCAACTTTTCCGGCGTCACAGTCGCTTCCACCAACACATATTGAAGCTTAAATAGTATTTAAACCTAAAAACTGCAGCTGTTGAAGTTTTCCTGACGTTTAAAGCTCACGTATAATTAACGTGTCGCCCAATACGCACCAGACGATAAAGTCTCGAAATGTAAATGAGACGCGGCGAAAAGAATAAGATAATCTCGCTATTAGGTATAAATTAAAGGGTCGGATGAGGCATGCGGCACAATTATATTGTCACGAAGGTGCCGATCGCGACACCTGCGCAATCGCGCGATCGCGGCTCGGCTGCGTCCAGTGTGGCGAGCGGAAGCGGCTTGGCGTGCAGGTTCAATCTTTATTAAGACCATAAATAATATTTGATTTATAAAATATCATGATTTCTTCTTTATTATTGATACGAAAGTAATCTTCTTTGCCAATATTATACATATAAAAATAATTTATTTGCTACATCCCTCGAGTAATTTTTGCGCCAGGCGGAAGATATCACGAGCAGCCGCTAGTGAATTAATAATACAAAACAATATTATCATAGCACTTAAATGAGATGTAGTAACTTTGAAATAAAATTACATGTTGATCAACGTACTTTTATACAAAATACGTTCCGCCGCTTCTTGGAATACTAGGTAAATAGGTGAGGAATCTTTACAAATGTATTTATGTGAATAATAAAAAAAACTTATTTTTACAACTATCCACTTAAATGATTTTATGATAGTATTTAAAACTAATTTTGTGTTTAAGATTTTAATCAAAAGTTCTAAATTCAAATAATTTGTACTAAAATTACGTTTATAAGAGCATTGCACTGAAGCTAAGATTGAATAAAGGACTCCCGCTCCCGCTGCTCTCTTGTAATGTCTTGCATCCTTTTATCGCCGGATTTTAGCAGTGTGACTTTAAACAATGATTAATTTAACTTTTTTCTTTGTTTTTTTATTTGAACAGAAATAATTTACAATAGTGTATACTATTGACATTATTAACTATGAACAAAAATATCGGGCGCTGCTAACTCTGTGCGAGCTTTCATGTTTTTTATATGCCTCCGCCAATCCGCAATAGGTCAGTGTGGTGGAGAGGACCTGTACCGCTCTCACCTTGCTCGTGAGGATAGGCCCGTGCTCAGTCGTAACCGGGTTAGAAATCAAACCAATGACCATTGGATATCCACAATGTCCATTGCCCAGTGAGTACAAATTCGTCTCATAATTTGACTAATGTCATAGGTTCTCATTAACGATGACACTTTATACAGATAAAATAAGAAATCGTTCATGACATTTAAGTTTAACCGATTATAATGTCACCTAAGCACCAATCGCGTGGCAGCGCGCGCGCAATCGCAGCGAGATCGCGGCACGCCATCTCTCGGCGTGCTTTGGCTTTAACGTTACAACTGGAGGTATTATTGCATACTTGAGTGGCAGTCACGCAAATTGTATAATAGACAATAGAAAAGATTGCTGTACTTATTACATTAATTTAATTAACAATTATAATCTTGCCAAAAAGTTTTAAGCGATTATAAAGCGAGCGAAAAAGGTGGGTTAGGTAAAAAATTGTTTTGGTATTTGATTGTTGTTTTCATAATTATAATTGTATAATTATGCCATACACTTTAAGGTGTACCTGACAGGTTTGCCTGCTCAGATAAGCTTGGTGGAAACCTGCGCATTTGTACAACATACACTCCGGTTTACCTGTAAAACTCAACTGTACAGGCGTGCCTGTCAGGTACACCCTAACGCGTATTGCTACTTTAAGAGATTAATTTTTATTTTTAATGAACTCGATAACTTTGGGGATTTATATTGTTGAAATGACTACTGTTATAATGTTTAATAATTGACTATTGTTTGTATTTTAGGTATTATTTGTAAACACCGATAATTGGCCATTTGGTGTTATTTTCTGCTGTTTTCATGTTTAAACGTAGCTTTTGGTCATTTTAGCAATAAATAACACATTCACTTTTCACTACAGCCTTCAACCATTTTATTAATTTATTAGTCAAGACATAAAAAATATTTCATTAAATAAAATATACGCCAAGTTAAGTAGCGTTTATCAAGTCACATCACTAGCACGAGCCATCGATACCGCGCGGCAATATTTTATTGTGTGCCAATTAAAATTATTGGCTTCCTCGACGATTGGCGGAGTTAGCCCGGGCTCTTGTCTGCGAGGCTCTGTGATGTGAAACTGTTACGTTGGAACATTATTCGCGTAGGTATTTCAAATGATGTTAGCAATAGCATAGAAATTTAATACCTGAGGCGGCTTTATTGTAAAACTTACTATTTTTTAATGAACGAGTATGTTCGTTTCTGTTTCAATTGACAAATAATTTTACTTTTATTATATAAATTAACCATTATTATAAGAGATCGAGCTCCATTACGAGCTATTACAATAATAATAAAAAGTTTTATACGGTTCATAAAACAAATGCTTTTTTCTGAAATCTGACAACATCTCAAATCTAAAATAATACCAAATAGGCTTAGCATATTGTCGCAACAAAGATTGTCACGACTGTGATATTCTGCGGATGCCGGTGAGATGAGGTAAATCACTCCACATTATAATTAGAAAGGCCTATGTTCAGCATATGGACCCATGGCACTTACCAACCTGAAGGGTTATTATGGCCGAAATGCTTTGGGGTACGTCCGCAGCTCCGAGTTTAGCTCTGCTTCGGTAGTTCAGTGGTGGAATGCTCGCCTGCCTGTTCAGCAGTTGACGAAAGTAGCCTTTAGATGATAACAATGCCGTTTTACGCCCCAATCGAAATACCAGGGACTAAAGGATATCAACACATGCGCTGAAGAAAAGTCTTCATCATGGTCTTACAAAATATTTTGCTATTTTTTGTAGTTCGAATGGATTATATGACGATGATTCCTAAGACCTGGGGGCCTACCGCCGAGTTCGATGGCAATCGATTATAAGGCAAAATGGATTTCGAATTGATTCTGTCATACCGCCGAACTCATGAAAATCGAAACAAAATGGCGTTCTCCATTTACCTATTGGTCTGTCACGAACTGAAGGTCATGAATGAGAGGTGGCTGTCGGCAGATTCCCCGGTTTGGATTAATGAACGTAAACAAAGTTTGATCTAGATGGATTACCGGTAATCCATCGAATTCGGTGGTAGGCCCCCAGTACGTGTAGTTCTAGAGAGGAAAGCATAAAGCAGGATTTGATCAAAAGGTTCTTCAGAATATTCTCCGTAAGAATTCCAGTACAAGCCACTAAGCAATATTAAAGAATAATTTTAAAAATGTCGTCTCCCAACATTTTAGTGTTTATGTTAATTGACTTCAATTTAACGCTCGCCTGCTGCGCGTCTAATGGTTGACTGGCGATAAGGTGACGATAAGGCAGCGATAAGGCGGCGATAACGGAGCGATAACAGAGCGATAACAACGAGCCTTCGACAATAATAACATCGACATTTACCAAAGGATCCACCCCTTGTTTTTGTTATCATTTCGTTTTATTATATTTTGGGTCACTATTGTTCACATACACATAGATACTCAAGTGATGGATTAAAAATATTTTTGTAACAATTCCCGCGCTACTATGATTTCCCGAAAAATCGAGAAACTATTCAACACGACACGTGTTTCGCCCTTACACAGACTCGTTTCGTTTCTCGTTTCAGCGTTGGTCGTGAAGACATCGTTGTTCTGAGGCTCCTATCTTACCTGCAGATGCCCTGTGTAAGGGCGAAACACGTGTCGTGTTGAATAGTTTCTCGATTTTTCGGGAAATTATAGTAGCGCGGGAATTGTTACAAAGATATTTTTAATCCATCACTTGCTTACAATGGATTTCCGAAAAGTACAGCCTGAATCAATAAATTACATAGATACTCTTTTTTGTTTATGAGTTGGCTGACAGAATTTCAATCATGTGTAAGTTATCATCACCATCTTCACCCAAAAGGGAAAAGTGAAGTGTCTGGATTCCCGGGCTTTCAGAGATTGATCTACTTTAAGGCCAGGATATGAATATGAACATTTGTGTGTATTTCTGACTTGTAGCTCCCCTATATTTTTCAGTCTTCTTCTTCAAAAAAGTCTCCTTTTTATTCCTTAAAATTGCATAGCTTCTCTAGAACCCATAAAACTTAAGCAAAACAGCAATAAAGCAAACATGGTGTCTTTACCACAAATCATACTCAAACATCATATTTCTAACAATAGTAGCGGATATTATTATATATATTACCACACCTTCATATACATAGTCAACAAAAGGAACTTTCTAGCAGCAAAACAATGACGATTGTTTACGCGTAAATATGCAACAAACAAACGATGCATCAATATCGATACATCGAAAGACCAAATCGATTCTCGACACGACACCATGAATCACCGTTTCCTTAAAAACCAACTCACACGCCGCCTGTTCCGTTAGCGATCTACGATCTACGCGATCGATATTATTCAGGCGATGCACGTGTACAAAACCTTTTGCAATACCTTCTGCACCTACACCAAGAACGATATAACACGCAGTCTGTATCATACAACTTTAGCCTTACACAATGTGGCTTTAAACAGCATTTTCGTTTAATTTTACTTTTGTTTTACTGGCAAAAAGATTTGAAGTAGAAATGCTTTTCCTTTAAAAGCAACAAAAGATAATAGGAATGAAAAACGAGCTTTAAAAGCTCGATTGTAAGAGTTAAATAAGCTTGAGTTGGAAAATGAAGTTGATACTTTTCTCGACGTTGGGAAGCGGAGTGCGTATGCGCACGATAGCTCCGGTTGTATGGCTAGACGCGCGGCAGACGTCGGTGTCGGATGTCACTGGAATGTAGTACTTCTTTTACATAATGATTTACATATGAAAACCTATGGGCTAATAGAACTGCTTATCAGCGGACGAAACAGGAGACCCACACTTAAATCAGTGAATTATCAGACAATTATGTTCCCAGATAAATATCGTTTCTTTTTGCTAAAACGTGACACACATGATGTTCAAGCCCATTTTCCACCAATGGATTAAGTTATATTGCTAGAACACTTATACAGCGAAAGCCAAATTGTACATTTTTGAACGACTCATGTGCTACAAATCATCCATAACCGCAATGAAATATACGAGTCAATTTAGATTTGTACCATGATCCACTATATAATCATGCATAACAACAGTGAGTCATTTATACTACTTAAATATAGTTAGTTAGTCATTCGAATCAACAACCAAATACAGCAGCTAACTAAATTATTATAAAGATCATTTTATATGGAGCACCAAATGAATAAGATCATCTCAGTATATTAATATACCACTACCAAACACATGCCTTCTGTCTGGAACTATGGTGGTCAACACGAAGACCTAGTGCGGATAGGTTATTAAGGTTGGCTTCCTTATAGTCCTTAAACAAGACACTGACTATGTTAAATCATCATCATATCCTATCATTATCCCGGTTGCCACAGACTTAAGCCCAGGGCCCAGGCTCTGCTTAATGGTCTATTCAAATTTGGCTGAACTTTAGTTATTATATGGAGCGACTGCCATCTGATCTCCACAACCCAAAGGGAAACATCTTTCTATAGTTAAACTAGTTGTCATAATATTACAAGGCACTGACTTCCTAATAACGACTGCCATTGATGTTCATGACAGCTGGGACCAACGGGTTAATGTGCTTTCCGAGGCGCGGCGCAAGCGATAATTTCGCACATAACCTCGAAAAGTCATAGGTGCATATTTGAAACTTAGACCCTCTGAAATAGAAGTATATGGTTCTCGCCTATCGTCGCTTCATTGACACTGACTACCTATCTTAAATGTATTTATCAATTAGGAGGAAATTGTCTCTACTGTGCGCATTTATTTGATGCTCAGACAGATTATTTTATGCAATCAAACCCATTTTTAGAAATCAACTTATTACTAGTATATTCCTTAGATACTGGCTATTTCCCCTTTTTTCTGAATAAGGAAGAAGTCTTCTCAACTATGGGCAATTTCGATCTGTCGTCGTCGGTAATTTTACAACATTTTCTCGATTCGTATGTTCTGGTTTCATGGCAAGATACCCTGAGAAAATATAGACACTTCCCCAGAGTATCAGGCAGTGTCCCAGTGCCCCGGGGCAAGGTCAGATATTTCAAGAAATGGCGTTTTTACTGTAGCGTTTTTTACTGATGGGCAGTGGTCACCGCAGTAAAAACCGTTGTCCTCCTAGATTTAAGTGACATTCACAAGTGCTTCAGAATGAAGCCAAGCTTTAATCAATAAATTTGAATAAGGAGCAAGTTATCTCTACTGTGCTTCTTGTTTGCTGTTTGCAAGACTTTCATGCAAGATTTTCTCGATTCGTGTGCTGTCTTTAGCGCAAGATATGCTAAGAAAATATAAACACATCCCCAGTGTAGCAGGCAGTGGGCACAGCGTCCCAGCGTCCCGGGCGAGGTCAGATATTTCAATTCTCGGTCGGATATTGGCGGCGGCGTGACGACGCATACATCTCGCCCGCCCCCTCTCCGCCTTATCTTAATATTGAAATCGTGTGTGTCCGGAGTTATGATGCGAGCTTTTTGGTGCCACGGATTCTCGGCTTCCGGACACTGAAAATTTAAAATGCAGTGCCAATGTTTATAAAACTAATTTTTTACATATTTATTTTATTACAACAATAACAGCTTAGCTAGTAGGTATGGTGTTATCATGTAAAATTAAATTCGACTAACAAACCCCTCTTACTTTGTAAAAATTTCCGGTTATTTCCGAATTCTTCATATTGGACATGTCTACACAAAAGTGCTAATTATGCTGATACAGTTTGGCTAGTAAGCCTATTTTAGGTTAATGCAGATACAATTCCTAGTTAGAATTTTATATTTATATAGAATTTTATATGTATATTGTCATAATTGTATATTTTTACAATCTCACTGTACAATTTTGAACTTATACTCCATAAATTGTACAGTGAGTTTGTGAAATATTGAGCACCTAGAAAAGTTCTAACAGCAAAAACAAACCATAAAAAGCCGAAGTTCACGAGTAGGGCAACATAACCATTTAATCATTCACTTATTTAGTTCAAATTCAAATTCACAACACTCCAAATAGTATTGATATCTTGACATTTTTTGAGTTTGCGCCAAAACTCTAGGCCCAAGATCACGAGAAAGGCAAAATAGCCTTAATTTATTTCAAAATTAAAAGTGTTCCAAATAGAATCGATAGGTATCTTGACTTTATGTGTTGGCGTCCAAACTCACGAGTAAGCCAAAATAACCATACACTAATTTATTTCAAATTCAAATTTAAAAATGTTCCAAAAAGTATCGATATCAGACTCGGCGCGGCGTCCATGGCGGCCGGACAAAGCCGCCGTCAGCCGCGCGATCCCAATTTCCCATCGCGTCCGTCATCGCGTCATGTTCCATGTATATTTATTTTTCTCGTTCGATCTCTATCTGGGAAATAGATGCCTTTGCTCCGTCCATGTTGGAGAAATATCTGTTTCTTTTTGAATAATAAGAAATGATATTAAATAACATTTTCTTGTATCTGGGTTATGTTTATTTCATGCTCCCGAAAGGATAATGTTATTAATTATGGAACACCTTTTTTATAGTAAAATCGATACACAATATTAATGATATGAGAGTTATGCCAAAAGAAAATGAATATTTTTTTAATATTTATAATATGTATACCAATCAAAATTAATTATATTAGTTTTTCAGTTAAACGCCCTAGTTGACTTAAGTTACATGTAAAAGCATTGATGGTGTTATGAATAAAACGTTACATGAAAATTTAAATAAAACATGTTTACAAGCAGGACATTTTTTACCACTATAAAAGCTCCGATGTGAAACTCCTTTGTACAGGATATATCTATGTACACAAAACACAATTGGGCTATCGGAAGATTCTTTGCCTTTATAAAGTACATTTCATCACCATCATTACAGCCACATGAAGTCTACTGCTGAATATTGTGTATGTTCCCCCATAGTATTTCACGAGGATCAATCTCGTACCGTTATCAGATTATCGAGTAGGCTGTCCTCTTCTACGTTTGCTGTTTCTTAGTAGCCCCAACAGTCATGAGTTTTTTGAACCATGGCCTCCACATGGCTTCTTGCAAATTTTCCTACGGACTTCCTCAATTCTTTTATCACGTGGGGACACTTCGAACACAGCTCTTATCAATGCACGCTGGGCGACTTTGAACTTTTTATAAGGCTCGTAGTCAAGTACCACGTCTCAGTACTTTTTTTTATACATGAAGAATGTGACGAATTTCACCGACAGCGAACCGGGCGTGCGTTTCTGGAGCAAACTATGCGCATACTTCACGCTAGCTAACTTGGTTCACCGCCGTGGCCCAAACTAGCCGGCTGACTCCCAGACCTCTCGCCGGCGAGTAGGTTATGCCGGGATGATCCATAAGGGGCCGACCGGCTAAACTCCATGTGTGTAAATGCTGTTTGCCTCTGATGGCCGATACAGCGCAACCGAAATGATTCTTAGTACCGTACGTTATTCCTGGCAATATACACAATGTGAAACTACGTTTAATGATTTATAAATACTTACTAGATACGCTTAGTAAAATTTTGCTTTGTAATCTCATAACAAAGTCAGTGAGCTCGCGGCCTAAATATTGTAAATGTCGAAGTGAACAAAACAATGGCACATCGAAAGGTTCAAATGAATGAATGAACGAATGAGCGGATAGATTGAGTGAATAATATCTTATTTTGCAATAATCCAACGCGGGAAGTGTTGCTAATTTCCTGGTAGAGATGGGACAGCGTTAAACGTTCGCTATTTTATAGGATATTTACAGCTTACGATTGTAATGATAGTTGGTTGTAATGATATCTAATAGTTAATTATTTAATAATACCACTTACTAAGGAAAACTTAATTTAAGTCAATAACGCAATTTATATTTAAATTTAGGTGTAATTAAAATATAATTTTAAGGTACGCTAAACAGTCAGTTCAGTTTTTTTTTGTACAAATAAGAATTACATAATACTTCATATTATCATACATAATACTGATAGAATTTAACTCAAATTAATAATATTATATATATATTTCACTCAGAGCCAGTTCTATATTAACCTCAAAACGCTTTTTCCTGTTAATCGTTTATATATTTCGTGTGAATTTATTAGTTTCTTTCCGTATAAACTACAACATATAAAAAACTTTAAATTTAAGTCAACAGTTAGACACCTATTATCTTACTGCATTGACTGCATACTAGCGGTTCAACATATTAGACGCGGGAAAACTATCTGGCCGCTTTTCTTGCCCAATACTTCTCTACTTAAAAAGGTCACGTTAACACGATACTCCTAATTGCGCCATTTAAGTGTAAATTGAATAAAGCATATTAAATTTCATTTAATATCTGGAATTAAGTAGTTATTATGACAAAACACATATAAAACCTTATTTGGGGCTTATTACAAAACAAGATATAAAGTTAAACCAGGTTTAAAAGTTCTACACTACTACTAGACAGCACTAGTTTGGACCTGTTTAACTTAAGATCTTGCTTTGTAATAATCCTCATTATGTCTCAGTTATTATAAAGGCACTTATATAATATTTTTTTAGAATTCATATTCATTTTGTAAGCGAAATCTTTGAACGAATCGTCTCCAAGAAATCTGATCGGAATCGTGAGTTGTAAAGGCCCTCTCGGCACGCTCCACCGATCCCACAGTTAACACTTAACTGTTTTATTCAATTTCAAGATGTCGCCTTGGCTGATCTGTTTCGTTTATTTTATTTATCTATTGTATTTAAAGCAGGAAATTAAAGGATGAGCCGATCGATGCTCGTTGTACCAGAATGTATAGTATTGTTTGTTCAATGAGTGTATATTCGTATTATCTGTACACGGATAAGAAGTCTAGTACCAAATACCAAATGTTTCGAATTTAACTTAACAAAAAGTAACAGTTAAAGAACTTAAACTAGATTTTTTTCGTGACTTATAATCATATTACCTATAATTTCAAAAAAACAGCAATGTATTTTTTTTAAATTTTATATTATTTTATTTAGATGTTTTATTCATTCATTAATTGTTACATAACAAAATATAGTTCAATAAAGCATATAACTCCTGAATAAGGCTCTATTCTTAAATAAAAATAGTCTTGTACGTGGGAAGTATAATAAGTAAAATAATTTTAATATAAAATGCAATAAATAATCTAGACTACAAAAGAAGACTACAAATGTTCTTGTTGAACTTGACTGACTAGGCTTGAGTGAACTTTAGTTGATTTGTTTATAATTACTTGGTTAACATAGAATTCGGCTACACTATGGATTTACTACCTACATATCGGTCACGTTTTAATTCCATATAATTATTTAGATAATACAACTATGGCAAATCTAAAAATTCGTATTGAAAAATACAATACAAAATGTTAATAATTTCTCTGTATTTAATTTTTTGGAATATTTTTACTAATTACAATGTTTTATAGATATGCTTCATATAAACATTCCTATCACAATCAACCACAAAAGCTCCTATTACCACTAGACTGACCACCAGTCGGAAACGATCACCGAAGAAGGGTGACCATTTATTATCGAGAACATTTAAAGCCGTAAGTCGCGATTATCACCATATAAGATAGCCGTTAAGCCCATTTATAGGCACTGTTGAAAAATTCTAACAGCAGCCACACTACCTGCCTTCGCCAATCCGTATTGGGTTCGCATGGTAAAGAATGACCAGAATTTCTCTTACGTCTGTTTGTGAGAGGACACTGGTCTGCTCATGTCTACTAAAAAAATTATTATTTCCGTCTTTTATTTTAAATCTTGTGACTGCAAAAGAACACAGATTTGTGTAGACTTTTCAAATTGTTTTCTATTAAGTAATTTTTCTTGTTACTGGCGGGAGAAAAAACTAACCTTGACGATTTTCTTGACCTCTCTTACGTTCAAGCTCCCGCCCGCAGCTAGTTTTTAAGTTTTGACTTTCATAAGAGCTCTATTGAGCCAAACTTGAATAAATGAATTTGACTTTGACATGAAGCCCATCAGTAAGACTGAGATGAAATGAGCCACAATCAAACATCATCTTAGCTTATTAACGTCCCAATAGGCACAATCAATCATAGCGCGAGTGTATTTAGTATTTCAGTAACAGCCTCTGTTTAAAATAACCCCTAAATCCAAAACATATTGACAGAACAAGTAATGTAAAATGGAGCTTAATTCTTGGCCGTTAGCGAGCAATTTGTCTGAGTAATTAAGTGAAAAGCTCAAGAAGTGGGTGTTCTTTGTGCGCGGCTATCGGCGGCGCGGCGCTTCATTTCCTGCGCCTGGCTCTTGTCGAACTAGCTACCGTTCGTGGCACAAGCGGTAGCGGGGATATTCATGTCGGCGCTAATCCAAAATTTTTATGTAACGTATGTGTACGTGATAAGAGATACAATACTAACTGCAGTTAACAAAGACCATATCCTTATCGTTTTAAGTGATAATCAATGGTCATATATGGCAAGATAATGTAAATGGTGGCGTGGTGCCAATAAGACATAGTGTCTGATTTACATTAACTGCGTGTAATGAAGAGACCTATGCTTGGAGTGTCTCTCGGGTTTCCTAGTCTATAGGGACTGGGAAGACGTATTAGCAGGCAGCAGTGGGTGGTTCAACCGACGATTTATTGAGCGTAAAGGTTCTCCAATGGCGACCGCGAACCCGCGAATATAGTAGAGAACGGTTTTCCTTCCTATGAACCGACGACCTGGTCAAGGCGAGAGAAGCCGATAGATGATAGTGTAATAGTCAGATAGATAGACAAGGCTAAGACGATGATGGTGACTGTAACTTTGTTTTTATACGTGTTTGCAGAAGGTAGACGAAATCCCGCTTCCGCCTATGCCCTGTACCCCGCGCCGCCGGAGCGCTACAGGATAATCACATTGTTTTGTTTTTGATTCATTGCATTCTGTATTCATAAAGTTTGTATTTATTGTATTTCTTGTGCGATCGGATATTTGCTTTGTAATATACTTTATCTTCCGTTATTGGGGTTGGGAAACTAACGCAGGAAATAGAATGGTTCGCCACCGTTTCGATGTATTGCTTATGCTTGTGGTATTGAGGGCTGGGTTTGGTTAGCTAGGCAAACCGTGACTTCTTGCAAAAAAAAAAGTTTACTTGAAAAGATTAACGTCAAAAAACCCTAGCGTACGTGTTTTTTTTATAAGTGAAAGAAGCTTGACAAAAGTTCGTTCTTCAAATATTTTATTTTATTTCAGAATTATAAACTGAAATCGCTTGTTAGCAGAATATTGCAAATGCGTGAAATTTTTCATAACATTAATTTTATACTCGTTTACGTAAATTTCTAGTAAGGGAAAAGGTTAGATTTACAATATTGCAATATCTCGACAATGTTCATTTGAGCCAAAACAGCTAAAGACAAAAATAACACTTTCTTAAACAAACGAGTGTTGAGTTAATTTAAGTCGAAACTTTTGAGACTGTCTGTAAATGTAGTATCGAACATTTCCACTAACAAATTTCAGCCTTTTCAACCCCCAGTCTCGGGGAAGATTTGTCCAAGTGGATATTAAAAAGGTATACAAATACATATCGGCGGTGTCGATTTCCCGGTTTCCTGCTTACGGAGCGGCCGTGGAGTGCCCTGCGACCTGATAAGGGTGAAGGGACCTCACAAAGAACGAGCACCATTCACTGACGCCCGATGATAGATTAGCCACTCGCTCGCTGCTCACTTGTGACCGATCCCCGTCTCTCTCTGGCTTGTTGGGGGTGAACGAGATGGGGGGTGTCTCGGTATATTTATAAGATTTTAAGTCTTGTAAATTTTACGTGAAATGCTTTTTTAGTTTTTGATTAAACTATGCAAATATTATTTCTAGTTTAGTTTCTTTGTACCGCTGAAGATCTTCTTATGTGACTTCTTCGGTGTTTTTCCGGACAAATATAGGGGATCTTTTTAGTTGGATCAGTTCACTTTAAGCTCAAAGATCTAGGTGATTATTATTATTATTATCTATCTAACGTCAAATGCTAAGATCATAGCCCTTCGCCCACTAAAAACCCATTTATTTGTTTTTTTTTGTGTATCTTGTGTGATAAAGTAAAAATAAAAAAATATTCTATTCTATTCTTACAAGAAAATACTTAAACTTGTAATATTATTATATAATGTTATGCATTACGTATACTTTTTTTCTTCGTTAACGAGCTTTTGTAGTTAGATTGACCCGATATCAACGTGATGGCATAAAGATACCGTTGTTGTTAATAAATGAATAGATACCTGATAGGAGGCCGGCCAGCCGCGTGAGAACACCCTAGCATTTGGGGTATCCGCGCGCGATCGGCTGCGCGCGCGCCGCCCTATCCGATCGATACGCGATCTATAGACGCTCTCATATTGCACGGAACTTTTTCATGGCCCCCAATAGTTGCCTTTCAATAGCTTAGCACGGGTTAGGACACTCCTGAAACAAACTCCTGAGGTAATACATAAATATATACCGAAAAAAAAAACAAATATAAACCTATAAACAAGAGATCATATTACATCGTGAGTTGAGTGAAGTTACAAGTAGAAATTTTAGGTTAGTTAAAAACTTTACACACATAGTAAATTTATCGTACCTTAAAATAAGGTTTTTGGTCTGGAATGTCCAGTGTTAGTCCAAACTATTGAAAATGAATATAGTTTAATCTGCATCTTACTTTTGGCGGGAGACAGTACTTTAACGACTTTCTTGCCAACTTCTACCCGTAACAAGCTTTTCATTAGTGTAATTTGCGTTTGTAGGTTATTTATACATGTGTGTGCATTTGTGTCCATGTGTGCCCATGTGTGTACATATGTGTTCATCTGTGTCTATGTGTGTCCATGTATGTACATGCGTATCCATGTATGTACATGCGTGTCCATGCGTGTCCATGTGTATCAAGAAATAAATTTATGATTTGAACTTCCGCAAGATACCAAACTATAATCTATTTGAATAGAATGAAAATGTTCGAGGTTGACATCAGCTGCCAATTTCATTGCCATACATTTCTCATTCTCCATCTTCTTCAGTTTCGCATAATTATGTCGAGTGAACCTACATACTATCCATTCCATTCATAGCATCCAATACTTAAATCTGCATATCGCCTTGACAACCAATGTCAAAATTCCTTATACACTTCACATCTTATAGGAATAGCAGTTTCTAATGCCACTTGTCCAGGGGGCTGGTCGGCGGGGTGGTGCCGCGCCTCGGGGATCCCACCGATGATATCGCCGTAGCCTTTCCACGCCGCCCCCACTCCATATTGGTATCCTGAGTGGAGCCAATCTTCGTACTCGAGCTGGTTTTACACTTTTTCTTTAAAGGCTTCTTTCGTATAAGCCTAATTTAAGACTTGTAATTTAAAATTATAAAATTTCTAATCTAATCTAACCTTATTGTGCATGAAAATCACTGAATTAGGACCTAGTTTCCACATTTTGTGCTCATTCAATATTTGTGATGCACAATCTAGTGTTTTTTAGAGTATAATTTTATTATATTCATTTTAATTAATAATGTTTTGGAAAATAGTACTTTGTCAGGATGAGAGGTCATATATTATTTATATCGACCCAATAGATTAGGCATCTATAAAGTTTTTTTTAAATACATACATAGACATACATATTATCACGCCTGTTTCCCCGAAGGGGTAGGCAGAGGCGTACTATACGCCCACACTTAGCCATTTTTAGTTTTGGTCCCACGTGTCGAGCCTATTGCCGCTTTCCGGGCACTTTTATATTAGCCAGAGCCTCGTCCGTTGATCGGCAGGTGCACCACTTGCAGGTGAGGTTGGCTTGGGCTCCTCAGATCTTGGTAGGAGCCCTATACAAGTTTTTTTTCTCTACAAAAAGTAAGAAAAGAAATCCTAACTGCATTACACTTTATGTGGTTTGTGCTTTGCGTCGATAGAATACTTTCAAACGTTTGGATGAATAAAACACATACATTAATTGGAATGACGGAAAAAATAGTTTAATAAATAAATAATTTCTCATAATTACACTAATTATTTCGTTCAAAGATAAGTATCATTAAGAACTTGTGTTATGGATACTAAATAACGGATAATCATACAAAAATACTTTTTTTTGTAAATATACTTACATACTTAATATACATAGGAAAACACCCAGACCAGAAAAAATATTCATTTTTGTGCACACAAAGATTGGTCCAGTGTGGGAATCGAACCCACAGCCTCAGGATCAAAGTGCGAGTTTACTCGTCTCCACGCCATATCGGTCATCAAATATAACCACAAAATAAACCGCGATGTGAATCCGTAAAATGTGTTTTATTTAAAATGTATAATCGCGTAAACAAAAAAACAAACATTTGGGTAAATGCTTAATTCCTTCTTACCCTATTTACCTGTATGTTCAAGTTTATTTAAAGTAAGATGATAAGAAGACTTACAACTTTTTACAAGTTTAGTACATAACGTACACAGTGGGCTAAGATAGCCCCGTTTTCGTACATCAAACTTTACTAGCGAGTCCCAATTCCGATAGCACAATGCCTTGAGATATCCGCCCGACTGCAGCACTGCATCGATCGCAAACAACCATCTCTCTTGGAGCCACAATCTCAGTATTATCTATGCTACTGCGAGGCTACAACCAGTTGACAAAGTGCACTACGTGATATTCCAGCCATTACTCGTAGTGATTCATATCGACTCACCCCAGCGGACCCACTCCCCCCCCCCCACGCCCCTCGAGCTTTCTCACAGATAACAGCTCTGCACGTTGTCCAGATATACCTATTAAGGATGCAACAGTCGACGCCGAACGTAAATAACACCAAACTTGTGCATTCACTAAACTTTGCCCGGTTATTGTTGGCGAATTCAATCAGTAACATACCTACGATTCGGAGCCCGCAAAAAAGAACGAAATAAACAAATGTCAATGAGACAACGAAAAGCGCGCCAAAACTACCGCAACAAAGCACCGGGCGGGTCGAAACAATCAACAAATTCGCATCGCACAAACGAATCGGACATTTATTGTCCGCTATCGTTAAATTCCACCTCTGTTGTTTATAACAGAGACGCCCAATTTGCTCAGGCTCACTTTTTATCTCATTTTTCCTAGCATTTTTTTTCTATACGACAAACAAAGAGTCGATATGACAGGTCTCAATGTACAATGAGAGCGGTATCGCCGCTCGGGCACGACGAAAAACGAGAATCGAGTAATCGAGCAATCGGTTAAAAACAAGGAGCAGGCAGCGGCCCATCGGCCCGTGACAATTGCATCTGCAGTCGAATTGCAGACGCCATGTTGGATTATTGCGCCTCTCCACTTCGATTAGGTGCCTCCATTGCTTTGTTTTCATTTCCGTTCTTGCTTTTTGTTTTCTCTTTGGGATCATTTTATGAAGCAACATTTACTTTGTAACAATAGATATCTGGTTACTGGTACGAAAAAACTCCCAAATTTGGTACACATTTTTGACACTGGTAACTTGTAACCGATTAAAATTTTCGAAACCGGTATAATTGAAGTGTAAACTTTTCTGTTTTCGGTTTTTATGTAACCTCAAAGTCTTGGCAGTCAATACTTTGGCACATTCTTGGCTGAACGGAGCAGGTGTGGGTATCGGGGCGCTCGTGTGGAACGCGATAGTGACGGCCGGTGGACGGCAGCCGATACCGCCCGCCGAGAAAAATCTATTCATATTATTCTGTATTTTTCCAAAGAGCTAAAGCGTTTTCACATTATGAAAAATATTTTCGTGACGTCCTATAAGCGCGAAGTCTGCTTGATATCAGCCTAAAAATTGGGGCTCGATTCCCTTATAAAACAAAAATGTATGTGCAAGAATGAGATTTTCGTGACTAAGTACAAGTTTGTATAGACAGAAAAGGGTATCGGTAAGGAAAAGGGAATTATATAGTTAAGGGCTAAATGACGCCGTGTACGATGTTCTAGAGTTTAATCGAAATTACGAATTTCTAGATATACCGTAAAAAGTCTTCAAGTTTGTTTTCAACTTGATTAAGCCACTCTCTCTCTTTTCTCAAAGTCACATAATATTAATCCCTTTAACTTCCCGAAATATTGTTGCCAAAGTATCAGGGGAAGAATGCTTTTAAAAATTATTACCCCTACGAAATCAATCGACGTGAAAACAAGTAATGCGCCCAACGATACGAAGACCGAGTGCCTGTCTAAAGTTCAATTGGAATCAATCAATCCATAAATTCAGCTTCAAGCAAAACCTATTTGCGCAAACCTCGCGCGATCACCACACGTCAATCACAGGCTGGAAACTTTGACAGTTTTAAAAAGTATTCGGGATTCTTCTCGAGCGGGAGGAAGCAATCGAGATGTCGTTTTGACGTTTGTAACAAAAGTGCGGGAGGCGTGCGTCAGCCGCGCGGGATGGATACGAAAATTAAAATCTCGCGTTAGTTGGCACAGTGACGGCTGTCGCGCGCGCAGCCGCCGGTGTTGCCAGTTCGATTTCAGGCTTGTTCTAAATATGTCATCACTTCTTTGTTATCGAGGGACGTGCGCGCGGAAATGAAAGTCCATCGAGTAGACGACTCCATTATCGATGTTTCGCATATTATATTGCATGCTCTGATCGTGTATATATGGCGAATTAACATGTAACTTGATCAAAATAGTTTTTATATTATTATGTAAATAAGTAAACCAGCGAATTGGCTGCCCTAATTTGTTGAACATATATGTGTC
Source organism: Musotima nitidalis (assembly GCA_949126915.1). NCBI lineage: Eukaryota > Metazoa > Arthropoda > Insecta > Lepidoptera > Crambidae > Musotima > Musotima nitidalis. The sequence goes on along the minus strand of OX421415.1, from coordinate 2,996,439 downwards.
TTTAGATATAGCAGGTTTCAAAAGGCACTTGAATCTATCGGTCTTAGGTTTTACTAATATAGGGTAGTTGACAAGTTAAGTTAGAAGCTCTATGGGGCAGATCGATTTTTTTTTATTATAGGACGCCAGACATCACCATCTGCCAATACGTCGTAGAACGTTAATATCAATTTACTCAAAATTTAAATTTATTAATTCGTAGTTACGTACCCCAAACGACTGCACTGCACAGTGCTTCGAAAAGCGAAATCCATTCGCATGTCACGCGCCGCGATAATAAACACGAAAGCGAAGAAAACTTGCCATGAGTGACGTATCTGGAGGACACAGGCGGAGATATGCTATGGCATGGTATACATTGCGTCACCTGTGAGGCGTCGCTCACTCGTCACCCACTAAGCCGCCTCTATTCTGTGCGCGGCTGAAAAAGTTTTCGACTGGTGCGGGAGATAGCGCGTGCCATTTGCACTCGAGTTAATGTCGCCGGCTGTCGCGGCGTTGAGCTGTTTAATTTTCCCGCTTAGCTCTGTGTACGTTTCGAATGCTCTGCACATCTCTTTCGGAGTCAACTTTTGTTTAGTTAGAACCGGCTTGTCTGTGCTTTTTATATAATTATATACTTTTAGATGGTATATGTAAATGGATTTTACATGTTAAATATAATTGCCAGAGATTCCAATCTGTTAAGGAGATTAAATATAAGAAAAGTTTACTAGCAATGAAATAAGAAAGGAATCTTTACATATTAAATTATTAAGAAAAAATAATACTTTTTAACTGTCCATAATAGTGTCGCATTACCCCTTGATTGATAGTTACACGCAAAGTTCATCGGGGAAGCTTGATCTTAATGCTGACTTTAATCGAACTTCCAACCGATATGTTACAGCCGAACTGCGGGAATATTTTAAACAATCTTACAGCAGGATAATTTTAAATATTCTAGGTTATTGATATTATTTTTTTCTTTAAAAAGGTTGTTTTTCCTTTGTCATTTTTCAACCAACCGTTGTTTTATATGTTACCAAATATGAGATAACAAGTATACATTAAAATTCGACAAAATGTTTTCTGTGTAAGTATAAACTGGTAAGCTCTTAAGAAACATCTTACCAAACTTACGCTTGCCTTTTTAAAATATTAGTAAATTATATTACATCTAAAAATATTTTCTCGTTTAAAATATAACTACCTATATTTTGTCTTACAATTTCTACAAACCTGCTCTTTCTGAATGATACATTGAAATTGTCTTACAATTTCAAAAAATCCTGCTCCTACCGACATGATACATCGGGGCCAGTGTGTATCGGCACGTCACCTGCTAAGATTCCATCGCACATTATGTTTGCTCAATCGTCAAAAAATCTTTTGTCCGCGCGCGATAACACCGCGCCACTGGGTGCGCCAGTGAGCGGCGGGAAATATTACCAATCTCCATATTTTTCTTGTTTCTTAAGCTATGTCCAAATAAAAAGTAAGGAGCAGAATATACATTCTACAAAATTTTCACCGTTGTTAAAATCTAAAAGCAGTATTAAGTTTTCTTTAATGCTGTACTTACTGATAGTTTTCATAAAATTTTGCGAAAGAAACAGACTGCAATTAAATTCTAATATCACTGTACAAACAGTGACAATAATGAAAGTTTGTATGTTTGTTACTTTTTAAACTTAAATGTATATCATCATACTTATGTCCTATTTATTTCTCTTAAATATACAATTAAAACAAACAATAAGTAGATACACAGCTCAAGAGTACGCGCGCTCACCGGCTGACAGCCCATAGACACAGCTGTTAACGATATAGGGCACTCGTTGTCTCTGCACTACACATTTATTTGTATACATAGCAATCATCATCATCAGCCTGGACTTGGCGGGAAAGTGAAGCGACGTGTCTGCAGATTTGTTATATTTTCTTAAATTTATGATATTTCTAACTGTAATGTCATAATGTGTAATAACGATGGATTATTAACCGTTAAGTGTTTGTGAATATACGTAAGTGTTGGTAAATCAAACAAAGCAGTGCAACATCACTTTTCATATTCTCTCAAGGAGTCCATGTGAGATCTCAGTATAGTCCCACATCTTTACTGAGGACTCAAGGGGTATCTCATTTACCATTTATCATCTTTATCACCACTCATTCTCATTTACTATGAATTATATATATTATTAATATATCACTTACTTGACACTGGCTAGATGTGCTAGACGCACGAAGACATTATTTAAAAGAAAAAAAAATCATCAGCCCAAAGACATCTGCTGATCATAGGCCTCCCCCATTAAAAAATGTATATCATTCATTGATATTAATATTCCAGACATGAATACTTATGATGTTGTGTAGAATAATAGATGTTACTTACACTAAAAGAAACATTTGTGATGAATAAGAGAATAATTCACAATATTCGCGCTCTTTCACAGATACTACGCAGCGTTGATTTGATTTAACCACAGACTCAATAAAAAAATAACTGTACAAAAATAGTTTGTATTCAAATTTAAATTAATATTCTTTTTCTAGAAACATATGAAACACCAAAAAGTTCGTAATATTTAAGGCACCCTTATCGCGAACAGAAGCCAAACATGCAAACACGCATTATCTACATAAGTTTGCTAACTATATTTCTGATGTATATCGGTTTGTAATCCACCATGTCGAATGCTATCGGCTCGTAAAGTTGCGTCTGATTACATTCTTATCGTTTACTGATAAAGCTAGTCGAGATTTGGCCTCCGTGCGATTGGTCGTTTTCGAACGCTCCGTAGATTTTACGATTTTGTTAATACATTTTGAATTTTGGGAAAAATAATCGTGTTTATTGTTTTCGCCTATGTCATTGTTTGTGGATCGAGTTGTGCTCAAAAAAGGTTACCAGTTAAGTTATGGTATGTGATTGTATAAAATAAAATAAAATATACGACATTTAGAGCCTTTTTCACACTGTTTAAATAAGTTTTCATTTGTATTTACTTGACAGATTGTCCATACAAATCTGTCAGTTTATTTGTTATGTATTTTTAATCAGACATTGTGAAACAGGTCCAAAAGGTATTTTTATAAGTTACTGAAAGTAGTTTAAGTAATTGAAGAAACTTTTAAGTTTTTAAAGGAAATTTTAAGTCATTGAAGCTGTAGACCTTGTTTAGCAATTACATGTAGTAAGGTGACAGTATATATATCAATTGATATGATATATGCATTCATACAGACATAATGACATGCCTTTTTCCCGTAGGGGTAAGCAGAGATCACATTCTTCTACTTGCTACGATCTTGACGCACACCTACTTCATTCATACTCATTAACCTTCTCATACACGCCCGTCGGTTTAGGGTACTTTTGTCTTGCCATTTCTCTAAAATCTTCTGGATTTGGTCATGGAACGTCTGACGTGTTCCCCTCCCAATACTTCCATTCACTTGCCCATCATAAATCAATTTCATTAATCTACTTTTATTCATCCTCTCAACATGACATAACCATCTAAACATAACTTTCTAAATTCTTTTCACTATAACTTCTTTACACCAGCATCTATCCCTATTACTTCATTCCTAATCCTATCACTCAATTTCATACCTAGATTACTTCATAGTGCAAATACTTAATCATCACTTATCCCATTACCGTCCCACTTCTAAAAAAAAAAAATTTTAATAAAAAATTTTTAAGTCTTAAAGACTTTTATTTCCAGATTATAATAAAATTTGAATACATTCCGCCAAACTGAATAGCAGTTTGTTGGCAGAAAAACACTCCATATTTATATTTACATTGCATGTCAAAATACAAAATTATCAAAATTCACTCATTAATTAATTTATACAAGTAATACATTGCTATTATTTACTTATTCTATATTAATAAATTAATTCTGAGCACGGACCTACGAATCAAGATGAGAAGGATAATGCAAACTTCTTTGACATTCATAACTTTGAATTTGATTGCTTCAAGAACTTGTTTATTATAAAGTAAACTACAATAATCTCACCCCTCGCTGCCGCTAAACAAATAACTCCAATATTATCCAACATTGATTTTCATTAGTCGGAACGCGAGTGTGTGCATTTCGCCAATTTCCCTGCGATTTTCCGATAACGCTGGCTTATCGGGCGCTTATCAGCTGGTCTGTGGTCACGGTTAGTTCGCATTCAATCACTGGTTACCTGCCAGGCGTCGTAAACCGCAGCCTTCACTGCTGTCTGACGTTTGGACCGGCTTATTATTAAGTTAATTTGACTGCGGACTTGCTGACTTTAAGAAGAATAAGTTCCTTAATCATTCTTTTTTTAAGAATATTTATATAAATACATTTACGCCTGTTTCAGAGGCATATAAAACGCCCACATTTGACCAAATATATATTTTTTTCTTCACGTAATAGGTGGCCTATTGCCGCTTACCAGGAACTTTCATGCATCCAACGCCTAGCCCCTTACACCCTTTATTAAAAATGAATAAGTATTTGGAATTAAAATTTTACGTAATCTTTTATTTGAGTGCATAAATAAAATAACATAATTGTACATCTAAAATAATGTAATCAATTAACATAATAGGACATATTAGGTCGGGGAAAAAGTCTTTTCGCATAACGTAGGTATAAACTTATTATAAATTTTTTTTGACTGTACTATTTGTGTCTGGCTGGTTTTGGTAACATTAAAAAGGTTCCATTATAAAGAAAAGAAAAGAATAAAAAAAAGTTGTTTCCCGCTATTTTTCATTTGTTTTTCTCTCCGTTAAAATGAGTGAATCTAATGAAGAAATTCGATACATTTTAAAATTTTATTATAAAAAAGGCAAAAATGCAACTCAAGCAGTGAAAAAAATTTGTGATGTTTATGGACCTGATGCAGTGTCAGTAAGAGTAGCACAAATTTGGTTCAAACGTTTTCAGTCCGGAAATTTTGATGTTAAAGATGCACCTCGCTCTGGTCGCCCTGTTACGAATAAAATGGACGCCATTTTTGAAAGAGTGGAGCAAGATCGGCATATTAGTAGTTACGATGTAGCTGAAGAACTGGGAATCGACCACAAAACAGTTTTGACCCATTTGAAGAAAGCTGGTTATACAAAAAAGCTCGATATTTGGGTGCCACACGAGCTCACTCAAAGAAACTTAATGAACCGTGTACTCATTTGCGATTCATTATTGAGACGTAATGAAACCGAGCCGTTTTTGAAGAGATTGATAACTGGCGATGAAAAGTGGATCACGTACGACAAGAACGTGCGAAAAAGGTCGTGGTCGAAAGTTGGCCAGGCTTCACAGACTGTGGCCAAACCTGGCCTAACACGAAATAAGGTGATGCTGTGTGTATGGTGGGATTGGAAGGGCATTGTTTATTATGAGCTTTTACCGCCCTGCAAAACCATCGATTCTGATCTTTACTGCCAGCAACTGATGAGATTAAAGGAAGCAGTCGAGAGAAAACGGCCGGAATTGATCAACAGGAAGGGTGTGGTCTTTCATCACGATAACGCTAGACCACACACATCTTTAGCCACTCAGCAAAAATTAAGAGAGTTCGACTGGGAGGTCCTAGTGCATCCACCATATAGCCCTGACCTTGCGCCTTCAGATTTTCACCTGTTTCGGTCTCTACAGAATTCTTTAGGTTCTGTAAGGTTGACCTCAAGAGAGGACTGCCAAAACTATTTGTCCCGTTTTTTTGATCAGAAGTCCCAAAGTTTCTACAGTAACGAGATAATGTCTCTGCCCACAAAATGGCAGAAAGTTATTCAACAAAACGGTACATATATATTGTAAATAAATGTAAATAAACTTTGAAAAAAATGTCTTGACTTTTCATACAAAAATACGAAAAGACTTTTTCCCCAACCTATTATATCTAAAATAATGTAATAAATTAACATAAAGGAAGCGCTCGTAGCTCTGCGGTGCTCGGTGGTCGGAAACGATCACCGAAGTACAGTAGAGTTTACAGAGGTCAGTCCTTGGATGGGTGACCGTTTGTGTGGCATTTGATATCGAGCGCTTCCGTGCTTCGGATGACACGCTAAGCCGTTGGTCCCAGTTATCACTAAATGTGGTAGTCGTTAAGTCATGTTAGAGGCCTAATGGGCGGCTTAATAAATTCTAACAGCAGGACGCCATACACCTGCCTCCGCCAATCCGCACTGGGTCCGCGTGGTGGAGTATGACCCAATACCCTCGCACCTATAGTATGTGAGAGGAGGCTCGTGCTCAGTAGTGGGACGTTTATGGGCTGAGATGATGAATAGTAATAATTTTTACCAAAAATAGTGTAATACTACAAATTATGTATAACTGAACCAAATAAAAGGAATCTTTACTCAATATCCGTTTACGAAAGCGCGCGTCAGTTTTCAAGTTGAAGTTCAATAAGAGAGCAAAACTTTAATGCATTATTATTATTTCTACTTTGAATGGAATTCGGTACTGGTCATTATCATATCAGACACAAGACATCCAATGCTGAACATTGGCCTCCATATCGATCTTGAGCTGCCTACATCTGTCGGCTTCTCACAGCTTTGACCAGACCTTCGGTCCATAAGGTAGGATACCGGGAACCGTAGAAAGGACTGCTTCGTTTTCAGGTTCGCGGTCGCATTGGAGAACCCTAACGCCCCATCGGTCGTCGAATCTTCCAGCTAGTGACCCGCCCACTGCCACTTAAGCTTGCAAATATATATTGCTAGCTCAGTTCATTTACAGATTTTCTAATTTTTGTTTGTGAAATTTAATTATTTATTAGGTCCATGCATTATACATAATATAAATGGCTCCGCAAAACCTATTAGTCGGTTTGACTGCGAGTAAAATCTCTCAATGTGGTAATCATTAGTATTTTGTACAAATTTTAAAATAAAGAAAATAAATTTGTTGGTACTAATTAAAGAAGTACATAAAAAATACAAAGCTGCGACATTAAAAATATTGTCTGCATGAGAACAAAGCTTTTTCTAAATTGGCTTTATCCCTGTTTTAATTTATGAAGGGAATTATACAAAAATTAATAAATTGCCGTCTGGTGCCAACCCCTCTCATTTCACGAGGAGTCGTAAGAGTCGACGAAGAGAAATCCTACCGGATGATGGGCAGAAGCGCCATCCTGCGTACTGACTAGAACTGCGTTTACCAACCCACCTGCCCCGCGTGGTGATTATGGGCAAAAACCCCCAATAGAGCGTAATTTATTGGTAAGGCCAATGTTCAGCAGTGGACTTTATAAGGCTGATATGATTTGACGACCGATATGGCGTGGTGGCGAGTATACCCGCATTCCACTCCTGAGGTCGTGGGTTCGATTCCCACACAGGACTAATATTTGTGTGTATAAATATGAATATTTGTTCTGGTCTGGGTGTTTTTCTATGCATATTAAGTATGTATTTACAAAAAAAAAAAAAAAGAAGTATTTATGTATGTTTATCCGTTATTTAGTATCCATAACACAAGTACTTATCTTGGAACTAAATAATTGGAGTAAGTGTCAGAAATATTTATTTATTTATATTTATTTATGATGAATTATCCAAAAACAACAGGTTACATACAATTCTTTAATTCCGATTATCATTATTTACACTGATAAATGTTAAATATAGTTTGTTATCGCGTCTTGCACATTACATCTTGTAACCAGTGATATACCGATAAGATGTTAGATTGTTAATAATGTAATTAGCGATAATTATCACATGTTGTCACAAAAAAACAGTAGGGAGTGTAAATTAATGATAAGGAAGATATTAAATATGTTTAATATGTTTTACTTGTCAGAAATTGCCTTATAACATTGCGTTCGCATATTTATATAATCATGGAAATCTTACACAGTGCCGTCTAGCCCCAAACTTAGAAGATCTTGTACTATAGGTATTAATAAACATTTTGAGTGAGTCTATGAGCATGCGAATTAGAAAATTTTGAGAGTCGTTCCTGTGTAAGACCATTAAGCTCTGAAATTCGCTGCCGGCTCATGTGTTTCTCATAAGCTCGAGTCTTTTAAGCGGGGCGTGAAACGGCAGCTTATCAGGCCGTCAGACGCTTTGTACCACGCAAAGTTCATAGTATAAAGCGCCTACTCTTTTTTGGACTGCATCGACTGCTTACCAAGTACATCAACGGATAAGGCAGAACCTTGTCCGTTGATCGGCAGGTGCACCACTTGCAGGTGAGATTAGCTTAGGGTCCTTAGATCTTAGTAGGAACCCTATACACCCTGAATATTGTCTCCCCATTATTTTACATTCGATTGGGGGCATATGCCCATAATCATCACGCTGGGCAGGCGGGTTGGTGATCGCAGTTCAAACCAGTACGCAAGATGACGCTGCTGCTCATTATCCGGTAGAAATCTCTTTGTCGACTTTTAAGACTCCCAGTGAGTTATTTATTTATTTTTATTTATGTTTACATTATACACATACATTACACAAATACAATAATTACGATGTACAAAAAAAAACAGTAAGTTTTGTACAGTACATCGGATACTCATGATATCACAGCTATAACATACATTACATCATTAATTAATCAATCAAATCAAATCAATTAAAAAATAATAATAACAATAATTACGACTTCTTGGCGGGAAAGTGAAGCGTCATGTCTGCAGTTTTGTTTAATTTTCTAAAATTTGTGATATTTCTTACATTAATGTGTTATAACGGTGGATTATTAACCGTCAAGTGTTTGTGAATATACATGAGTGTTGGTAAATCAAACAAAACGGTGCAACATCACTTTTCAAATTTTCTCTCAAGGAGTCCATGTGAGATCTCAGTATAGTCCCACATCTTTACTGAGGACTCAAGGGGTTTAGGGGAGGGTATCTCATTTACCATTTATCATCTTTATCACCACTCATTCTCTTTTACTATGAATTATATATTATTAATATATCACTTACTTGACACTGGCTAAATGTGCTAGACGCACGAAGCCATTATTTAAATGGAAGAAGAACAATAATTACACAAAGTAAACGTCAATTTGACATAACTATAATTCTGCAACTACACTATTGTTATCCATGTGTGAAATGAGAATTACAAACCAATAAAGTACACTTTTAATTAAGGTTTAAGATTTTTTTGATGTATCTGGCTTTTAACTTGAGCAGGCAGTGAGTTCAATAAATAGGGCACAATGTAACATAATCTGCGCTTTCCATGAAAGTTGTTGCAATTTGGAGTGACAAGTTTCGTAACTCTGGCTAGAGTTGGATTAATTTTGAGCTTGTCATTAAAATATTGTTCAGCCAGTAACGTATACCCAACCTTATTATGGATATGCATTAATTTGCAGTACTCAAATAGCTCCTGATATTTGTCTATATATTGGTTTTTAATTTTGATTGGCACAATATTTTTTAGAATTCTTGTTTGAATATGGAATATTTTATCTAAATGCGTTGATAGGGGGTGGAACTATTCTAGGCACGTAGACTTCTTTGGAGAAGCTGATACCACAGTACATATAGTAAAAAAAAAAACTTCTAGTAAAAATGTTTTGAATTCACATACTTAAAAGTCTTAAAAAAAAAGTTTTTTTTCTTTTGTGGCTTGAAATAGTTACGTAACCAAATATTTTTAAGTGACCTACCAACCAAAACAAATTATTTATCTGGACATACATTTAGAGAGATGTAATCATAAACACCGATAGGTTTTACTATCATTTGAGATAGTAATCTAATATCGATACCTACGAGTGACCAAGTGTCGAATTTACTCTGCAGAGGCGTATAATCGTGACGAATACTTTTATCGTTAGTAATCGATACGTTTAATGAGGTTTTATGTAGTCTTTTAAATATACATTTCATGATTTTAGTCTGTACTGTCTTATATATCCGTGTTCTGTGGTTTACTTGACCAGTTAACGAGTCCATAAAATTTAAGGTTAAGGGGTATTTTGTAGATTTTATTTATTTAATATTTATTTTATGTAAATTAAGAAATTTTAATCTTTAATATATCCTAGCAAAATCCCGGTTGATCTAGAATGGTATAATTTAACTGAATTTCTGACCCCCGCAATCCAGAGGGAAACACCATTCTATGGTTAAACCAACTGTCAGAATGTTAGAAGGCACTGACTTCCATAGATGTTCATGACAGCCGGGACCAACGTCTTCACGTGCTTTCCGAGGCACGGAGCAAGCGATAATTACGCACATAACTTCAAAAGTCATAGGTGCGCCACCAGGGTTAGAACCCGAGACCCTTTAAATTTCGCCACTGGGCTATCGCCGCTCTTATGTACGTTAATTAAGAAATACTGAACTATAATATCATATATATTATAAACCGATCAATTAATCGATTTACATTTGACTTTTTTTTCGTGTGTTGCATGTAAGTGAATCCAAGCTTCATCAAGTTTTAGTGTAGTCATAATTCGCATGCTTACAAAAACATCGACCCATTAATAAATAGGTCAGGTTTGAGTTAAGTACTTGTACAGTCTTTCTATTTTTACTGAGATATCAAACGTTAAAAACGAAGCAGAAATTAAAAATTACTAATTATCCGATTTCTTTTCCTATTCATTTTCTGTGCATGCGGTTAGGCTGTGGAATGCGTTGCCGGTCATTATTCGCACTTCCAAAAGTATTTCCATTTTTATAAAGGCAATAAAGGAACACTTCCTTGCTGCCTGCTAGCTGTGCCTTTGTGTCTAATTGTTTAATTTTAGTATCCTTTTAGGGATAAGCAGTGCCGTTGTATATGTCTTTCATAACTTTTATCTTTGTGCATGTTCCTTATGTGTATAAATTGGTAAAAAATAATAATAAATCAGTATCAATTTAATGCGCTTACAAGTAGGACAGGTATTCTTTAGAAGATCTTCTTTTGTGATGTCCCAAAAATCGTCTTTTTTTAAGTTAATTCACTACTTATTCCATTAAGTATACGAAAATATGTCGATTGCTTTTATTTAAAATTTTGACGGATTAAATTAATATGCAATAGTTTATAAAATATATTTTTTTATGTTTAATGATCCCCAAGGCAATAAAAGAGCAATTTACAAAATAATTTTCAGTTATATTCATCCGTTGCTTAGTTACCCAACCTCTGAATAGAGGGCGTTTCGTAAAATCTCTAAAGAATTACTATGCTATTATCACTATCCAATTCAAACTAGACATAAAGATCAGATAATTTAGTTTTATTTCAAAAGGTAACTAATAATGCAATAAGACATTCGATATTGGAATCTAAATCTTTCTTTAAATGCAGCTAGCTATTTTGTTTTACCAATCCCGCTGCAGTAGCGCGGGCCACCCAAAACATTTTTACTCTAATCGATTTGGAAAATCTGTTTTTGAATAAGAATAAGAAATTCAGAAAGCATTCCTCGGCCTATCAGCGGATCTGGTTCGAAATTAGACGAAAATAAACCACTAGCTGATTTATTGTTTATCGATAATGTTTTGGAAAATTTATTTAATTCGATTTTTTTGAATTTGTTATTTTACCGTTTGGTTAACTGGTCCGTACGGTTTGTTGGAGAGATATTTGGTTGCATTCCTTAGTTTGAGTAGATTTCGTTGCTTTCTGATATTAGGTACATATTTATCTCAGATTTTATATACGAAGATATTAACTTGATATAAAAATACATATGGATATTCGAATACAGCGCTACCATTAAAAGGCTAAGTAAGTGCATAATGCAATGAAGCGAAATTTATAACATCATCTATGTAGCTAAGTAAAATCTCCCCTAAATAGATAGATTTGTTTTAAAGATTTGACAAAATCAAAAACAATAAAAATAGATAAATTTGAGAAAAATGTCTACAAATTATGATCAGATTTATATGACGATAGCAACACCCGTTCTACTTTTAAGAGGTCGTGGGTTCAATTTGTTGATTTTTTGTCTTGAAGCTTTTCAATTAAACTTCTGCTTTTCTATTGAAAGTAAAAAAGTCTTTCATATGAGCTCCATCGAAGCCTAAGTTTAATAAAACTTTTATCATTTCGTAATTTATTAGTATCGTAATTTATTAGTAAATATGATATGGAAAATCTGTTTTTGAATAAGACAAAGAAATTCAGAAAGCATTCCTCGGCCTATCAGCGTATCTGGTTCGAAATTAGACGAAAATAAACCACTTATTTTATTTGTTGTCTATTACCAATAGTACATGTGCTTAGTTTGGGGATAAAATAACGCTGTGTGATATGTCTAAACATATAGATATAGAATACATTGAAAGATTTTCGTCTATCCTGCCGATTGAATAAAAAAAAACTAATAATGCCAACACAATAGTTATCTATCTACTGAAGCAGGATACATTAGAGTAAGAAGCGGCGCGTGCGCCTGTCCCCTATCATTGAAGCTTGAAGGGTTTGATTAAGGACCTTGAGAGGCCACATGCAGCGAAACATCCTGTGCTGAAGAGCTTCGCGTGACACGTGGTTAAATTTATAAAATTAACAAAATTGTAGAGCATCGTCCACACCTCACGTAAACATTTTTTTGTATACTATGTTTTTAATTTAAGTACATTTGTTACTGGCGGGAGAAAAGCTCCCGCCCACAGTGAATGGGCGCGTTAAATTTCAAGTTTGACCTTCATAAGAGCTCTTTTAAACCAAACTTGAATAAATGATTTTGAGTTTTTTTGACCTCGTCTCTCGAACGATATTTTGGACGTCTTTCCGGGCGTATATATATTTCACTCTATTTCTGTTTCTCTATGTATTTATTTATAATTCTCTTGTTCTTTTTCAGGTAAGTGCCAAATCTCGTAAAAGCTTTCAATACTGCATGGTACCATCATCAACTATCACAGGTAAATTTAAAATAAGTATTTTTATAATTGCCAAGTAAGCTAACAGAACAATTTTGATGACACATTAAACACAACTTACATTAGATACAACAACTTTTTAATATACAGTTTAACTGCTTACATATTTTAACACTCATTTACCCCAATTGGTGTGGATAGAAACCTTGCTAGGGTAAAACCACCTAATTCACTTTTCAACATATAAAAACATGAACAGACAAATTAACAATTGATTAAAGTATCTTAGAGACCACAAAAACTTGTAATTTGTATGAAAATACAGTTATTCTACATACATCGGCATAAGGTGCCATGTGCCTATACCTTACAACTATTTAAAAGGGACCTACATACACTGGCGAGCAAAAAAATCGTCAGAAGCGAAAAACCAAAGCCTAAACGCTTATGTGTCAAGCTTTCAAACGACATATTGTTTTTATTAAAATTTTATACACTTTTACTTAAAACAATGTTTGAACGTAGAGTTACGGGTGAGTCGATTGAGTTGTTCGCGAATGTAGTTGAAGCAATGTTCACTCCTGCCACAGAGATCTCTGGGTGATACGTGTCAAATTGTAAAAGGTGGTTCTTTGCCCATATTGACTCAAGATGAGTTAGTTACCTTAGTCACCTTCTGGTACACCTTCAGGGAAGATATGGGGTGATGGAATCCTTGGGAAGTGCCACAGATATACATACGTACATACATTCACGCCTGGTTCCCCGAAAGGATAGGCTAAGGCACACTATACGCCCACACTTCACCAATTTTATTTTTACATACATACATACATAATGTCACGCCTCTTTCCCGTAGGGGTAGGCAGAGATCACATCCTTCCACTTGCTACGATCTTGGCACACACTTTTAGCTTCATTCACACTCATTAACCTCCTCATACACGCCCGTCGGTTTAGGTTACTTTTGACCTGCCTTTACTTTTTATTTTATTTTTGGTCTCACGTAATAAGTGGCTTGCCTATTGCCGCTTGCCGGGATCTGTTACGTTCGCCAGAGCCTCGTCTGTTGATCAGCAGGTGTACCACTTGCAGGTAAGGTTGGCTTGGGCACCCTAGATGGTTAAACATAACTACACGTAATGTAACCATCAAACATGTGAATTTATAATGTACCCCGCTCTGTATGTCATTAGGAATCGCTAATGCGTTTTCGTGTTTGACTTTTTCCTGTAATTTACATCTCTTGTGAGAATGATATATTAACCTTACATTACGCGGCCGCTTAATATATTGTAAAGCGGGTTTATAAATCATTTAAACATTAGTGTCTTGCATGTTTCCTCTCACACGCATTATGGGAGTCGCTTTTTCTTTAGATATGTGTGTTTTTCTGTAAAGGAAGCCATTGCTCAGTAATGTGACGTTATTTGTCTGAGTTGATGAGTACATACATATATACATAATGTCACGCCTCTTTCCCGTAGGGGTAGGCAGAGATCACATCCTTCCACTTGCTACGATCTTGGCACACACTTTTAGCTTCATTCACACTCATTAACCTCCTCATACACGCCCGTCGGTTAAGGGTACTTTTGACCTGCCCTTTCTCTAATTTTTTTTTATTTGGTCATGGAAAGTCTTACGTGGTCTTCCCCTCCCAAAACTTCCAATCTCTTGTCCATCATAAATCACTTTGAGTTGATGAGTATTGCTACCAAACTGGGTACATATTGGTTGGTCCCGCTCACCTTGGTTTGATAGAGGAAGCAAGTATGTATACGAGAAAACTGAGCATATATTAAAACTATTTATATTATGTATATATTATTGCGTTCAGGCTTTAAGCCTTCCTTTAAGTTCCACTAGACGCATCAACGGGTTGACAGAAAATTAAGGTTGCAGTTTATTTTGCATTTATCGTAGCATTTTTACGGGTGCGCCAAAGTTCACCTAAATTTTCAACTCCGAAAATTGGAACTCCGAAAATGTTCTTCCTAACATTTTTCATCCTAACAATCACAATTACTAACTACTCTGTCTCTAATGTTTTAATTCCGAATCATTCAACTTCATAATGTCGGTAGCAATAAACATCTATTATACTATTATTTCTTTTCCTATATTTTGTCAACATAACCATCTTTTACACTATTATTGAAAGTCATACCTTTTTTGTTTAGATTTATTTTTATTCATAATAATCAGTATTATTTACATTAATTTTGCGTAACTTTTACAGTTTTAGTTATTTACACATAACATGATAACAAATAAGAATACCAGTACCCTGGTACAAGTAGTTAAATACATGTTTTCATTTACACATTTCAACTAAAAAAATCGGTCATATTTATAGTTCTTGGTTTAGGTTAGGTTATAACTGTGACCACACAACGTACGAGCCGAGCGAGCGAAGCGAGCGTGCCGCGGTAGCGGCCGGCGAAGTACCAGAAACGAATCGAAAACGAAAAAAGTCATAAACATAACCGTAAATCAGTCGTATTTTAGACATATATTTTTATTACATTTGGTAGATAAATGTTTCTTTCTAAGTATGAGTGAAAATATTATGGTAAGTAATTATGTTTAGGGATAAAAACGTTAGGATAAAAAACAGTAGGAGCTTTAATATTGTATGTTAACGATTTTATTGATAACAATTTTCGGAAACTTGAGTGTTATGAACATCGACGGTAGCACTACAAATAGTATGAATAAAAACTTTAGGATTAAAAATTTTAGGAGGAGTGATCATTCGGATTACAAATCGTTAGGAAGAACAATTTCGGATAAAGAACTTTAGGTGAGTCAATATGGACCCCATTTTTACTGACAGTTTATTGATATTACTTAGGGTACTTTTTAGCCCAAACAAATCAATTTTGATTTCAATCATTTATTCTGAACAATATACATTGTGTGGAACAATTTTATTATACAAATTACATGCAAAAACAAATTTCAAATTATTAAAGTGCACCAAAAAAAAGAAAGATTATTCTAATTAATTAACAATAATTCACAATTAAATGTCACATACAATAAAATTAATATATTAAACATTTAACCCACATTGCCATTATCAATAAATTCATTCAGGTCATAAAAACCCTTTTCTAAAAGAAAACTCTTTATTCTTGAGTTGAAATTACTCTTGTAGAGAATAATCCTTAACTCGTTAGGCAATCTATTAAATATTTGTATTTACTGACTTTTCGAAGCAGGGATGACTGATCTTTGTAACAATTCAATTAACAACCTTACGACAAAGGCTAGAGATATATTACGTTTTATTTGTATGGTACGTAGAATAGCTTAGTTGTGATGGAACTGGCATAGTCGATTAACGATAAAGGTTACAACTTTGTGTTTTTTTTAAAATAATTAAAGAATATTAAATTACGCGTTAGTCAGACGGAATAAGTCGCGAACGGACGGTAGTTCGACATAAAATTGCAGTATTTCAC
Organism: Musotima nitidalis; assembly: GCA_949126915.1. Lineage (NCBI taxonomy): Eukaryota > Metazoa > Arthropoda > Insecta > Lepidoptera > Crambidae > Musotima > Musotima nitidalis. Next base: position 2,980,168 of record OX421415.1, on the reverse strand, counting down.
TCGCGTTATGTGTGGCCTCATTCTTATATTGGTCTGTATATGTATGAGTGTGTTAATCCGGCGATAATGCTGCCAACAGCCAGGCGATACCACCGTTGTCCGGCTAATCGTGTGTCGCGTTTAGCCGGACGATCCGGGCAATCCGGACGATCCGAACAATCCGGACGATCGCTGATTATTGATAACCACCCAGGACCAAAGAACGCTTGATTATTGTACGTGTTAATGTGTGTTATCGGGAAATTGTCAATAATGTTTTATTTTAGAAATCGCTTTTATAAAGAGATATTGAATGAGAAATATAACATACTGTTATATTAAAATAACTTGATTACGTATTTAAAGATGGCGATATTCCATCATAATTAAAATTTGAAGCAATTGTCCATGTAATAACTAAAATTCAGCCAAATCTAGTTAAACCAGTAAGCAGACCCTGGGCCCTGAGCATCTGAGATAATGCTAGGATGTGATGATACGTTGCTTGAAACTGCTTTAAGCGATAAGGCCATTGTATATACCTTCCTGGTTAATTTTATTTGATTTTATGTGTAATCTTTTTCATGGTGTAAAAAAGAGTAAAGGTATCCCTAGCCGCCAGTCATATAGGTTTTACCTTGCGGCCGGCGGTCTCCGTTTTTTATATTTTTTACAGTAATGTATTTTTTTGTGATATAATAATTACGAAAAATATAAATTATGTGTAAATGAAATAAATATATGTGAATAATAAAGAGTAAATTATTATTATTATACGTTTTAAAATTCAACTCAAAAGTATTTCCTTGTCTTACTTATGTGACATCTGCAAAAACGACGTGATAAGCAAATTCATAATATTACTTAAAAAACCTTATTTAATAACATGTCCTATGACAATTGGTAATAAAATATGCTTAAACACACCAGGGCACTCCCTCTCTATTCCCTAAACGATAACATCAACAAATGTCCGCCCGCATATCTCTTAAAAGTGCTAGATAAAGCGAGGCAGCGCTGAGACAAATCTGCGACAATTACTTTAGCGCTAATGACGCGCCGATACGGAGCGATGCGACGCGATTTATTGCCGACCGCCGACCGCCGCTGGCCGGCTTTACATACATTTTCATATTTTGAGATACCAAGGGAAAGGATTTTCTGGTTCTTTACTTAAATCCTTTCTTTAACTTCAGATGTTTTTTTTAATTTATTTCATTTTAATAAGGAACAGGGAGGAATTGGACAAGAATGGCGAATGAATAATGTTTCTTACATAATGTTTTTAGTAACATGTCCAAACTATGCCAATATGTGTAAAATATGCTTAAAAACCATATAAAAAGCACCAGAACACTTTCTTGAACTTACGGTGGTTTTTTTATTTGTTTCATTTTCATAAGACAGACTTTACAACAACAAGATTTAATAAAGTTAAACTAGGTTTAAAATAAGGGCTGTCACTGTCTTCATTTTATCAAATAAAGCACTCGCTTTAAACCTGGTTTAAATTTAGATCTTGTTTTATAATGTTCTAGTTTTTAATTTTGCTTAAAACGAAAAATAAGCTTCGCTTTCCAAATAGTGATAATATTAACAAATGGTTATAGGTATTAATTTAAAAATTGCGATGTCGAAAATCAAAAATACGTATGAGGCCGACAAACAAAAATTTTGGCGAGTTTTTCGCTTAATTATTTATCTGACGTTAGTAAATGTGATATTGTTACGTGTTAGTATCAAAGTTGGCGTTGAAAGTATACGTTGAAATGAATTACTAAAAACTGACTACTCTGACTGAACTTTACTAAATTATTTTATGTCTTTATGACAGGGATGAGACCTGGTGACCCAAGACACAGGATTTACCTAGTTTGGGCACCAATCTCCCATATAATATCAAGCTTTGGAAAAATTGAACACCTCTTATTTTAAGTTGTTTTGTATTATTAAATATTATTAATTCACACACATTAAGCTCAAATGCTACGTCGCGGGCGGTCGCTAGTTTACTATAAAATATTACAATTGTCGATGCAATCATTCAAATACCTTTAATTACCGGCACTGATGCTATCAGCAATTACTTCGGTATTGCCCGCGTCCACAGACAGCGGTGACCACTTTCCACCAGGTGGGCTGTATGCTTACCACCTTGTGGTAAAAAAAATGTACCAGCTAATTAGAAACGCCTTGAAAATGCATCGGTAATTAGCCAATTTGTTTTTCAAAGCAGAGATAAACATCATCGCTAGCATAAAGTCTCTTTAGTCTGTTGCGCTCGTTTATAAAGCTTTATGTTTAATTCTGTTACTTTTGGTCTGGTGTTCAGACCACTCTTGCATTTGTTATATTGAAATTATTGATATTCTCAATACTCACTTAAACAGAGTGGTGGAGATTGACCTAAGCCCGGGTAGTGTTTCAATGCCATAACTATTTCAATTAAAATATCAAAAAGTAGGAATAATATAATTAAGCAAATGCATACAGTAATTATTATAACAGTAAGTATTTACGTACTAATCTGAAGAAGTTTGATATAATTGTTAGGAATTTTTAGTATAGCCGAAGCTATCCTTAACCTATGGAAAGTTCTTTAATTTTTAATTAGTACGTTTATTAATGCCAAATCTAATTAATTTCAATGCCAAAACTATTTCAATTGAAATGTCAAAAAGTAGGAATTATATAATAAAGCATATTATGCAGTAGTGGGACTTTAGCGGTCTGTGATAATGACGGTTTTTGCTCCTACTTGCAACACCAGGAACATATCTAGCATGTTGCCAATCTTACCGTCCGTTTTACGCTCTTTTTTAAAGAGCCCCATGCAACAAGTTCTGATGATGATTGACATTGCTAAAAAAAACACAAAAAGTGAACCAACAATAGACACAAGTTCCCAACCGCCATTTCTTTAGCTCATTACACCGCACCTCGGGGCCCGGGTGGCTCAAACTCCGCTAAACTCCGTTTAATGTATTAACCTCGTTTAGAGCGAGTTATCGCGCGGCAATTTGTCCGAACCTTGAGCGCGACTCAGAAAAAATGCTTTATGCAAAAAAAAAAAGTTTAATAAAGTCACCGTAACCCACGCCGATATGGAGTTGGTTACAGTTCACCAACTCGCTTAAAGCTTTTAAGTGATAGCTGTTCTTTGTAATTTGGACAACATGGGAATAATAAAAAAAAATGTGAAAAAAAATTCTGAAATCAATAATGTAGATTTCTAACTTAGCTTATATTAGTGATAGGTTTTTTTGAATATGTGAAATTTGTTCATTAAAAAAATACACTAGTTAAACATGCCTCAGATAAACCCAGTCGCTATATTTAGTATATATTTCATACGAATTTAAATCGCTGTTTACTAACATTTTTTTTACGTTTTGAATACTTAACATGTTTTGTGGTCACTGAAAACGGAGATTACAGGTGTCTTTATAGACAAAGTAACTTAGTAAATTTCGGCACTGTCAGCCCTCTTCATATGACGTCTCAGACGACACCAGTCGCAAGACATTTGTCCCGAAATAAGGTTTCAAACCAAATGGGCAACATAAAAAAAACCTAAAACTAATCCTTTAGAAAAAAGACGGGTGACACTCGGAGACTGCCGCGATAAAGCTATTGCATAGCATTTTTTGTCAACATAAGCCATTATTTTTTTTTTTTTTAAATGCAGTATTTTTCCCAAGCAGAACTTGAAACTCTAAGCAGGCATGAATCACCAGATTGCGGGGCGAAGGGGATTACGCAATTTACGCATGCGCAGTAACGTTGTTACAACCAATGCCACCTAAAGGCGGATTGCTGAACCAAAGAGAAAAAATCATTAAAAGTACTGCTATTTATCGATAGATAGAAAAACTAAAAAGTATCACCGCTGTGCCGGTCGGAGTGTAAGGTTTTTTCGTTACGAAATTTCTGGATTCGGTCTCTACGCTCTAGGCCCGCGATAGAAGCTATGCAATAGCTTAAAAAAGCATTATTTATTTAAAAAACACAGGTAAAAAGTTAGCATGTTCACATGACAAGCGACCCGCGAATTGCGTAAACAAACCCACCGGCCCGCGGCCGTCGCCCAAGTTGCTTGACAAATATCTGGTCTGTTCAACAAATACGGGCGGGCTGCGATTTTTTCGCTTTATCTCCACGCCGCAGGGCCTGCCGACCCTTGATACACAATTTTTCAGGCCGATATAACAGCGAGTTGAGTCTTTAAAAGTTTATCGCGTAAAGTTTAGCGCACCTCACCCTCGCGAATGATATATCGGGCGACATTAATCTTGCTGTTAAACGTTAGTTAACCGCTGTTGGTGGAGCTCGACTCTTCTAAATGTACTTTGCATATCTTCTTTGGTGTGATTTTTGCGAACACTTCTAAGTTATTCTTACTTGTAAGACAAGCGTCTTGATTTATGCTAAGTGTCAAAAAATGTGTGCGGGAATTCATATATGTCTTTACATCAGCTTACAATCTCATAAAGTTAACTTTTAAAATTAAAAATTAACTGTTGCTAATAGATTCATATGTCATCAAACTGCAATTTTAAGAAAAAAAAACTTTCAATTATTATTTGGAATTAATAATTATCATTCGAACATTTGTTTACATTTTTAGTCATCATATCAACCTTATCATGCTGAACATTAGCCTACCCATTAGACAAGGTACATTCTATTGGGGGTATTTCAATAGAATGTACCTTGCCCATAATCACCACGCTGGGCAGGCGGGTTGGTTATAGCAGTTCAAGCCAGTACACAGGATGACGCTGCTGCCCATCATCCGGTAGGATATCTCTTAGAGATTAGAGGAGGTACCTCTATTCTAGGCCTTTATCACGCGGCAAAGATTTTTTTTTATTGTACTACAAACATTGTTATTGAGTCGGTGACACTAATTTTCACTTTCAGACTTGCATATTTTCATAACAATTTGAATGAGAAAACTATTTCAATTGAAATATCAAAAAGTAGGAATTATTAATAATAATTATACAAACAATAACAGTACTTATGTTCTGTAGTTTGATATGATTGTTAGTAATTTTTAGAATTGCTGAACGGAATCGAAATATCTACCTTTAAACTATGGAAAGCTATTTAATTTTTAATTAGTATAAGTTATATTTTATAATGGTAAAGTGTTCGGTAACAACAGCTGTTGAGTTAGATAGAAATTATGGCTTGGCATAAATAAGTAAGCATATAAGTTACTTTTAATATTATAATTAGTATATTCAAGACGAGTTGAAGCGTTGCATTTTTTTTCGACTTTAGATAATATTTCATTGCAGCGAACACAATCGAAAATTACATCGACACATTGCGAACAACATTAGCGCTTCGCCCAACACTATTAACCGATAAAGAGTGAACGTTCAATAATACTGAGTGTATCGAGTAAATGTATCGATTAATCTATCGAATGATCACCGAGGTATGAAAGATGGGCGTGATAGGCCCACAATATCCGTTCAGAAAGGACTCAACTTTTATCTTTAACAAAATCTTAATTTATAATGTTGTTCTTTTAATATGTTTTGTAACAAACATACCGGTCGACAGATGTGGAGACGCCTGCGCACATGCCACGCGGTCTTTTTATGTAATGGCTGCCTTTATTTGAATTACATTATGTTGTGAGACAATACAAAGAAAACTGTATTTTCCGTCACATTATTTCATACATAGGTATATAATACGTTTATTACATAATATATACTATATAAGCACTTTCGTCTTAAATATATATTTATGTATGCGTTTACCAAAAATATGTGCGTATGCGCATTCTGTTTCCAGTAAGTACATTATTGTACTTTTAAGTAAGAGATGATTTTTGAAAAGGTTATTTACATTGAAACTAAATGCACTTGTAATATAAAAATCTAACTTTGCCAATTATGTTTGACATAATTATCATTAATAAAATTTTTAAGTTAAAATAATTTAGTAGATCTAATCTCAACTTTCCTGATTCTTTGAAATTGATTTCTTAAATGTATATCTCGTCTAATGTAGGTATATCTAAATCTAGGAATTGAATATCACAAAACGGAATGGGCGGCATGGAATTAAAAAGCCTTTTAAATTCGCCGAGAAAAACACATTATCTCAATGTGTAATAATAATATTCATTTCACCTTGAAACTTTGATATGATATGAATAGGTAATAAAAATATCAATCCACGTAATAAAAACAAAAAAATCTGCGCGTTCCGTTTCGTTGAAAGAAAAAAATGCGCATTACAGCAGCATTGGCCAGTAATGAACTAAACAGCCACATCACACGTTCTCGAGATCACCTCTGCGAGCGTCACTTCGCAGCAATTAAAATACCAAGGACTGACGTGATGACGCAGATCTCGGCCGATACTCCGGCTGGGATGCGACAGCCCTCCATTCCAGCATTCCCGCGACAAGAAAGTATCAAATATTATACAACGAACACACCTGAAGTCAGACTGTTCGGCATGCATATGAAAAGGACAGATACAAAAGACCAGCGAATCGACGACATCAAGGCAGTATAGCACGATTCTTAAATCGCTCACAGCCGAGTCGGGAATCCAGTGACCACTACCAGACAACAGCACGTATAAATTTGCAACAGCGCCAGATACTATCGCCCCGTACGTTAGCAAGAAACACATTTCAAGAGAAACATGGGCGATGTTGGGCCGAATCGAAACAAAGCGTTGTGACATCGAGATAAGAATCGATTGGTCCGCGAAACGTCGCGCCAAAACGGCCCGAGCAAATTATCGATTCATAAAAACATCGATTTTAAAATATTGCTGCGCGTTTATCGGGTTATTGTTCCGTTCGATAGGGTGACCAGATTAACGTGTGTATTTATGTCCGTCCGTTCGTTGAATTATTGTTTTTTTTTTTGTTTTTTTAAGCAACATTGCCGGCCTAATTCTTGTCGCTGTGAAATGTGAGAAATGTTTCAAAAGAACCGGCCAAGGATACGTTTCGAAATCATGAATATCTTATTCAAGCAAACATTTTAAACCAATCGAAATCATTTGCTTTGGAAATATTCTGTTGGGAAAATATATTTGTAGATCTATAAAATGAAAAGCGAGGAAGAACAACTAGGATTAAAGATCGAAGTACGCTGGTAGATTGCCCATGATAAGATAAGAAACATATCCTAAATATGAGTTTTGTTACTTACTTTTCGTCAAAGCCCATAAAATCAAGCAACACAATCTAATAAACATGAACTAGTCTGCTCTGCTCTGTTCTCAGCTACGTGTCGCCAGCCGTGCCGTTGCAGGTGTCTTAGATCTTCTTCGACCGGGTCTAACCAGCGATATCCAGTCCCACTGGACGCTTCCCGGTTGGTCGACCCAGATATGCTCTCTTGACAGCTCGAGCCTACTCCATCTCTTAACGTGAGAGGTCACTGATTTTTGTAAGTTCAAATATGCATTTTGATGAAAGCAAAAGGCACCAACTCTTACCATATGACACGTTTCAAGTAGAAATCTCTGTGCAAAGAGTAACTGGCGGGAGAAAAAACTAACCTTGACGATTTTCTTGCCCGTTCTTTTACGATCAAGCTCCCGCCCGCAATGAATGGGCGCGCTAGTTTTTAAGTTTTGACGTTCATAAGAGCTCTTTTGAGCCAAACTTGAATAAATGAATATGAATTTAAATTTGAATTTGACCTTTATTACATCAAGATTAAGTTGCTTAATAAAAATAGTACCTGCTTTTCTTTTCAAAATATTCTAAGTAGTTCAAAAATTAAGAAAAAATGTTAGTTCAAACAATATAAAAAACGCGGAATATGCTGAGTGGTAATTCGGGTAACCAAAGGTGTTCAGAGATAGATCTGGATTTTCGCTTGAAACTCGTTTCTGGGGCAATTCCCTTTTAAAAAGTAATAGCAATGTTTCTGCCTACTTCAAATTGATAATAAGGACGTCAGATTATATATGTAAGTATGATGTATATTATTAACTAGCAGCGCCCGCGGTGTCACCCGTTTCCGTGGGAATACCGGAATAAAAGTACCCTATATGTTAATCCAGTTTATAAACTACCCATATGCCAAATTTCATCTAAATCCATTCAGTAGTTTTTGTGTGAAAGAGTAACAAACATACATACTCACAAACTTTCGCATTTATTATATTAGTAGTTGGATAATTCAATAACAAGCATCCTTATCCAACAGTAGTACTAACTGTTTCACCTCAAAGGCATTCGAGTTATTCAGCACCTCACCGTTTATATTTCCACCGAGGTCAACCGGGGCTACGCGATGCGCTGAGGCCTCAATTCCGGGAACACGGACAAATCTATATGTTAGCGAACTATGAGTAATAACAAAATTCAAGCAAAAGGGCTCTTAGTGAATCATAATAAAGTGTGACTTGAGCGCAGACTTGCTACGAGCTGAGCTTTGGCTGGCTCTCACACCGATGCGAACTTTGATCGTTTATTTAATAATAAGAATAATTTTTCATTTCAGATTAAACATCCATAGAGTGTTAGTAACATAAAATACAATGAAAGAAAATGCTTTTTGTCTAGTGTTAGTAATTATCAATCTATTTACAAAAATAATAATAATTTCTATTTACAAAAATAATAATAATTGAGGAGCCGAAGCTGAGAGCTGAGAGCTACCCTTTTCAGGATGGTGTTATGACTGTCCCTCACTCTCCTTAGTAGAGACGCTGCTTTTTTGCGCATAATCGCGTAGAAACCGTCGGTACGGGCTAGTGCAAACATTTCCGACGCACTGCAGTAACGAGGTAGTCTCAACAACATCCTGAAGGCGTTATTACTTTGGTTGCGCAAGACATCTAATGATCTCTTAGTATAATTGACCCATTGGCAATAAGCCTTAAAAGTGTTACTTTTACTTGGTTCGTACACCGCGCAAATCTAGACAACATATTACTCCATATCGCTAGAGCCCTGCGCTCCCTCTCAATATCCACATCGTCCCTGAGATCAGCATTATTATTATTATTAAACTTTATCGCCAAAATGTATATCGTGCATAATGCAAATTTAATGCTACAAGGCATTTTCTACTAGTAAACCTATGGGTAAGCTGAAAAGTATTATAGATTGTTTTAGTAATATTCGCATTTACTTACATAATTTTTTTTAAGAAATCTTAATTTAAATAAATTCTGCTGCTAGTGGGGACGGTTTGTTTGTTTTGGTTTGAATAATTGAATGAACACTTTATTGTACACTAAATATAAAAACTAATCAAATCACATAAACAATTGTATGGTATAATGGGTGGCCTTATTGCTGACAGCAATTTTGAATGTACTTAATTTAGTACGTATGAATTGCCTGTTGTCTTTTTTTATTTATGGAACAAAATCTTTTTGATTTATATGTTTTATTTATTTGTGAACGGTGTAAGGGTCGGCCGATATCGTAGCATCGCCGCTGGGTGGCCGCGCGCGATCGCCAGCTGCGATTGGTCGCGGCGCGCGCGATAGCCTGCGAAATGACACGAGCGTGTCGCGGCCACGGCGTGTCGCATCTACCAACGTGTCGTGTCCACCAGCGTGTCGCGTCCACGCGCTTCGTGGGCGAGAGCAGGGGCAGGGTTAAACAAACACTCCGCCAATTCGTACACGTTATGATAAACTTTACTATTATAGAGTTACTGACATATAGTTACATATAATGAGTCTTTATTCCATAAGAGTTGAAGTATGACAATATTCTATATGAATTTTAATATTATTTACTTAACGCGTATTGCTTGGAGGTCAGCACACCAGCCTTCACCCCTGTAGGTCGTGGATTAAATTTCCACTAAAGACAATAATTATTATTGTGCATGAACAGGTCATTTGTATTGGTGTGGGTGTATTATAGGAATAAGTTTTATTATATATAATTTTGGGATCTGAATGTAGGTCAAGTATTGAGTAAATTATTTTTTAAATTAACTTTTATGTGTAACGACTGTATCCTGAATTAAAAAAAAAAAATTAAGTTTCATGTCAGCCTCTAAGCCTGAAGACCACTGCTAAACATAAGCTTCAACACTAGTTTTATTAAGGGTATTTGCCCATAATCATCACATTGACCGCAATTCAAGTCATTTTGCAGAAAAACACTGTTGCCAATCATCCGGTAGTATTTTCCTTCATCGACTCGTACGATGTGATGTGAGATGAGGGGGACCCCCGTCCCCTATTTACTTACACTATTCTAGGTCGGTACAGTCAGAATCATAACACTTTCAACACCCAAAGCGCCAAAGCTATTATTAGCTATTTTATAAGCGTCAGGGCGAGTTCCGATAAACATGGCGCATTAGCTGCTTACAAATACTTGACGCGAACTCTCACAAACGACACCACATCATATTTTTTTCCAACATTAAAAAAAATATATAGAGGGTGTATAGGGATCCTACCAAGACCTAAGGAGCCCAAGCCAACCTCACCTGCAAGTGGTGCACCTGCCAATCAACGGACGAGGCTCTGGCGAATATAACAGTGCCCGGTAAGCGCCAATAGGCTCGCCACCTATTACGTGTGACTAAAAACACAATTAGCGAAGTATGGGCGTATAATCTGCCTCTGCCTACCCCTTCGGGGAACAGGCGTGAATCTATCTATGTATGTATTAAAAAAGACGCCACATGTACTATATGTCGAAGCATTTGAAACCGCTTGAAAGCGATACTATCAGATGTTGCCCAGTGAGGTAAGACTCAAGCTAGATGGCTCGTCGTGAACAATAGGCCAATATCCTGAGTGAGCGAGGCACGGTACGCGGCCAATTGTGGCTATTGTCTGCGGCCTGATGACGTGTGAAGACCTGATCAGTCTGCCTCGTTAGCTGACACAAATGAGCTGCTTACTCCGCAGCTAATGTCCTAATCGGCAGGTGGTTTAGGACCTAAGGCTTTTGTTCATGCGAGTTGCTTCATGTTTCAAAGGCGGCTTGTTAATATTTCATAGTTCACTAGTTATTTTAATTTGTTATATATTTTTTTATTATTTTGATATTAATGGCACGCCTTTCCTTTAGTAGCTTTTATTAGGGTTCAAATTTTGTTGTAATAAAAAATTAACTTAAGTTACTCGGGGATAATGTAGCATTTCAATGGTATAAGAATTATATAAATCCATCCAGTAGTTTTGAGTATTTTCGTTATAAACATCCATACGAAAGTATAAATTTCTTCTTTATAATATAAGTAAAGACATACATATACATTTATTTCTCCTCCTCATAACACATAGTAACCATAACTACAAAAACATCTGGCCTGATGACGTGTGAAGGCCTGATCAGCTGGGATTTCCGCCACAAATTAGCTGCTTACTCTGCAGTTAATGTCCTAATCGGCAGCCGGTTTATACCTCAAGGCTTTTAAACGGGTCGGCTGTGAGTTGCTTCATGTTACTGAGGTGCTTCTTAAACTATTAATATTTTAATACGAACCTTTGGAACTGATCTATAAAAAGCGAAAATTAATAAAATACTATAATTTAGTAACATTTGAAAGGACTGTTAAGCGACATAGTATATTTAAGCGTCAATCAGCAAATCAACGCATGGAGGTGCGCCCATAGTTAGTAGTTAGAGTAGTTTCATATAGTATTTATAATACAGGTTGAAACAGAACAAAATTTATCGGACAATAGAAAAAAAAGTGAAAAATCACAATATCCTAAAACATTTCCGCGAGGCGAGATCAGCCAAGTTTTGCATGCCAAACCCAATCGCGTTTTTATTTCCAAAAGGCCATACAAAAGTTAGTTCCGATAGTGCACACAAAGACAACGTGTGGCGCACACTATAGACGTGTGGGTATAGAGATTATTGACGACAAATGTACTGGTGAAGAAGGTCGGGTATAAAGTGTACGCGAATGTATGATTAATAAACAATTCTACATAGGAATTCTAAAACATCTGCCCTAACTTTGAAAATAATTTAAACTCTTCAATTTATTACTGTATTATAAAAATGTTAAAGTTTATTACTGTAACATGATGACTGTAAGTAAGTAAGGGAAGACAATACAATACGTTGTGTACATTTGGCTGAGAAGACAGCGAAGAGTTATTTTGTTTTACTATACATGTTTCGCATATTGCGTCAAATATATGCAGGAGTTTATTACATATTTTGCTGTGTGTATTGGAATAGAGTATATATGTTAATGTTGTATATATTTTTATCAATAAATTGCTATAATTAGTAAGGTATCCTAAAATCAACTCTAAATAAATATTAATTAATTTTAAAAGTATGTTAGGAAAACGAGTAATTTTTCAATACTATTGTCTGACACAAAGATATCGAAATTAATGTAAGGCCGACCTTCTCTCCCTGCCTATGGCAAGTTATAGACCTTGCTTATAACCCGTTGGGCGGGCGGTATCTGCGCGCGGCGATAAGGCCGCCCCGCTGCAGCTATGATTCAGTGCGATAAAATAAATGTCGTAAAATGGATCGCCTTCTAGGAAATTGATATCAAATTTTCAGTGTTTGCTGTACTTGTGGTGGGGTTAAAGTTAGGTACATTGAGACTTTAATATGGTGTGGAGGTCAGTATACTACTGAGGTCTCGAGTATTGAATTGAGTGCTTTCAATGCATAGTACGTATATATTACCAAAAAAACATGTATGTTAATACGTTAAGGACACAAAGGGACTTCTTGGCGGGAAAGTAAAGGGTCATGTCTGCAGTTTTATTTTCTGAAATTTGTGATATTTCGAACATTAATGTGTAAAAACGGTGGATTATTAACCGTTAAGTGTTTGTGAACGTACATGAGTGTTGGTAAATGAAACAAAACAGTGCAACATCACTTTTAAAATTATCTCAAGAAGTCCATGTGACATCTCAGTATAGTCCCGCATCTTTACTGAGGACTCAACGGGTTTAGGGGGAGGGCATCTCATTTATCATCTTTATCACCACTCATTCTCATTTACTATGAATTATACATTATTAATATATCACTTACTTGACACTGGCTAAATGTGCTAGACGCACGAAGCCATTATTTAAAATAAAGAAAATGAGCTTGACATTGACACAAGAGTTTGTTTTTCGTTTGATTAGGTTTGAGATTTTGTGGAATTTAATATCAAGCGCTTTCATGATTTGTAAAGCAATCGTTTATCACAATTATGAAACTTATCATATGACTAGTTTACTCCACGTTTTATTAATATTATTTAATTTCAACCAAACATTAAATCAATAAGTAGAAAACTAACAAACGGACGCATACTCTCAAACAAATCCATTCAAAGATGACATTGTGGTTTATCAGAGGCGGGCGAGCGGCGCCTGGAGATGCGACGGATAGGTGGCTGGAGGCGGGAGATAACGCCGGCCGATGCAGGCTGGTGCGAGCTTTTGGGACTATTCTCGTACTAACTACGTACTAGTACAATATAACTTAGTTTCATACTAGTAATGGCTTAGGAGCAAGAAGTCACCAGCCAAAAAAAACGATTAGGAAAGTAATACGAGAAAATAATATGTATATAACTAGCAGCGCCGCGGTCACTAATCCCGTGAAAATAATGATATAAAAGTAACTTATGTGTTAATCCAGGCAATATACTAACTGCATGCAAAATTTCATAGAAATCCGATCAAAAGTTATTGCGTGAAAGAGTAACAAACTCACAAACTTTCGCATTTACAATATTAGTAGGATTTGTCAACTGAATTGCTCAAATATAACCTATGGATATATCAGGTTGTAAGCAAATAAATGATTATAATAAATATGATTTTGTTGCTATGATTATGATTAATGATTATGATTATAAAGTAGTGACCAAACTAACAAATTCGTTCAAAGATGACATTGTGGTTTAACAGGATAGGTCGCTGGTGGCGGATGATCGTGATGCAGACTTGGTCCAGCTTTTGGGACTATTCTTATCAACTACCATGGCATAACTTAGTTTAATTGACCCCTCGGCATATGTATATGCTGAGTATAAGACATGTGCTTTTAATTTTTAGTTTTGTAAACCAATGGATCATGTGTCACGGAATAAATTATTTTCTTTCTTTCTTTCAAAAAATTCGAAATCATTTATTCAAGTTTGGCTCAAAAGAGCTCTTATGAACGTCAAAACTTAAAAACTAGCTTTCTAATATAGTAATGGTTTAGGTTAATGCAAATGGGCTGATGATGATAAATGAAATATTTTAGCTATTCATAAACATACATCACGCCTGTTTCTCCGATGAGGTAAGCAGAGGCATATTAATATGCACTTCGCCAATTATCTGGTTAAATATAAACATAAATATTTCTGACACTTACACCAATTATTTAGTTCCAAGATAAGTATCATTAAGAACTTGTGTTATGGATACTAAATAACGGATAAACATACATAATTACTATTTTTTTTTGTAAATACATACTTAATATACATAGGAAAACACCCAGAACAGAACAAATACTCATATTTATAGACACAAATATTTGTCCTGTGTGGGAATCGAACCCACGACCTCAGGAGTGGAATGCGGGTATACTCGCCACCACGCCATATCGGTCGTCGAAAAAGAAAGAAAGAAAGAAAGAAAGTTGTTCCCACTTAATAGGTGGCGAGCCCATTGCCGCTTACGGGACACTGTTATGTCCGCCAGAGCCTCGTTCGGTGATCGGCAGGTACACCACTTGCAGGTGAGGTTGGCTTGGGCTCCTTAGCTCTTGAAAGGAACCCTATACACCCCTATTAATAAAATACTGATTTATTTCAAGTACTCATTGATCAATAATGCTACAGATAACAGTTTTCTAGAATAGTAAAATTGTATTTACTCTAAATAATATAGTGTAGATAGACCAAGTGTTTGTCTACTTCTATTAAATTTTACTAAGATGCCTCTGACACACAGGTTTTTAGATTATGGCTAACCACCTCGCCCTAAATTATTTGTATCAAAATCTTTCTTTTTCTGAAGCCGCTACGATTTGTTTATAATAAACGTACTTACGAGAATCACCTACTCTGGGGAGGAGGCTGCGACGTGGGCTCCTCTTATCACGCAAGCCCAGCGACAGTCTCGCTATCATAGACCTACACTAGGTAGGTCGACAGATCGTCATCTTGCAGGTCTCAAAATTCTTAAAATCTTTAATCAATATTTTTTTGCGTAAATCCTAGTTATTACAGATATTTAAAATATTATAATAATGTAAGAGCATAGCCTGTGAGTTTCTTGCCAGTTCTTACAGAGTGGTGGCTCGGAACTGACACTTAGATTCACTTACACCTATATCTTTTTTGTTTTTTAATTACTTCGTTGCTTGTGAGTCTAAGCTTCGTGATTTCAGTGTAATCATATTTCGATTGTTTTTTATGTTTACTTATGACGTTTTCAAGTAATATGAGTTTGTGAAATGTAGAAGTCTCGAGCCGGGAAGCGCTACATGCTGAAATGTAAGTTAGACATTATTCAGCTGCAGATTAACTGCAATTGGAGTGAATTTGTTTGGTGCATCATTGTGCTTTTGGCGAATAAAAACTATTGTTAACTAATAATAATCTCCAAAATATTTTTATAAATATTTCAGTTTGTAATTTATTTTAATTATATCAATGTTACCATTAAAATTTAATATCCAAACGTGGAGAAGCAATATCAAATTCACATGGATTTACATTTGTGTGAAATTCAACAAATTTTGTAATATTTTATCGTGACGGCCACGGTTCCAATCGAGACTCGTCCTACATTTTTTTTAATTTGACATTAAGTTACGAAAATCCTCTCGACCCCGTTGCAATACAAGTTCTATAAACGACAGCTCGTCGGAGAAGGGCTCATCCTCTGTTTATTTGCTTTAAACATGGTATTGTTTTTTAAAACTTTGACATAAAGTTACCGATATCGTCACGACCGCGTTGCAATAGTAGTACGAGAATTGGGCGTCGGAGGAGGCTGGGCGACGCGGCCTTATCGCGCGCGCCCAGAGAGGAGCTCCTATCGCTATCAATCCGGACCAGGCGTTTTCAGTTTTATAAGCCGTATGTGTTTGTTTACGTTTTCTCAGTGTTTATCTAGGTTTCAATCGTATGGGGGTACTGTTTTAGAATGACGTCAGTTGGTTTACGATTCGGGTTTCTGGGGGATGGAAAAAGTAAAATTGGATACAAAGACAAAGTTTGATACATAGTTTTACTGAGCTGACCATAGAGTTGTTAGCGATCACTACTGACATGTAAATGACCAAGAAATTTGATAAGTAGTTTCTGAGTAAGAAGACCATCTAACTCTGGAATTCCGGCTCATATGTTTCCTATCTCCTATAATCCCGGGTATTTTAAACGGGGCTTAAAACGGCATTTTACCAGGCCGTCATGAGTGGGTGCGCTTTTTGTTTTTTTTTTGGCCTGCATCGACAGCTTACCATCAGGCAGAATGTAGCCATTACGACGTGACATATTAAATAAAAAAATGAACTTACGAGTACAACTGCAACAGTTTAACTTATTTATGTATCTACAACTGTGTTATACTGTTTCTTTGATATCTAAAATGTTGATACTTTATATAAAGACGTTGTTACGACGTCATTTTTGGCAAACTTACCTTTAGTGTGGTCAATAATAGTATACCCCCTTTCATCTCATGGGAGTCGTAAAAGTCGACGAAGAGAAATCCTACCGGATGATGGACAGCAGCGTCATCATGCGTTCTGGCTTGAGATCACTTTATTCTCAATATTATGCAATCTATTGGGGAGGCTAATGTTCAGCAGTGGACCATTAGAGGCTGATATGATGATTACTTTTAATAAGCTGAACAAAGCTCTTATGTTCATAAGTTAACTTAAAAACGAACGCAGTCATTCACTTCGGGTAGAAGCTTGAGTACAGAAAAATAAGGCAAGAAACTTGTCTAACAGCATAAGCGTCTTGTCATTGGAGCAACGCCTATCTTCATAACTGCATCACTTGACTGGAACAGCTATCTAAATCTGTAACTAAATAATAATAATCTCCTATAACAATCCGCTTAGGCCATATAATTCACGAATCACCAACTAACAAAGAGAGAAGAGCGACCGATTGCCGATCAGCCGGGTCGTGAAATGCTTATTACAAACTCACTGAAATCTTCCCGTACATCTCAATTGTAAAACAATGTTATCTACACCAATGTAACTTACTC
This sequence comes from Musotima nitidalis, assembly GCA_949126915.1. NCBI lineage: Eukaryota > Metazoa > Arthropoda > Insecta > Lepidoptera > Crambidae > Musotima > Musotima nitidalis. The sequence continues at coordinate 2,962,996 of OX421415.1, read as the reverse complement.
ACAACAACTCTCAAACCAATCTCACTCACAAATCAATGAACCAAAGTCTCATATTGAACGCGCGCAAACTTTCAGATCATACAACCTGCAACTCGCAAAACAAGATTAAGTGAACCGAATGTTGTTATTAAAAATTAACTCTGTTATTGGGTTAGTAAGGTTTAAGTTGGTTTGGGGTTGGCTTAAAGGTTATTTATTAGGAAAAGGGTGGGAGAACGCCCCCACAATGCCGCGGAGTTTGAATGCATCGAGATCGTATCGTGGAAACTAAATACTTGCAAAAGTTAATGTAGGGAAAGGTGGGGGATCTCTCTCACGTCTCGGACTGCTCGATTGGAAGACACGATGTGTCGGTACTCATATTTGGCGACCTACTTGAAGGTCAATGAGGCTTTGAAGTGTTGAGTTTGATTTCCACATAGGACTAATATTTATAATTTATACACGTATTGCAGGTTAGGTTGGCTTGGGCTCCTTAGGTAGGATCCCTATACACCCACCACCAGTGTTGGTGCAGCTGTTGATCAACGGATGAGGCTCTAGCGAACATAACAGTGCCCGGTAAGCGGCAATAGGCTCACCACCTATTTCGTGGGACCAACTATATAATTGGCGAAGTGGCGTCTGCCTACAAACAGGCGTGAATGTATGGATGTATAAGTATTGTAAATAAAATAGTTATGATATATAACTTTAGTGAACGTTGTGGATTTCGTGAATGAAAACAATAACACCAAATAGCAGTGAACGGGCGTGTTTGTTTTTACGTTGAAATTTATAACAGCTTTATTAGCCAAACTTGAAATTTTTTTTAATATGGCCTTTTATTTTGACATGCTTTGAAAAGCCCAAAGTTTTAAGTTTATTCTAAAGCTCGGAAAACCAAGAGCTCAATTTTTTTAATGTGACACGTCACAATGACTACAACCTGCCAGATGGTAAGCAGTCGATGCAGTCCATAAAAATAAAGGCGCGTCGAACCGTGGAAGAAGCACTACTCAAAGCGCACCTACTCATGAAGGCCTGTTGAAATGCCGTTTCACGCCCCAAAATGCTAAGCAAACGGACACCCATCTTCAAACTGACCCCCTAATCTCACGACGGAAGATATACGCTAAGAACAACATATAAAGGAAATCATATAAAACTTTATTAAATTTTACTTTTCTTTCTATACATAACAACTAAAAGCAGCAAATATTTTTATATATATCCTTACTTTATCTGCGTTTGCCTCTAACGTTCGCTATCTCGCACCGAAGCGCTGCAATCATTAGGTCCCAATGTGCATTATATTGCACATTACAGGTCACGTGGCATGCACATTGCACATTCCATCCAAAGATAACGAAGTGTGCAAAATTAAAATTGAACGTTTTTTGTAGCTGTGGCTGCTAGCGGGTACTTTGGTGTTTTTACTGTGTTAGTTAACGTTCGATATAAAGATAAATGATTCTTTTGCAAGGTATTTTTGTTGTAGTTTTCATAAATCATATTTATTTGCAAATACAGGTGATACAGGGGTGTTCACAACATATATAAAATTTGCGCTATTCCATATTAGCCTCATGGCATGCAAATTTACAATAAGCAATTCATTATTTGGAAATTAAAATAATGCATCTTTGTTTTTTTTTAATAATGGTGCGTGCGTCCTGCACACTTAGCCAGTGTCAAGTAAGATATATATCAATCATATATAAGTCATAGCAAATGAGAAAGAGTGGTGACAAAGATGATAAATGGTAAATGGGATGCCCTCCCCTAAACCCGTTGAGTCCTCAGTAAAGTCAGTGGGACTATACTGAGATCTCACATGGACTTCTTGAGAGAATTTGAAAAGTCATGTTGCACTATCTAGTTTCAGTTACCAACACTCGTGTACGTTCACAAACATTAAACGGTGAATAATCCACCGTTATTACACATTCATGTTCGAAATAACTCAAATTTTAGACCAAAGGTTAAAACAAACCTACAAACATGACGCATCACTTTCCCGCCGACTTATTACTTCCTTTCACCATAAGGTGGCACTCAAGCGTGCCCACCTGATGGCAAGTAGTCACTACAGCATATTTACGACTGGAATACTGGTATTTCGCTCAGTGGTAGGCCTGGGCCTGGGCCTTATGCTGGCACAATCACGTTATCGACCCTTTTCGAACTTGTGTTTTTTCAAACACAATTAATGAGTTAATAATAATTATGCAAGTTACTAAGGACTTTCTCCGTCACCGATTACAAATATATGTACCTGATTCTTTTTCTTGATCAAGAAAACACAAAATTACTTACTTAGTTACTTTAAACTTCATGAGGCATGTACATGTTTAAATGCGTATTTTTTCTTATTTACTTATAGTCATTATATCAGCCTTATAATCATTTGACCGATATGGCGTGGTTATGGTGGTCTTGGGTTCGATTCCCACACAGGACAAATATGGGTCGGGAATTGGCCCATTATCATCACGCTGGGCAGGCGAGTTGGTGAGTTCAAGCCAGTACGCAGGATGACACCGCTGCCTATAATCCCGTTGGATTTCTCTTCGTCGAAACTCACGACTCCCCGTGAGATGAGGGGGGGGGTAACACTATTTAATACCGGTACCACACGGCACGTTACGTAGTTTAAAAGAATTAAAGGTTTCACTTCCATTATGATAACTGATATTTGTTACTTAACAAAATCATTTTTGCACAATTGACTGACATACTGTAAGTTAACAACTCCTGACAAATTGAGGACGACGCTGTAATGTGCCTCAAAGAGAGTAAGTCTTCATATAATTTGATATCATAGCCTCGCAATACGAAAAACAGTAATAATTCTGTGACTTAGCTTGTTTGGGCAGGCGAGATGTTTTCAGGGGCCCAGGATGTAGAGATGTTCTGGATAGGGCAGTTTGAACTAAATATTGCTTTTGCCTTTAGTTATTTATTATCTCTAGTAACTAAAAAAATTTAACAGTTCATTTTAAGTCGCAAGTGCCTTAAAACTGCAAATCTTCATATATTTCCGTTTTATTAATATTATTACTACGAGGAAAGAGTTAACATATTATTCTTCAAAAAGGCCGCCAACTTTTACAGGCTTCGATAACCATCAAAGGGATTCCCTTCCCGAATGGGATGATTAAGCATTTATATTGGAATGAAACAATTATGTAATATATCTAAGTTGCTTTTCGAGAAGTGGAACGCCTTTTTTTACATCTCTTTGTAAACGAAGGCGGTCAACGAGTTTAATTTTTCAGGGAGCAACATAACACTTCTTAGATTACGTAAAATCTATTCTTTGTCAACTTCGTCAGCTTTCGAACGCTTCTAACAAAGAGAATAACGCAACAGTCCATGCCGCATCTAGAGCCGCCGTTTCGTGGACGCGCCGCTACGTGCCGTATCGCGCGCGGCGAGCCGGCTAACGATTTATTTAGAGCCTCCGTTACTGCGTTTGCACACCGCCCACCGCGCCACACGTCAAACGGGCCGTTTTTATCGCGCCGCACCAGCGTCACACACTACGCACATCTTTACTAATGTTGGTGCTAACTCTGTGTTTAGACTTCGGTACTCTAAGGGTTTATATCTGACGGATAACGGGTCGCGTATTATCGTTCGCGTAACGCCAGAACAGACAATTGTTTAGAAAAATACTTGACTATTCACACTCAACCGAGTAATAACACACAATCACTAATATGTTAGTGCGTCGCGCGAATAGGTGCAATACGGTCGACGCATTATCCGTCAAGTATGAACCGACCCTAAGTGTGAATCGTGCACATCGCCCACGTAATTTGTCTGCTCCATACTATGCGGATTGTATGTTGTTATAGTGCTCGGATTACGTTAATCCAAATGGTAATATATTAGACAGACACTCACTACGCAAATCTGCACTAATTTTGATGCTAACTCTAGTACTCGAAGTGATCTACGTACTTATTTTAAATCTACATAAAATTCATAAATATATAAATAAATATATTATAATGATATTCTTAATTCTCACTAAAATTCTAAGGCATGATACACCTGATACTATATTACCTACATATATTTGTTACCTATTAATTAGTGAATATTATTAGCATAGTGTTAGTATCTATATTTTTAAAATATTGTTATACCACTTTTGCATGCAGTGACTTCCTATAAGAAAACATTTAGTTTAAAAAAAATAATGCAAGTATTATTGCATATTTTTATAATGTATGTCTTTTTGGTTGCCCATTAATAAATAAATAAAAACTCTGAGTATGGAGTTGAATGGTTGGTACTCCAAGTGCCGCCCGCGCTGTTTGTTGTCATAGTACTCACTTAAGGTTTTATAACAAAACGAATTTTAAAGTTAGACCAGGTTTAAAACCAGTGCAGTCACTGTCTTCATCTTATCAAATCAAAATCTAACTTTAGATCTCGGTTTGTAAGACGTTTAGTGTTTAAACTACGTTTCGCATTTAAAACGTAAATTTTCAACACATACTACGCAGATCTAAAAAGATATTAATTTTCAACACATACTACACAGATCTAGAATGTTTTTTTTTTTGATTACGTAAGAACTTTTTCTTCACAAGTTGAAGTATCAAGGAATCACAATTTCCTGGGACAACTCACCCAGTCTTTAAAGAGGTAGTCTCGACAAACATTATTAATATACAAAAATCGTAAATAAAGTATTAACATAAATGAAATCGCTTAATAGGCGGCCGAGGGGAGCAGGCACGGAGCCGACGGTATCAATATCTAATTTATTTATAGAAAATTTACTATCACCTTGCCATTTTATCCTTTAAACCATTGCTTCCCCTTCAGGGTTTCCTGCCACTCGTCAAATAATTTTTCATATATATTAAATTAATTAAATCTATTTTTATTATATTTAAAATGTACTGCATTTATGTTTTCGATAAATTACAAACATTAGCTTCTATTAAAATAAAAGTGACAAGCATTTTTCAAATACATATAATAATTTTTGCACTAAATTTTTTACTAACATTTTTCAATTCGAAACGAATAAAATTAATTTTCATGAAATTCAAATTAATGTACATTTTTAAATTCGATTTTTCAAATTGCCTATAGGGAAAGTAATACTAAATGAAAAGGAAACTTGCTGGGCATTTGGAATGTGTGAAGTCTAGATATATTGCGGGCAGACTGTTTAGCATTCCTGCAGGCTGCGATAAAGCCTTACTTGCATCGATGCAGTCTTTAAGTGAGGCACTTATCACTGATTGTCATTATCAGATAATCAAATAAATAACAGAATTCGATAAATATAAAATGGTTATTGATTAACACAAATTAACTGCATTTATCAGTTGGATAGAAAAAAATTATCAAAAATCAAATAAAAAATTTAATTCGACATATGTAAAATGGTTATTGATTAACTAAAAACAAATGCATTTTTCAGTTAGATAAAAAAAAATATTACTGAATTCAATTTAAACTGCAATCAAATTTTTTCAATTCAATTAGAATAAAACAAACTCAAAATGCATTTATTAATTCGATTAGATTTGTAACGCAACTTGCCTAAAGCGAAAGTAATAAAAACAAACTAACTTAATGAAAAATAAACTAACGAAATGCATGGAATGTGTGAATCTAGATCGTTTAGCATTCCTGCAGGGCGCGATAAACCCTCACTTGCATCGATGCAGCCTTTTAGCTGCGGGGCACTTATCACTGCCACGTGTATAATCGGCAATCATTGGAATTTGTAGAGCATATATCGAATCTTACTTGAAAATAATAAAAATAAATTAAAAAAATTATATGTTTTGTTTTTCTAGAAATTTCTAGACACTGATCTTATGGTAAGCAAGTAACGATTTTTCTTACATATAAACTGCTTTAATAGCTTAATTAAAAAAAAAATGCAGTAGAACTATAGCGGTCTTAATTGACCTTACATAAATTCTACATTCTTATCGAAAAATATTAATAATAAGACATATTATTTAGATTTCCCATATTAAAATTAATAAATTTCATCTATTACATTTTGATTAGAGGGCTGCAGGTAAACCTCCAACACACTTTCAAATCTTGGTCGGATCTATTATGCAACCCCTTGCCTTTAACTTAATATGTCTCCCAAAATATTTTTTTCTGAAACTTTAATACCTATATATAACGCAATACATTTAAAAAGCTCACCTAAGAATAATAAAATATTCAAAAATTTACTCATTTTTTGTTTTCGTATTTTTCTTTATGTGTTTTGTGTGCAATAAAGATAAAGTAATAATAAATCGCTGGCTTAATGGAATACTGGAATACTCAAAAAGACAATGTTTGAAACATCACACAAGAAGATCTTGTAATGGGGACTTATCCTAATTGTTGACTCATAACAAAACTGATTTATTTTGTATCATGCTGCTTGATTTTTGAATATTTGATTACCATTAATAAGATCTCGGTGAAAAATTAAAAGAAACTGGACAAATACTTAACTTTGACCTCTCTACTATCTATCTACCATTAAGCCAGCGTTATGTCGAAAAAAATGCAGTCAATTTCACTCTACGGTTTCCAATGGCGTATAATGTTATGCAAATGTACATGAGCGGGGAGTGTCAAGCCGGCACTCCGGAGATCTCCATTTGTTGGCGGCGCTAAGCCCTCGCATCTTTACTTGTTAATGCCATTCACTAAGATACTTGTGGAATAAATTAGCAAATAAATTCAATTGGTTAAGTGAATTCAAGCACACCACTGTTAAATATATAATAATGATTTTCTTTATACTGCTTTGTCAGTATCTTATTTTTATTTTTAATAACTTTTTTTTAATTCATATAATAAACATTGTCTTTAAACACACAATAAATCACAGAGATTTATCTGGTGTGTTCGTTATGTAGTTCTTTTTAAATGAAGTATACTAGTGACAACAATAGTACCTAAATTGACAAATTCTACATTATATGATACAACGAAAGCGCACAACATTACATAACAAAGCAAACGCCCAGGCTAACTTTACTAAGATGACAGAGAATTTCAATGAATTTAATTTTCTCACATAATATAATTTACTGACTAGAATTGTGTGAGTATTGTTTCAATAATTCTTTTATTGATTTTTACGTTATACAGCAATAACAGGGATGTAACAAAAAAATAAAAAATATATACAATACCCCAAATTATTTCCCCATATGATATTATCGAGATAAAAACTATACTATGTCTACTAACTAAAATAGTTATTTTTAACAATTTTGTATACTAAAAAAATAACCATCCAAGTCACAGCTAAAAGCACAGCCGGCCTCTTTACGCGAAAATATTGAAAAATGGTGTTATCCAGCTGTTCAATGTGTTTTTTTGCAATTCTAAGATAAGATTTAATCTATTCCTTCTTAGTCAACAGTCCGGCTGCAATTGAACACACAATAAAATGTGAGAGTCTCGCGCCGCCCGCCCGCCCTCCACGGCCGCCCCGCGTCGCCCGCCCCAGATCCTATCGCACCCTTAATTGAATATATCGAGTGAACTACCTGCGCTAATGACTCCAGATAATGTTACAGGGGTCGTGTTAACGCCTCGCTTTTTAGTTTTATTTTCAGTTTATAGTTTTTATTAAAATATTTTAACTGTAGTTATCAATTTATTTGTAAGTACATTTACGAGCTTACTCTACTGCTAATAGTAAAAAATATAATGTAGGTTAAATTTTACTGCTTCATTAATATATAGTAAGATGGCAGACACCTGCCGGAAAACAGGAAACGATAAATTTTTTATTGTATCTTCAAAGGTAATGAAACAATATTTCTCTAGCCACACATCAGTACTTCTACCATTTAGCCCCCCTAAGCAACTATTGTGTTATAGGTGAAAAAGGTATTAGATACTCGATCAAATGAAAATACCCAAAGACATAACACTAAACCATAATCTCGCTCAGAATTTCCACCAAACAATATAAGCACAAAATGGTTCCTTCAAACGACTATTACTCACGAAAATTCACTGTAAAAACTAAACTTTAACGCTACCCTACAACTAAACTGAACGTCGCCCTCTGAAGGAAAAATTTACGTGTCTATGTGTGTATCTGTACTCCAATAATCCGGAAAATGCGAAAATTACGCATACAGTCTTATGTAAAGTAACGTAGTGTAAAAGGATAGATATTATAATATATGTGATGAGTAGAACATTAATCGCTGCTTATTTATATATGCCAAAGACTTTTATAACTACATAGTATTTTTATACTATTTTCTATTATGACACGGGTTGTAGAGGTATGTTAAAAGATGATGCAACATTTAACCTAATTACTCTATCATTCTAACAATATATAAGGGAATCGTAAATAAAATTTAGTATCATTCAAGCTGTTGTTCGTTTCATTGCTACCTAATCCGCACCTTACAGAGTGTATTTTTTTTTAATTTAACAAAGTCGTTTTCCTCTTCCTGTCCATATTTATGCTCAGATCTATAAAACTACGCAACGGTTTTTCATGCGATTTTTTTTAATTGATAGAGTGATTCAAGAGGAAGGTTTGTATGTAAGTCACGCATACGGAGTCGCGGACGGCCGTTAGTATGATATAAATTGTTATTCACTGTAACACAGGCCTACGGATATCTGCGGGACTGTCCGGAAGGGTTACCGCGGCCTCTGGACGTAGCAGGCACAAGAAGAAACATGGATGGTTTTTAGTCAGTAAAAGTCTGACACATACTCCCGCTCCACCCACAGCGGGAGAAGGTCATTAGATGATTTTCCATCCAAAAAAAAAAAGGCCTACGGATATCTTTGACACAATTTTTCTGCTAATAAAGATTATAACTACTATAGATGCATCCGACAGCCATTATTCACTGTAAAACCTAAACCTCTTTTAACGCTATCCTGAATCTAAACTGGACCTCACCTTTTTGAGGAAAAATTTACGGACCTATGAGTGTATCTGTATCACAATAGTCCGGAAGGTGGGACGGGTGTAATGGCAAGCTGAACGGCCACTATCGGCCGGACGAACCTGCCGCGATCGGGCCGTTAAAACGTCCGCATTTATTTATCCAGAGACCCGATGAGCACCTTGATCCCAAGATAAACGGGTAATGGGCGTCTTTGTTAAGCTTTTGTCCGAGATAACGCTCGGCTTTCAGTGCATTTATTTGTGTCGTTGTTATGACGATTTTTCTTATCATTCTAGCATTTGGAAAGATGTTTTTACTTAATATGGGTATTATTTAAACTTTTATAACTATGCCACAGTGATGTTAGAGACCCCATTGGGCGGCTTGTAATATTTTAACAGCAGGACACCTGCCTCCGCCAATCCGCACTGGGTCAGCGTGGTGGAGTATGGCTCAATAACCTCGCACCCTCGTACGCGAGAGGAGGCTCGTGCTCATTAGCTTAAATTTTAGAAAGCCATTAATATATATTTTTAAATATTAGTAGTATTTACTTATGGATTAAATCAGACAAGAACAAAGTTTAAACCAAGAAGGACACACTTTACAAAGTATTTTTTATGAAAATTCAAGTTTTTTTTATGGAAGCTCTCTTATTATGAATCGTAACATTACGGGCAGTGAAACAGCATAAAATAGCACAATCGTAACGCTCTTACAGGCCATAAACGGTCATTAGGGCGCGTCCACACCGGTCAACAATAAAACTTAATCGACGATAAAACGACAGAAAAACGCCGTCAGACGCAACGCCGCCGGTCCGGTGCGGCACGGTACGATCCGGCCCGCACATGAGCCGGAAACAAGCCGTTTAACACATAATCATCATTGTTCTTTACTCATAAAGTCATTTCAGAAGAAGGGGACACTTTTATTATGTTTTTATTTTAATGATAAATCATTGAATACATCCTAATGGAAAAAGGGCACAGGGAACTTAATGACTAATGTTTCGGGGTGGTAATCTTAAGATTTTCTTTCACGATAAATTAAAAAAATATATACTGCACTATGGCCGCAAAGACTCACGCACGTTACAAAGATGTTCAAAAATATTTATACAAACATACATTCAGGCCTGTTCCCCGAAGGTAGGCAGAGGCATATTGTACGCCCACAAATCGCCAATTATGTTGGTCCCACGTAATAGGTGGTGCTTGCCGGGCACTGTGATGCTCGCCAGAGCCCCGTCCGTTGACCGGCAGGTGCACCACTTGCAAGTGAGGTTGGCTTGTGCTCCTTAGGTCTTGGTAGGGCCCCTATACACAATCACAAAAAAAAGCAAAAGCAAAAACTATAATCTTGGAACAAACTTATCTTTTGAATACAAAAGAACAGAGTTAATCATTAGATCGCACTAAGTTGTTAACTAAAACTAGAGAGAGATAAAAACACTATTTACGTGAACACGTCTACAGCCGGCTACAAGGGTACAATTGGGGGATTCCCCGGAGTTTCGAATGAACTTCCTATCTCCGGGTATTACATCAGCCTGTATCTACGGCTCTTAAGAACTTGCAACTTACTAACTTTTACTCGAAAATATTTTTCTTTCAAACCTGAACACCGAGATAAAAAGTATTTTCATTCCATTTCATTTATTCATCAAGTAACGTTGACTCAGAGTGTTTGTAACAATATTCCTTATTAGGTATAAGTATATATATATATGTTAGTTTACATATAATAACAACAACAACAACAACAACACAATTCATTGCCACAACTTTATCAAGTGTAAGTGGAGCGCAAGCAGCAATTAGTAGCAATAAGTATTGCTTGTTTTATACCAAGACTGCAGGCTCACACATACAAAGTTTCATCACAAACGGTGCAGCACTTTTCGCTTGAAGAATTAACAAACATACACATCACAAACTTTCGAATTTATAATATTAGTTGGTAGAATAACCGCTAGTGTGAGATAAGTTTTTAATAGGTCTAAAATAGATACTGTAGGTCGTCTCAAAACCGCCCTAGAGCCCCGGGCCTACGACAGCTAGCCTCGTGATTCTATTTAAGAGTTAAAGGCTGTTGAAAACATCAGAACTGGGTCACTCAAGCTGAGTTGCCTTATACCGAATGATACTTTTTTTAGAATCTTTTATACTTAAGTAGTCAAAGTATGAATAACATATCCCAACTAAGGCTTGAGATTCTTCCAAATCTTTGTGTTGTAAAAAAGTTGATTTCTATCAATTGAGGTGCTGGGCAACTGCTGTAAGACAGGGAACTATAGAATTTCTCTTTTTGGTTCAGTTACGATGTTTCTATGAAATAAATAAATGAAAAAAATACCACTCATATGACAATAACACCAAATATTTTGTTTCAAGATAAGTATAATTAGGAACTTGTGTTATGGATACTAAGTAACGGAAAACTATAGGAACTTGTGTTATGAATACTAAGTAACAAATATTTTTAATTTTTGTAAAAACATACTCAACATACAAAGAAAAATACCCAGACCAAACCAAATATTTATATTTGTGTACACAAAAAATTTCCTGAGTGGGAATCGAACCGGTCGTCGGTCGATATCGGTCGTCATAAGTAAAATAGAATATATTTACGCAAAACAAACATAATCTTGATGGATTAAGATTAGGTTCGTTTTTGTAATTTTTTTAAAGATATGCACGCATCAAGATATAGATTGCCAGATCCTTTATCATGATTAATATATCCATCATCACGATGACGGTAATCAACAACTTTCGGAATTATGCTGTGTCAAAACTAACTTTTTAACACATGTCTAGTCATTGAACAATCTGCTACATGAATAAACTAACTAGCACTACTACTATACCCAGAATCAGCAATATAACGTCAGGAGTTTGAAAACGACGCCTTAATCATTGAACAAACTGTTTACCACTAATAATTATGGCCCAAACATGAGGTGCGATCTAGAACTTAGAACAAAACAGCGTCCTATATTAGCATGGGCACGGCGCATCCGAGACATGGCCCCGATATGTTCCCAGATACGCCCAACTTTGAGATCCAATACGAACACTACCAAAAGTTGTTCTTCGTATGGTACAAGTGATAGGAAACTAGCGGGCTAGAAATCTTGGGCACATATGGCTTTGGTATGTGCTCTGATACTGATAAAAATAAGGAAAATATATGACTTTTTAACACATGTGCTACAAAAAAACAACTAGGTACTTAATTCTGACAATAATTATTTTTAAAAAATGCTACTAAAAAAATTGCATCGTCTGATTATTTTCGGAAATGGATCATAAATCAGGATCTGATATCTGATAAAGATAAAGGTATTGAGGTATAACGCGAAAATTGTCATACTCTCTCTCTTTGCTCCTGAGATAATTAAATGTATTCATGTCCTGAAATAGTTGTATTCGTGAATATAGTTCGTCCAAGTCAGAAAAACTTAATCAAGCTTGTCTCAATAAAGCTCTTTTGAATGTCAACTTAAATTTTAACGCGCGGTAAAAAACACCTTAATTAGTGCGTTTACCTAGCGACTGCCATCTGACCTCCGCCAACTTGATCCCTCTAACAACTTAACATAGTTTTTTGGTTCAACCAGGCAACGAATGCCCGATGTCAAAGAATATTTATATATTTTTTTTAGATAATGTTAATCATAATCAATTAAAGGGCTTTTTAGTCACTTAACTCATTTAAGTAACCTACAGAAGAAGCACAATTAAGGCCAATTGTTTTATAAAGTAACTTCGAACCAAATCATACCAGCAGCTATTAAAGTATTAATATGTAACTGCTTATCAAAGTGTATGTAACAATCGCAGATTTAGTCCCTATCTTTATTGATATCTCATAGATATCTATATTTACATAATCTGTTAACATTCTTATCACAACGGATATAAAGTTCAAAATATGTGCAATTTACCATTATCATTGTGGATTTCGGTAACTGATTGCGATAATTATCAACGTGATATGGAAAGCAAAGTTGATAAGATAACATTTTCAATGAAAGCATATTCTGTTGCAGTGTTTTAGTGATGCGCAATTGATAACAATTTCCATACTTATATTTGAATTTATTAACTAATTAAATTTTGCAATACTCACTTGATTGATTACAAATAGATTTTCTTTAGTTACATAAGAAATTTTGCAAGTGTTGCTTTTATTTGTAAAATTGTAACTTGTAAAACACATAAATCCAACCATCTCCTCCTTTTACCATCCTTAGGCCATAGAATGAACTGCGACGAATTTCTGATAAAGTTCATCATGAATTAAAAGGTTTTCAGAGTATCGGCTATGTGCAATTGATACTCCTCTCAAACTGCCATCAGCTGTACGTGAGAGTAGCACTTTCGTAGCACTTGCGAATGAAGTTTAAACCTAGAGTAGCTCTTGCGTCTTAATGGCATGAAAAAAGTTAAAACCGCTGTGCGCTTATGCCTTATGGGCAGTTTCCCCAAAGACAGTCATTGCAACTAATACGCTTTAGATGCACTTCTAATTAAACTGTTATGTTAGTTTGTGTGTCTAATGTCGCGGGAATGTCGCGAATGTTGCTAGTACGTGCGATAAGATTGTCGCGCGTCTTGCTTCCTACCTAACGGGCGACATCACACCAAACTTTTACGTACTCTATGCAAATAACATCTGAATATGCAACTTTTCTATTGATTTCCATATAGCGACATTGAATTCCAAATAACAGACCTTATTTATCTACTCAGATTAAATTCTGAAGTTAGCACATCAGCCCAGTAGTATCTGCCAAGCACGGATATGCTCTTACGAGTCAAGGTGAAAGAGATTCAGGTAATACTCGAAACGCGGTCCCATTTCGGATTGATGTAGCGTCCCGCTGTCAAAATTCGCAAGCCGCCAAATGGGGCTCTCTGACTTGGCTGAACAGATATCATGTAATAACAGGCAGCCCTGACATAACGTGCCTTTAGTCTACTTAATGTAACTTAATATCTAACAAAATGAACCATTTTAAGAATTAGGAATCATTCTATAACAATTATAGATATTTTCTTCTAGTGTCATTAGAGAAGACGCATGTGAAGAGGAGGCTAACTGAGCTCATATGTGGTATCCGGCACTAATGGCATAACGTGCCTTTAGTCGACTTAATGTTACTTAATATCTTTCAAAATGATTCTTTTACGAATATTTTTTTATGTAATATTTTCTTCTAATATAATAAGAGGAGATGCATGTGAATAAAAGAAAAATGGATATTACTTACATACATACATTCACGTCTGTTTCCGCGCAGGGACAGGCAGAGACATATTACACGCCCACACTTCGCCAATGACATAGTTGGTCCCATCTATTAAGATGGCGAGCCTATTGCCGCTTACCGGGCAATGTTAGACGACCGATATGGTGTGGATGTCAGTATACCTGCACTTCTCCAGAGATCGTGGGTTCGATTCCCACACAGGACAAATCTTTGTGTGCATGAACATGAATATTTGTTCCGTGTTTTTCTATGTATATGAAGTATGTATTTACATAAAAAAAGTATTCAAGTATGTTTATCCGTTCTTTAGTATCCATAACACAAGTTCTTAGTGATACTTATCTTGGAACTAAATAATTGGTGTGATTGTAAGAGAATATTTAGTTATTTATATTATTTAATGTTATGTTCGCCAAAGCCAAATGGATGGAGCGAAAAATGGATATTAGCGACCGAATAACAGAGATGGATTTATGAGTGTAATATGATTGAGAAGGAGGTGGATGATTTGATGACGAATGCCCTAGGCGAAAGAAAACACATATTGCTCTGCACAATTGGGAGCTGGCAGGATAATGAGGTTACGTTAGAAATAACTTAGAAACTACTGAAAAGGCCAGCCCAATTCCAAGCCTAATTGCCCCAACATCCAAAGCGGCTAATAGCAACAGTGCTTTATCTGACCAATACGCCGGTTAACACCATAACATTAATTCCGTGCTCTCACAATCTGTGGATAAGCTAAAAACCTTCTTATGGCCGACGGATAAATCACCCGCCATTATGGGGCCGCCATTGCTGTGATGACAGCTGACGTGATAACGGCCTGACGTCGATTTACTTAGTTATTGAAATTATAGATTTATTTTGTACTTAGATGTTTTGCGTAGATCAATCAGTGTGCTTACATTCAGCGATAAAGTGCTTATAGTGCAGAGTTTAAGTAAAATATCTGGTATGGTTATAATGAGACGAATTTAATTGCTATTAGACTGTTTTTTTTTAAATATTGAATGATAAGATTTTAGGTTATTCTTCGTGAAAAGGCTCTTCGGTGTGCCTCGTTATAATTCCGCTGTTTTTTTTTACAGCATATGCCTTTTAAGTTTCAAATTGTGTATTTGTATTGCCACTATATCAAAAGTGACCTTATCTTACTATTTCGCGAAATTATTAAATATAAAGGACATAGAATCTTAAACGTAGAAACCTCTGTGTGCGTGGCCGACTCGCACTTGACTATATATTTTCAATTTTCCAATTAATCTTATACGATAGCAAAATTTACTGTAAGTAGTTTATATAAAAAAAATACTTAGCTACAACTCTATAGATCTCTTTTAAATACATACATACATACATTCACGCCTGTTTCCCCGAAGGGGTAGGCAGAGGCATATTTTACCCCCACACTTCGCCAATTATATAGTTGGTCCCACGTAATTGGTGGCGAGCCTGTTGCCGCTTACCGGGCACAGTTATGTTCGCCAGAGTTGTAAATAGTTTAAACAGTTGTATCAAGAAATTTGCCTACCCAAAGAATCGACACAAATCGTATATTTATATAAGCGTTAGGTTATAACATGTAAATACTTTATGATAACTTACAGTTGTTAGGTACTTAGATCCTTACTCAAAAAGCTCCAAGACGCCACTCATACCTTAAGACTGAGGCCTCCCGTATTATAAGCCGTTAATATATGAGATCCAGTCTCCAATGATAAGCCAGAGTGCTTTTACTGATAAAAGCACGTATGGCGGACGAAATCGGCGTATGATTCAAGTTGCAATCTCTGACAACCTTATCGGGGTAGTCAGGGCTCCATTTCGGTGAGATTGGCTGATAACTGGTCTGCTTTTTAATGTGACGGCTTTGGCGACGGCTGGGAGGGTGCTGTGGGAATGGATACGGCACAAGAGCTACTAGGTAAATATACATATGTATTACTATGAAACCTTTGACAAAAATTCTAAATCGCTTAATTTTAATACTACAAATAAAAATAAGCTTTCTCTGCCAAATTGTCGACTACACAAAACGAATATTTAATTTTTGGGTTATAAATAAATATAAATATTAAATATTTCTGACACTTACAACAATTATTAAGTTCCAAGATAAGTATCATTAAGAACTTGTGTTATGGATACTAAATAACGGATAAACATATATAAATACTTTTTTTTGTAAATACATACTTAATATACATAGAAAAACACCCAGACCAGAACAAATATTCATATTGATACTCACAAATATTTGTCCTGTGTGGGAATCGAACCCACGACCTCAGGAGTGGAATGCGGGTATACTCGCCACCACGCAATATCGGTTATATTATCAGAGTTTATAAAATAATATATACATATTTATACAGGAAAGGATTGATCTACCATAGCCAACTTTCAAAACAGTGGTTAAAAAAGCAAATTCTTTAAAAGGGGTATGATGTAAACGATTACTTGTCAAATAAACAAGATTGGGTTTAAAATTTTCAACTTGTATTTGTGTAAATTATTTTTTTGCTTTTAAGTGAATCTATGCTTTGTGACTTCAGTGTGTTATATATACTTTTATTTTATTTTAAATATTTCAATTCGACGTTTTCAAGTGCTATGTAATAATAGTTTATGTAATAAAGAACTTTTATGTGACTTATGTGTTAAGTATGTAATGAATGCATCGCTGCGTAGATGCGCCCGCGCTCCCCGGTTACCGGCGAATGATTACGTCGAAAAAATGACAGTGCGTTACAAATCTTTATTTGACTTGCTTGTCCTTGACCGCGTATGTGACATTATGTATGTACTGAATGCGGTTTTTGTTTTTTCGTAGATATAAACTCACTCGCTTAAAATAGTTATGTGCCAAATAAAGTAATTTGATATATCAAGGTATTTGCAAATATATTTATCATAATGCAGCTTTTTTGTCATGAACCATAGACAAAGTCTAGTAAAGTCCGTCGCAGTCAAGTCAAGTGCTATCTCCGTAAATGATGTAGCTCACATGTCAGTCGACTTAATGTCTAGACTTAAATCTAGCAATTATTATAAATATCGTAAACCAAATATTCGTAATTTGATCATCATTACACCCCAAATTCAAAATCCCTACCTAGTATTTTAAAATAATTTTAACAAAAAAAACTTTTATTTTCCTATATAGCCTATATTTGAAGTGTTTGTCCTCAAAATACTGTCATTTTAGTTTTAAACTCGTGTCGTTACAAAATTCAGTAGCTAAATGTTTATCGTATCGATATTAATCGCAGATTATAAAATTATGATTAGGCGATTAAGTTATCGATACAGCGATACAATCGCTATTCGATATGTGTTTTAGATACTCGAATATTTGTTGTTAATTTTGGTCGATTATAGATTATGGTTTGCTTTCTTAGCGTTTTAAGTATCCAAGCAAAATTGTATTTTGACCTGCTTTTCAGGTCAATTTGCAATATGAGCTACGGTATGGGGTTCGTTTCCTAGACAGGACAAATGTTTGTCAGCATGAACGTTATCATTTACATATCTGAACAGCTGCAGCAAAGTATTATCATTTAAAATATCCGCGCACACACTTAACATGTAACACAATATTTACAGACCCTTATAAGATATGAACACAATCATTAAACGTTAAATATCCCGCAAGCATTTCTCAGTGAACTAGCCCTGAGTTAGTAAAAACTTAAATAAATCTGGAAATTACAAAATGGCATGGCGCGGTGTTTAATTAATTAGTACGGCCACCCGCCACCGGAGGCGCTGCTATTTGTGTAGAGTTATCACCCGGCTGCACTCGTCGTACAATGAACGTTATCTCGCAGTAACAGACGCACATTTTGTTTATTAAAACAATTATTTTAGTTCAACATTTACGTTTCACATTCTTGTTGTACATATTGATGTTAAAGATTGTAGGATTTAGTTGTTTTATTTGTACATAATGATGTTTAAGAGTAGTGAACATTTTTTATAATTTGGTGGTAAAAACTAAATCTACTATATACTAGTTAAAATGTTACGACCTACCTATATAAAAAATACTTTTTTATTTGCATGAACTTAAAAAGTACTTCAGAGGTACACTTGCACTTGCTCCTTAGGTCGAGAGTTCGTTTCACACACTAGACAAATAATTGTACGCTGATGAACCAAATTAAATATTTGTTTTATTCTTTCTCGTTATTAATTTTATTTATTTTACATTTTCTGTAAATGCAGATTATAATGTTGATCAGATAAGCGTAGGGGATAGTGTTGTATATTTTACTATTAACTTAAACAGCTAGACATACACTTTTTTATATTCAAAGGTTTACAAGGAAGTTAATAAAAAGCGTCTGGCGACCTTGCCCGGTTAATTAGTTCCCCGCGCCGCTAGAGGCGCTGTTTGCACAGTTATCAGCAGCCTGCATCCATCAACACCGCTATCTGCGGGGCCCACGCGCGGCGCACACGCGCTTTTTGTGGCCCGCCGGTTATGGAGTCCACGTTTTTGTCATATTGCTATAAGAGTAAATTGTGTTACCTTTATTTTTAAAACTTTGTCGTTTGTCACATTATAAAATACTTAGACAATTACTTTAAAAAAAGTACAAGTAAAGTTCTATAGTTTTGTCAGGTATACAAAAAATGTTATTGGAATATATTAGTACATATGTTTCTTTTTAACTCAACTTAAAATCATATATACTTACATACATTCACGCTTGTTTCCCCAAAGGAGTAGGTAGATGCAAAATGCGAAAAGTGGTCGTATAATATGACTCTGCCTACCCCTTCGGGGCAAGAAGCGTGATATTTTGTATGTATGAAAGTTGCTCGTAATTAGGTATTTACTATTTTAATCATCTCAGCCCATTACGTCCCGCTATTGAGCACGAACCTCCTCTCACATACCAAGGTATTGGGTCATACGCTGGCCCAGTGCGGATTGGCGGGGGCAGGTGTATGGCGTCCTGATGTTAGAATTTAACAAGCCGCCGAATTAGGCCTCTTACATGGCTTAACGACTACCACGTTTAGTGATAACCGGGACCAACGGCTTAACGTGCCTTCCGAAGCACGGAAGCGGTCGATATCAAACGGCACACAAACGGTCACCCATCCAAGGACTGACCTCTGTTAACTCTGCTTTACTTCGGTGATCGTTTTCGAGCACCTCACGACTTATTTTGTTACTATTTATCTTAGCATAATTTGATTATATCAGTTACTTAATTACGCCTTAATAAGCACGCTGAAATCAATCCCAAATCTAATATAAAAACCATGTGCAATTTATTTTAATTCCTTAAACTGGACCTGGCTGCGGGTACATAGCTCGAAGAACCGACGACCGATGAGGCGCTAAGGTTCTTGAATGGCGACCACGAATCAGCAAGCATAGTAGAGGGCGGCCCCCCACGCGATGGACCGATGACCTGGTCAGGGCGGCGGGGAGCCGTTGGATGCAGGCGATCGATCTACGTGGAAAGCAATTGAGGAGGCCTATGTTCAGCAGTGGACTTAAAATGGCTGATATGATGATCCCTAAACTTACCTTTAAAACTTATATTCCCTTAAAACATACGCCGGAAATTTTCAATTTTAAAATTACACTATAAGTTTACTTGATAAATTCCCCGTACACAACTCCCGTACGAAACTTTTCAGATAATCTATTGGCTCCATCCCTCATGGTTATCTGGCATTGGATCAGCCAGTTATTCTAGCAGCTCCACGGAGATCGCGTTATCGGAAGCACCCAGCACTCAAATATATTTAATCAGTGTTATTTATTTATTTACATACATATATAAAATCATTTATTTCGAACCATAGTCCATTTTGTTAGTAACAATTTACTTAACCTACCGTTAGTACACACTAATAATCACAATAACAACAACACAATACCAATCAAGACTGTACATTTCTACTCGAAATTGTACAGCAATGATTTATATACACACAATCTAGACGACTAGCGATCATGCCTAAGGTACCGTTGACGCTGCCACGCACCCTGCGCACCAGGGATGCGCATCTCTTACGCATTGTTGTATAAAAGCAATCAACATAGTTTTGTGCTAACATCCCAGACGCACTACAGAAACGTGGCAGCCCCATCAGCACCCTAAAGGCATTATTGTATTGGACTCGGAGGGCACTAAAAGATTTTTGGGTATATACAGCCTACAGGCTGCAGGTGTAGAAGGAAGTACAGTACGCTCTGAAGAGTGTGATTTTCACTTGTGTTGTATATGTAAGTTTACAGGAAAATATTCCAAGACGTCCACATGTTATACGAAAACTATTTTTTTATAAAATAAATGCAATTCCTTTATTATTATTGACTTATGGCAGACTGAATTATTAGTTTTATTTGTGTTATAAATTTAATTTAAAGTTATATGGATATAGGATGTATGGGGACGCAAGCCAACCTCACTTGCAGGTGGTGGGCCGATGAGGCCCTGGCGAATATAAAAGTTCCCGGTAAATAGGCTCGCAACTTATTATAATTAAAAAATATCATTAGCGAAAGGTGGGCGGATAATATGTCTCTGCCTACACTCCTACGTTTGCCTACCTTCAGGCAAACGGGCGTGACTCTTCATTTCGTAGCACAGCACAAAATAATATCTTCTCAACTCAATATAATAGGTTGGGGAAAAAGTCTTTTCGTATTTTTGTATGAAAAGTCAAGACATTTTTTTCAAAGTTTATTTACATTTATTTACAATATATATGTACCGTTTTGTTGAATAACTTTCTGCCATTTTGTGGGCAGAGACATTATCCCGTTACTGTAGAAACTTTGGGACTTCTGATCAAAAAAACGGGACAAATAGTTTTGGCAGTCCTCTCTTGAGGTCAACCTTACAGAACCTAAAGAATTCTGCAGAGACCGAAACAGGTGAAAATCTGAAGGCGCAAGGTCAGGGCTATATGGTGGATGCAATAGAACCTCCCAGTCGAACTCTCTTAATTTTTGCTGAGTGGCTAAAGATGTGTGTGGTCTAGCGTTATCGTGATGAAAGACCACACCCTTCCTGTTAATCAATTCCGGCCGTTTTCTCTCGACTGCTTCCTTTAATCTCATCAGTTGCTGGCAGTAAAGATCAGAATCGATGGTTTTGCCGGGCGGTAAAAGCTCATAATAAACAATGCCCTTCCAATCCCACCATACACACAGCATCACCTTATTTCGCGTTAGGCCAGGTTTGGCCACAGTCTGTGAAGCTTGGCCAACTTTCGACCACGACCTTTTTCGCACGTTCTTGTCGTACGTGATCCACTTTTCATCGCCAGTTATCAATCTCTTCAAAAACGGCTCGGTTTCATTACGTCTCAATAATGAATCGCAAATGAGTACACGGTTCATTAAGTTTCTTTGAGTGAGCTCGTGTGGCACCCAAATATCGAGCTTTTTTGTATAACCAGCTTTCTTCAAATGGGTCAAAACTGTTTTGTGGTCAATTCCCAGTTCTTCAGCTACATCGTAACTACTAATATGCCGATCTTGCTCCACTCTTTCAAAAATGGCGTCCATTTTATTCGTAACAGGGCGACCAGAGCGAGGTGCATCTTTAACATCAAAATTTCCGGACTGAAAACGTTTGAACCAAATTTGTGCTACTCTTACTGACACTGCATCAGGTCCATAAACATCACAAATTTTTTTCACTGCTTGAGTTGCATTTTTGCCTTTTTTATGATAAAATTTTAAAATGTATCGAATTTCTTCATTAGTTTCACTCATTTTTACGGAGAGAAAAACAAATGAAAAATAGCGGGAAACAACTTTTTTTTATTTTTTTCTTTTCTTTATAATGGAACCTTTTTAATGTTACCAAAACCAGCCAGACACAAATAGTACAGTCAAAAAAAATTTATAATAAGTTTATACCTACGTTATGCGAAAAGACTTTTTCCCCGACCTAATATAACTCGTTTCTTCGTCATACCGTATCGTATAACTTAAAAAAAGGTTATTTTCTTCTTTTATTTTAAATCTTGTGACTGCAGAATACAGGTTTTAGTAGACTTGTCAAATTGTTTTACTACTAAGTACATTTTCTTGTAACTGGCGGGAGAAAAAACTAACCTTGACGATTTTCTTGCCCGTTCCTCTACGAACAAGCCGCCCGCAGCGAATGGGCGCGTTTGTTTTTAAGTTTTGACGTTCATAAGAGCTCTTCAAGTACGAAATCACCATGGCACATCGGCAATAATTGCAGGATAGCTAGGAACCAGCGTAGCTAATTTCCATGTTCATCAATTAGAAAATTTATCGTTTATCATAATTTGAATTCATAACTAATTCCTAAATTCCCGCGTGAAGAAGTTGTTTTACAGCTCGACATAAGAGCTGTAATACAACTTCTTTTTTCAAACGTTGATATGCCATATTTGCCGCCGACTACTGTTGTAGACATGATAATATGTTGTAAAACATCTACAGATGTGTTTTATAAAAATATTAGATAACGTGCTATTCTCCAGTAATTCGTATTTTACGAAATATAAAAATTTGTGACATTAGAAGTATCCAGCTAAAATCGATGAAGTATCAGTAAATTTTCTTGAAATTCCAAGGTCTACAGATCAAATGGAGGTCCTTATCTCGAGCAGCCAGGCTTGCTTCTGGCCCGCTGCTGAAACTAAACTGTACAGACCTATAGTTTATACAATATGTTGTATCTCCTCAGAGCTTTACCTTCTAGGCTTTGTAATAATACTTCTGAAGAGCTTTTGTTTTGTAAAAAATATGAAAGAGATTATTGGCACTACGTTGTTTAATTCGTAAGATAGTTTAAAAAAAGCAAAATATATTTAATTGCTCAAAACACGGTAATTGATATGGAACATTATTTTATGCGTACAACATGTCTCGCCTTTATAAAAACATGCAAATGTATTATTACAATTCTGAATAACATAAAATAAACAGATGTCAAGTTACTAATAGAAATATAAGCATAATTATGTAAAATGACTATTACGATGTAAGTTATTTATAAAAAAAATGTTATTACTTATTATTTAATCTTTATTGAACATACATAAAAATACAATGTACAAAAGGCGAACTTAATGCCATTAGTCAGTCTCTACCAGTAAACCTTGGGGTTAAGACATTAAAGGCGGTTAAATATCATGTCTTCTATAACTTTTCCATTGGTTAATATTTAATGATACTGGTATATTTTTAAAGATTTTTTGTACAAAAGATGTAAGCAAAACAAGGTTGTAAAAAATGTTTAAAAATTTTTTGCTTATAAAAAATGCTTTTAAAAGTTTGAGCATCTTTTATGTAATACAAGTACCGCCCTGTCTATATCTGAAGGTAATCCAAATCTTTACAAGCTTTTTGCATTCTTTTTATTTACTCAAGCAAGCATTGAATGGGCTCGTTTAGTTTCAAGATGAAGTTCATAAGAGTTATTAAAAGCCAAACTTTAATTTAAAAAAAAACTTTGACTACTCACTTATATAAATAGAAGTTTATACCAGCATATTAAGTATATAATGTTATTATATATAAAATACATTAATTTTGGTTATAAAAAGTATATTTTATAATCTGAATAAAAATCTTCCACCAATCACAGACACAAATCATAAAAAGCTTTTAAGGGGACATAAAAAATCAATATGGAGTCGCAGTTTAAGTAGGCACGAGACGAAAGTTATCAGTTTTATGCGAACATCCATTATCGTTAACTATAGTTGCCAGTTAAGGCGTGGACGTATGCGAATTGGCTATAATAGGGCCCTATCTAATTGTATCCCTTAAAACCACTTTCTTTTACAAAAATAGCTGAAAAATTTGAAGTAAGTATATTATTAATGTTATTAGACAAGTCATCTTATTGTCATAAGAGAGTTATCCATAAAAATAGCCGTAAATATTTGATCATTTGATTAGTTTATCAGAAATACATATTGAAAGTTACCTCTGTTTTTCTTTAGTTTAGTTACACCATTTTACTCATATACTATCAATCGAAATATATCTTAATTTACAACCCAGTGACGTAAAAGAAATTGTAAGAAATCGAAACAGATCGAATTATTAATATTTATAATTTTTAATGAACTTTTTACGTAATCCATGCACATATGCCGTTTGGCCTCCCCTCTGACGTCTTATTCTACTGGGGCAAGGTCAGCGGCGTTTGTCCACGCCTTAAAGACCGGTCTGAGATGACTAAGATAAATAAATAATAAACATAAAAATAATTAATTTAAGCTATAGACACGCAGGTAAGTATGCGATAGTGAAAAGCTGTGCTGATTAATATTGAAATTTGGTCGTAATGCCGAATCTGTTTCCATTATCTTATTCAATTGAATATTACATAAATAAATATATACAATCACGCCTGTTTCTGTAGGCAGAGGCATAATACACGCCCCATTTCGTCAATAATATTATTGGTCCCATGTAATAGGTGGCGAGCCTATTGACGCTTACTGGAAACTTTCAAGTTTGCCAAAGCCTCGTCCGTTGACCGACAGGTGCACCACTTGCAGGTGAGGTTGACTTGGGTTCTTTAGGCGGCTGGGGCAGGGGCCCCTGCCGTCTAGCCATATAGATCCTCCCAGAAGTCGGCCAGTTACCTCATGGCCACACAAGGAGGTAGGGGGTGCGCTTCACGTCGCGCCTCTCTGAGGAGGTCATTCCGGTTATGATCCGGGGGGCGTTGACCGCGGGCGGGATGCCAGAAGCTATAAACCAAAGCACTGGCCCCTCGCCCCATTTCAGCAGCGGTGGGCGTCGTCGAAAGTTATTTAGTGGGTAGGACTGCGATGGTCGCGTCTGCCGCAGTGAGCCCCACACTTCCCTCTCGGTCCCCTCATTGGCCGAGAGGCATTGCGTAAACAGCATTTTTTACCAATGATAAAAAATGGGTTCCTAAGATCTTGGTCTCAAACTCTCCTTACTTATTAAAACGTACTTTGTCATCAATAATCACCTTAGCCCATCAACCTGATTTATTTCAATTATTACTTAACACGGACCGCAACGTGAGAGAGATACGGGATAAGTGATTTAAGTCAAAATCCACTCCGAGGACCCAGTGCTGTTTGGTAGATGCAGGTGTGTAGCATATAGAATTCTATTAATCTTAAGCGACCTTCATCCGCTGGCTTGCCGCCTCCGTCTCCTACTACGTTTAGCGTATCGATAGCACGGTTCGGCAGATTTTATTGTATGAAAGAATCGGCTTGGTCTTGTGTGATGTGGATATGTTATATCAAACAGGTTGTCTATATGAACTAAGATTTTTGCATACAAAGTTAAAATTTCTTCATGCTTCACTTTCCATGTGATATAATAACCAGTTAGCACTTAAATTATGTATGAACTATTATGAAAATTATTGGGAATTTTGCATACGTTGGTTTTAGTTTTCACGAAAGATATTATAGAACCGTTTGATTATGAAACGATCAATGATAAACAAAAACTGTAATCGGATCGGAAGTGCGAATGGAGCCGAGCCCGATAAGGCCCGGTACACTCTCCGATAGCGGGCAGATCGATGGCTCCCACACAACAGATAACGTATCAGCGCATCTATATTAGAAATGTCTGGCTTATATCTCATACGTGATCATTGCTATATTTAGAATGATCACATTACTCGTGTTTAGTAGACTGAATAAGACCTGTAAGGGGCAGTCGGCACATACACTTCGGGTAGAGTATGGAGTACTAGTAGCATTGACTCTACCAACATCTTAGGAGTCCAAGCCAACCTCACCTGCAAGTCTTGCACTTCACAATCTTTGTGTGCATAAACATAATTTTTTGTACCGGTCTGGGTGTTTTCCTATGTATAATAAGTATGTATTTACACAAAAATTAGTATTAATTAATTTTTTTCAGTTATTTAGTGTCCATACCACAAGTTATTAATGATTCGAAAAAAATCCAAGATAAGCTTGGAACTAAATAATTGGTGTTATTGTCAGAAAACATTTATTTATTTATGTTTCCCCAAAAGATGACAGTGTACATAATTAGATCGCGCATGCGTTGTCTGTTTTCCGGTATATATTTACAGGATATATATACAAATAACGGTTTGTGGTTGCTGAAATAGAAATATATTAGTAGCACCGAATAAAACCATACTTAGGGTTGGTCCATTTTTTTCCAACATTTCTCATTTACTATATCTTTCTATAAAGCAGTTATATCTGGTAATAAGCTTGATATATCATATACAATTGCACGGAACCCCGAACAATGCAGTATTGAATGTCTCTGGTCAAATAATAATAATAATAATAATAATGTTTTATTTCTCACCACAATTAAAGAAATTACATGCTTAATTGGTACTTATAAAACAATTCACAAAACTTATCTATGATTGTGGGAGACTGGAGTCTGAAGTAGGCAGTAAGTCTGCCTGTATCTCAGAACTCCAGGCCTCCACCCTCCTTAAGAGACGTTATTGTTATCTAGAATATTACATGTAAAACTATAGGTAATAAGTATAACAAAAAAAGAATTAAATTTAATTCAATGTACTCACATCTCCATTACTGTAAGTATATATAATAATATAGTGTATGTATGTATGTATGTATGTGTGTGTATGTAGGTATGTATGTAGGTGTGTGTATGTGTGTGTAGTAAAAGCGTAAAACAGTATCTATGCGTATGCATGGCATAAATAAGCATGGCATCACCCACACACCACCGATAGGAACTGCGAGAGGCAGGAGTAGCTGCCTCAGGAGGCTTAGTAATACTTGTTTTACTTAATTCTAATTCATTTACAATTTTGTGATAACTTACAGCTAGATTTGTAAATTGATGTTCATGAATTATCACAGATATTAAAAACGCAAGGAAAATATTTCATTGTTACACATGATATTATTTATTTATCATTATTCATGCCTATGAAACCTTAAATTTTTGACTCAGGCTTCCTCTCAAAAACTCTGGTAAGAAAGATTAGGGTGATACTACACGGACTCATTGCGTATAGGTGGAGACATAAATGAAGCGTCTTGTTGTTAGAAACTTATAAGCTGCCCAAATTGGGTCCACAAGAAAGCGCTTCATATCTAATGTCACACAGAATGCCTGCAACCTCTGCTTAACTAAGCCGATCATTTCCGAGCACCTAATCTCTTAAAACTACGAGCGCCTCAAACAATATATTTGAACTATACGTTAAAATATACTATAATATTTTATAGTGTGCAAGAAAACAAAATGGCAAGGCTATCTGGCATCGACATCAGAATATGACAAGGCAGCAAATTTGCACACTCGCGGCGTGCGTGGGCGCATCGCGATGAGGCCCGGGCCGCGTATCGCGTCGCCCCCCGCTGCGGCCCCGTATCTAAGGCCGGGGCCCGTGGGTGGTCGCTACACGGCCTAACCTGGACGCCAATAGGTATACTCTATGCCTCTACGAGAACTTTAAAAAGTTTTAAACTATTTTGACAAACCGTCGCTGAAGCTCAAACACCGCGTAAGTAAAAATAACAACTTTTCAGGAGAACAATAAAACTGTGACAATTTTTTTTGTTTTAAATAATGGCTTTCTGCGTTTAGCACATTTAGCCAGTGTCAAGTAAGAGTTAAATTAATAACATAGAAATTATAGCAAATGAGAATGAGTGGTGATAAATAGTAAATGAGATGCCCTTTCGCCTAAGCCCCTTGAGTCCTCATTAAAGATGTGGGACTATACTGAGATCTCACATGGACTTCTTGAGAGAATTAGAAAAGTCATGTTGCACTATTTTGTTTCATTTACGTTCACAAACACTTAACGGTTAATAATCCACCGTTATTACATATTAATGTTCAAAATATCACAAATTTTAAAAAATAAAACAAAACTGCAGTCATAACGCTTCACTTTCCCGCCAAGAAGTCCTGTGACTTTAAATATATCGCGATCATTATATGCTTTGTTTTCGTTTACAAAAAAACAGTTCCATTATTAAAGTCCCTGTTTTTGATTGGTCTGGAGCAGCGTTTCTCATTTACTGGATCAATATCCATCCATCCATCCATCAAAATAGTATATCAGGTCACAACATTCTCGCCTGTTTTTAAACATCTTAACTCAAATTAAAGAACATTTATTAGGACTGGAGGGAAAACTGCAGAATATTTTCCTCCAATCGACAGCAACAAACATGCCAAATCCAGATGTCGACTTGTTAATTAACCTATCGACTGACACAGTATTCCAGGATCTATTGAAAAAAGACTATTGATATCTCATCGCAGCTCATCAGGCAATAACTTTGTAATGCCTTTTTTTTACAACTTATTAATGTGACCCAGCTTCACGTGGTTCTCAACACTAGTAAACCTTAAAAATATTTATAAAAACCGACTGGTTGTAGAACCAGACCTGAGGATAAAACTATCGACATTATCCGCGAACTTGAATTCTTTAGTTAAAAATAAATAAATTAAGTAAAGTAAGTAAAGAACAACGAATCTTTTACGATCTAGATTACACTTAAGTATTCAAGTGTTTTATAGATACCTATGTCTAGATGAAAGGGTTTATCTTTAGTTAATGGCTAGGAGCCTGTATCGGAGGCATCTGGCCGGACACGTGTTCGAGATTAACTCCGCAAGATGGCGCCACTATCAACAAATAACCAATCACTAGTAAGCCATAAACAATTTTAAATGACGCTTATTACATTGTTGTCAAACGGTACTCTTTAGTTGTTGTTACTATATCTATGTAACTCAGGTAGAACGTAAACCATATATTTTATAAATACTTAGTAAACAAAATAATAGAAATAATAATAAATAATAAATATTCTCTTACAATCACACCAATTCTTTAGTTCCAAGATAAGTATCACTAAGAACTTGTGTTATGGATACTAAAGAATGGATAAACATACTGAAATACTTTTTTTTTGTAAATACATACTTAATATCCATAGGAAAACACCCAGACCAGAACAAATATTCATGTTCAGGTATTATATCTTCATAATTATGACATATTCTTTTTTTTTCTTTTAAATAATGGCTTCGTGCGAGTAGCACATTTAGCCAGAGTCAAGTAATATATATATGCATAATATTTAATACATAGTAAATGAGAATGAGTGGTGATAAAGATGATCAATGAGATGCCCTCCCCTAAAGCCCTTCAATCCTCAGTAAAGATGTGGGACTATACTGAGATCTCACATGGACTTCTTGAGAGAATTTGAAAAGTTATGTTGCACTGTTTTATTTCATTTACCAACACTCATGTATGTTCACAATCACATAACGGTTAATAATCCACCGTTATTATTACACATTATTGTTCGAAATATCACAAATTTTTGAAAATAAAACAAAACTGCAGACATTTTCATAATTATGACATATTCTTATTACTTAAGCTTTTTTTCTTTTAATTTAATTAGAACTGCATGCACAAACTAACTAGCATATCTAAGGAGCAGTTTAAATAATTATAGAAATTATAAAAACTCAGAAAGGTCTTGCGATAACAGTACAAGCAACAGTGCCTACCCTACTTTGCTTTGCTTTACATACTAATAACAATAATCATTTATATGGCGTAGCACTCAAAGCTTTGAAGCCCTAGCAAAACTAACACTCCGTTACGGTTTCCACAAATTGCTTCTTAAATTAGCCAGAAAAATCCCTATGACAGTTGCCTTTAAATCAAAAGAGGTAAAATCATAATTTGAAATTAGAAATCGCCGTTGGGAAATTGAGGTTAGTTTCAAAAAGGCCTTATTACACCGACGCCGGTTAGTACAACAAACTCGGCGCAATGTCGACGTTAAATTAAGTTCGCGCTGATACGGCCCATAAATCTGTTGTATCGGCCAATAGGCGATCGGAATCTACCCCCCACTCCCACCGCCCGCTACGGAACCACGGTGCAATGGTGCAAGTTTGTTTGCATCTTCCCAATATTGTGATAAGCTTGGAATAAATTCCCGAGACTGGATGCATACCGTTTTAATGTACGGAACATTGAATTTTCTTCTCCTGGATTTATTGTTGAATTGTGCATTGTATCTAATATAGCAGAGTCAAACCCTAATATAATTAACGACTGAAACTATGTGAAGGTTGATATACCATCTCTTCACTACCAGGAGTCGTGGGCTCGATTCCTAGACAGGACAAACATTTTTATGCAGACACATGGATCAGATCTACGTCAAGATGTTTTTATATAGTAAATGTTGGAGTGAGATATACAGCTAATTAAGTAAACTGTTTTATGTTTGACGTTAATAAAGTAACGGAACAGTTAGATGCATAAAAACTTGAGATGCGAGAATCTGAACTCTAGTTTTTAATGTATCACTCGTCAGAAAGTCTCATAACTTGCCTTGTTTTTAATGTATCACTCGTCAGAAAGTCTCCAGCCCTCCTGCTTGCTTTGGGAAACCGCAATGGACAGTTGAATTAGTATAATATCAGCCAAAGCGCAGTGTGGGCGCCGATTAGGATCTGCGCATTGTGCGACTGGCCCGCGCTGCCTTAACGCTAATAGACAGACCTTTAGGCTTATATTTCACCGGGACACCATGGCGGCGCAACCAGTGGCGCTACCATGGTGTCCGTAAGCTACCAAACTAGAACACCAATACAGACACCAGAGTCGCTACACCACACTGAATAGTTTAAAAATGGACGTCGAAGAGATAGCACTACTGCTGTATATACGTAGGAAAAGAGAGTTCAAGAGAAAAAAGAAACAGTGGTGGGTTCATCCTTATTTAGTCGATCGCTGTAAGAAAGGACAATACGTCAACATATACGACGATCTAAGAAGATATCCGGACAAGTTCTTTAACTATGTGAGGATGTCCGTGAGATCCTTTGATGAGTTGATGATTTGTTGAAACAAGACACTATATTAAGAAAATCAGTCAGTCCTAAAGAAAAGTTAGCCGAGTGAGTGAGACAACATACAACGCTATAGTAATTAGTGGTGGCGCGACCAGCGTGGCGGCGCAACCAGTAACATTCTGTGCACGCGTCCGAGTTGGTCGCGCTGCTAAATTGGTTGCGCTACCAAACGGACACCAGGTGAGTAACTCTCCATAGAGCTGTATACATTTTATTGGTAGCGGCGACTGGTTGCGCCGCCATGGCGTCCCGGTGAAATATAGCCCTTAGTGTACCTGTCTTGTCAGCTCTGTTACCTAAAACTTTACCCAATATTCCCTGACCGCTGAGCTGAGTTATCGGGCACTCTGATGTTCGCGCTGAATCTTTCTTATACTTCGTGATTCCCGTTTTAAAAGGAGTTAAGTAAAAGTTAATTTTTCCCTTACAGTCGAAAAATCCTTTGTACCTACAAAGTATATAACAATCGAGTTCAAATATATTTTTATAATTATAAATTTGAATGTGTCGTCAGCTTTCTTACTTCAAACTTTACCCTACTAGTTACCGGTACGCGCCCGCGACTTTGCTTAAAGTGAAAAACATTACACACATAATGTCGAACCCATATTTCGCTACTAATAGACGGACCTTTAGTGTACCCGCTCTCCGCTCCTAAGGTCGTGGGTTCGATTCCCACGCGGGACAAATCTTTGTGTGCATAAACATGAATATTTGTTCTGGTCTGGGTGTTTTCATATGTATATTAAATATGTATGTACAAAAAAAAAGAAAGCATTTATGTATGTTTATCCGTTGTTTAGTATCCATAACACAAGTTCTTAATGATACTTATCTTGGAACTAAATAATTGGTGTAATTGTCAGAAAATATTTCAAAATACCATTTGTATTATTAGCTTTGTTACTTCCAACTTTACCCTATAATTATGTTACTAGTAAGCGCCAACGACTTTGCTTATAAACATTTTAAACACACATAATCTGAAATCTGCCTTTAAAAGTTCCCGGTAAGCCGCAATAGGACCAGCTACATAACAGGCGAAATGATATGCCTCTGCCTGCCCTTTCGAAACAGGCGTAACTATTATTATGTATGTTAAAATAGTTGTATGAAGGTTTCTACCCATTCCAAATATGATATAGGAGGGTCTTGATGTGACTCTTTTCGAGGCCATAGCTGTCTTAATCCATATCTCATATAGTAATATTATTATTTTAATAGTTAATGTAAAAACTATTCTAAAAATGAATACATACACATACATACTTAATATCACGCCTGTTTCCCCGAAGGGGTAGGCAGAGGTATACTATACGCACTCACTTTGACATTTATATAGTTGGTCCCACGTAATAGGTGGCGAACCTATTGCTGCTTACCGGGCACTTTTATGTTCGCCAGAGCCTCGTCCGTTGATCGTCAGGTGCACCACTTGCAGGTGAGTTTGGTTTGGGCTCATCAGATGAGCCCTTTACACCCTTATACACAAAAATTAATGAAATAATATAAAAACAAATAATGATTTAATTTCTAAAGATAACGAGTTCAAAGTTAATAGCCCTTAGCTTAATAAAAGTGCTGATAAAAATTATCATCATAGCGCAAACATGCCGAGTGACGTCATAATGAGTTAACTTAATTAATAGTGCAGCAGTGATGTCACGAAATTTGAAGGTGAGGCCAGCCCGCCCCGGCTCGGTGGAGCAGCGAATGTGGGGCGATTAGATAATATTTACTTGCTTTTATAATTACGTACTCGACATAGTACATAATACCTAATGAAACAATAAAAAAATATAATTATGATTATAATTTATTTTAAGATTGTACGTACGCATAGGGTCAAGGGTCTCGGGTTCAATTTCCATGACTATAGTAGAACCTAGGACTTTTCGAAATTATGTGCGTGATTGCTCCATTAGTGAAAGCACGTTAAGCCGTTGGTCTCGGCTGTCATGAACATCTATGGCAGTCGTTATTGAGAAGTCAGTGTCTTCTAAAATTCTGACAGCTGGTTTAACTAAAGGCGATCTTAGTTGCAGGATGGCTAGGCGGCATAGACGGCAGTAATGTAATTTTCAGTTCAGCCAGAGCTGGTTAGACCGGTAAGGTAAAGGGTCTACCCTGGGTTCGAAGTTTTAGTCTGAGTTAGCAAAGCATTATTATCAAAAGCCCAAAATATGATATTCATGACATACGAACAAACCCCTACGTTATTTATCAAACGTGTAAACAATAAGTAAAGTTGTACGGCGCGGTGACACGAGACGCGTGACACCGCGCCGGCCGCCATGACACTCGCACTGTCATGGCCGTTATGGCCACGTGGGCACGCGATACTCGCACAAAACACACCTATTACGAATGTCTTTCTTTGCTCATCAAAATCAATATGTGTACCATACACCGTATAAGGCTTGAATTAGTCATGAATCGCGCTAAATGAATTACTTTAGCCAGTTCCAGTATAATTCCCTTCCAGCACTACTGCAATCTCCTGGAAAATAGAGAAACAATTAACTTGATACGTGTTTCGCCCTTACACAAAGCATTTTTCCAACGACGTCGACTTGATGAACAGAGTATACGGGATTGTCACAAAGTAATTTTAATCTTCACTTGCTTGCAATAGGTCTTGCAAAAATAAATAATAAATATCATCCCCCCATTCCCTACCAGCCGCCATCATCAACCTGGAAGATATTCTTTTAGTGGAAACCACCCTGTAGTGGTAATCCCGATGGTTATTGTGTACTCTTAAAAATCAACATTTGCCAAAAAAATACGAATTTCCATAGGTATAAAATATATGGACTTGATAATTACGACTTAGTTAAAAGTAACTAACTAAGTTAAAAGTAAGTAACTTAATTTAACCCCTTAATTTATTTTTTGAGATTTACGTATGCCAATAAATCGAAATAAATTAAAAGTTTATTATTCAGGCAAATTACACAATAAATAAATGATCCTGTTAAAAATAATAAATACAAATGAAATGAAAAGTTCTTCATTCAATTTTGGCTTACTTAAAACTTTACGACGAGAAGTAGCTTGAGCAGGGAGCGCGAGAAAGTTTGTTAGTTTAAAAAAATACTTTCACATAGGTTTATTTTGTTTTAAATAATGGCTTCGTGCGTTTAGCATATTTAGCCAGTGTCAAGTAAGTGATATATTACTAATATATAAATCATAGTGAATGAGAATTAGTGGTGATAAAGATGATAAATTGTAAATGAGATGCCCTCCCCTAAACCCCTTGAGTCCTCAGTAAAGATGTGGGACTATCTGAGATCTGACATGGACTTCTTTAGAGAATTTAAAAGTGATGTTGCACTGCTTTGTTTCATTTACCAACACTCATGTATATTCACAAACACTTAACGGTTAATAATCCACCGTTATAACACATCAATGTTAGAAATATAACAAATTTTTGAAAATAAAACAAAACTGCAGACATGACACTTCACTTTCCCGCCAAGAAGTCCTTTCATACAGTTAGTGTGTCAGCGAACCACAAACTACGGAAAACTGAAAAATGGGCTAGGCTCTAATGTATTCCGCTGCCTCGGCGAGGGTCGTTGACAAAGGCTGTATTGACACGAGCGTGCCACGTGCGTGTGATCGCTATCTGCCCAGCTAAGGTTCCCACCTTTATATACCATATTAATAGATAGAACATTATTTCAGGTACACCGAAATAAAACAAAAAGCATTTTCCAAAGAAGCGTTACAATTGGCGCGCTTACAGAGTTATTAAAAGTGATATTATGTAGTACACTTACTACTTACGATCACGCCTGTTTTCCTGAAGGGGTAGAAGCATATGATAAAGTACGCCCACGTTTCGCCAATTATATTTTTGGTCCTACGTAATAGCTGGGGAGCTTTACCGGGAATTTTTATGTTTGCCAGAACCTCGTCTGTTGATCGGCAGGTGCAACACTTGCAGGTGAAGTTGATTTGGGTTCTTGATAGGGCCCCGTACGCCCACGTAGTATGAAAAGTATAAACAGGAAAGATTTATATTTTTGGATGAATGTCAATGTCTAATTTTTGACGTGACAACGTCTTATAAATTGGTTTGCCGGGTGACACTTCAAGAAACTGCGTTACGCTCCGCTCACGTTATGCGGTCACAATGAGAGCGAGTGAGAGGCACGCGTCCCTTCCACTCGAGCATGGTTAGCCCGCCTAAGAGCGAGAGAGACAGACATAAATATAATTCTTTGTATAAATAAATGTTTTAAATTGTTACTATTATTTCATCCTTCTTCCTACTATACGAATGAATATTCACATTAAAATTATTTTACCACTCAAAGCCGTTGTCACGTAAAACTTTCGCCCATATACCGACTTTACAGGCAACCAATTTTTTAATCAAGTTTGGCTCCATAATGCTCTTATGAAAATCAACTTAAAAATAACGCGCCCATTCACTGCGGGTAGGATTGATTACTGCTTGATTAGAAGAGAATAAGGGTAAAATTGTACTTAATGACCTTAAAAACTAATAGAACGATTTCAATAATTCTTTCAGTATATATTATGCTACATTATCCCTGAGTAACAACAGCCATGTTTATAACCAGAAATAAATTAGGTATTTAATTCAATTCAATGTTTATTGCACTTTATAATTTTTTACATAGGGTCTTATATCTAAACAAGTTACAATTATGGACCCTGTTGGGCACGGCAAACTTAGGAGAGAGGAAGCATACTAAGTTACATATTTATATATGTATACCTACTAAAACTACATAATTTATTGAAGTTTTCATAGGAATGACTTAAAATATTAAATAAACAGCTGCAGTGGATGAACGCGACACAAGATCCATCAACGTGAAAAAATATTGGGGATGTACATATAATCACGCCTGTTTCTGAAGGGGTAGGCAGAGGCATATTATAAGCCCATATTTCGCCAAGTATATTGTTAGTCCCACGTAATAGGCGAGCCTGTGCCGTGTAACGAGAACTGTTATGTTTGCCAGAGCCTCGTCCGTTGATGCACCACTAGCAGGTGAGGTTGGCTTGGTTTCCTAGGGTCTTGAAGATTATTGAGAATATTTTATTTTTTTATCTATTTTTATTTAGGAACAAACAACAGTTACACAATATATATTACTAACAACACTTAAAACTAGTGTACAGCATATGACTCAAAATGTATAAAATAATTGTATAACCAGTAACATTGTTCACATATCTTATAAGCTTAGAAGCTTTAGAATGCAATTAAAAAGAGAAATAAATCAATCAGAGTACATGAGAAACAAAACAGGTGTCTTAATAAACTGGTAAAAAAAACTGGTAAAAGGCGTTTCTTTACATTTTCACATATAAATACATACACATATATATTTCCCAACATTTCATTTCAGCAGCAAAAAAAAAAAAAAAACAAACGTCGAACTCAAAAAAAAAATTATACACACATCAAAAAAATATATAAAATTAGCAAAATTAAATAGCAATAAGAAATAATAACTATCCAAATATGATGATGATAATATGATGATGAAAAGTATTAAAGAGATAAAAGAAGTAAAATACTGTTTGTATCAGTATGGTTGGGAACCCTAGCCACAACTACACTAGCCCGGACGCAACCATCAGGCACTTCTTCAGCCAAACTATGTAGAAATTGTCGAATTTATCCAAACTTATGGAATTTCCACAATTCACTATTGCCGCGCGCTATCGGCACGCAATTTTGGCGCCATATCGTGATTGTTATCTCAAATTTGGAACATAAAGTTTGTTTTCTTTTGTTGATTTTTGGTTTGTCAGTTTTAGAAATAAGGTTTGTTATTGTTGTACCTATGTATTTGTTTTAAAATCGTTGGATTTAGTAATGTGCGTCATATAGAGTAAGGGATTGTATAGACGTGTCATCAAAATTAATAACCTAACCTAACTTGAGGCTGAGTTAGTATTTTTGCCTTTCTTCAAATTCTTCATCAAAATTTATTAATAAGAATATAATTAATAAGAATTTTGGATGCACAAACAAATGTTATATCAGAATCAATTAAATATGCTGGCTGGTAATAATATATGCTAATGTGTTATGTTTCACGTCCTATGCAAATGGATATTAAAAGTTAACCTGTGATTGGCTTTACTCACAGTTATAAGTACCTAACAAGATATTTGAATAATACGCATTTGGTTTTCTTAATAAAAAAATAAATCTAAATATTCAAGGTCAACTATTGGATAGCCACCATACTTAAAATAAACTTAACCTAAACTTCAAATTTATTATAAATTTACAGTTTATTAACAAATAAAGAAGTATTAAAGTTTGTATAGTAAATACTATAGTGTATGTTCCCTTGTTCACAGGTAAGTACCATCGATCGCGTCGTATCAGCGGCCGCAGCAGTCTACGGCACCCACCGTACGTATTTCATGGCGGCCAGCCGGGCTACGTCGCTAACGACCGCTTAACCGACCGAAGAATACGCCATTAATCCCACTGCCTTTCAGTTTTAACGTGAGGCATAAAATGCGCATAAAAACACACCGATACAAGAAGACAACCGAAATAAATATCGATTCATAACACAATGCAATCGAGAATCGAGTAAAATGTAAGGGTGCGTTCAGGTTGTGGTGTTTTTGCATTGAGATAAGTCTAGTTATAAATAACAGATTGTTATAGAAAGTCTACCTATGCTAGTATTGAGAATATTGAGAATTTTTTTTAAAAATTCTACTAGGCATATTGTAAAACATAACATATATACATAAAATTACGCCTCATTCTCCGAAGGGGTAGGAAGAGGCATACTATTCACCCTCATTTTGCCAATTATAATATTGGTCCGGCGTAATAGGTGGCAAACCTATTGATGCTTATCATTTATGTTCGCCAGAGCTTCTTCCGTTGTTCGGCAGGTGCACCACTTGCAGGTGAGGTTGGCTTGGGCTTCCCAGATCTTTGTAGGATCCCTATTAGATACACCCAAAATTGTAAAATGTTAAGTAAAAATACCTAATTACGTTATCATATTATTTTGTTCTCTACTAGAAAGTAGTATAATACTAGGAATTTCATGTAATACACTATTATACATATTTAGAGGTTATTTACATTAGCGGATTATATTTTTTTCTGTATTTTTTTTATAATGGCTTCGTGAGGTTAGCTCATTTAGCCAGTGTCCAGTTGAAGATATATTAATAATATATATTTTATAGTAACTAAGAATAAGAGGTGATAAAGATGATAAATGGCCCTCTCCCTAAAGCCCTTGAGTCCTCAGTAAAGATGTGGGACTATACTGAGATCTCACATGTTCGTCTTGAGACAATTTGAAAAGTGTTTTTACACTGTTTTGTTTAATTTACCAACACTCATGTACGTTCACAAACACTTAACGGTTAATAATAAACCGTTATTACACATTAATGTTCTAAATAACAAAAAAAATAGAAAATAAAACAAAACTGCAGACATGACGCTTCACTTTCCCACCAGGAAGTATTTTTTCTGGTTAATGTTAGTTTAAAAGCACCCTTTTTTAAGCACAAATAGGAATAGCTTAAATTAGAAACAGATGGTAAAGTCAAACTTTATGAAATCAATACAATACCATTCAAAATCACTATCAATGCGTTTCTAACACTGTTAGTGATAATTTAACAAATGTTTGCATTCAATTTCCCACACGTCTCCAGCACAAAGTATAAATCTAATTTTGTTATTTAAATTTGGATTAATGGCTTAAGTTACGAGCCGGACCTTAAGTTGAGAAGATATGGCAAAAAACTCGAAAAGTTTTGTTGTTGTCAAACAAACACGACTAGTAAATTAGGGGTAAGTAGGTAGTATATATAGGATCGTCTGAACGCGACCTAAGGGTGGCCACACATCGGGTATCGCGCGCATCGCCTGTCGCGCGTATTGTCAACGCGTATCGCGATCGCGCACCGCCCCACGCCGAAAGGCGCGCTGCCCCGATATCATCTGTCAAAAAAAGCCAAACTAATCATTAGGTCAGTCGTATTCTTATGCGTTCAATACAAGTGTCCAAACTAAAGTTCCGACTGTCTTCCACATTAAATGCAACGTCAAATCAATAATTATTGTACTCATTCAAGGTAGTCATATAATTTACATTATATGCAATTCTGAATAATTTTGATGACAAGTACTATCAAAATTAATAACCTAAGCTTATTGCACATCAAAATGCTATTTTATATTTCTGTCTATAATAGATGATAATATACTTAATTTGTCAGCATAGCTGCATACTATCTCTGGAAAGTTGAGCGACACTTTGTTTCCTCATGAGTCATGTCATGAGGCAAGTAGTCAGCTACCACGTCTTCCAAAAGCAACATCTTCTTTAGTTTAATTAATTTTTTGTTGATGAACACAGCTAGTTGTATAATAAATATAATCCTAAACGGTTTTCTCATCTATATTTACGTGTCTTTTTACATTTTAAATAAAAGCCCATAAACTACCAACTGTTTGTCGCATTTCATAAAAAAAATTGTTTTTCGAAATAAAGCTTTCTTTGATACCAAATTTCATGAAAGTGTAACAAAAACCTCATAACCTCGTTTATAATAATATTGTAAGAACATTCAATTTATCTATACACTTACATAATTATTATTTTACCAGATATGCACTTTAGCCTGCAGTTAAGAGGCCGACGACGCGTGAGGTGCGTACCAATTCGCGAACAATGGCGTCCACGCGTCGATATATTCGCTTACGATATCTCTTACCTATTAATTCAACATGGACGCGGTCCTAATTGCCCCCGCGAAATATCGTTGACATTTCTACACCAATACAACAACTAGCCTTCGCAAGACCACAATTTAAATAAGAACTTTATTGCTAGACGTTAAAGACGAAACTGGCAGGGACAAAGTCGCTCACGGGTCCATATTTACGCGGCGTTTGTGCAGATTTATAAGCCGGCCCGTTTGGACGCGTGCTAAGAAATTTATGTGAGGAATGTACGCTTTTGTAGGGAATTTGTAGTCGATTTGCGGACATATGCTTCGGCTGAATACAGACACTCGCATATTTATTTCCAAACGCATTAGCATTTCAGGCATTTCTTCCATTCGAAAGGGGAGTCGTTTAGTGCGAGCCCTGCAGCATCGTTCTGTAATCTCCTCGATTGTGAACAGCCTTTTGATCTTTAACATTTTGTAATACATTGAAGTTCACTCACTAAGTATCTTGATCTTTTAATAAGAGACCGATTTAAATGCACGACCATTATCTTTGTTTCCACACAGGGAGGAGACGGTGCGCATCGTGCAATCGATCGATTACAAATCAGGCGAATCGATTCATTCGATTCCCGTGGAATTGCACAATTTCCCGAGTCGCGAGCTGGTATCTCGACAAGGCCGGCTAATGAGAGCGCGGATAGCCGTGCCATTGTTTACAGATCCCATCTGCGGTTATCTCAGTATTTTTGTCCGGTAGCCATGTTTTTACTTATCGCTGTGCATTCGAATACGTTTGCCGATTGTTTCCTTTGTGCTCGGTTTTCGTCATCGCCGTGTTGTTATTGTTTTTGAATGCAGTGATGTTTTGATACGGATCGCGGGCTGATGGGGCCGATAGTAGTGTTTCAATTGTCTTAAATATATACGTTCTATGAGGAATTCTCGTGTAATGATATACGCGCTGGTTTATAATTAAAACACTATTTGCATATTGAAGTTGTTTTTTGGTTGCTCAATACAAAAAATAGCTCGTTAGATTTATCATTCTCACAATGGACACATTGTGCAATACTCGAAAGTATTCCAGTCAGTCATAGTGGTTTGCATTTTAAATCGTTTTTTTTTTAATAATATCATTTATGATTCGCCATTAGTAGGAAGTCGCTGTCTTAAATATAAGCAACATTTTGTGTCATATATTCAAAATCTGTAATCATGGTCCATAGTTGATGACTTTAGTTTTCATTTGTACTTTTATTTATATTTCTTGTATAGATCCTATCATTTTTGATCACATCTCTGAAGCAAACAGGTGTTGAATAAAAAGCGAAGCAAATTAGAGTGTGTGTACAGGAGAGATGTCGCAGATAGCGCGTCAACGCGTCAAGCGTCACGTCGCGTCCTGTCGCGTCTCGCCGCGTCGATCGCGCGTCAATCGAAATAACGAACCGCATTGTATGCAAAACGCCGATTCCGCAACTTATAACTCCAACTAATGCTATGTATTTATACCTTATTTTGATAAATAAACCTATACATTTTGTAAAAGACAATCCTATCTGTTACAGACTCTTATCTTCACCAATTGTGCTAATCAATTAGGGAGAGAAAATGTCGAGGTACAAAAAATTATCGAATCTATTTTTCCGCAATCACCCATTTTATAAGTTCCATTGTGCGGTCGCGATAGCCTGGAGCATTGGCTCAAACTGATCCTTTTCGAAACCGTCCCCGTAGCTATACCATTCACAGGCAAACAGTTCAAAATCAACCCTGAAACCTATATCTCTACGGTTACAATCCCTCGCCGCTTGCCAACTTAATATGACGTTCTGTCATCGCGTATCGAGGGATCGACCTGCGTAAAAGACAATTCCGCCTCCGCTACAATAGAGGTTATTGCACTTTTCCTAAAGTTGATTTTGGAACGGAGCGACGGGTGGATTTGGGCTCGTTTATGCGGCGCTCAGACTGGCGCTATCGGCATCACCTTAATGATGTCTCGATGGTGGATAGCCATTGTGTTGGATGTAAATTTGTAGCCGTCGGCGCGGGTAATGATGTGAGAACAAACTGAGATCCCGATAGCCAGATCTGGATCGCTCTCGGCCCACTGTGCGGGGATTGTATTCAGCTTTCGGCTTCAGCTCGCGCGATCTTATTGTTATACTTTTATTTTGAATCGCTAACGCATTGTTTTCTGTCTTGTAAATCATAAGCAGATGAGATATCTGCACCGCACAGTGGTACATTTTCAACAAAATCATGGTCCTAAATTTAATTTGTATGAGCTGTAGCTTGCGATAGTTATAAACGCACCCATCATAATGTCGGGGTTTGTCCTATAAGGCTCATTAGCCCCAAAGCATACAAAAACTTACCCATTCAGGACACCCCATAAAACTGCAAACCTTTTCACGTGATATCACACAACAAACAAAACGTTCCGAATTCAAAACGGCCGTTAACAAAATGGCGCTCATGATGGCGTCATTAACACGCCAGTTATCGCACTATTTTGTCGAATAGACAAAATTTTCAGTCTTTCAGCACGGGTCGGCGTAATGAAAGCGTTGTAAATGACGTTTTAGACGAGAACGCGATAAATAATAAGCTACTATAATGATGAGACCGATG
The DNA here is from genome assembly GCA_949126915.1 of Musotima nitidalis. Taxonomy (NCBI): domain Eukaryota; kingdom Metazoa; phylum Arthropoda; class Insecta; order Lepidoptera; family Crambidae; genus Musotima; species Musotima nitidalis. The sequence goes on along the minus strand of OX421415.1, from coordinate 2,920,533 downwards.
AAAAACGACACAGGACGCGGGATTTACCTTTAGGCGGGAAAATGGAGATGGATTTTTCGAGGCTCCAGTTTTTGGAGCTATTTTTATCATAAATTATTAGCATTGTACGTAGACACGACTAGACTAGATTTATTTTTAACAAACATCTGCGCACGACGTGCGATCACAAGGATTAGAATCATCCTATATACCTATATAATAAAGCCATATAAATTTCTGTTTGTAAAATACCTGACAAGTTCGTTCAGCTGTTAAAGCATTACAAAAGTGGTAAGTAAGGTATCAAATCTCTAGAAAAATAATATGTTGTTCCAATTTTAAATTAAAAAGATTAAATCATAATCCTATGTTTATAAATCGAGACCTGATTAAAACTCTACACAATGACTATAAGGCATACAAATCTTGTACTTTGTACCTTCTTTTGTTTTTGCTGCTGAGTAAGTATGTAATTAAATATTTCAAGTTCCCTTAAAGGTTAATTTATTACTTTACATAAATATCTACATAACATTGGAATCTACAATTAAGCCGCTTAACTACGACAACAAGCCATAACATCTTTATCTCAAAAGAATCGATTCTTTTTCTTTTAAATCGAGTGAGTACAATCTGAATCGAGAGTGGCGCCGGTCGATCTGTTTTATCGTTGTATTATCGAAGACTAATGCACTGTGCGAGATAACGCGGACATAAGAGCAGGGGCAGATAAACCCGGTGTGGCCATGTTAAAAATAGTTTACACGCATAGCATACTTGCTCGCCACGGACCAGAGGAATAGACATACCAGTTTTGTTTAAAATTTTATATACTTTTTAACTGGCACGTAATATTTGTTTACTTTTTTTTTTGTTATTAATAGTTTTATTTGAAATTGATTGTTTCCCACCTGATAGAATTACCTATGATTTAGAAAGGCGGCGGGACTGGGACTACTTATAATTATATAGTTAAAATTATGACATAGTTTAAAAAAACATAAAAACTCACCAAGTCTCACTTCTTCAACCTTAGTGCACTAATCACTTTTTTTTTCTTTTTTCAACTTAACATTTTAGCTAGTTGGACTAACATTAACTGTTTTACTCTGAACCTTCAAGTATTTAAAGCATGTAACAAAATAAATAACGGAATAATTACGGAATTAAAACCGATAGAAAAAGTCCTTTTACATTAATAATTCAAAACTATCCCAAAATATTTTATTTTATAAATGTATTTTTTTTTTAAATGAATTTCCAACCAATAGAGGTAAATGACTAATATATTTTCTTATGTAGGCTATGTTTCAGTATATTTTACTCACGGTAAATCAAACAATATTAAAAAAACGAAAGTTACTTTCTTAGTACATACTATGCTTTTTTTAAATTTCGAATGAAAAATCTATGATTGTTAATTATCCATGCTACGGCACATCTCTAAACAAATTTTAAGACCCCAATTCCATCGAGGAATTCCATCCAAATTCAAATGCAGTGAAGTTATCGAACGCCATTCGGGCGGGAATACATCTTCCTTATTTAAATTGTCATTACCGAACTCTTTCGTCGGTTCGGCTATCGGCCGCGGCCGACTCCGAGAGATGGCAATAATAAAAATTATCTATACAAATGGGTTCGGATTACTCGGAGACATAAATTCGGCTCTCGCCCAATGAGCGCTGCGAGACGAGATAAAGGGTCAACGGTTTTTAGAATGTTTCCCATTTTTGCTAGTCAATTGAGTGTCTTTGACATTTATCTAACTAAGCATTTTTCAAATTTAATATTCTGCCTGATTATATATGTGGGAATTTGATAAAAAAAATATTATGTAGCGTTAAAAGATTATAGCTGTAATAGATAATAGCATATGATAGTAGAGAGAATAATAACAGTTATTCCCGTTCTTACTGATGTTATGAATGCAAAAGAAGTTTGTTGTTTTTACTAATTACCTTGTTTGACGACCAATATGCCGTGGTGGTCAGTACCCGAACTCCGCTGCTAAGGTCGTGGGTTGGGTTATATTCCCACAAAGGACAAATCTCGATGTACATGAACATGGATATTTATATTGATCTGTTTGTCTCCTATGTATTAATATAATTTATTTTTGCCCTAGTATTTACAAAAGAATATATGAAGGTACTCAAAGGTACTTGAAGGTACTGGCTGATGTGTCTAAAGAAAATCATCCTGGGAATTGTCTGGAAGGCTTTATATAAACTTAGCCTAACAGTGCGTGGAAATGACTTAAAAATTCGATTAGGGAATAAAGTCGGATTTGGCAAGCAAACAGATTATACAGAGTGTTAAAAAAAGCCCGTGATAGAGATTATCAGAATGAATACTTATTTAATTTATGAAAGATTGCTGACATGACTACAGAAAAATATCCTAGTGTGTGGAATCTTGACGATTTGTCTAAGACAATTACAGAATTAAAGCTTTAGGGCTCTTACACACCAAACCAAATTAGAACGTGGTGTGCCAGGACTCTTAGTCTCTAGCAAAGCGGGAAAATAACTTAAAAGTCCGATTAGTAAAAAAAATTGGTTTTGGCCAGCATTCGGTATCGGCGCGCGCGAGACACAGCGCAGAGTTATTCGACAAAAATGCTAATTTTCAAATCTCAAAGTCCCGCCTGCCCGCAATCGGAGGTACTGGCCCCCTTTATTTACGACAATCCTTCTTCTCCCTTTTAACTGTTTTCCAATATATCTACCATAATACCAATACTCGTATGTACCTATAGCAGCTTAATGCAAATGCTGAACTGGACACCCATTTGTCACAGGCGTAGGACACTCGACCAAACCTTTTTTTTTTTTTGATTTACGTCGGTAACAAAATGCATTTACGCACTGTCTCCCGGCCAAAAGGGGGACCGAGAGAGGTGTGTGGGGCTCACCACCGGCAGACACGACCGCCAGCAGTAATACCCACTAAAAATCTTCCGACGACGCCCGCCGCTTGTTGAGAAAGAGGCGGGGTGCCAGTACCTGGGTTGCAGCTCTCACACCCCGCCCGCGGCCAACGTCCCCCGGACCAAAACCGGGAGGACCTCCTCAGAGAGACGCAGTGGACGCGCCCCTCCTACCTCCTTGTGCGACCATAGCGTGTGTGGCCGACTTCTCGAAGGGTCCATGGTTAGACAGCAGGGCCCCCCTGCCCCCGCTGCCTAAGACCCTCCTGGCGCTGCTTGACGGGCCCTCCTGGCCCGCCCGCTGCGCCCTCCACAGGTCCCTCTTAGTTTCACCCCCGGTAGTCAGTACTAAGGGCACCCAGAGTCGCCAATCTCTGGGTACACTCGACCAAACCTAACCTATACACAAGACAATTTAGGTAGACAATTTTAAATTTTAAGTCTTAATTGTTTTCTTTAAATATTTAAATATTATATTGCTGCACGATGTCATTATTCATAGGAATGCTATGTGTGGAAAAGGTTGTGACAGAATAGCAGGGGTCGTGGTTTTTCTGCGACTTCTGAGTCACAAGCCGCTTTGTCTGAGGTTAAATATATTGTATAAGAAATGGACCTACAATGTAACAATTATTATATTGAATAATTGAAGACAAATAAATTGATTTTATTATTGTACTGAGTGTAAAAATAATCTGATCAGAGCCGAGAGCTACGTATTCTGCCCAGCATCAGGATAATTATTTTCTATGAGACTATACCTAGATCACTAGCCTCATAGTTAATATATAGGTGAACAGGCATTCTACTAAGACCTAAGGAGCGTAAGCCAACCTCACCTGCAAGTGGTGCACCTGCCGATCAACGGACGAGGCTCTGGCGAACATAACAGTGCCCGGTAAGCGGCAATAGGCTCGCCACCTACGTGGGACCAACAATATAAATTGCGAACAGTGGGCGTACAGTACTCGTATATCTTTGACATTTATGTATAATTTAATTAATTAATTAATCCTTTATTGCACACAAAACATAATAACATTACAAAAAGTATTTACTAACAAAATTGCACTTTACAGGAATTACTTCTAATTTATTGATACAGGCGTTACTTTGCGGAAATCCATTGTAAGCAAGTGATGGATTAAAAATATCTTTGTAACAATTCCCGCGCTACTATAATTTCCCGATAAATCGAGAAACTTCAGGTAGACATCGTTGTTCTGAGGCCCCTCTCTTACCTGAAGATGGCCTGTGTAAGGGCGAAACACGTGTCGTGTTGAATAGTTTCTCGATTTTTCGGGAAATTATAGTAGCGCGGGAATTGTTACAAAGATATTTTTAATCCATCACTTGGAATTACTACTAAAGTTCAGCTTCCATTATAGTCAATTGACGACCGATATGGCGTGGAGGTCAGTATACCTACACTTCACTCCAGAGGTCGTGGGTTCGATTCCCACACAGAACAAAACTTTTTGTGCATGAACATGAATATTTGTTCTAGTCTGGGTGTTTTGATGTATATTAAGTATGTATTCACAAAAAAAGTATTTAAGTATGTTTATCCGTTGTTTAGTATTCATAACACAAGTTCTTAATGATACTTATCTTAGAACTAAATAATTGGTGTAAGTGTCAGAAATATTTATTAGTAATTTATTAATTCTCTATAACTCTTGTCCTTTTGTGAATGGCTTCTTAAAAAATATGATCAATTCAACCTTTTAATTGTATTGCATATTTTCCACCATAATACAAATATTTAAATGTATGCTGTGCTATGCTATTTTGCTCATTACTTAATGGTCACTTTTCCATAATTCCTCTTTAATTTCCATGTATAGTTTAAACGCGGTAACTATTTTGGCCACTAAATGACGGTCAATTCTCCATAACTTTTCTTCATAGCTTATGAATTTTCCTCAATATAAATAAATAAATATAATAAATAAATATTCTCTTACAATTACACCAATTATTTAGTTCCAAGATAAGTATCATTAAGAACTTGTGTTATGGATACTAAATAACGGATAAACATACATAAATACTTTTTTTTTTTGTAAATACATACTTAAGATACATAGGAGAACACCCAGACCAGAACAAATATTCATGTTTATGCACACAAAGATTTGTCCTGTGTGGGAATCGAACCCACGACCTTTCGAGTGAAGTTCAGGTATACTGACCTCCACGCCATATCGGTCGATATCGAGTAAAAGATGTTTAATATTATTTGAAGCCTTTTAAGGTTTCATAAACTTTAAGTAGAGTCCTCCTCAAATCAAGTACGCTCGATGTGGTGTGAAAAACAGAACAAGGTTTAGGAATTTAGATTAGGAAATGAATAATAATCCTTGTTGTAATTATGTGACTCTCCATAAGGCTGGAAGAGATCTCTTATGAGATAAGTTCGCCTTTGAACCTACATTTTGACGATCGATATGGCGTGGAGGTCAGCATACCTACACTTCACTCCAGAGGTCGTGGGTTCGATTCCCACACAGGACAAATCTTTAAGTGCATGAACATGAATATTCGTTCTGGTCTGGGTGTTTTCCTATGTATATTAAGTATGCATTTACAAAAAAAAGTATTTACGTTGTTTATCCGTTGTTTAGTATCCATAACACAAGTTCTTAATGAACTAAATAATTGGTGTAATTGTCAGGAAATATTTATTTATATACATGTCCTTTTTATGTGTAATGTTTTCTTTTCTTCTTACCTTTTTCTTTTGTGTGCAATTATTAGTTGAAATGATAATAATAAATAATGGTAGCAGTAAGTATCAAGGTCGTCACTCAGTAGGTTACCAATATGAACCTATCTTCATTAGTTGATAAAATGATAACGAAAGTTTTTTTTTGTCTATAATTATGACAATAAAAATACACACTTTTTTCTGTAAGAGACTAACTCAATTTAATAAAAAGTATGACTTATGGCTGTCGATATGCGATCTCGATAATATAGTCGATTACATCGAATGCAATTTTCTTTAATTACACCACTTAAACTACAGTGAAACACGCGTATCAGTGCCATCTGTCGGCGGCCGTTAATAACTCTCAAGGCATCGCACGATTGACGTTTCGAACGGGGAATTTATTAATAAATAAAACCGCCATCGCCCTCGAATGAGCTTTTCTCGCAATAACACACATGAAGTCGATTTATATAAAAAAAGTTATGTCGCGCTGATAAGGGCGGCCGGACAAGTTTATGCGATTTATTCATGAATTCAATTGATTTCTTTTGGTTTATCGCGCGATCTGTTATTGTCCAGCAAGACAGCCGTGATCCGGCTCGAAGGACCTTCGCGTTGCCGGGGTGTCGAGTAATAAAGAGCTATAAAAACGTTTGGCTTCATGAAAGTTGTAACAGTCGCAAGTACGATCATATTAGATGGGCGCGCGATCCATCAAAGCCTCGTTAACACGTTAACATGCAGGTCGGACGTCGGGTCTTTTTTCCTTTTTGAAACCAGTCCGGCGCGTTTTTGTGGCGGTACACCGATAGTCGGTAGTAATTGTTATGGGAGTAGCCGATGTAAACATGATGTTTGACGTTCAACACAGTTAATTATTTTCGTGTCGTAGGCGTAGAGAGACCGCTGGAGATCGTATCTGTATCGAGATTGTGCCGTAATACAAAAACGGAATGAATCATGCAGACTTGATTGTTTGATTGTAACAATGAGCTGTTAGTTTAAATTTAATTTGAAGTCTCGCGCTAAACAGTACCGTGTTCGACGTTCTCTCCATATATAACAATTAAATAGGCATCGTCTACAAGTTTAAATAAACGCCAACTAAATGAAGAGGAAACGATGTTTGAATGCTAATAAATTTGATTTGCATCAAGATTACTCTCGCCGTACAGCGATATACATTATTATGAGTATAATAAATCGAGAATATATTTTTAACGGTTGAAATAATAAAATAAATGTACTATCAAGGATCTTTTGCGGAAGACCGTAATCACGGCATCGCCGTTTCGCGGAATGTCGCGGGTTCCGCAAATCAAATTACGCATTCGAAATTCGAATGAGTGTCGACCCAGAGACAAGCGGACAAATCAAAGAGCTCTAGTGTCGCTATCGCCGCGTTCGCAATCGACATATTAATATTCGATCTAGAGGCGTCTCGATGTTCTCGATTCGTATAATTAAAATCGAGATCGATCTGATTGGACGCCGGATTCCGTCACGTTATTCATCATAAGTACCGCCTACTTTTGACGCCTCCAGCGGTGCGTGTACGCAGCTTTTAAGCTGTTTATTTATTATATAAGATTTTATCTCATTATCGCGCCATCGTTAATTTCTTGCGGTACTTTATCCGCCATTTTGACGAGACCATTATAGTAATTAAAAAGTCGTAAGTGTATTCAAATTATGTTTTAATCGCGTCCTTCGCAATCCGTTGTAATTAATCAAAAGTGGCACACATGAGGAGACTTTGTGTGTGTTTGTGGGGGGGTGCCTCCTTTATTATGTTATCGTATGGTGTTTTTCCGAAGGCGCGGCGGGGTGGGGGGTGAGTCGTGAGCCCGTGCAACGTATCGTCGCGTTTTGCATAGATTTAAAAAGTCGATAGTTATGCAAATGCCCGAGTGCCGTGTTTACCTGTTCTGAGTTACGGCGTGGCCCAGTAATAGACCCGCGCCTATCAGAATTAGACCTTTTTTTGAGTAGCACCTCTTTTTGCGAGTGCAGCGTTCGTATGATTGCGGATTGCATGTTCGCGAGACGTATTAATCAAAATTCAGGAAATTAAAACGATTTAAACGCAAGCTCTTGGTTTATTTTATTGTTTCACCTTTAGTGGTTGAACTCGAAAGTTGTTATTACAATTTTTGCCGCTCGCGAACGTAGACCACATTGATTTATGATAGTGCTGTACCTTCTACATTATTTAATAGGTACGTGAGTATTTCATGTAGTCTTTATTTATATATTTTTTACATACATACATACATTCACGCCCGTTTCCCCGAAGGGGTAGGCAGAAGCATATTATTATACTCCTATGCAGATTATTATAATGTTATATTATATCAATAAAGTCAATTAGGAGTATTTTTACAGGTTTCGTCTGTTTAGTTGTGTAAGGCTAGACCACACAAAATGAAACAATTAATAATTATTTTTATTAATCAAGTGTATAAAAAATGTTTAGGAAGTATATATTTCGTTACTATAAACTTACAAGAACTTAAAAGTATATATGTTTTCAGTGCAGTCTTTGTTAAAGAGTTTAAATACATAATTTATTTTTCCGGAACAAAATAGACATAAATTGTTACTTTAGCACTTAACCGCCCAGGAAAAAAAATACAAAAAATATTATAGGCTGTAAAGTAGCGGAACACGTAAGGACTATATCGCGCCAAGATCGCTTTCAAATAGTAAGACTGCAACTCACTGTACTAACGTCCACGGTAAAATGACAAGGTAGTAAGAACAAGAAAAGAGCAGCTACTTCTGTGACTGACTGTACAATATCACCGCACTTATAACTTTCGTTGATGTCTAATGCTTGGACATTGATGTAAATTTTAATTAATTATTCAACAGTAATTTACAGAAAACCAGGTATACACGCGATCGCTTGCATCGTGCCTCGGAAAGCACGTTAAGCCGTTAGTGAACATCTATGGCAGTCGTTTTTAGAACGTCAGTGCCTTCTAACAGACGGACAGCTGGTTTAACCATAGAATGATGTTTCCCTCTGGGTTTCGGTGGTCAGACGGCAGTCGCTCTACGTAATAACTGAAATTCAGCTAAAATTTGGTTAGACCAGTAAGCTCACTCTGCACTAACCTGGCACTTAACTCTTAGTAAGTTCTTAGTATTCTATATTTTGATAAAATGGCAGATAAAAATGCCGTTTCATACAGGCTATTTTAATATTAATGACTTAGAACATGAATATTGTTAATGTTATATTATATTGCATTGTATAGCTTCACAGACAAATGAAGATTGTAATTCAAGTAACAAACCAATGGATAAATTTAAAAGAGCATAGCCTGTGAGCTTCTTGCCAGTTCTTCTTACAGAGCGGTGGCTCGGAACTGGCACTTAGATTTACTTACACTTAAATATTTTTTGTTTTAAAGTGTTCTGTTGCATATAAGTGAATCTAAGCTTTGTGGTTTCAGTTAATTTTGAAGTACTATATAAGAGTTTTTGAAATAAATGATATATGATGATGATAATGTGTTATGTATTGATTTTTCTATCTTTCTTTCTTAATAGGGAATGAAAAGAAGTGTCTAAGATAAAGTTTAAATATTGACATGATCTAACTAAACGCCGCCACTTTTTATACCCGTTCATCGAAGACGATAGTAGTAACTATCTATTTAAATAGATTTTTTTATCTATTCAAATACGACCGATATGGCGTGGTCCTGGGTTCGAATCCTACACAGGACAAATCTTTGTGTGTCTAAACGTGAATATTTGTTTTGGTTTCCTCTGCATATTATTTATGCATTTATAACAAAAAAAGTATGAGGAAGTTCATATTAATACTTATCTTGGAACTAAATAATTGGTGTAACGCGTAACTTAAATGCAAAGCGCACTGTTAAAAAATTGTGAACGCACAATACAAAAAAAAACAATAAAAATAGTTAACTTTCTATGTCTATTAAAAAGAGTTAAATATGAACTAACATTACGTAAACCAGTTATTTCTGGTAGAATGTCAAGTCAATCATACAAAAGGGTTTTAATTTCCCGCCATTATCGCGCTCGATCTCTCGCGGGTATTTTTCTTTTTCGTTTATCGCGAGTAGGTGGTTACTTATATGACTTATACGCACTGTTGAGAGACCACGGAGAGTCGCTTCAATAACGAATGGATATGGTAATTATCTTGGGTCAAAACTGTCATACTATATAAATTTTGTTTGCTAATCAAGCTTGTTGGTGGCCAGTGACCTCAATGAGGAGTAGCAGAAAGACCAGCCCAGGTGGGCCATTACTTGGCTCATCATCATATTTTTTTTATACCGAAACCACGGGTTTGCTAGACAAAACAACCATGCAACTTGCAAGTGAAGAATATTTTGGTTGGTTTGGTTGGTTTTGAAGAAGAGAATGTCATTTAATATTTTAGTTTTACTTTACGTACTTTCCGGCCCCTCGACACTCAATTCAAGCAGATGTAGCTGCGTATCACTGACCGCTACCAAAAAAAAAACCACAGAACTGCTGTTGAACTCAATTGTATCGAACTATATACTACACACGGGAACTACTATGCTAGCGCAATTTAAAAGGGAATAGCGACATCTCTTAGCATACTTATATTTCTCTGACATTTTATACCTCATATATTGAGGATCCTGCCGTTTTGCCAAAACTATTTTGACAAAAATTTAAAATCCAAACAAATTTTAGCAAACTTTTTTTACACCAATGCAACGTTGCGAATTATTTTAGTACGCAAATTTTCATTTGGTCAAATTTTTACTGGGCAGTATATTACTACGGATAATGACATTATGGCATTAGGTTTTTTAACAAGTAATTTATTACGGCAAACAAACTTTAGACAAATAACATTTAATCAAATGATTTGTTTGGACATAAAGTTTTACGTTTATTATTTTAAATAATCACAAACTAAGATATTAATACTAAAAATAAAATAGTATAAGGAATGTTTGTTTAATATGTGTTCATAATTTTAAATTAACGTGATGATGATGAGTGAGGCTTAGATACATATTGGTTAGGTTAGGTTAGGTTAGGTTCTCCACCTTGTCGTGGTGGGGGGGCTGAGTACCTCCCGGTAGGGCGCAGGAGGCGCTAGGGAAAAGGTAACACCCAGAGACCGACGACTCTGGGTGCCCTTAGTACTGACTACCGGGGGGGAAACTAAGAGGGACCTATGGAGGGCGCTGCGGGTAGGCCAGGAGGGCCCGCTCAGCAGCGCCAGGAGGGTCTAGGCAGTGGGGGCAGGGGGCCCCTGCTGTCTAACCATGGACCCTCCGGGAAGTCGGCCACACACGCTATGGTCGCAGGGGGAGGTAGGAGAGGCGCGTCCACTGCGCCTCTCTGAGGAGGTCCTCCCGGTTTTGGTCCGGGGGACGTTGGCCGCAGGCGGGGTGTCAGAAGCTGCAACCCAGGTACTGGCCCCCGCCTCTTTCTCAACAAGCGGCGGGCGTCGTCGGAAGATTTTTAGTGGGTATTGCTGCCGGCGGTCGTGTCTGCCGGTGGTGAGTCCCACACCCCCTTTCGGTCCCCCTTTGGCCGGAAGGCAGTGCGTAAATGCATTTTGATACCGACGTAAAACAAAAAAAAAAAAAAAAAAAGGTTAGGCGCCAGAAAATCCCCCCCGACTGGTCTCCACCTTGTCGTGGTGGGGGGGCTGAGTACCTCCCGGTAGGGCGCAGGAGGCGCTAGGGAAAAGGTAACACCCAGAGACCGACGACTCTGGGTGCCCTTAGTACTGACTACCGGGGGGGAAACTAAGAGGGACCTATGGAGGGCGCTGCGGGTAGGCCAGGAGGGCCCGCTCAGCAGCGCCAGGAGGGTCTAGGCAGCGGGGGCAGGGGGCCCCTGCTGTCTAACCATGGACCCTCCGGGAAGTCGGCCACACACGCTATGGTCGCAGGGAGAGGTAGGAGGGGCGCGTCCACTGCGCCTCTCTGAGGAGGTCCTCCCGGTTTTGGTCCGGGGGACGTTGGCCGCAGGCGGGGTGTCAGAAGCTGCAACCCAGGTACTGGCCCCCGCCTCTTTCTCAACAAGCGGCGGGCGTCGTCGGAAGATTTTTAGTGGGTATTGCTGCCGGCGGTCGTGTCTGCCGGTGGTGAGTCCCACACCCCCTTTCGGTCCCCCTTTGGCCGGAAGGCAGTGCGTAAATGCATTTTGTTACCGACGTAAAACAAAAAAAAAAAAAAAGGCGCCAGAAAATACTACTGTTGATTTATGTATGGCCAATATTTGTAGATTAGTATTAATAGTAAAGATGCAAATAGAAATGGTTATTTGAAAAGTTTCGAGACGAATTATTTGGCTTATTTTATTTTGCGTAAAATATGTAATACTAACTGAGTTATTATCGAAACGTTCACTTGGAAAGCATTACGTTTACGATACAATTATTTGTGAAGAGTTTATTTGCCAAGTAATAATTTGGCAAATGAAATTTTACAAAACAATATTTGGGAAGTGATAATTTGTCAATTTTCTTTTGGTGTAACTAGGGATACCCCATATATTGGGGTAAGTTTTTTTATTTCTGTGTTTATTTATTATATATATTTGTACAACTATCTTTACAGGTAAGTTCCCAATGCGATACTGTATCTAAAATTTAAAATTACACAGAAGTTTTAGAGTCACTATTTCGAACTCACTTAAATAATTAATTTTCTTGCATGGTTACTCTACGTCCATATTACCGTAAGCAAGTGGTACACCTGCCGATTAACGGACGAGGCTCTGGCAAACATAGAAGTTCCCGGTAAGGCTCGCCACCTATTACGTGAGACCAATAACAGAAATGACGAAGTGTGGGCGTATTATTCTCTGCCTACTCCTTCGGGAAAACAGGTGTTTTTATGTACATATGTATTACCGTATTAAACACATCACTAAACTATTTATGTTAAACAAGTAAATAAATTCATAATTTTAGTGCCAACATTTAACGAGTAATTTTAGACAAACCAAAGACTGACTTCAGCGTGCATAATAATTATAATATAAAGAAACATCACATTTAACAAAATTAAATACCACATCCATTCATTCGCTAATCCGGCACGGTCACAAAGTACACGTGGTAACACCTCATGAATATTAACTGAAGTTTAACATCAATCATACTCGTAAGGCAGAGATTCCAGTCTTGATACTCCACCGCTAAAGGGGTACTTTGCCATACTGCCGCTTGGCCTAATGAACCAATTAATGAACAACACCTTGTTTTCATTTAACTGAACTCAAATGTTCTTACTAATACACTTCCTACTTGAAAGAACAGAAGTAAATTAACCTAGAGACAAAATATTGTATTTATGGATGTTCGTAATGAATAAACTCAAACACTAGACTACATTTTTTTCAGCATTATAATGAAAATTAGAAACATTATCCATGAGTAATACAGTTTAATATTAATATCAGTCGAACTCATAAGGCAGAGCGGCTTGCCTTTAAATTCAGAGGGTCTCGGGTTCAAACCCTGGTGGCGCACCTATGATTTTTCGAAGTTATGTGCGTAATTATCGCTTGCTCCGTGCCTCGGAAAGCACGTTGTGACGTTGGTCCCGGCTATCATTAACATCTATAGCAGTCGTTATTAGGAAGTCAGTGCCTTATAACAGACTGACAGCTGGTTTAACCATAGAATGATGTTTCGCTCTGGGTTGCGGAGGTCAGACGGCAGTCGCTCTACGTAATAACTGAAATTCGGTCAAATCTGTTACACCAGTGAGCAGACTCCGGGCCCTATGCTTAAGTCTAGGGCAACCGGTATAATGGATCTGAAGAAAACAGACATTATACTCGCCGCTTTGCCTAATGAACCAATTGATAAACAACAACATATTATTATTATCTTTTCGCTAAACTTAAATGTTTTTACTACTTTAACTCCTACGTTAGACTTGAATAAAAGCAAAGTAAATTGTGATTGAATAATCTCAAAAAATACAGTACCGTTTTCAAAGATTATATCACCATTATAATGATGCAGTATTCATAAGTAACACAGTTTAACATCAAGCATACTCGTAAGGCAGTTTTGCTTGATACTCGAATTAATGAACAACACCTTGTTTTCATTAACTTGAACTCAAATGTTCTTACTTACTACGAATAAGCAAAGCTAATTTATAGCGATATTTCTCAGGTAGATATGCTTTTTGTAACCTACAAATCTGTGTTTTATTTACTAAGTTAGTTATTGTAATTGAGCTAAGACCGTGTATCTGAAACTTAAATCAATACTATTTTTATTTATTCTTAAGAACTTTGTAAACATACATAACGAAATTTATCAGTTTTCTTTTTTACTTACGTCTTTTTTTAAAAAATATTGAGAAAGTCAATAGAGAAATTGATTAGAATTTACCACTTATTTGGGACCTTGTATTACAAACAGTAAACTCCAAAGCAAAATCAACTACTGCAACATCTCAAAAGACATGAATATTCAAATATCAACCATTTTAATAATATATTTGTATGCTGACAACACCGTGACATAACCTCAAAATCACAAAAATGTATAAAGCATACACTGCAAGATCTGAAGACATAAATATTCAACATCAAATACTTTCTACCATTTCAATAACATATTTTTATGCTGACAACACCGTGACATAACCTCAAAATCACAAACATGGCGTTATCACAAATGTCTCATACCACGATCGCGCTCTACGTTACTGTTATCGCCGCGCGAAGACATCAAGATTTATTCGTCATGGCTCAGGACGTGGACACTATAAGGAAATGTTTATCTACTAGGTACTTCGTTTACTAACGTTCTTGCTGCGGATATCCATAGGTAGATACAGCACGACTGTTTTTGCTAGTCCATAATATATTTACGCTGGAAATTCAAAGCATGCCTTTTTAGGGAAGAATTAAATTTACTGTAAGATTAGTTACAAAGATTTTAAAATAAATTAAAATTTGAACCTTTCCAACTATTGATTTTGAAGTATGTGTTATTAAATTCTAAATATGTTTATAATATTATTCACAAACGATTATTTTTTTTTACAAACGACAGTATGCACATAAAATCAATAGGAAGGTGTATGACAATAGTACAATTTGTTGATGTTCTTCTTTTTATTAAAATTACTAAATTCCTCCCACTTTTATGCCTATATACTTATGTCATAATAATGTAATATAGCCTATTCTAATCAAGGGTATTATAGTTAAGGGTATATGATGATAAATAGTTTTTTTAAACATACTACAAAATGACTGCAATGTGATATTCTTTATGAATCACCTACTCTATATATCGCGTATGAATTGATTTTAACTAAATAATAAATATTTTACAGTGCTTTAAAGCAGTAGCTAAAGAAACACAAGCATCATCAATAAAATAAACAAAAATGGAAAAGCTGACGATAGCCAGCGAGTGAGGGCGTTACTCGATAGCGGAATCGAACCCGCGATATGTTAATGCGCGTCCGATCGTGACGCACGACGGTCGTCGCAGACACTTGCGCCGATGGCACTGATAGCCGCTTCGCCGTATTTTTATGCTAGATATAAGTACCCAGTGAGCTAAAACGAACATCTACCATAAAATTTAAAAGCTACAATGTCAACAGGACTGATAGGTACCACCCATAGTTTATACTCGGCTGGGGAGTATAGTATGAGGCTTTATCACTTATATCGTAATTTAATGTTTTTATGATGTGTATAACTGTAGAACTAGTTAGCAAAGCTACTTCTGCTAAAGACCTGGCTTAGAGCCAATGGGCAGTTTAAAACTCACCATAAACCATGGATGTAAACTGGTTCTTGTAACATTTTACGCTGAAGCTTGCCACTAACAATTTGGTTAATATGTTATAATAATTAAATATTCTTATATACATATATAAAAATTAAAAAATAATACAATCACACCAATTATTTAGTTCCAAGATAAGTATCATTGAGAACTTGTGTTATGGATACTAAATAACGGATAAATATACTTTTTTTCGGCGGCAATAGGCTTGCCACCTATTACGTGGGACCAACTATATAATTGGCGAAGTGTGGGCGTATAATATGATTTAACCATAGAATGATGTTACCCTCTCGGTTGCGGAGGTCAGACGGCAGTCGACCCACGTAATAACTGAAATTTAGTCAAATTTGGTTGAACCAGTGATCAGACCCTCCCCCCCGACTGGTCTCCACCTTGTCGTGGTGGGGGGGCTGAGTACCTAGGCGCTAGGGAAAAGGTAACACTCAGAGACCGACGACTCTGGGTGCCCTTAAAAAAAAAAAAAAAAAAAAGTGATCAGACCCTTAAGTCTAGAGCAACCGTGATAATGCTAAAATCTAAGATGAGGAAATTTTTCATTAAGCTCAGTGGCTTAAAAAGTAAACAGTAGAAAATTCCATATGAAGTAATTACTGTAAAAAACAAGCATTATCATAGTACGACAATCAAGACCGCAACAACAAGAAGTCATCATTCAAAGTCACATCTGAAAAGTTATCAACATTACAGATTCAATTCCTATTAAACACCTTTAGATGTTGTCACGGATATGTCACATGGCAATACTTATAATAACCTGTCGGTGTTACCATGTAACATCTATCATATCTGTATTACGGCACCATAAAGTAGAGTTTTTATTAACTAACGTACATATTAATATGTCGAATAGTGCTTATGATAGATGAACAAAACCGTGTACGGAGCGCACTGAAAATAAATCAAGATGTTTGAGGTAGATAGTATCGACGTCATCTTTGTCATTCGTGTCTTATATGTATAGTACATATTATTATATACATACATAAATGCCTATATATCCCATTTGGTGTGAGTAAAAACTTAGCTTTAATAATTTAAAAGGGATACATAAGTTTGACGCAAAGTTTACTTATAATAAAAATTATCTTACAATTACACCAATTATTTAGTTCCAAGATATCCAATATACAAGTTCTTAATGATACTTATCATTTAGAACGTGTTATGGATACTAATTAACGAATAAACATACTTAAATACTTTTCTTTGTAAAAACATACTTAATGTATATAGGAAACAACCAGATCAGAACAAATATTCATTTTCATGCATACAAACATTTGTCCTGTGTGGGAGTCGAACCCACGACCTCAGAAGTGGAGTGCCGGTATAATGACTTTCACGCCATATTGATTTATTATAATTATGATATTAGTACAATTCCCGCGTAACTCCCAAAAATCGAGAAACGATTCACCAATATACCAAGTTTTATACCAAGTTTTTAGGTGTTACTTTAGACTCCAAGCTACAGTTAATTTTTTGTTTTTAAATTGTTCTGTTGCCTATTGTGGTAGTGATTCTATGTTTCATGATTACAGTGTAATAATATTTCATTTGTTTTTTTATATTTATTTTTGACGTTTCCGTCGTTTGACGTGTGTAATAGTTTACAGAATAAATAATTTTTGTTTTTTTTTATACACCCTATATGTAAAAAAATCATCATCATCATCACAGCCCATTAACGTCCCACTACTGAGCACGAGCCTCCTCACACAAATCAAGGTGTGAGGGTATTGGGTCATACTCCACCACGCTGACCCAGTGCGGATTGGCGGAGGCAGGTGTATGGCGTCCTGCTGTTAGAATTTTTCAAGCTGCCCATGAGGCCTCTAACATGGCTTAACGACTACCACATTTAGTGATAACCGGGACCAACGGCTTAACGTGCCTTCCGAAGCACGGAAGCGCTCGATATCAAATGCCACACAAACGGTCACCCATCCAAGGACTGACCTCTGTAAACTCTGCTGTACTTTGGTGATCGCTTCCAACCACCGAACACCGCAGAGCTACGAGCGCTTCAAGTATGTAAAAAAATACGTAAATAATAACATGGCAAATATCTAGAAGATTCCTAACTATTCAATTTTATTGAAGCAGCTAAGTACAGTATGAGTAAACTCCAAAAGGAAACAAAAAGCCTTTCCCCTGTGCCATCTTCGTAGATTTCCCGATAAGTATAAACAAAATTTAAATAAATATCCATCAGATTAAAATGCGCTATTAAAATGCAATTTTATTTCCCTCAGAGCCTTCGCGGCGCAGTTTGTGCAAATATTTATCTAACTTAAAAGTCTGACTTCAGTTTTATTGTTCGCATGCCACATGCGAAATCTTTACTTCTGCCAATAGTGGTAGTAAATTTTATTTAAGTGGGTCACACTGATTTTTAATTTTGTATGAAATTATGCCAATAACAGTAGCCATGGACTTCTTGGCGGAAAAGTGAAGCGAAGTCAGCAGTTTTGTTTTAATTTCTAAAATTTGTGATATTTCTAACATTAATGTATAATAACGGTGGATTATTAACCGTTACGTGTTTGTGAACGCACACGAGTGTTGGTAAATGAAACAAAACAGTGCAACATCACTTTCCTGTGAGATCTCAGTATAGTCCCACATCTTTACTGCGGACTCAAGGGCCTTGGGAGGAGGGCATCTCATTTAAAATTTATCATCTTTATGACCAGTCATTCTCTACTATGACTTATATTATTATGTTATTAAAATATCTCTTACTTGACACTGGCTAAATGTGCAAACCGCACGAAGCGATTATTTAAAAAACACGTACATGTACATATGAAAATGAATCTTATTCTGACTACATAATATATTACGCACAGGTTAATGCTAATTGTAAATTTTGGGAGATGAGAGAGATTTTCCCAAAAAGTATTTAGGATATTTTTTCGCTTGTTTTTGAAGATTGGCTGATATGACAAGTATGATGAATACAGTATTTTAATGATTGCATTCTTTCATATCTAATGTACTAATCAGTTCTGCTCAAGGTACTCTTGGCATTTTGATACCACTACCATGGTGCTTTGTGATATTTAATTAATCTTTTTAATAAATTGAATCGACATCATTTCAGCCCAAAGATGAAGCTGAACATATGCTTAGATATCTAAAACTCACCATACAAATTTAAAGGTCTACAAGAATAGGCAGTATCCGGCAGACCTACCATAAATATGTAGGTCTAGTTAAAGGCTTTAAAATATATACTGTATGAAATGAACTTTATTTATTACAATATATTTCTTATTAATGTATAATAAGAAGACACGGCTATGTTAACAAAATGATTTAGTTAGAGAAAGTAAATTAAAGTATATTGTTTAAATTAAAGTAAATTAAATTAAAGTAGATCATAAAATATATTTCCTTAGAAAATAAGAGTCTTTCGGAAAATACAGTAACTCGTACTCGATTCACTTTTCGCTTTATGACTTATAGATTAGATCTCGAATCCACTGACGACTGAAACACATGGTAGCATCAATTTGTACAATCTCGATATAAAAACGATGTGATCGGTCACATGCGTCACAGCGCCAGATCTCAATCAGCGATGGTGACGCGCCCGATGCACGACTATTTTAATTGGGGCCCGATCTTCCTGCTGATACAGCAAGATGCCAATGATGTCTTCCACTCTTCGAAGGCACGTGTTGGACGCACAATCAACGTGTTATTGATAGTTGTTACTGCATATGGGTATTTTGATTATGTCATACGGTAACCGATTGTCCGAATGGGGAGTTGAGCTTTGTCATATGCTGCTTTTTGTTTCAAGCGTCAAAAGAAAGAAGATACGATGTTGATGATCAAATCGTTTAAAAAATAATAGACAGAAACTTTTTTAAGGGTATCTCGCGTTTTTAAAGTTAACAGAAAAACCTAATTTATCTTCTTAATTCACTTTCATTCATCATCATAATCATCCACTATCTTAGGCCATGAACATGCTTCTAATTAGCATTGCCCTCCTGTTGCAAACCAAAGTGAGAACGATTTAGGTCATATATACTTCATATTATCACTACGTGCACATAGTTTGCATTGGCAGAGGCTGAAGTGTGGCGTCCTGCTGCTGGACTCAACAATAGATACGTCTTTGCGAAGGGGAATCATCGTTTTTCACAAATAAAATGGAAAGAATCGATGGGAACTCATATAAATTTGAAGGGAATATGATTGTGCGGATTATCTTATAGTATCTATTACGTAGGTTGTGCCGTGTGGTGCCTGTCTAGAATAGTGCCTGTCTAGAATAGTGCCCCCCCCTCCCCCCTCTCCCTCTCATCTCACGGGAAGTCGTAAGCGTCGACGAAGAGAAATTCTACAGGATGATGGGCAGCAGCGTCATTCTGCGCTGCGCATTACTGGCTTGAACTGTGATCGCCAACCCGCCTTCCCTGATTATGGGAAAACAAACAAACATTATATTGGAAGGTAATCTTTTGAGGAGTCCAATGTTCAGCAGTGGACTTTACAAAACAAGATGATGATCTACCACGTTTTGTTTACAAGTCTCGTCAAAGCTCAAAGTATTAGCTAGCCCTTCCCAAAATAGATTCTCACTTATTGAATATCATGTCGTTACTGACGATTTCCATAATAATGATAACTCTAGGTAAATCAATTTGGCAATAGTTTTTCTAAACATATATTGATAGACTAAAATCAATTCAAGTTAGATTTTTAAAACTTTTAGTTAACAAAAAAGTTAAAGAACAGTGTAAGGGAGACTACACAAAATTATTTAAAATATGCATAATTCTACCCGTAAGCTTAAAACATAAATACTTATTGGTTGTAAACAACCATGGCGGTCAGGAGTTGAGCATGACGACCGTCTCAAATAAATATAATACTCGGTCTATGGCCACTGGCAGATATATAATTCCCATGATACACAATTACTATGGTGACAGAACGTTAAAAAAACGTGTGCCATATTTATTAAATAGTCTGCCAGAGGACATTACATTTATAGATAGTAAGTCTAAATTTAAGAGAAAACTAAAACAATACTATTTAGATTTAATATAATTTTTTTTTGTTAATATATTGGCTTTCTCAGAACTAAAAATTAATTATATAGTTAAAATTAAATATATATAGACGATAAATGTACGGAGAATCAGACCCCGCAGTTAAACCGTACTCACGGTTTTGTGGGACTATGTTATAAATAAGTTATTATAACCTGTACTTACTGAATAAATAAATAAATAATAATAATAAATAAATATAAATTTATAATTGTCCGCACCAAAGGTCTAATGTGTTAACTATATATCATATTATATTTAAATTACAAAAAAGATGCCTTCGAATCTTAGTAAATATAAAACAAATGACTAGTTGTCGACAGTTTTTTATCAGGGAAAAAATCCTTACTCTCGTATCCATATATATCGGCCGAATGCACATCGGCCTTAATGCTTTCCTGTGTCAGTACCCTGACTGTGACATATTCGTAGACAGCTGGGAATCAACCAGGCAAAATTGTCGTCTTTTTGTGAATATAAATGTCCTCTTTAATTATATTTTTTAACTATATATGCATGTAAAATTAATCACTGAGTTAGTTATTGTAATTATTAGTGTATTATTGTAATTGGTCAGTACCCTGACTGTGACATATTCGTAGACAGCTGGGAATCAATCCAGGCAAAATTGTCGTCTTTTTGTGAATATTTATGTCCTCTTTAATTATATTTTTTAACTATATATGCATGTAAAATTACTCACTGAGTTAGTTATGGTTATTGGGCCAGACCCGTGTAACTAATACAAATAAATAAATAAATATTATGGAAATAAGTGTCTTTGTGAAAAAGAACATGAACTTGTTTCCACTTTATGAAAGACCTAAAAATTTACGACAACGTACTATACTAGCACGAGTAGAATCTAAATTACAATTAGTACACTCAAGACCTCATGACATGGCGGTGAAAATTTACAACAAATTACCGGATAGTATTAAAAACGAAGATAATTTAATTATATTTAAAAAAAATCTAAGAGAACATTTAATTCAAAAAGGTTATTGAACATTGCAAGAGTTTCTTTAGTAAAATAATGATTATCCAGTATAATTGAAATTTATTTTGATATTATTGTTTTTTTTTTGTCTCATATTTTATTTTAATAAAAAAAATTATTTTGATTAAATTTGTGGATAATAATAATAATTTATTTATTTTGCTGTGCCCTATCGGGGTCTATGTTTGATACTACCTTTTATAAAACATTTGTATGTACAACATAGTTTTGGCAATAAATACTTTGACTTATATTTTGTACTTATTTTATGTTTTTTTTTCTTGCAACTTGTATTGAATTAATTTTTTTTTTCTTTCTTTCTTAAGTGAGACCATTTTTATGTCTCATGTCACGTCTGTCACCAGAGGGCCTACTCTAATTCAACGAAAACGAAACTTCGTTGCATCTATCTCTGTCACTCCTTGGGTATATCATTATCGAGTGAAAGGAATGGATATATACGAAGTTTCGTTTTCGTTGAATTAGAGTAGGCCCTCTGGTCGTCTGTAATTTCTTGTAACATTATTCGCACAGGATAAAATTACTGTCTTTAAATTTGTAAATAGTTAATTTCTACACAAGAATTTAAAACAAATACATACATTCATGCCTGTTTCTCCGAAGGGGTAGGCAGAGGCATATTATACGCCCACACTTCGCCAATAACATTGTCGGTCCCACGTAATAGGTGGCGAGCCTATTGCCGCTTGCCGGGATCTGTTAAGTTCGCCAGAGCCTTGTCTGTTGATCAGCAGCTGCACCACTTGCAGGTGAGGTTGGCTTGGGCTTGATGTTATTAGTATCTCTATACGCCTTTTAAAAACACAACGTTCCTAATAAAATAAAACATTAAAAGCAAACGTAACTTATATAAAGCAATTTGATTATTTAAAATATTGCATCGCCTAGCATACCTTTGTCATTAGATTTACCAAACTACCGTACGTTAACTAATCTACGGCATTTCAAGTTAATTTGCATACGAAAACACGCTTCACAACGAATGTGAACATTCTCTTTATAGTCAAAGGTGAAATATAATCCTGTATGCACTAGCATACATGTCTAATTTCTAGTCGAAATAATGCGGGCTGTGGAGGACGCAAACATTGTATCTGAAGCGCATTGTAACTTCTCTTGTGTACTACCGCCATTATTTGACATGTTTATAAAGACAAAAGGGCACAGATGAATATCATTTAACGAATCGACATTGAGTTTCGAGAGCGCCGCATAAACGACACCCAGTCACGCCATCTATCTGATTGCGCGCTCAACCTTTTCGCCAACGAACAATCACAAGCTTATAACTTATTTAGCGAAAAACAGAAGCTGGAACGACTAACGAAGGCCGATAAGCCGGCCGCGGTATGACGCCAACATTATGCTGCCAGATAAAGACTGCATTAGCCTGACCAATCGCGCGTCACAACTGAATCGTAATGACCAATCGAAACGCGCGGACGCTAGGATAGCGTGACCCGAACGCAATCCGATTCAAGTGGTATTCGTTACCGCGAGATGGCGGTCGGCGCGCGCGCACCAATCGTCGCGTCCATCTCGCTGTCGTGCCCATATAATGATCTTCACAGGGGCAGGAGAATGAAGTTGAGCCTCTCATTAATTGGCGTTTTGAGCCGAGATCGTTGTGCGAAAGATAGGTTAATTCCTTGCTCGGTAGAGATCGTTGTCGCTCAAAAAGGAAGGTGAGCGAACGTTTTCTGGAAATCAGATCCAATTACATGAGGGCCCGTTAAGTTTTTGTTCTGTTTGCCCCCGGGCTGACTCACGTTCGCGATATTGATGGACGTGTATTGTTACGACCGGTCGGTATTGACAGAGCGACCGGTCGAATTTCTGAAATTTATTAAATACGCAAATGTTACCGAGCTGCATTGCTTGCATTTCGTTAACGCGAAGCCGAGCCCCACCCACGCGGTGACATTTACATAACGCGACCACGTCTCAATTAGGAGCGCTAATGTATGCCTCGACTCGCGAAGGCTCGATCTGACTGACGTCCGCAGATAGCGGGCGAAACGTGACGAGTGACGACTATCGCGAGAAAACCCTGCCAACTTTGCATCGCTCGGCTATTAACAACACTAATAGGAAGATATGGAGCTCGATACTTTTTGCTTTTGTGCATCCGTTTATGCGAATAGAGCATTAATAGGAGCTTTCTGTTATTCCAGGTGAAGACGAGGAATGGGGAAACGAGAGCGAGGCGATGCCTGGAGAACCGCGCACGCCGAGCTCGGGAGGCGAGCGGCCAGTGTCGAGCGAAGCCGCGTCGCCGGCCTCGCGGGCGTCTCCAGAGGCCTCTCCGCCGCGTCTGCGACTTAACACGAAACTCGCCACCGACCCAGCTTTGGCGCCACAAGCTGCGGTTCTTAAACATGAACCTCCTTCTCCGTCTCCGCCGCCGCCGCCCCCCATGCCGCAACCTAGGGATTTTATCGCACTTTCCGCTACTTTCCCTGGACTGTTCCCGGCGACTACGGCACTTGGTTATGTGTGCAAACCGTGTGGCATTCGGTACTCTTCATTAAGTACTCTACATGCGCACCAAGAACATTATTGTACCAACAGAAGACCCAAGACGGCAGATGGCTCAGATACAGCAGCAGACACGGCGGCGGATGAGTCCAGTAGTGAAGCGAAGACACCACGTCCGCCGGGCAAGCAATACGCCTGCACATATTGCTCATATAGCGCAGACAAGAAAGTCAGTTTGAATCGACATATGCGAATGCATGCGACTTCACCTGTAAGCAGCGGCACGCCAGCACCTACTCCTACTTCGAACGGCGAAGTGTCGGATGGACCACCGGCACAAGATCGCTATTGCACGGACTGCGATATACGGTTTAGTTCGACTAAAACTTTTAGGGCTCATAAAGCGCATTATTGCAGTACGAGGCAAGTAGTAAAACAAGCATTAGCTACAGCCCGAACTGGATCGGCCACATCGGGATCCGCACCTCCCTCGCCAGGAGCTACGCCTCCAGCTCAAGCACAGTACGCGCTGGCATTACCGACTAACCCTATTCTCATAGTACCATATTCCTTACTGCGAAGTGCAAGCACACTTCCAGGAACTACGCTGCCCGATCCAGATACTCCCTGTTTTTTGTTACCAAATGGAACATTCCAGCCACTCAGTCGCGCATTACCAAATATAAATTCCGATGGGAAAGAATTAGAAGTTCTGAAGGCTGCAAATAGACCTAGAGAGCCTTCGAGAGATGGCGGATCGACGCCACTGGATTTGAGCATACGCCGTTCGCCAGAATCGGTGACCACCGATGAGCACGAGAAAGAAAACAGGATACGATCAGCAACACCCGAGCAAATAGTATGCGCACCTTCACTGCCAGGATCTCCGGGCACACCGGCTTCATCACGGCGGTCTTCGTCCCCAAGTGGAGAGAGTTCGCCGAAGAGACGGCGGCGGAACTCCAGAGGACCTACACCGAAACCGTCGAGCGTACCTTCACCGCCGGAAGAGAAATTCTCCCCGATAGTACCTTCGGCAATCATTCCGCCAGCGCTGGCGTTACGGCTGGCGACGGAATTTCCGGCGGGCGGGTCGCCCCAAGTTTTAGTCAAGCAAGGAGTTTCGAAGTGCAAAGAGTGCAATATCGTCTTCTGCAAGTACGAGAATTACCGCATACACAAGCGACACTACTGCTCGGCGGGCGGCGGGGACGAGCGGGCGAGTCCTGCCCCGCCGGAGCCGGGCCCGCCTCCGCAGTACCGCCAGCTGATATGCCTCGCTTGCGGCATACACTTTAGTTCCTTAGACAATCTAACGACCCACCAGTCGTACTATTGCACGAAGCGCGAGAGCCGCTCGCCGCGGGCGGGTCCGGAGACGGGCCGCGGGGCGGGGGCCGGGGCCGGGGGGGGTGCGGGCGCAGAGGGCGGCTGGCGCTGCCCGTGCTGCGACGTGGTGTCCCCGACGGCGGCGGCGGCGCAGCGCCACATGGAGGCGCACCAGGGCGTCAAGGCCTTCCGCTGCACCATCTGCCGCTACCGGGGCAACACGCTGCGCGGCATGCGCACCCACATCCGGATGCACTTCAACAACAAGAAGCCTACTGACCTACAGGTGAGACATTTTACATTTTTCTTGATACGTTTGAGGCATATTATGTGATAAAGAAAGTGCTTCCGCCCAGATTTCACGTACCTATTTTTGTCTCGACAACGTGATAACAATCAGTCTTGTCGCATATCTGTCGACATATCACATAATCTTCTTTTTTACTTAGAAGTTACAGCTCCATTGCAAGCCATTATTAAACATGTCTTTTCAGTATATATTTTTTTGAGTGTATATGATATCTTAAATATTTAACTGTTTTTAGTCGAAATTATGGTTATCAACTGTCTGGTAATTTAACCCGCGTCTATTGATATCTTGCGATGAACTTTGCGCTGTTACAGTAGTCAGAGGTTATATATGTACTTAAATGAAACTAGATATGTGCCTAAAATATTCCCCGTCTTATATTCCAGGAGGAAAGCTACATAGCGTGTGTCTTAGAAGAGGAGAGCCGCGAGACGACGTCCCCGGGCGGCGCGGCGGGCGCGGCAGGCGGCGAGCGCGTGCACCGCTGCGGCGCCTGCGCATACAGCTCCACGTACCGCGGCAACGTGGCCCGCCACGCGCGCCTCGTGCACGCCGCCGACGACCCCGACCACGACGAGCACGTCTCGCCCGTCCCGCTCGTCCCACTCGTCCCGCTCGTCACCCCCGCGCCTCTCGTCCCGCCTGTCTCGCTCGCCTCCCTCGCCCCGAACGTATCCCCCGCTCCCCCGGTCGACATCAAAAAGGAGCCTGACACCGAAACTGAGGAAACCCCCAACTACTGCAAGTCCTGCGACATTTCCTTCAAGTACGTCAACACGTACAAAGCTCACAAGCAGTTTTACTGCACGGCAAACAATCAAGAGTCTGCCGCTAATAATAATGTGCCGGCGCCTCCTGTCGCCAGGGTCACCGATACCCCCGTACTATGAAGTTAGAATTGAAGTAGACTACGGTACTTGTAGGCATCGATGTCCCAGAATCGGCCATCATAAACCGCTTGATTCTCAAATGGAAGTCTCACAGGGCGTTTCAATCAAACCGTGTTTCTTTCTTGAGTCGTCATGAGTCATAAGTCGTAATGAGTCACGACAGCGCACCTAGTAAAGGTAAACTGAATCTAATGTTTTGTCGTAATATTTCAAAAATATCGCTGGCATATTATATTAAGCTTGTGTTTGCTTGAAAATGTTTCCATTTTAATTACTATTATGACTTAAGTTAGTTTAGGAAAAAATGTAACCTCTCGTTTTGGAATTATATTCAAATGTGTGCAATAATTAATGAATGAATAAATACATATTGGACATTTATACTGCATATCAAAGCCAAAATTACAGTGTGATTGTGTGAGTGAATGGATTAAATCATTTTAGAATTGGCTACATTGAGTGGATACTGGCAACACCGATTGTAGCATCACATTGGATTGGCTCAAAATGGCAAATACCCAGAGCCGTAAAAATCATCTTATTTGTAAAAGGAAGTGGCTCTTATCGCGTGGTTATAGAGTATACATTGTAATAACACACCTACTAAGCTGCGGGTTGTACAATCAAGCTCATAAATATAATAAGATATTTGTTACTAAAACTTGTTATGTAAATTGATAGATAATAAAATAACGTCTTCGTCTTGTATTAGTATACGTTAAAAACTACCAAATTGTACATATGTGTAAAGATATTATTATTATTGTAACTAAATTTTATTACCATTTGTTCTAAGTAATTGTTCTTTCTTTGTTGTTAATTTTGTTTAATATTAATTATTGAATTTAGATAAAGAATCGTATCACATATTACGCGTTAAATGCTCATTCCAGAAACTGTTATGTATATCCGATTACCGACCAGTGGTTATCTCGAAAAATATTAATCTGTAATTCGCTAGGTATTGTATTCTTGTCATGTTATTTTGTAAAGCTTAAAGCTTAATATATTACCAATACCGGCATATTATGTAAAATATGTTATATATATATGATATCAATGATAATTACGAAACATAACGATCCTCACTCTAATATTTTTTTAAATATCAGCAAAAATAAAGCTTTTCATATTTAAAAAATGTTTCGCTGCTTTGATTTCGATAAGTCAAGATAATACCTAAATACTAAAATGATATTTTTGATTTGTGAGTGTTGTGAGAGATTTAAGATAGTCGCAGTTAATCATTACTATGTAGACAGGTCGTATAACATGTAAAAAATATAAAAACCTGTTTAAAGTTACATATTAAAGCGCACAGGCGGCCTAGTGGCAGGCGTAAACAGGTCAGTTCAAAATTGACACTTATCAAAAGTCATTAAGGTGCAATTATCGAAGTGTTACGCTTGACCTTCGGCTGGCTGTACCATGTTTTGTCTATGCCAAAGCATTGCTAGAATAATCGTAATTTGCATTTATAAGTATCTCACTAATTATAGTCGTAGGTTTAAGTGAATACAAGACTTATTTCGTAGAAGTACCTACGTGTAATAAATTTGTGTATTCATTTGTGTTTGTCTAAAAAACTTTGGAATGAGTCTCAAATCCGTAAGGACACCTCACTGGTGCTAGACCGAACTTGAATTAAGACCATCTATTTGATACTACGTAGTAAATCTGAACGTGCAAATTGAATGCTGCGAAGTAAACTATAATGTTAATTTAATTGTATCACAAACACTTTTGTCGGTATCTGTACATACTGTTCATGCGTTTATGTATTCAATCTATCATGAAAGTATGATGAAATAAGTAAAATATTTATAACTCTTCCCATTTCCTATTTCTGAACGGTTTTTGACTCTAAATTAGATTCTGTAAGATCAATGTAGTAAGATTTCTGTTTAAAAATATTTCCTTCCATATTAAGTTACGAAAACCGTTACTGAAATAACTTTAATCAATCTGGTCAATTTATCTGAGAGAGAAATATTTTCATATTTATAATCGATATTTCATATTGTATTTCAATCATATCGAGAAACATACAATGATACATCACAGATATCTTGTCACATAAAATTCGACCTTTATGATAAGACAATAATGTTCACATAAATCTGAACCAATAACGTCTCTGATGTGGCTCGAAGGACCAAGAAGTAGTAGACTGCCAAAATAACATTTAAATCTTTGAAAGCTTTGACACCTATATCTAAGAGCTCCTACATTTCCCCTCTCAGATAAATTGTGAGGATATAATTTGAACTAGCATCTGATACATGTGCCATACATAAAGTGTCTTGTCCTCAATTGTCTTACGTGAAGACATCATCTCGAATAATGCCGTGAAACTGTACAATAACAGTATATGTGTATAAGAGAATTCTTGGGAGAGCTAAATGCAGAGACCGATAATTTAAAAAAAACTGTCAAAAGTTATTTCAAAAATCGAATTATGACAAATTCGTTACCTACCTTTGGGATAGAATCAATCAGAAGAAGCCACGAAGAAAATCTAGTTTTCTCCAGTTTATATAACCTAAATTCAATTTATGAGGGTGTAAAAAGTCCCTGATAAAAGCCTACGTATTATGCCCGGCATTATGATCAATTTCGTTGAGACTATTCCTGGGAAATCAATTATAACTAATTAGCCCTTCCAAGTTTTCACGTATAAAAAATACCTTAAACGTTTTTTTGCCAATAATTCGCATATAACCTATATGATCTGTAAAAAAGAAGTAAAGGCGAACTAAAACTTACGAACCGAAAAAGATTCGCGTGACGTCATTCTACACGATTGCACACGTATATAAATAGTATGGTACCGTCTGGTGTATAGTGACGTCACAGCGTTTTAAATTATTGTATCTTCGTTATTTTTAGAGATATTTCAAAAAGAAAATTACCATAATATTGTTACAGTAAAGACTAACAAAAGCATATTTCATTCTTATACTGTGCGATAGGAAAAAAAACGTTCAAGGCATTTTTCTATTTAAATTCGGCTGATAACTGTGTATGTTAAAAGTAATATGTATAATTAGAACGCTAATAAAGTGATAATATGTGTAAAATTCATTACTGAGGTAGTCATACGATGATATTGTAAAAAAATACGCCAGACAATAAATTATTTATCACATATTGAACGTATTGGTTTTTTTTTTATAATTACCTAAAATCTTTTTTCCGGGGATTACACAATAAAAAAGTCAGTTTAAATCTGTAACTTTCCGGGGATTTCACAATAAAAAAAAGTCGGTAAATGTCTACTATGCCCTAAATCTTTAACTTTCCGGGGATATCGCAATAAAAAAGTAGGTAAATGTCGACTGTGCCTTAAATCTTTAACTTTCCGGGGTTTTCTTAATAAAAAAGTCGGTAAATGTCAACTGTGCCTTAAATCTTTAACTTTCAACGTGTTAAGGTTCTCTATTTTATCTTTCCCGTGCAGTCATTACCCGCAATTAGACATACAAGTATGCAATATTGTGCCTAAAATAATGTCACTCTCTCTCATCTCACGAGGAATCGTAAGAGTAGACGAAGAGAAATCCTACCGGATGATGGGCAGCAGCGTCATCTTGCGTACTGGCTTAACTGCGGACACTAACCCGCCTGCCCAGCGTAGTGCTGTAAAGTGTTTGGGATTCGATGTATGGAATATGGAATAAACCAACAACTAACGCCATCTAGCGACACTAAAAGTAAAGGCGTGTAATGATTTTCCCTTTAGGTTGCGAAGGTCAGACGGCAGTCGCTCCATGTAATAACTGAAATTCACCCAAATCTGGTTAAACCAGTGAGCCAGTATTTTGTCAACCCCAAATGGTATATTATGGGCTTTAAGTTACATCCGAAATACAAAAATTTACGCCTGTTTCCCCGAAGGGGTAGGCAGAGACACATTATACAGCCACATTTCGCCAATTAGTTGGTCCCACTTTATATGGGGCGAGCCTATTTCCGCTTGCCGGGAACTTTAATGTTCGCCAGAGCTTCGTCAGATAAGCAGGTGCACCACTTGCAGGGGCATATACGAAATGAATCATGCTTTATTTGATAGCAATGCGCCCATTCACTACCGTCTCACGTTCCACGGCCATTGGCCACGGACATAAGACTTCGTATGACATAAAACTTTGTATGACATAAGACTTTTTGTATGCCAATAATACTTTGTATGAAATAAGACTGTGCGACTAAATAAAGGAGGATAGGAAATAAAAATCAGTTTAAAATGTATTACGATATCTATTAATTATTAATTAAAATCCATTACCATTCTTTTCCAATTTCTTTTTTAAAATTAACATTTTCAAATTGTGCTGTTGTTTGCTTTGAAATATTTCCATTAACATTTTTTTACGTTCTAGGCATGCGTTCAGGTATTTCCTTTTGAAATAAAGGTTTCTCAAACCATTCAGGGTTACGATGGACTGTTGTGTACCTGCGAAATTATAAAAATCTATTTATTTATACATCATCACCATAAACGTCCCACTACTGACTTTTCCACCACGCTGATGACGGTGCGATTATCATCATATCCTAGCATTATCCCGGTTGCCCCAGATTCAAGCCCAGGGCCCAGGGTTTAACCAGGTATGGCCAATTTTCAGTTATTACATGGAGCGACTGCCGTCTGACCTCCGTAACCCAAAGGGAAACACAGGGCTAACCCGGTGCAGTACGGCAAGGATTCCCCGATATATACTTATAATAGAATTAAAATATATTGAACTCAGAGGTCATCCATAAATTACGTCACATGAATTTTGTGATCTTTTGACACCCCCCCCCCCCCCCCCCCTCCGTTCTTGTATCAGCTGGTCACACTTGTGAGACTCCCTCCTCCATAATGTGATGTCACATATTTTGCAATTGTACAGCAAAAAATAATTACATCAAAACAACAGCAAAATTTTCACAGTATCTGGATTTTGAAATGTGACGTCACAAAATATAAGATTCCTTGTCACACCATGTCACACTTACAATATTGCAATAATTATTAACACATTAATTATAACATACTTTTAAAAGTTGTCTATTCGTTATGTCAAAAACATAGCTATCAAATTACAAATATTTGCTTTGTGTAGGAATCAAACCCACGAAGTGGCATGCAGTTATACTGAACTCCGCGCCATATCAGTAGTTCGAGTAACAAAATATAAATCTTATTTAGTTTCATATGTTTTTGTCTGTCTGTTTGTTTGCTCCGAAACGACACAATCTTTTATTAATACGTACCTTTTATATCTCCACCGCTACAATTTATTGCACTGATAGGAGTGTCATGAGGTTGTTCTGTAAAATGAACTTAATAAATCAATGGACGTCAAATGATTATGAATTAAATCCCTATTAAAAGTAAAAAAAGTTAAATCATTTATTCAAGTTTGGCTTAATAGCGCTCTAATGGAAGTCAAAACTTTAAAACTAGCGCGCCCATTCACTGCAGGCGGGAGCTTGATCGTAAAAGAACGGGCATCAAAATCGTCAAGGTTAGTATTTTCTCCCGCCAGTCACAAGAAAATTTACTTTATAGTAAATCATATACCAAATTACATAAAAAATATAAATAATCTTCCGCTTTTTACTAAAACTTTGAAGACATTCATAATTAAAAAATGCTATTATAATATGCAGGAATTTTTGATGATAAAATCAATTAATCTATATAAATAAATAAGTATATTGTTATTCTTTAATGTCTTAAATTTTTGTAAGTCATCTAGGACGCAGGCACTTAGTAGGTCCTTTGTTATGTTGCTATGCCCTTACAGGGCGACACATTGTATCTATCTATATTTGTTGTTACAACCTACTTCCATGTGACATGCAAATCATGCAATAAATGATTTGTATTTGTATGTGTAAAAGCATCTTAGTTTAAGGATATTTTATATTAAAATAAAGAATATTGCGGTGTGTCGTCACATATAAATGATTTCAACGCTGTAAATGCCACACGAGTGCTGCGTCGGCGCAGCGTCAACGTAGTTATCTCCGACGTATGTAGCAATGTTTGAACGATTTTAAAAAATAATTTCAAAAAAGCTCAGATGACTTTTTAAGGTATTCTTCTCAATCTCATTGCCGTTGACTGACGGACAATACCCTCCTCCCTTTAGAACCACGACTGATTGACTGATAAATCCCCCGATACATCAGTCACTTTATGGTAATATGGCTATTTAGCATTTATTTCATTTGATCGTGATAAGGGAGTTGCGGAAAGTATGGCCAACCTACTGCCACTTTAACTTGCAGCAATCAACAGCAGAAGGAACAAGTGTGTAGAATCTCTCCCTCCTTTAGAATCACGACAGGCTGACTGACAGATCCCCCTGATAAGAGTCACCGACAGACTGACAAATCTTGAGCAAAAACCACAACAGGCAGATTAATTGACTAATTCTGACAAACAATCCATTTTGTTTTTCTTCTCTTACTTGATTATAACTGCCCGCCCCGCCCACATCTTTTGCATTATTGTCAACATTTTCTTTTTTATTACCAATTTGCGAAATTTGACGAATCTAAATTATCTTGTTGATCTCAAAAAATAAGATATTTTAACGAATTGAGAGTCTTCCATTTCATCATTGGAAATTATATCATCGATATTTCTGTCTGTATGTGTGTTTAAAAGTGTTAAGGGAATAAAAAAATTGTACCTAATACCTACATATTCGGGCTTGGAACAAAGTACTGAAAAAATTCAACGTGTCCATTGGAATCGCGGTAGCTCAGTGGTTAAAGCAAAGATCCGAAGGTCGTGAGTTCGATTTTCATCTGGGCCACGGCGGATGGAAATGTTGATTTTTTCTAGTAAAGCACAGTAAATGCAAAAATTAAAAAAATCAGTAATACATACTTTTTTCATCCTCAAAGCGATTTTTCGGTACGCTTTTGGGAATGTATAGATCTTGTTCTGAAAAATAAATAAACTAATCATAATACAACGGCGGTCAAAGTTTAGATGGCCAAATGCTGAGTAGAATGATAGATTTAAAAAAATGCATATATGACTCTATGTAAGTTATATGGACTCCTTGGCGGGAAAGTGAAGTGACATGTCTGCAGTTTTGTTTTATTTTCTAAAATTTGTGGTATAATAACGGTGGATTATTAACCGTTAAGTGTTTGTGAACATACATGAGTATTGGTAAATCAAACAAAACAGTGCATCATCACTTTTCAAATTCTATCAAGAAGTCCATGTGAGATCTCAGTATAGTCCCACATCTTTACTGAGGACTCAAGGGGTTTAGGGAAGGGCATCTCATTAACCATTTATCATCTTTATCACCTCTAATTCTCATTTACTATGATTTATATGTTATTAATATATCTCTTACTTGACACTGGCACATTTAGTGAAACGCACGAAGCCATTGTATAAAAAATGAAGTTATATTCGAAAAAGTCACAATATATTCTACAAAACGAGACGTGCGGACGTTACTAAGGTTATTTTTAATAATACACACCTTTTTTTACTCCACTACAACTACTTATTGAGCTGTTAATGCTGTCTTGATCTTGTTCTGAAAAAAAGAAAAAATTGGTTGCCTGTAAAGTCGGTATACGGGCGAAAGTTTTACGTGACAACGACTTTCAGTGGTAAAATAATTTTAATGTGAATATTCATTCGTATAGTAGGAAGAAGGATAAAATAATAGTAATAATTTAAAACATTTATTTATACAAAGAATTATATTTAAAACATTAATTTATACAAAGAATCTCTCGCTCTTAGGCGGGCTAACTGTGCTCGAGTGGAAGGGACGCGTGCCTTTCACTTTTTATGTCTGTCTCTCTCGCTCTTAGGCGGGCTAACCATGCCCGAGTGGAAGGGACGCGTGCCTCTCACTCGCTCTCATTGTGATCGCATAACGTGAGCGGAGCGTAACGCAGTTTCTTGAAGTGTCACCCGGCAAACCAATTTATAAGACGTTGTCACGTCAACAAACGAAATTAATAGTGATAATATGTTCTATAAAACGACTATTACGGGCTTATTAGAAAACAAGATCAATTTTATCAAATGTAAGTGACAGCACCAGTTTTAAACCTGGTTTAACTTTAGATCTTATCTTTAGCCCCTTATCAATGTTTAACTGTTTTGTAGACAGCTAAACAATCATCATTATAGCCTTATTCCGATTGCCCTAGACTTAAGCATAGGGCCCAGGGTCTGCTAACTGGTTAATCCAGATTTTGTGTCAATTTCAGATATTAGCCAAATAATGTAGTAATATATACAGGGTGTCCCAGAAACGTGTGTCAAAGCGGAAGGCCAGATATAAAGCACCATTTTGGGTACCCGAATCACCCATGTATATTTCGCGAATTTTCATAGTTATAAAATATTAATATTTATCCTGACTTTTAAAATTTTCAAGCTAAACTAGTTTCAAATATTTTTAAGAAAAAGTTGAAGACTTTGAAACCTTTATAAGTTCTTCTTTTATAATGAAAATTTTTTGTTTCGTAACTTTTGTAAAATTTACTTTCATTGAATTATAACTAAAGTTATTATTTATTTTTATTTGTAACACTTTTCTTGGACAACATTTTTCCCGTACAGCGATTTAGTTTACAACTGCTAGAGTTGGCTGGTAGAGATCTCTTCTAGAGATAAGTCCACCTTTGTATATGTTATTTTATATACCTCATGTCATACTTACAATTATTTTGTGCAATAAAAGAATACAAAAAAAAAAAAATCCCAATAATACCTATTTTATTCTGACTTGTAATGTTTAATGTGCTGTGAAGACTGTCATCATCTTGTTCTGAAAAATAAAACGAAAATAAGTAGTCACATGTTCTACTAAACGACTATTAGTATAAAGTCATCATCATCACAGCCCATTTACGTCCCACTACTGAGCACGAGCCTCCTCACACATATCAAGGTGTGAGGGTATTGGGTCCTACTCCACCACGCTGACCCAGTGCGGATTGGCGGAGGCAGGTGTATGGCGTCCTGCTGTTAGAATTTTTCAAGCCGCCCATGAGGCCTCTAACATGGCTTAACGACTACCACATTTAGTGATAACCGGGACCAACGGCTTAACGTGCCTTCCGAAGCACGGAAGCGCTCGATATCAAATGCCACACAAACGGTCACCCATCCAAGGACTGACCTCTGTAAACTCTGCTGTACTTTGGTAATCGTTTTCGACCACCGAACACCGCAGAGCTACGAGCGCTTAGTATAAAGTGACTATTAATAAATATTTAGTTATATTGTAGGCGAAATTATGAACAACATGTACAAAATGATCGTGTTTTTTTTATAGGAATGTGTGTGCAACTTAATATTTAATTTAAGCACTTGTACCTTTTTCATTCCAAGTAAAATTTTACACCTTTTTTTTCTTGTATATGAACTTACTCAAGTGTCAAGTTATTTGCATATAAATTCAACAATATGCAAAGTTTTTTGGTACATGCGCCCTTTACACACACAACATGCTTAAGTATATTTTTTTTTTTAAAACTATTTATGGGTTATTTCTGCAAATAAATAATTTAATTTAATATATATTGTAATTTGTAATTTCTTTATTGGTTATAAATATGATACAATTTGGTTAATAGTATCTCTAAACCTATACAAAGTTTATCTAGATACTAGGTTAGTTCTCAGTAATTTATTACTACAATAATCTATAATAATTTACAATAAAACACTCCAAATTAAACAATATAATACAAATATTCGACATGCAACGCTCAAGATAGCTCAAGCTCCGTAGAAATCCATTGTAAGCAAGTGATGGATTAAAAATATCTTTGTAACAATTCCCGCGCTACCATAATTTCCCGAAAAATCGAGAAACTATTCAACACGACACGTGTTTCGCCCTTACACAGGGCATCTTCAGGTAAGATAGGAGCCTCAGAACAACGATGTCTTCACGACCAACGTTGGTTGGTCTCGATTTTTCGGGAAATTATAGTAGTGCGGGAATTGTTACAAAGATATTTTTAATCCATCACTCGGTTATTTTATTTTTTAAATCTAATGGCAAATTATTAATTAAATGGGGAATAAAATATTGCCATATTCTTTTCCCGCTATTTACAATGCTATATAATCGTTAAGAGATTCCTCTCCGGGTTAACGCGGACAAGTTGATTTTTCTAGTAAAAATTTCGTGTCATGACGAAATATAATGCAAAAAAAAAATTTAAAGCTTATAAAAATGTTTCGACTATGAGGGTAATTTTAAATATCATAGTGAAGTAATGACGCGGTCTTACAACGACAATCATAAAGTACTAGAAAAAAGCAACACATCCATCGGAGTCGTCGGTCGAGTTGATATTTTTTATTAAAAAATTCTTCGCACGTCTATGGTTACACGAAATAATTGATAAAGCTGAATTCCGATAAACTTTTCTCCGAACGGGAATATAGTGATCTAAATTTTATTTACAAAAGCGTCAAAATTGAAAAAAAAAATTTTTCGTTCTACTTTTATAATGTTTATAAAAAAAAACTACTTTAACCTTAAAGTCATTTAACTTTTTTTAATTGTCTCAAAATTCTCAGTTGATTAAAGTTTACCGGAGTTCAGTTTATGTGCGATAACAGAGGTGTATTCTAACAAGCAAATAAATATTCTACAACTAAACAGCGTCATACGTACCAACCTGTATCACAGTGCCTTTCTAGTGTCGTGATTGAGGTTGATGCTTGTGGTTCACACTCTATATCTTCAGGCTCTACTGTAACTAAAAAACAAACCAAGCTTATAAACACATCTAGCTTCTAAATTCTGCAGGCTGGTGTAGCATGTCTAAAGGTGCTCTCACAAGGAAAGGCTCTTGGTGTAATGTAATGTTCCTGATGCACGGGCCTCTAGCCAATGGGGCTCTAAGCAGTTGCCTAATCTACCTATTGGATAATACGGGCTTGTGCAGAAGTTGAATAAAAACACCCATTTCCTAGGCTAACTTCTTAATAGAAGCTGATGTTACAAAACGGTAACGCGATGTAACTACGCATAGCGACATCTAGCGGCAAAACGCCGTTAAAATACACATAACGCCGTTGCTTTTATTTCTTTATTATGGTACCACTCATATCTCTTTCATTGTTGTTAGAAAAATATATCAAATTTCCATTTTGTGTGTGTATGTTTGACGAATCTAAATGATCATGTTGATCTTAAAGACAATAAAGTATATTTTATTTATTTTATTTTTGTGCTTATCTAAATTTGACCACATAGGTACAAACATAAATAATGTCACACCTCTTTCCCATAGGGCGTGCAGAGATCACATCCTTCTGCTAGCTACGATCCTACTAACATGAATATAAATCACAACGGTCAAGCTGTTAGTACAGTAGATGTTGTAAAATTTTTAGGGATATCTATTGACAGTCAGCTTACATGGAAGGCTCAAGCAGAGGATATTTGTAAAAGAATGAGTACAGCTGCCTACATGCTGCACAATTTATCCAAAAAAGTGAACTTATCTAGCGTGTTGGTTGCCTACCACGGTCTGGTTGTATCACTTTTGAGGTTTGGTGTAATTTTCTGGGGAAACTGTGGCGAAAAAGAAAGTATTTTTAAAGCTCAAAAACGCTGCATTAGGGCTATGTTTGGCCTAAAAGCAATAGAAAGCTGTCTACCTGTATTTCAGTCTCATAAATTATTAACATTCCCATGTCTCTATATACTGGAATTGTGTATATTTGTAAAAATGTATTCACATCTGTTTACCACCTTGGAAGAAACTAGAAATAGGGCAATAAGTACTAGATCTCAATATAAAAATCTTTTAAGCACGGGTGCTTATAAAACTTCACTATTAAGAAAAAGCGTTATTTGTATGGCACCACTTGTGTATAATAACTTACCGAATAATATTAAGGAACAGCCACTAACAAAATTTAAAAAGATTGTTACAAAATTACTTTTGCAAAAGCGTTATTACTCAGTGCAAGAATTCTTAGATGATAAGTGCGTATAATTAATGTTCAAATGTAAATTTGCATGCCAATTAAGGTAGAATGTACAAGGATCCTTAAATGTTTGTAACACCTAATGATTTGTACCTACATTCCTTGCAAATAAATAAATCTATTCTATTCTATTCTATTCTATTCTATTCTGACACCCTTAGCTTTATTCACACTCATTAACTCCTCATACGCACCCGTTGGTTCAGGGTGCTTTTAAACTAAACTAAAAACCTTCTGGATTTGGAGAAAAACCTGTAGAGCTGAATTTTTGCACATAGGTTTTGATGTTTGAGCCAAGAAAGTGATTTACTAGGAAATAAACAACGATTGGTATAAAAATAAGATAGCAGTTGCATTACAATTCGTTAGATTATGAAATATGTCTAAATATTACTTTTTGTGAAAATTTTGAGATCAGGATGCATAATAACATGTGTGATTAGTCCCATATGACATCCTGAGATCAAACTAACCTCCATAGGCTTATTAAAGACGACAGCATGCTTTGTCGATGCAATGACTAGAATGCACAGTGACTAGAAGTGGCAGTTGTCTTGGGGACATATCTAAGTAATCTCTTCCAGCAAGCATACATAAGTGTACACACACAAACTACATAATATAATTACTTATGTCCTAGGCAGATTGTAAAATGTATAGTTTTACAACACACCAGTAGTTACCATTAAAATATACAGGTTCTCTACTGGAGTTGTCCACCGTTTCTACTTGACCCTGAGTCAATGTCCAATCTGTAGAATCTTCATCTGAGGTTTTGGGTCCATAATTTGCATGTGTTATAAGCAATTGTGCCTGAAAACAAGAAGAGTTTTTTTAACATGTGATAGGATTAGGCACTTCTGAGTGTAATTAATATAATTTTCATATGTGGCATATCATATTAAGCACTTCTGGCATTTGGAAGGCTCATTAACCCATTGTAAGGCAGTGGTGAATATATTGCCACCATAAATTGAATCTTATGGGGTTGCTTTAAGGTAGAAAGGCAGTGAAAAACTTCAATAAATTCTGCCAGTTGAAGTGTTAAGATGTTGGTCGCGATTATTAATATATATGGTTGAACAATAGAAAAAAGATTGCTTGAAATTACACATCTGCTGACACCAATACTTACTGGGTATAAGTTGTGGAGAATTACTTGAATCCCTTTCATGTTGGTTCATAAGAGAACACCCAGTAATGGAATGTAAATGGACTTAGATTATTTAACAAAATATGTTAGAAGAATCAGTTCATTGATTCATGCTTATGTATCAATGAGCTGTTTTTTCTAACAAACTACTGCATTAAAGTAAGATGAGACAAATAAATAACGTAAGGAAGTACGTACATTATTTTGACACACATTTTTTCTAGCTTTGTGCTTGATGTTGTCGTATAAAGCCTTCAATTGTTCAACTTCTCTGGTGCCAGTGATGCATTTGCTGTTATATTTCTGCGTTATTATCTCCCAAGCCTCTTTCTTCTGCTTCAAGAGTACTGCCCCATTTTTTTTATCGTTTATTATTTTTCCATACCTGTTAAATAACAGTATTTATTTAAAAATATATATAAAATATAAGGTTTTAATTGTGGAACATATGTCCTACTCACTGTTTAACAAGGCCTAAGAAAATCATCCTCTCTTCTTGTGTGTAGTTAGCTCCACGTTCTCTTCTTCTGTTTATATATTTTCTACATGAATGTTCAGACATTTTTCATTAATAAAGAATGATTTAAACTTTTACGAAATGATCCTCATCAAAACACTAACATCGAGTCGTTTTGTTCTGTCAATTTTGACATTTAAGTACACAACTTGGGTTTCTGATTAGTTAACAAAACGCAATATTTGATTTGTTTCTTTTACTGAATTTTGTGGCACAGCCTATTTAATTTTTAAAACATTGTAATTAAATTTATATTGAAAATACAGTTATATCTATAGCACTCCTTTTTTAATTTTTTTTTATTCTCTTACAATCACACCAAGTATTTAGGTCCAAAGTATCAATAAGAACTTGTGTTATGAATACTAAAGAACGGATAAACATAGGTACTTAATACCTTTTTTTGCAAAAAAATCTTAATATACATAGGATAGGATAGGACTTTCTAATTGAAATTCTGCTAAAGTCATAATAAATA
Source organism: Musotima nitidalis (assembly GCA_949126915.1). Taxonomy (NCBI): domain Eukaryota; kingdom Metazoa; phylum Arthropoda; class Insecta; order Lepidoptera; family Crambidae; genus Musotima; species Musotima nitidalis. The sequence goes on along the minus strand of OX421415.1, from coordinate 2,879,813 downwards.
TCGGAGCAACAATTAAACACAGTCTACACAAGCGTTACCTTGCGCCTAGTACTGACAAATGGGGAATATCAATACCGGTTATGGGTATAGGCTAAAGGTGTATTTCATATTCTCTTAAAATACGCGTGTCCAAGAACATTCTAGGTAGGTCTCAGAAAGAGACGCCAAGAGTATCTTATGAGTATATGTGTGTTAATTATGTATGTAGAGGTCAACACTTCGCTTCTGAGTTCGATTCCCACACAGGACTAATTTTTGGTGTGTTTCAACACACTTTGTGTGCTTGAAAATGAATAGTTGTAGGTAGGTAGGTAGGTAAAAAGTATTAAAGTATGTTTTCCCTTATTTAGTAATCATAACACAATTTCTTAGTGTTACTGTTATCTTGGGACTAAATAATACGTGTAATTGTTGAAAATTATTCATTTATGTCCTCGCTGTTTAAATATATTTGTTTAGGTTAAAGTCGTTGGACTCAACGGAGCAGCTTAAATTCCCTTATTACGTGTAGTAACATAATATATTAATTATATAATTATTAACATCATACTGCCAAGCACGAACTTCCTTTCAGGACTGAGAGGGATTCATATACTCTACTTCTACTCTATCCAGTGCGGATTTGCAGGGAGCATTTTTTCCATGTCATTTGTCATAATGACCAAATCCTGCCAGATTAAGTAAGTAGATATAGTTCAGAAAAATGAGCGCGTTCCAGAACGTGGAATACGCACCCATTTATGACGGTCTGCATAAATACTGTTTTAGGCCCCGCTTAAAAGGCCCCTGGGAAACAAGCGCCAACAGAGAATTCCATGGCTGAATGGTCTGGAAAACAGGAACGATTTTTTTTCCTTCGAGTGCTGATAGACTGCACAGAATAATGGTGATTCCTAAGACGAGCACGTGCATTTCGGAAGGAAAGAGCAACGTCGGCATATGCGAAGTCCTTATAATTTTCAAGCTTTCCAATATAGCACGGGCGTACTAGATATTAAATGCCAACCAAATGGTCACCCATTCAATACATTATTGAATATTAAGTTTACTATTATACGAGTTAGTAATTAATATTGGTAAATAGTTAAGGGGGTTATTTAGTAAACATCTTTTTATTTAATGATTTGTGTCCGTTACTTGTGTGTGTTATGTAATGGTGGAAACTTTATTGATATATGTATTGTATTTTAAGCTTAGCATTGTTAAGTAATAAATAATAATATATAGTAGGTATGTTTCTCAAATAAATAAAAATAATATTAATAAAAAACTTAATAGTCAATAAATTTATATATATCACAATAAAAGTCTTATTAAAAGTATTAAATATCATTTTATTCTTATCTAACGAAAGTATCCACCATTTAATCAGAAACATATTCATCAGATGATATGTCACTATATTGTTTTCTGAACTGCTCTGTGTCCTCATCTTGACCATAGTAAAAACCATCTTCATCATCCTTGTAGCCTTCTGATGATTCGTCATTGATATCTTTAACTTTGGAACACTGGATAAGGCTTGTCGGCATGAAATCAGGACATTCCTTCATGACTTTGGCCTTATACTTGGCATAGGCGGTTCCATAATGATTTTCATCCTGCTTAAACAGATCTGGGGGTTCATCGTATATTTTTTCTTCTCCATTATCACTTGACAGATCATTATCTAAAACAATAATTACATATTAAAAACGAAAAATTGGTAACAAAAAGTCCCAAGTAATAGGTTGCGAGCCTGTTGCCGTTTACTTGGAAAATTTTACATTCACCAGAGCCTTGTTCGCTGTTTAGCAGGTGCACCACTTTCAGGTGAGGTTGGATTGAGCTCCACAGATTAGGATCCCCATACACTTGCAAGCAACCAAATCGACTCAACTTAAACATTTAAGTTTCAAGCTTTCAAATCACATTTTTTGTTTTTATTTAAAAAATGTTTTACTAAAAACATGTCGATTTGGTTGCTCTTGAGTGTACATTACTTATTTCTACAAGAAATACCTAATTCACAGTTCTCCATGGCTTTTATAATATCATCTTCGCCTATGCTGCTGCCCTCTGTGTCTGGATAATCATTTCTCCAGTTGTTTTCATCATTTGAATCGTCATCTCCATCATCATCCGAATCTGCATTCAATCCATTGTCTCGACATGAACCAACAATCAAATTTGTTTCATAATTTTCAATGCTAGAAACAAAATGTTTAGTAAGTATTTAACATTGAGGGAGCATCTTAAATAATAACTAAATACTGCCTATACAACAAAACTAAGTTTGTTTTTAGGATAATATTGCCCCTGAATTTGCAACAGAGTTATCAGAGTGAACTGACGTAAATTAGAGTCTCACAGAAAGAACACTATGATTTTTATCGTAAGGCCTCATTGTGCTGTGTTATACCGGCATTAAATAGTGTCACCCTCTTTTATCTCCTGGGGAGTCTTGAGACAACGAAGATAAATACTAGCAGACGATGGGCAGCAGCATCCTCTTGCATACTGGCTTGAAATGCCATTACCAACCTGCCTGCCCAGCGTGGTGATTATGGGCAGATATCCCAATAGCTTATAATCTATTAGGGAGTTTAATGTTTAGCAGTGGGCTTTATTATGGGCAGATACTAATAGAATGTAAGCTATTGGGATTCTATTGTTTAGCAGTGGGCTTTAAAAGGCTGATATGATGAAGGCCTTTTTTATCTATATATGTACTTTGTTAATAATTACAAGTGTAAGTGATACATACATACATGTCACACAAGCCAAGTCGAATGGGATTTGAATAATAAATAAATAATTTCCAACAGTTACACCAATTACTTAGTCCCAATATAAGTATCATTAGGAACTTGTGTTATGCATACTCAATAACAGATAAACATACTTAATATAGGTACATAGAAAACACCCACTAGAATAAATATTCATATTCATGCACATAAAGATTTATCCTGTGTGGGAATCGAATCCACAACCTCAGGAGCGGAGATACTCCGCCATGCAGACATACTGCAGATTGGATATAAAAAAGTTATCAAGTTAATTACCTCACAAGGTTATCAAGCATAGATACATCAAACTCTTCTTGTTTAGCAGCAATGTACAAATCATATGCATATTGAACATTTTTCTCCTCATCGCTTGTCTTCTGTAAATCGACTAAATCAAACACATCTTCATCTGTGCATTCCTTTATACCTCTTCGGCAATTTACAACTTCATATCGACTCTCATGGGTGGCTTCTTTTCTCTCATTACGGATTTTCTGGATGATTTCACTAACATCATGTGCGGATTTTAGTTTTAAGTCTGTCTTTGGAACAATTTCTTTGACTGCCTTTGTTTCCTATGAGAAAAATAATACTGATATATTTATATCTACTATAAACTGTTTTTTTTAAGAAGTTAACTAAAGAAATAGGTTCAATAGCTCATAGTTGCAAATTAACACTTTATATTTTTAATTCAGGTATAAATAATACTTTAGTAGAAATATAATTTTACTTAAAAATTGGCTTCTGTTAAAACAAAAGGGAACGTACATTGAAAACAAATTTCAAACTACACCTCAGCTATAGCTCACTGTAATCATACATTATCCCATTTAACAAATGATTGTAGTAATTTTGACTTATTGAATGAGCAACAGTTTATGTCCTAAGGTTCACAAAATATAACATACCTGGTTATCTACAGTCCCTCTGAATACAAACAAGGAAGGAGATATTTCTTCTGTGTCGGTTTTAATCCTCTTACACAATAAAACTAAAGCGTCCTGTGGATTGTCCTCTATTTTGCGCTTAACTCTCAAAATTGTTGAAGTAGCCATAATGACAAACAAAACTTAATTAATAAAAAAATACTAGTACTTCAATAAGAAATAAAATAACAATATTTTCAGACTAATTAGCATATCCTTACAACGATCACAGAATAACAAAAACTACTTTTCAGTGAGGTTCATAGCGTGGAGTTTAAGTTATAATTTAAAATGAGATTGTAAATTTTTACATTACAATTTTTACGTGTTGTTTTGACTTTTTTCAGATTAAATGAAGGTTAGCAATTTGACAGTATGGACTGGATTCTGACATTGGTTTTTTAAATTATTATATTTTCGAGGAGGGTAAAATAAATTCACATTTTGCTTTTTCTTTACTTTTCATGAATATAATACAGAAAAATAATCTCATAAAAGCTGAGCACTTTATATTTTCCAAATTAATAAGACTAAGAGTACTGTACACTCTAAACTATACGTGGTACATAAATTATTTTATCTTTTAAAAAATTAGGTTATACTTTTATGGTTTTAACACTTTTATTGACATCATTACGAAGGCTAACATTATAATTTATAGCATTCTTTTCTAAGTATCATTAAATAATTTCACTTGTTAACGTTACTACTTTCAACTCATTATAATTTATAGCATTCTTTTCTAAGTATCATTAAATAATTTCACTTGTTAACGTTACTACTTTCAACTGCCCCCGTTAAAAACAGAACCTGGCAACAAATTTTCATACTAGTATCTGTCACTGTCAAACTTAAAATCAAAAATTATTGCCAGTTTTGGTTTCTCTTGTAATTGTAATACAAGACAATCGTAGATGCTCTTAAAGAAAGATTTAATGCACCGACTAAGCTGTATATTTGTGTCATTTGCGATTGGCGCAAATGTCATTAAAAACGAACATGAAAGAAAAATATCTTGGATCGAGTGAAGAGCGAAAGTGCAGCAATTATTTTTGTGTTTTGTGATATTATATCGCAAAACTAAGTGTAATTTTTTTATTGCATATTATATATCGAAAACTTTATCGTTAAGTTTTAGTGCAGTGTTAAAGATCTCTTCTTAAATCATGGAAAACCTTAAGCAGTTCAACACAATGGCATCAGACGATAATTGGCGGACGCCGAATTTTCGCCAAACTGTGGTAACAAAGATGTAAGTTAAACAATCAATATAATTTTCTATTATTATTTGTAAAAAAATATTAGTTCGTACTTTTTTTTGCTTGTTTTATCTTTAATGCATGAGACCTCTAAAAGTGTCCAAAAAAATAAACCTGGTCATGAACGACTATGTATGTTTAAAATATCTGGAATATATAATCACCAGTCATGATTAGCCAAACCTTATTATTAATTACAGCCTTTTCAATTTTCCTTCCAGAAGACTTAGAATCTTTTTACACTTATTTCACACAACAGACCTATAAGCAAAACTTATTTCTATGCTCCATGAATAATCTATGAGGTGACGGCGAAAAAAAAATTGATATGCAGTCGTCTCTTAAAATTAGTTACGAGATAGAATATTTTAACATGAAGAATGTTCCCATTCATTGGTCCCAGACATAATAGACAACGATTTGTTGGTGGTCATTTGGCATTCAATGACTTGTAAATTCAATAAACTTTGCAGAGAGGAAGTCATTCAAAGATCAGGAATGCAGGTCGCTCGGAACAGCAGTGAAATGGAGAACCATGTATTTTCCAAAGCCAAGACTCGAGAGGAGTACATGAACATGGTTGCCAAGCTTATACTACATGTTAGAGAAATGTGTAAGTTTCTTACCTTAGTTTAAAATATTTGTAACTTTAGAATAAAAGTAGTGTAATGCTCAAATAATTGCTCAAATTTAATAAAATTCACACTGTACTTCTATATAGATAGATAGATATACTCTTTATTGACCAAGAAACTTAAAAACTACTGATCACAAAATTTTAAAAAAAATTAAGGTCAATCTAGGCGATCATGTCGCTAAAAGCGATCTCTTCCAGACAACCCGACACAAAGGAGAGAACAGGAAAGCAGTAGGCAGAGCACACAAACTTTAAAAAAAAATAAACACTAAAACTATTTACTTTTAGATTTGGATTTACTTATTATAAATTATATTTTGTCTATGTCTTTGTGTTACAAAATTATTTTATAATAAATTTTTTCAGCACAACCCAAACAGAACCAGGGTGCTCCAAATATGCAAGGACCCTCGCAGAACCAATCTGGGCCAAACCCTCAAGTTCAAAATCAGTCGGGGCAAGCTCAACAGGCCCCCAATACTCAATCAGGGTTGGCACCAGACCCTATAAATGCATTACAAAATTTGGCTTCGCAAGGATCCAGAAATCAGATGATGAACATGGGGCCTCAAGGTCAGATGCAGCAGCAGGGCTTAGTGGGCCCCAACCCTGGCATGGGGGGCATGCAGCAGCAAATGGGACAGCAACCAATAGTCTCTCAAGGAGGACCACAAACCCAAACTGCTACTAATTTACTCCAAACTCTAACCCAAAGACCACAAATGAGTATGCAACTGCAGAACAAACTTGGCGGCAACATGGGTATGGTTCCTAATCAGCCGCAGATGGGGAATAGTATGGGCATGGCTGGCATGGGAAATCCTATGGGTAGTCAGTTGCAAAGTCAACTGGCTGGTCCAGGCATGCAAGGTCAAATCATGCCCAATATGGCAATGCCCAACAATATGTCGGTGCCAATGAATTCTTCCAACGCAATGGGAGGTCAGATGGGGGGCCCATGCAATCAGGTTGTTGGTGGCATGGGGGGACAGATGGCTCCCAACAATATGCAAGGTCAAATGCCCGGGCAAATGGGTAAGCATCTTATAAAATATACTATATATTGCACTTCCAGTACTACAAAGTTATAACTATATCTTTGTTAAAGTTACTTAAGATCACTCATAGACAAGAACTTATCTTCAAACTAAGCCTATTACTAATGCAACTATGTAAATAACTTGATGTACTGTATGATTCAATTAGTGTAAATAAATGATTTGATTAGAGAAGACAACTAAAACTGCTTGCGCTATAGTGATGGTATCTAAAGTTATTTCATTAGTTAAGCATTCACAGGTGTTCGTGTAGACTTTGTTATGGCTATTAATACTCATAACCAACAAAATGAGGGTACTTTAATTTTCGACATTACATTTTAGTTTGACTCTTGGTATATATTACTTTTTTCCATCTAGTGAGTGGCATGGGCAACCAGATAGTGGGTTTGAACATGCTGCACATGCAAGGGCGAGTCCCCAACAAGCCAGATGGGAGCATGCTAGCCGCAGGCTACGCGTCTCGGGCTCCGCCGCCGGGGCAGTTCCTTCGACAAAGCCCTTCGCCCTCCGCGCCCTCGCCCAACATGGGAGGACCTAGCCCGGTATCTATGGGTAAGTTTTAAACCCTAATAAGTTATCTTTTAGCATATTTTACCATATATCATGATTGTGTGCTTCATATTTCAAAGCAATTACAGTTATTTTAAATTTTCATAAAAGTCCGCTGATGTAGTATATATTAGTAGCGATTCTCCTGACATCCAATATGATCGCACTCTGCTCTGAGGTTGTTGGTTAGATTCCCAAACAAGACAAATATTTGTGTGCATGAACTTGATTTATTACTGTGGGCTAGGTGGTTTCTATATATGAAAAGTACGTGTTTACAAATGTATTTATGTATGTTTAGTACTCATAGGCAAGCTCTGCTCAGTTTGGAGCTAGAAATCCAGGAATACTTCTTTTTTTAATTATTCTATCAATATGTGATAAAAGATCTGATTTAATTTCAAATTATGTAAATTTGTAGACAGTTTTAAGACATCAACCAACAGGTTTATTATTACATTCTGTCTGCACACGAGAATAATAAACAATATTATCTGCCCATCTCAAAGGATGATATCATTATCATCTCTCCTCTTAACCTCCCATAACTGAGCAGGAGTCCTCTAACTCTTGCTGCTTGATGGGTTTAACCCTTAGGCCGTTAGTGGCAAAATAGTTGCAACCATAATTTGGACTTTACGTAAATCCAATAGGATAGAAAATCAATAAAAAAAATCAAATGTTATACCAGCTTAAAGTTTAAATTATCCGCCATTTTGTAGCGGCGGCCGTCTTTAATTTATAATGATAATGAATAACCATAATTGTATTGTCAACAAAATCCAAAGTGTATACCAAATTTCAGATTAATCGGTTGACAGGAAGAGGGTGAAATTTGAATTACTAATTTTGACCCAAGAATAAAACAAACGGGGTGAGCTAAATAAAACCGTTTAACTCTTTGCAAGGCAGAGGTAAACATATTACCACCATAAATTAATCCTTATGAAGTTGAGTTAAGATAGAAAACCAATGAAAAATGTCAACATGTACTGCCCGTTAAAGGGTTAAAAAAGGATTGTTTGTAGGTGTAATGGGCGGGGCGGGCGTGGGAGTTGGCGGGGGCGGGGGCGGCGGGGGCCCGATGCCGTCGCCGCTGTCGGGGCTGGGCGCGCTGGGGGCCTGCGGCGGCAGCCCCTCGCCCTCCGCACCGCCGCAGCATCACGCGCACCACCAGCAGCAGCAGAGGTAACACACTAAAGCCAGGGCTTCTTTGAAAAAACATTGAAGGCCTTTACAGTTAGATCATCATCTCAGCCCATTAACGTCCCACTACTTAGCACGAGCCTCCTCACACATATCAAGGTGAATTGTCTGGATGGATTATAAAATATCACAAAGTTTAAGTAAAATCACATCTCGCCTAGGGCAAACATATCTCACCACTTAAAGGTCTTCGCACATTACACCGACTCGACGTCATCTCAACTCCAACTTAACTCACAGTGTGGCATTGAAATGTAAGTCTTATGCTATGTCGCCTAAGAGTAAATTCGTTAAATTGTAGCTTGAAAGCTTACGACGAGTGTACGACGCGGTCGTTTCAACTTATAATTTGACGAATTCACTCGTAAGTCACATAACATAAAGCTTACATTTCAATGCCACATTGTGAGTGTGGTGGAGTGGAGTTGGCGTCGAGTCGTTGTAATGTGCGAAGACCTTTACACGTTTTAAAGTGAACGTTGCTACAACTAAATTTGTCACCATCATCATCATAGCCCATTAGCGTCCCACTACTGAGCACGAGCCTCCTCTCACATACCAAGGTGGGAGGGTATTGGATCTTACTCCACCACGCTGACCCAGTGCGGATTGGCGGAGGCAGGTGTATGGCGTTCTGTTGTTAGAGTTTATCAAGCCACCCATTAGGCCTCTAACATGGCTTAACGACTATCATATTTAGTGATAACCGGGACCAACGGCTTAACGTGCCTTCCGAAGCACGGAAGCGCTCGATATCAAATTCCACACAAACGGTCACCCATCCAAGGACTGACCTCTGCAAACTCTGTTGTACATCGGTGATCGTTTCCGTCCACCGAGCACCACAGAGCAACGAGCGCTAAAGTTAGATGGGCAAGGCAAAATAAATTAAAAAAACAATTACAGTTTGAAATCTCAAACAATTTAAAGCAACTTTTATTAAGTAACCATTTTATTATACGCAACATTTAATAAAACTATCGAATAAAGTTCCCAAGCGACCCATACAAAATAGCAGCATCTGACGTCACAACGTGGAAGCTGGTTCATTGAAGCGTTTTTGTAGAAGTCTGATAATAAAATAGTCATATCTATATGAGTTGTCAAATATTACTTTGTGCTATAATTTTTTTTGTACTATTGTTCTGTGAAAAAAATATGACTATAGAAATATTTGTTTCACAGATACAGTTCCTATGATAGTATTGCTCTTTGATAACATGCAAATGCGAAATGTCATAGGGCCTGATGCCAGAGCCCTAATTTATACCCTATTTATAACTCCAATAAGTCACGAGTGACACGCTCGCTTCGTTTTGGTAATAATAATAATACAAAAACCGAACCGTTTTTTTTATTACAAATGTATGTGTATTTTTTTTAGGCTAATCTCGGGACTGGCTTTAGAAATAGACATTTTATTTAGGGGTGAAATAGGGGGTGTAAGTTTGTATGGAAAATCTTTGTATGTATGTTGTATGGGTGTATAGGGATCCTACCAAGACCTAAGGAGCCAAAGCCAACTTCACCTGCACGTGGTACACCTGCCGATCAACGGACGAGGTTCTGGCGAACGTAACAGTGCCTGCTAAGCGGCAATAGGCTCGCTACCTATTACGTGGGACAAACTATATAGTTGGCGAAGTGTGGGCGTATAATATGCCTCTGCATACCCCTTCGGGAAATTAGGCGTTAATGTATGTATGTAATAAATAAATAAATATTCTCTTACAATCACACCAATTATTTAGCTCCAAGATAAGTATCATTAAGAACTTGTGTTATGGATACTAAATAACGGATGAACATACATAAATACTTTTTTATTTGTAAATAAATACTTAAGATACATAGGAGAACACCCAGACCAGAACAAATATTCATGTTCATGCCCACAAAGATTTGTCCTGTGTGGGAATCGAACCCACGACCTCTCGAGTGAAGTGCAGGTATACTGACCCCCACGCCATATCGGTCGTCAAAATGTCGTAATGCAGGGGCATGTTATATTTAATGCAAGATTAATTTACTGTATAAATTAGGAAAAACCAACTGCAAAACCAATGTGGGATTTGACCTCCAGGCCACATAGTACCCGAGTGAAGTGGTTACTTGACATTTATTTTTATTCGACAAGGGCAAAATTATTTTTATAAAAGAAACAAATGGGGAAGTAATATCTTAAGTAATAAAAATAATGCTATATTTAGCTAAATATATAATCCATTGTTAGTTCAAAGAAATTTGTTTTTTTATTTTTTTTATTATTTATGTTTACATTATACACATATATTACACAAATACAATAATTACGATGTACAAAAAATACAGTAAGTTTTGTACAGTACATCGGATACTCATGATATCAGCTATAACTTACATTACACCATTAATTGAAAATAATAATAATAACAACAATAATTACACAAAGTAAACATCAATTTGACATATCTATAATTCCGCAACTACACTATTGTTGAATTAGCACTAACTTGTAGTTACTGTGGATCAATACTTAAGACACAAGTAATTAAGTTTACTTAGTTTAGGTAGCTAACACTTAAATAAACTGCATTGTGTGTAGGCTATAATTATACATAAACAAATTATTATCATCAAAAATGTGGTTTTGTTATGTTGGCATCATTGTACGTAAGATAATATTGAAATGTTATTCTCCAGAGAGGTTTAGTAATTCAATTATTATTTCTTATCAAACAAAGAAATGTAAACAACTGAACCCCAGTACGATTTGAATTAGCGACCTCTTGATTTCAGAGCAAGCATTAAAACCACAAACCACTCGAGGCGTTTTTAGTCAAAGTCAAATTCATTAATTCAATTTTGGCTCAATATAGTTGTTATGAAGGTCAAACTTAAAATTTTACGCGCCAATTTATTGCGGGCGGGAGCTTGATCGTAAAAGAACGGGCAAGAAAATCGTCAAGGTTGGTTTTTTCTCCACCAGTTACAAAAGTAAATTCATTAAAAACATAGCCTAAAAAGAAGATATACATATTATACAAATAATGTCTTAACTCTCGTTATCTTGTGAATATGGTACAGACAAAACATAAAGAAGAGCTGAGGAAAAATCCAACGAATGTTATCTATGAATGAATCATTACAGGAAATCCAGTTCTGTAATGGTCTAAGTTGTAGAAGGAAAAAGTTTAATTGCAAAATTATGGTAACAAAATGTTGTAAAATAATACATTATGACATTTATGACCAGAGGTCGGAATTAGGTAGAGTTATTCATGTACTTACACTGATTTCACACAGCGAAAGAATATAGTGGATATGCCTCAAATCCCGGGATTAATTTTAAAGAATAGAAAAAATCCCGTTACTTTTTAATAAAAAGTTATTTACTTTTACTTTTTTAATTTAGACTACTGCACGCGCGACGTTGCCAAACTTACATCAATGATATGGGATGACCGAAGTTGCAAAATTCCAATACGCACACGCGCGATGTTGCCACGTTTATTGTTCGCACTACATAGCTTGTGAGAACAAAAGAATACAATAGCGAAAATGCGGAGCACTCCCATTTGAAATCCATTTGAAATCCCGGGAAGGTCCACATTAATATCAACATTTCGATGCAAGTACATAAATAACTCTACCTAATTCCGACCTCTGTTTATGACTTATACTTATGTTTAGACAATATTCTGGATTTTAAAGCAAGTAGATAGGCGATGACTACGAATGGTTCCTTTCCATTTAAATAATGGCTTCGTGCGGTTTGCACATTTAGCCAGTGTCAAGTAAGAGATATATTAATAACATATAAATAACAGTAAATGAAAATGAGTAGTGATAAATATGATAAATGGTAAATGAGATGCCCTCCCCCTAAAACCCCTTGAGCCCTCAGTAAAGATGTGAGACTATACTGAGATCTCACATGGACTCCTTGAGAGAATTTGAAAAGTGATGTTGCACTGCTTTGTTTGATTTACCAACACTCATGTACGTTCACAAACACTTAAAGGTTAATAATCCACCGTTATTACACATTAATGTTAGAAATATCACAAATTTTAGAGAATAAAACAAAACTGCAGACATGACGCTTCACTTTCCCGCCAAGAAGTCTCTACGAATGATTAGACAGGATTAATTAACTATTTGATGGTTTTTCATATCAGCCCATTCAAACTTCAAATATTTTTATTTCATAAACTATTACATAGTACTTGAAAACGTTAAAATTAAATATACATATATAAACAAAATTGAACTATGATTACACTGAAATCACGAAGCTTAGATTCACTTACATGCAACAAAACAAAGAATAATGAACATTAACGTCCCACTAATAAGCACGGGCTCGTAGCTCGTAGCTCCACGGTGCTCGGTGGTCGGAAACGATCACCGAAGTAAGGCAGAGTTTACAGAGGTCAGTCCTTGGATGGGTGACCGTTTGTGTGGCATTTGATATCGAGCGCTTCCGTGCTTCGGAAGGCGCGTTCATCATCATCATCATCTCAGCCATTCGACGTCCACTGCTGAACATAGGCCTCCCCAATAGATTTCTACATTGAGCGATCCTGAGTCGCCTGCATCCATCGGCTTCCCGCCGCCCTGACCAGATCATCGGTCCATCGCGTGGGAGGCCGTCCTCTACTACGTTTACCGGTTCGCGGTCGCCATTGCAGAACCTTGACGCCCCATCGGTCGTCGGTTCATCGAGCTATGTGCCCCGCCCATTGCCACTTCAGCCTGCAAACTCGCCTCGCTATGTCGGTCACTCCAGTCCTCCTACGGATTTCCTCATTTCTGATTCGATCACGTAGGGACACTCCAAGCATAGCTCTCTCCATTGCACGCTGAGCGACTTTGAGCTTTCTAATACAATATAACACACTGGTTAAAGACTTTCGTCTTAAGACACTGAGGTATTTTTGACGAGAAGATATAGCGCAGTTTCCCGAACGCCGCCCAACCAAGCTGGATTCGACGATTGACCTCTTTCTCGAAGTTGGACCTACCCATTTGGACTTTTTGTCCCAGCCGGAACTTCGGAAGGCGCGTTACTTTGCGGAAATATCTTTAAAATTCCCGCGCTACTATAATTTCTTCAGCTCAATCTTCAGGTAAGATAGGAGCCTCAGAACAACGATGTCTTCAAAACCAACAATGAAATTTTCTCGATTTTTAGGGAAATTATAGTAGCGCGGGAATTGTTACAAAGATATTTTTAATCCATCACTCGCTTATAGTGGGTTTTGTGATGTGATTTTTTCGAGGACTTGCCGCTTAAAGGTATACCAGCTTCCGATGTTGTGCGTAATATTCCCAAACAGAACATATATTTGTATTTACATACATACAGAATATCACGCTTGTTTCTCTCAAGGTGTGGCACATTATACGCCTACATTTCGCCAATTATATTGTTGGTCCCACGCAGTAGGTGGCGAGCCTATTGCCGTTTGTCTGGATCTTTTATGGTCGCCAGAGCTTCGCCCGTTGTTCGGCAGGTGCACCATTTGCAAGTGAGATTGGCTTGGGCTCCTAAGATCTTGGTAAGGATCCTTATACAAAAATATATAATATGTAAAAAAAATATTTGTATATAAATATATATATGGGTGTTTTCAAGTAATTGATTTATAGTTAATAATAAATAAATATTTCTGACTCTTACACCAATTACCTATATAGTTCCAAGATAAGTATCATTAAGAACTTGTGTTATGGATACTAAATAACGGATAAGCATACATAAATACTTTTTTTTTGTAAATACATATTTAATACACGTAGAAAAACACCCAGACCAGAGCAAATATTCATGTTCATGCACACAAAGATTTGTCCTGCGTGGGAATCGAACCCACGACCTTAGGAGCGGAGAGCGGGTATTCTCGCCACCACGCCAAATCGGTCGTCAAATATATATAAAATATGTAAATGATTATGTTCGTCCCCAGAGGGGTAAACATGGGTATGGTGGCGTCTCCCTCATCATCCCTGAACACGCCGGTGGGCGCGGGGGTGGCATCTCCCGGGGGGGAGGAGGCGGCGTATCGCGAGAAGGTGCGGCAACTGTCCAAGTACATCGAGCCTCTGCGCAGGATGGTGCATCGGATGGTCAGCGAGGGAGAGAGTGAGTAACAATCTTATATATCGTTTCAGTGAGTAGGTGACATGCATATGACATCACTAATACATCTCAAATTTCAGACATCTTACAAGTCTATGTACATCATCAAATCATCATCATTAGGGATCATTCTTAAATTACGTCACGCGAATTTCGTGAACTTTTGACCCCCCTCCGTCCTTGTCACAGCTGACAACCAACTATAATATTGTCGAAATGTGGGTGTAGAACATGCCTCTGCCTACCCCCTCGGGGAAACAGGCGGAATTTCATGTATATTATTGTAGTTTATATAGTAGTATTGTACGGTTTTCATACTTAGGTTTTCTGACTTGTAACTACCGCTAACACAAATGGCAGCGACAATGTAAAAAGCATAATCTTGTTTAGGAAGTTGTTGCAACTATATGTATCTCTATTTCCCAGACGTGGAGAAGCTGACGAAGATGAAGAACCTCCTAGACATCCTGTCGAACCCGAACAAGCGTATGCCACTTGAGACGCTGATCAAGTGCGAGGTGGTACTTGAGAAACTGGACTTCAAGCGCGGTGAGGGTGTCGGCGTGGGCGTGGGGGTTGGTTTGCCTCCGGGGAAGGTAATTCCTTAAAGATATATTTTTAATTTTCTAATAATGACCTCTACTTTGGTCCGAACGTTAATAGGCTATTGGATATTAAAGAAACATGACAGTTCATATTTTTCAACTGTATTTCGTATCAAAAGTTCAAAAGCCTTACTAGTTTTCAAGCGACTATTTTATTTCATTGATTACTTTAGTCCGGCAATCTCATGCGCGACCTTCCCGCGGGGTGACAGACGGTGGCGGGGACGAGGTAAACAAGATGTCAGCGGGGAGCGGGTGGGATAGCGGGGAAGTTGATCACTTCTCTTCGTGTGTAGCCGTGTGCTAGAATGACACGCTACCTTGTCCCCGCCACCGTCTGTCACCCCGCGGGAAGGTCGTGCCCAAGTTTGCCGGACTATAGCGGCCGCCCACAAATCTGTTCGCGTGACCTACATATAGACCGGCCTCTTGAATCACTATCTATTAAAAAATCCGCATCAAAATCAGTTGCGTATTTTTAAGGATACTGGAAAACACAAGGACTTTGTTTTATACTATGTACTGATTCTATGATGTATAGAGTAATTAAGCTTCAGCCATGTAAAGTCTTTTACACAATATGGAAATAAGATTTAAATTTTAATAAATACAAATATTTTTAGTTACTTAATTTTCATCAACGCCAATTTGCTACTAGGAACAAATATTCAACCCGTTGCTGGAAGTGGTGAACAATTGCCTCCAGTCTCCTCTGGCCAACCACACGCTCAAGAGGACCTTCGGAGCCACCCTCGACGCACTTAACGGACCAGAGATCAAGTAAGTATTAATAGCTAAACTCCCTTATTTTGTAGGAATTTTGCAAATCCTTAGCTTTGCTGTCGTAGCTCCGCGGTGCTCGGTGGTCGGAAACGATCACCAAAATACAGCAGAGTTAACAGAGGTCAGTCCTTGGATGGGTGACTGTTTGTGTGGCATTTGATATCGAGCGCTTCCGTGCTTCGGAAGGCACGTTAAGCTGTTGGTCCCGGTTATCACTAAATGTAGTAGTCGTTAAGCCATGTTAGAGGCCTAATTGGGCGGCTTGAAAAATTCTAACAGCAGGACGCCATACACCTGCCTCCGCCAAACCGCACTGGGTCCGCATGGTGGTTTGACCCAATACCCTTACACCTTGGTATGTGAGAGGAGGCTCGTGCTCAGTAGTGGGACGTTAATGGGCTGAGATGATGATGAAACGGTGTTGGTGGCAATTCATTCAATTGTACTAGTTAGGCTGTTATATCATATAATGTATTGTCACTGTTTGTTTACCCAAATTAATGGAAAATTTATTCCTTACGTAGTTTGCCGGTTTTCGTAAAACGTGGCCACTCCAGTTACCTTTGTGTTGATCTTTGTAAGATAACGCTATTTTATTTATTTTTACTGGTACAATAAATGGAATAGGTCAACTCATTTCTGAACTGAATAATTCATGTTTTTTTAATTTTAATCTTACTTATCTTGTTTGTCTAGGAACTTACCTCCGCCTCAGAAAATCCAGAAAATTGAGGAGCCTACAATGGATATCCCAGACGTTTTGCAGGGAGAGATCGCCAGACTCGATTCGAGGTTTAAGGTGATATTTGTTTTTTTGTAAATAATGGCTTCGTGCGTTTAGCAGTGCATTTAGCCAGTTAAGAGATATATTGGTAATATATAAATCATCATAAATGAGAATGAGTGGTGATAAAGATGATAAATGGTAAATGAGATGCCCTCCCACTAAATCCCTTCAATCCTCAGTAAAGATGTGGGACTATACTGAGATCTTACATGGACTTCTTGAGAGAATTTGAAAAGTCAGGTTGCACTGTTTTGTTTCAGTTACCACGCTCATGCACGTTCAAAAACACTTCCACAAAAAAACATAACTGGCGAACATAGCAGTGCCCGGTAATAGGCTCGCCACCTATTACGTGGGACCATCTATATAATTGGCGAAGTGTGAGCGTATAATGTGCCTTTGCCTACCTCTTTGGGGAAACAGGCACGAATGTATGTATCAACTACAATCTAGTCTAAGTAAAGACTTTCTCTTTTTTTGGAGATCTTTGAACTTAAACTTCTACATATTTTTAAAGAAAGGATTTGTCCTAGAACCGGTACTCCCAGGACTAGTGAGATTAGTACATGAGAAAAATTAAACAAATAACAGCACCATAGCAGCACAAAACAATACCATTACGAATATCATCAGCCATGTAATCTCGGTTAAACAATAAATATTTAATATATAATGTAAATAGTTATTTTTATATTTTACTTTTGTATGTATGAACATAAATCAATAAGAGTAATTTATTGTGACGACCGATATGGCGTGGAGGTCAGTATACCTACACTTCTCTCCAGAGGTCGTGGGTTCGATTCCCACACAGGACAAATCTTTGTGTGCATGAATATGAATATTTGTTCTGGTCTGGGTGTTTTCCTATGTATATTAAGTATGTATTTAGTAAAAAAGTATTTAAGTATGTTTATCTGTTGTTTAGTATCCATAACACAAGTTCTTAATTATACCTATCTTGGAACTAAATAATTGGTGTAAGTGTCAGAAATATTTATTTAATTTAATTTTTTTTATTTATTATACGCCCTTGAGGTGAAACACGGCAAGAAAATTTTTTTCGTACTCATATAACAACCTGTGTTTTGACAATAAAATGATTTGATTGATTGATAGCAGCTCAAAACTATACCATTACGAAAATCATCAGCAATGTAATATCAGTTTAACAATAAATATTAAATATATAATGTAAATAGTTCTTTTTTATTTTTGTATGTATGCATATACATAAATAAGAATAATTCGTAATATTTATTTATTATCTATGCTTATCTTAGAATACAATACATATATCAATAAAGTATCCATCGTTACATTATTTTGCAATAATTAAAGAAATAAATAAATATTTTCTGACAATTACATCAATTATTTATTTCCAAGATAAGTATCATTAAGAACTTGTGTTATGGATACTAAACAGCGGATAAACATACTTATTTTGACGTTCATTAGAGCTCTTTTGAACCAAACTTGAATAAATGAATTTTTTTGTAAATACATACTTAATAAAAAAGTATTTAAGTATGTATATCCGTTGTTTAGTGTCCATAACACAAGTTCTTAATGATACTTATCTTGGAACTAAATAATTGGTGTAATTGTCAGAAAATATTATTATTATTATATTATTTTGCAGGTTTTAATTTTATTTAGTTTTAATTTTAATTAGTAAATTTGATATCGAGCGCTTCCGTGCTTCGGAAGGCACGTTAAGCCGTTGGTCCCGGTTATCACTAAATGTGGTAGTCGTTAAGCCATGTTAGAGGCCTCATGGGCGGCTTGAAAAATTCTAACAGCAGGACGCCATACACCTGCCTCCGCCAATCCGCACTGGGTCAGCGTGGTGGAGTATGACCCAATACCCTCCCACCTTGGTATGTAAGAGGAGGCTGGTGCTTAGTAGTGGGACGTTAATGGGCTATGATGATGATGGTGACAAATTTAGTTGTAGCAACGTTCACTTTTAAACGTGTTAAGTGGTGAGAGATGTTTGCCCTAGGCGTGATTTTACTTAAACTTTGTGATATTTTATAATACATCCAGATAATTCACCTTGATATGTGTGAGGAGGCTCGTGCTCTGGGGGCCTACCGCCGAATTCGATGGATTACCGGTAATCCATCTAGATCAAACTTTGTTTACGTTTATTAATCCGTACCGGGGAATCTGCCGACAGCCACCTCTCATTCATGACCTTCAGTCCGTGACAGACCAATAGGTAAATGGAGAACACCATTTTGTTTCGATTTCCATGAGTTCGGCGGTGCGACAGAATCAATTCGAAATCCATTTTGCCTTATAATCGATTGCCATCGAACTCGGCGGTAGGCCCCTTGTAGTGGGACGTTAATGGGTTGTGATGATGAAGGTTGGACTTCTTGGCGGGAAATTGAAGCGTCATGTCTGCAGTTTTGTTTTATTTTCTAAAATTTGTGATATTTCAACATTAATGTGTAATAACGGTGGATTATTAACCGTTAAGTGTTTGTGAATATATATGAGTATTGGTAAATCAAACAAAGCAGTGCAACATCACTTTTCATATCCTCTCAAGGTGTCCATGTGAGATCTCAGTATAGTCCCACATCTTTACTGAGGACTCAAGGGGCTTGGGGGAGGGTATCTCATTTACCATTTATCATCTTTATCACCACTCATTCTCATTTATTATGAATTATACATTATTAATATATCACTTACTTGACATTGGCTAAATGTGCTAGACGCACGAAGCCATTAGATGATGAAGGTTTTAATGAGTTCGGACGTCGCGGCAGGTGTCCCTAGAGACGATGCAGCTGTCGGGCGGTCACGGCGCCATCTCGCTGACGGCGCAGCTGGACGACGCGCGCCTGCCGTGCGTGCCGCCCGTGCACGTGGCCGTGCCGCGCGACTACCCCGCCGCGGCGCCCGCCCGCCTGCGGCCCCGCCACGCGCGCGACGCGCCCGACTCCTTCCTGGCCAGGGTCGAGCGAGCCATGGACGCGCGCTGCGCCAGGTGAGGGGGGGGGGGGAGGGGGAGGAGAAACGACTACCCCGCCGCCGCGCCCGCCCGCCTGCGGCCCCGCCACGCGCGCGACGCGCCCGACTCCTTCCTGGCCAGGGTCGAGCGAGCCATGGACGCGCGCTGCGCCAGGTGAGGGGGGGGGGGGGAGGGGGAGGAGAAACGACTACCCCGCCGCCGCGCCCGCCCGCCTGCGGCCCCGCCACGCGCGCGACGCGCCCGACTCCTTCCTGGCCAGGGTCGAGCGAGCCATGGACGCGCGCTGCGCCAGGTGAGGAGGGGGGGGGGGGGAAGGAGAAACGACTACCCCGCCGCCGCGCCCGCCCGCCTGCGGCCCCGCCACGCGCGCGACGCGCCCGACTCCTTCCTGGCCAGGGTCGAGCGAGCCATGGACGCGCGCTGCGCCAGGTGAGGAGGGGGGGGGGGGGAAGGAGAAACGACTACCCAGCCGCCGCGCCCGCCCGCCTGCGGCCCCGCCACGCGCGCGACGCGCCCGACTCCTTCCTGGCCAGGGTCGAGCGAGCCATGGACGCGCGCTGCGCCAGGTGAGGAGGGGGGGGGGAAGGAGAAACGACTACCCCGCCGCCGCGCCCGCCCGCCTGCGGCCCCGCCACGCACGGCGAATTCCATAACTTAATGGTCTTTCAGAAACGTTTTTCCAAATTTCTTGGTTCGAGTGCTGATAGTCTGCAAAGTATGAGAATGGTTTCTAAGACCAGCACGTGTTCGGGAGAGGAAAGGAGAGAGCGGGATGAGATCGAAAAGCTGCTCAGAACACTCGCCATAGTAGTTCCGGTAAACTCAATAAAGAAGCTAATGCGATGCAAAGGAGTCTTAGTATATTTGTCATAGTCAAATTAGTTGACTAAAAATCGCTTTAGTCGATAACCACGCTTCGACACAAATGTGTTTAAAATCTAATTACGTGGTATTAATAAACAATGTTGTTATCCCAGATTACCAAAGAGCTGTTCAGTCGGGCAGCTCCTCGACGCGTGGGAGATGAGCGTACGACAAGCTTGTGCCCCGACTCCTGCCGCCTACACACCGGTACCAGCGTTGGGACTTTAAACAAACAACTAAATCCTGGTAAAGGTCAACAATCTCCTTTATATGACTATTATGTTCCAAAAAGAATATTTATAAAAAGATTTGTCAGTAAGGTAAATATTATGGAGTATTTATTTTTCGCGTTGTATGGAATCTTGTCCAATAATTTATAATGCGAAAAGAAATTATTTGAGAAAAAAAATATGTCTAATTTTCATGAATAGAATTTTTTTAGGCCTCTTTAGTTGAAAATTTATATTGTACTCGAATAACTAAAGATGAATGAAATGTTAACGAATAATTATTTAACCCTTTCACAGACTTAACACGTTGAAATTTATTGTATTTCAACCTTAAGTTAACTGCATAAGGTTTAACTTATGATGATTATATATTGACCACTGCCTGGCTAAGGTTTAAGAATGGAAATATCACACGTTATTAATGATGAACAAATAATATTTATTGACTTGACTTTATGTGAAAAGTTTTGAGAATAAGTATGTGAACCTAACAAATGTATGTATGTATGTATGTAAATGTATATGTTATTTGGTTTCAAAAACAGTTTAAATCACAATACTGAATAATTGTCTGTCATAATAGGTTTATTTCCCTATTGTTAGGTAAATTTCTTTATAATAATAATGATGTCTTCAATTGAAGTATACTAAATATTATTTGAAATCACATAACCTTCTGAAAGTGTTGTTGTCGAGAAACACATACTTAAATAACATTTAAAAGTGTTTTTCTTATCTACTCACGTCCTTACACATCAATCAATTGATGTGTTTGTTTTCTGTGACTAATTACTATATTATTTTATTATCAAGTACCTACTATACATATTACATTATAATTAGGTTGACATATTACTATAATTAGGTCAATGTCATTTGAGTTGACTTAAGTGTCAATGTCATTTGTTTTGACATTAAGTGTCAATGTCATCCCATACATATTTATTATTTTTGTTTATTTGGATTGTTGTTATTGAATGCAATTAGGCTAGTGATAAATTAGTCCAACCATATAAGGTCTATGAATCCGCAAATACAACGGTCGTAATAAAACATTTTTATAAATTAGTTATTAAGTAAAATCTACTATTTTCATAGTTTAGTACTTGTAAGATTATGTTACATCATTTTATAGTTTAATATTTTTTATAGGTTAATCTTAAAACGCATCAGTGTTTGACGAATATTTGAAAATGATTTGAGATCAATCATATAAGCTGGTATACAAAAAAATATTGTTTTCTACACATCGTGGTGTCTTGTACCTATATTTTTCACTATGCGACAGTAGTTATACTTTTTAATAGATATAAAATAACTAGCAGCGCCCCGCGGTGTCACTCTCGTGGTCTCCATTCCCGCGAAAATACCAGGGTAAAAAGTATCCAATGTTAATCCAGAACATAATCAGTCCTGTAGTTTTTGCGTGAAACAGTAACCATTATACATCCATACTAATAAGTACATTTCAAAGATATGGAGTGCATAGTAAGATAATGTTTGTTGATGAGTTTCTTGTATAGTATTTGCTAATAATAATAGTATTTACTAATGAGAACAGGGATTGGCGATT
This sequence comes from Musotima nitidalis, assembly GCA_949126915.1. Lineage (NCBI taxonomy): Eukaryota > Metazoa > Arthropoda > Insecta > Lepidoptera > Crambidae > Musotima > Musotima nitidalis. The sequence goes on along the minus strand of OX421415.1, from coordinate 2,857,443 downwards.
TCTAGATTTATCCAGTATCCTAAGAGGCCTCCTAACAACACAAGTCTGTATAAGTGTAGACTCATTTAGACTCTGAATCATCTTTCTCATTGAGTTTCTGGCCAGTGTTAGATTCCAACCTGCTAGATATAGAATAAATAGGTGGTGATTGAGAAACTGAAACAATCTTTATTTTATTTTCGGTTTTGATTCGTTTAGGTACTTTTGGTAACTTAATGACAAAAAGATCTCAATGGGTTAAGATTAAACAACAAAGACAAAAATCTTTAATGAGTGCGTTCTACGTTCGTCATGACTTACGGTGCCCAGACGTGGACCTGACAGTACGACTGGTCCAGCAAAATAAAGTCGCCTAGCGAGCTATAGAAAGGGCTATGCTTGGATTTTCTCTGTCCTTGGATCACAAAGGCGATTGACAGACAACAAAAATCTCCAACATTTCCGGTTAGTAAGCTGAAGTGGCAGTGGGCCGGTCATATCTGCCGTAGGACCAATAACCGCTGGGGTAGACAGGACCTACAGTGGAGATCGCGTTTCGTAAGCGTAGTGTAGTGGCTTCCGGCTAGTTGGAGCGACGACATACTCAAAACCGCTGGCATTGATTGAACACGATGAGCTAAAATCAAGGTTAGTGGCGTGTCATTGGAGAAGCATATGTCCAGCAGAGTATGAATGTAGTCTGATGATGAATGTATTTTTCCTAGTAGTCTTGTCCTACATACAATATTTACCATTTCGCATATTTACATAGGTACATCGACCAATTATAGATAGGTCATGTTTGAGTTACGTACTTATACAGTCTTTCTATTTTTTACTGAGATCGATCGATGTTAATCAAACATAATACAAGCAGAATTACTAATTAATAAATCAGTATCTATTTAATGCGCTTACAAGCAGGACACTCTTCAGAAGATCTTCTTTTGTCCCAAAAATCGTCTTCTTTGAGTTAAGTCACTATTCCATTAAGCATGCGATTTATTTAATTATTATATATTTAGGACCAACAGTTTGCTAAACAAAATAATAATAAATAAATAATTTTAACGATTAGCCATCGACATTATGTATGATATTGTGAAATGTGTAATTAAGTGAGTATACGACGGTATACTGCAAATCGTAACATTTAACATAGTTATGCCCTTCCGTAATTATGAATACTTTTATAAAATTAAATAATAATATATTTTTATAAGGGATCCTCTGATTGTATTGTTTGTTTTTATAATATACAAAATGATATTATAATTATACTTTACAGATGTGATATTTGTCTGTGATAATTTTAAGATTCAATTTAAAACGCAAAGAGAAGGAAAACTAATTTTGTTTAATGTATTTTTTTAAATTATTACTTTATGTACAAAGTTGTTTAGTTCGGTTTCTATTAAATTTAGACAGTACAATTTTTATTTGAATTGTTTGAAATTAGGTGGGATCAATTATCATACAATAATTAGTAAAGATTATATAGATTCTGTGATTTTAGAGGTCCCTTCTGTAAAGTTTCATCGGTGTCAAGAAGTGTGTACTGTAAGTTAAATGTGAAGCAATAATTGTTTATAATTTTAATATAAATGTAATGAAACTAGTATTTTTGTTTTATTTTTCTGTCGTTAACAATAACTGATGTGTGTATTATGCATAATATTACTTTACTGAAAACATTATATTTGCAGTTAAAGTTTTAATATAAAATTAAAGTAAAGTAATAAATATTTATTTCATAAACAATTAATAGCACTTGAAAACGTCAAAACAAAATATAAATAAAAAAAACTAAATATTACTACACTGAAATCACGAATTAATTAATACTTTATTTAATTTGGGTCGCAATGGAGTACATTTGAATGTCAAGAAAACTCATAAACCAACGCGCTCATTCACTACGGGCCGAAGCCTAACTATAACTCGGACAGAGCCAGTTAAAATATCTCACTGGTTTTGTACCTTAACGTGATTCCACAAGGTTCAATATCTAGTGTGAACATATTTACTAGTGTGATCAATGAGTTAAAAGAGAAGTGTTAACAGAGGCACAGATGATAAAAGTTAAGGTTAACTTAGGGGTATGGGTATATCCATAGTATATCTATAAATACAAAGCAATAACTATTGGTAGTTTATTTATATTTATTGCACACAAAGACAAACCTAAGGCCATAATAATAAAAATATTATTGTAAATAATATTAATAATTATTTAGTGAATAATATTAATAGAATTATTTTATAAGAATAATTAAGAACTTGGATTGTGGATACTGAATAACGGATAAACATACGTAAATACTTTTTTTTTTGAAATACATACTTAATATACATAGGAAACAACCAGACCAGAACATATATTCATATTTATACACACAAATATTTGTCCTGTGTGGGAATCGAACCCACGGGCTCAGGAGTGAAGTGCGGGTATATTCACTACCACGCCATATGGGCCGTCAAATTATAGAAGGATTTATTTAGGACAAAAAAACAACATACAACATTCCAGGATGTAAAGTGTATATTTATAGAGAGTACTGTTAGAGGTTTCGGGTCAATCGCTCAGACCTATTGCAGATTATTGAAAGATTAATTTTATGAAATTCAAAATCATTTATTCAAGTTTGGCTCAAAAGAGCTCTTATGAAGGTCAAACTTAAAACTTAACGCGCCCATTCACTGCGGGCGGGAGCTTGATCGTAAAAGAACGGGCAAGAAAATCGTCAAGTTTGTTTTTTTCTCCCGCCAAAAAAAACAACTACAAATGAAACAACATTCTAGGATGTAAAGTGTGTATTTGTAGAGAGTACTGTTAGGAGTTTCGGGTCACACTATCGTTGCAGATGATTGAAGGGTTGATTCAGGAAATAAAACAACATTCCAGGATGACTTCTTGGCGGGAAAGTGAAGCGTCATGTCTGCAGTTTTGTTTTTTTTTCTAAAATTTGTGATATTTCTAACATTAATGTGTAATAACGGTGGATTATTAACCGCTAAGTATTTGTGAATATACATAAGTGTTGGTAAATCAAACAAAGCAGTGCAACATCACTTTTCATATTCTCTCATGAAGTCCATGTGAGATCTCAGTATAGTCCCACATCTTTACTGAGGACTCAAGGGGCTTAGGGGAGGGTATCTCATTTACCATTTATCATCTTTATCACCACTCATTCTCATTTACTATGAATTATATATTATTAATATATCAATTACTTGACACTGGCTAGATGTGCTAGACGCAAGAAGCCATTATTTAAATGAAAAAAAAAACAACATTCCAGGATGTAAAGTATATTTATAGTGAGAACTGGTAGAGCGTGGATGGTGGGTGGTCCGGTGGGTCCCGCGGCTGGCACGCGCCGCGCCGCGCCGTGCGGCCGCAGCACGACCAGTGGCGCCCCCCCGGCCAGCCCGCGTGCCCGTGCCCGCAACCTGGACCAACACAGTACACACATTTTTTTTTTTTTTACGTCAGTAACAAAATGCATTTACGCACTGCCTTCCGGCCAAAGGGTGTGTGGGACTCACCACCGGCAGACACGACTGCCAGCAGTAAAACCCACTAAAAATCTTCCGAAGACGCCCGCCGCTTGTTAAGAAAGAGGCGGGGGCCAGTACCTGGGTTGCAGCTTCTGACACCCCTGCGGTCAACGTCCCCCGGACTAAAACCGGGAGGACCTCCTCAGAGAGGCGCAGTTAGTGTTGTAAAGAACTCGAGTCTTTGAGTCCTAAATTTAGAGCTCGACTCGGCATTACACGACTCGACTCATAACAATAAGACTCTTAAGAATAAAGAACTCAAGTCTATATGAGCTCTTGAACGCGAGACTCGAGACTCGAGCCTTCTTTAGCGCTCGAGTCATTTTTACGCGCCGAGTCGCGCTCGAGTTCTTTTCCGCTTTGAGTCATTCTTTTTAAAGCAGCCAATAAAAAGCTATTTTTGTGAGATATAATCATGTGTAACCAGAAGGAGATGTCAAAAATTAATGAAAGAATTAAAGTTTTAATTAACATGAAAAATCAGTTTAATTAATTATGATCATGAAAATTATTACAAAAGAAAACATTAATTAAACAAAACTTCCAAACAAATAAACTCTTCAGCTTTATTATATAAGTATAGACATTTATTCTAAATAAATCACTGTCAGCATTTCGAAGACCAGTTTGAAGAAGACTCGAGCTCTTTTAAGACTCGAGCTCTTTTAAGACTCAAGCTCTTTATAAGACTCGAGTCTCTCGAGTTCTATTTAAGGTTTCGAGTTCAATAATGGCGCTCGAGTCTTCATGATAGGACTCAGACTCGGCTCGACTCAAGACTCCGAGTTCAGTTAGTTCACTGAGTCTTAGAAAATTGAGTCGAGTCTATCGAATAAGACTAAAAGACTCGAGTCCTTTGCAACACTAGGCGCAGTGGACCAACACAGTACACACTGCGTCATCTTGTGGCGACTTAGTACTAGCGATTAATGAACCGTACAGATTTTATTGAGCATAAATCAACAAAATATCAACCGAACCGAAGTACAGCAGAGTTTACAGAGGTCAGTTCATTGATGGGTCACCGTTTGTGTGGCATTTGATATCGAGCGCTTCCGTGCTTCGGAAGGCACGTTAAGTCGTTGGTCCCGGTTATCACTAAAATGTGGTATTCGTCGTTAAGCCATGTTAAGAGGCCTAATAGGCGGCTTGATAAATTCTAATAGCAGGACGCATACACCTGCCTCCGCCAATCCGCACTGGGTCAGCGTGGAGGAGTATGACCCAATACCCTCGCTCCTTGATATGTGAGAGGAGGCTCGTGCTCAGCAGTGGGACGTTTATGGGCTGATATGATGACATAAAAAGGACATGTACAAAGACGATCTTATCTTTATAAGAGATCTCTTCCAACCAACCTTAACTGAAGTGGAAGCGATAGTTAGCGGGCATTAATATGACACGAGAATATGATAACATTAATAAATAAAATATTTTCTGACAATTACACCAATTATTTAGTTTCAAGATAAGTCTCATTAAGAACTTGTGTTATGGATACTAAATAACCAGACATGACCAGAGCAAATATTCATGTTCATGCACACAAAAATTTTACTTACTTTACTTTACCTGTGTGGGAATCGAACCCACGACCTCTGGAGTGAAGTGCAGGTATACTGAGCTCCACGCCATATCGGTCGTCAATCATCATCAACAAAACAAATCATCAAATTATTGCCCTTTGTGGGTAAAGCGGGACGTAGTGTCATCAGTTTCATTCATCGCTTGTGTCGCTACAGAGTTGATTTATAAGTTTAGAGTGCTCACCCTTGTATCCCCCTGGCATGAGGCCCCCGCAGCCGCAGACGGCGTCCCGGCGGCCGCCGCTCGAACAAAACGCGCAGCAGTGGTACTGGCCCGCGTGAGACCACACCCGGGACAGGCACACGAACGGACTGCCCTGGGGAACACATCATTCAAAAACATTTCGCACATCCTCTAAAAAAGTCACAAGTAATAATAAAGAAACGTTTAATTTTTTCTTTTATTTTTGTCTTACTGTCATAAAGTTAAATAAAATTTAAAGCAATATAACACATAAAAACAAAATTAATTACAGTTCCTAATTCACAAGACGACAAAAATAAATAAAAAATCGTAAATCTTAATTTTCATAAAATCACTTTTTTTGTGTTATGACACTTTTTTAGAGGATGTGCGATTTATTCAAGTTTGGCTCAATAGCTCTTATGAAGGTCAAACTGGAGACCCATAGCACAGGGTTTACCTAGTTTGGGCTCTCCTGTCTCCACTGTTAGTATTGTATTCAATATTTTTGGCCCTATTTGATAAATTACTTATTAGATATTAAGAAATATGCTAACTGTTGGAGAGAAAAAAATAAAATATTATTATTATTATTAAAACTTAAAATTTAACGCGCCCATTCACTGCGGGCGGGAGCTTGATCGTAAAAGAACGGGCAAGAAAATCGTCAAAGCTGGTTTTTCCCGCCAGTCACAAATGTACTTAAACTAAAAACATAGTTAGTTTACAAAAATAAAAAAAACTTGTGGTTTGCAGTCACAAAATTTTAACAAAAGAAAAATATATTTATTAATCTCTCAATCCTTAGCAAGATGAACATAATTAAGGATAAATATAGTAGAAATGAGCAGACCAGTCCCCATCATCATCATCATTTCAGCTATCTGAAGTCCACTTCTGAACATAGGCCTTCCAATTGCTTTCCACGTAGATCGATCCTTTGCCGCTTTCATCCATCGGCTCCCCGCCGCCCTGACCACATCATCGGTCCATTGCGTGGGGGGCCGCCCTCTACTACGCTAACACAACGCGGGGAACACATACATTCATTTAATTGTTTATTGCATGCCTCATTGTGTCATACATGTGACGGTTGTATGGGTATCCTACCAAGACCCAAGAACTTGTATAAAACCAATAATGATGTATTATTCAAGTTTTGTTTTAAATAAAGGGTTCATCTACCAAGACCTGATTTACGTCGGTAACAAAATGCATTTACGCACTGTCTCCCGGCCAAAGGGGGACCGAGAGAGATGTGTGGGACTCACCACCGGCAGACACGACCGCCAGCAGTAATACCCACTAAAAATCTTCCGACGACGCCCGCAGCTTGTTGAGAAAGAGGCGGGGGGCCAGTACCTGGGTTGCAGCTTCTGACACCCCGCCCGCGGCCAACGTCCCCCGGACCAAAACCGGGAGGACCTCCTCAGAGAGACGCAGTGGACGCGCCCCTCCTACCTCCCTGTGCGACCATAGCGTCAGTGGCCGACTTCTCGGAGAGTCCATGGTTAGACAGCAGGGGCCCCCTGCCCCCGCTGCCTAAGACCCTCCTGGCGCTGCTTGACGGACCCTCATGACCCGCCCGCTGCGCCCTCCACAGGTCTCTCTTAGTTTCCCCCCTGGTAGTCAGTACTAAGGGCACCCAGAGTCGCCAATCTCTGGGTGTTACCTTTTCCCTGTCGCCTCCTGCGCCCTACCGGGAGGTACTCAGCCCCCCCACCACGACCAGGTGGAGACCAGTCCTCTACCAAGACCTAAGGAGCCCAAGCCAACCTCACCTGCAAGTGGTGCACCTGCCGATCAACAGACGAAGCTCTGGCAAACTTCACAGATCCCGCGAGCGGCAATAGGCTCGCCACCTATTACGTGGAACCAACTGTATAATTGCGTAATATAGGTATGTATGTGTGCTTTATAACAGGTGCTTTATTACAAAATGAGCTTAACCTAAGAGGGAGTAGTAAGAAGTAAAGTGGTACGTTGATAAGGTTGTTGTTGAGTATGTTGGTTGCACTATACTCGTGTTAACTCGTGTACCTTGATAGGGTTGTGCTCCTACGCCTTGAATTGGTTGCTGAAAGTGTCGGTTCCACTATGCTCGTGTTAACTCGTGTACCTTGATAGGGTTGTGCTCCTATGCCTTCAATTGGTTGTTGAAAGTGTCGGTTCCTCTATGCTCGTATACCTTGATGGGGTTGTTGTTGAGAGTGACGGCCAGTAGGTATGTGCCGGGTGCGGGCGGCATGACTGTAATTGTATAGGTGCCGTCGCCGCGGTCCCGCACGCCGGCGCGACCCGGCGCCGCTCGCGAGTCGCGTCGCCGGAAATAGCCCGACACCTGCCGGAAACATTTCATCATCATCACCAGACTAAGGTCTTTCCCTGCTGAACATCTCTCCCTCTTCCATAAACCACCGCTGCTGAAAAGGGGCGAGGGACCAGTGCCTGGGTGTATAGGTTTTGGAACCCCGCTCGCGGCCAACGTCCCTCGGATCAGAACAGGGAGGACCTCCTCAGAGAGGCTCAATGTGAAGCGTCCCCCCTACCTTCTTGTGCGGCCATGGCGTAACTGGCCGACATTTAGGAGGGTCTATATGATGAGACGGAAGGGCCCCCCTGCCCCCGCCACCTAAGGCCCCCCGGGCGCTGCTAGCCGGAGAGAAAGCGAAACAACGAAAGTGACCAATTGTTGGTATCCTGCATCCAGCGTGAAACTTCACAGCGGAAAACATTAATTTTCTATACATACATACATACATACACAATGTCACGCCTCTTTCCCGTAGGGGTAGACAGAGAGCACATCCTTCCACTTGCTACGATCTTGGCACAGACTTTTAACTTCATTCACACTCATTGACCTCCTCATACATGCCCGTCGGTTTAGGGTACTTTTGACCGGCACTTTCTCCAAAATTTTCTGATTTTGGTCATAGGTCTTATGTGGTCCCCTCCCAACACTTCCAATCACTTGTCCGTCATAAATCACTTTCGTTAGTCTACTTTCATTCATCCTCTCAACATGACCAAACTATCTTAGCATACCTTTCTCAATTCTTATCTTCTTTTACACCAGCTTCCACCCTTATCACTTCATTCCTAATCCTATCACTCAATTTCACACCTAGAATACTTACAATTTACATGGCACTCAAATGCTTTCCTGACCCTAGGTAAAAATACATACATACATACATACATACATAATGTCACGCCTCTTTCCCGTAGGGGTAGGCAGAGATCACATCCTTCCACTTGCTACGATCTAGGTAAAAATCCTGAACATAAAAACCACTCTCATTCTGTGCAGACTAACAGCAAGAATGTTTGTAGGTAAGTTGTCCCTCTGTTAGACCATTCGGCGTTGAAATCATCTGCCGGCGCAATATTCTCAACTCAAGAGCACGGTAAATCCCGAATCCTGATTGGCCAAGCATCAAATTTCAAACATTATTTATTTCATAAATTATTACATAGTAAGTACTGTAAAACGTCAAAATTAAATATAAATATAAAAAAAACAATCGAGATTTAAACCCATAATATATAATATAGACCCAAAGAGAAGAGGCCACGTTTCGGATCCATAGTCATCACTCGTTTAAAGACTTCAGTTTCCATACTTCAGGATTTGAAACGAGAAGATATATTTGATTATTTTGAACGATATTCTATATTACACTAGATTTACTTATATGCAACAAAACAATTTAAAAACAAAATGTAAGTGAATCTAAGTGCCAGTTCCAAGCCACCGCTCTGTAAGAAGAACTGGCAAGAAACTCACAGGCTTTGCTCTTTTAAATTTATCCATTAGTTTGGTACTTGAATTCGTTCAGAATATCGTTCAAAATACTCAAATATATCTTCTCGTTTCAAATCCAGAAGTATAAAAACTAAAGTCTTTAAACCAGTGATGACTATGGATCCGAAACGTGGCCTTTCTCTATGGGTCTTCTAAGGAAGCTCAGAATCGCACAGCAAGATATAAAGAGAGCCATATTCAATTCGTATACAAAATCCATATAATTAGATATCGACTAAGCTGAAATAAAAAGCAAGCTGAAATGGGAGTGGAATATAGAAGCTTGTAAGCTAAGTTAAAAGGGCTTCATCTCAGCCCATTAACGTCCCACTACTGAGCACGAGCCTCCTCTCACCTGTCAAGGTGTGAGGGTATTGGGTCATACTCCACCACGCTGACCCAGTGCGGATTGGCGGAGGCAGGTGTATGGCGTCCTGCTGTTAGAATTTATCAACCCAACCAACCAACGACTTAACGTGCCTTCCGAAGCACGGAAGCGCTTGATATCAAATGCCACACAAACGGTCACCCATCCAAGGACTGACCTCTGTACACTCTGCTGTACTTCGGTGATCGTTTTCGTGCACCGAGCAGCGCGGAGCTACGAGCGCCTAAAAGGGCTTGAATGACATAAAATATCTTACGTTACAAGTTACTAGACATATCGCTGGCTTAATGGAACTTAGACCAATAAGTAGACAGGTTCAGATTTAAGTTAATAAAATGAAATGAAATGAAAAATGAAAAACTATTTATTTCAACATCACACAACTTAATAATGAAATAAAACAATATATAGGGCACGTATAGGTTGCATGATATCGAAAAACGTACAGACAGTATTTTTATTTTCCTTGAGATCTCATCAATGTTAGGCCCATAGTACACGGCGTATTTTAAACGCGCCGACGACGCGCGTTTCAGAAACGCGCGTCTTCGGCGCCGTGGACGCTGCTAGTTGCGTTTACATTGATTGATCTTTTTAAAAGAAGTACTAAAGCCAACGTAAGCAGTATTGTCTCAACCGAGGCCATTGTGCAACTGAAGAAGAGGAGTCTCTGATCAAAACGCATAAGCGCAGTAAAGGCGCATTTCACGATCGCCCCGTGTGCTTAGGTTACTAGGTTGCGTTCGAATTGCGTTTGAAGCGCGTATACGCGCGTCATCTGCGCGTCGTCGGCGCGTTTAAAATACGCCGTGTACTATGGGCCTTAATCAAACTTTTAAAAGACAAGAAGCATGTTTAAATAATATATCGCTTCTGCATGTTATGCGTCAACAAATACTTATGATGAGTCCTCATAACAAGATCTTCTTTTTTGATGGCCCAATAATCATCTCTTCGAGTTATTTCAGTATTCCATTAAGCCAGCGATATATCAATAGCAATAGACATTTCTGACAATTTTTACCTGTTCACCCCCACACCATATCCTCTCATTGCACGTGTCGTATAGCTCCAGTATAGCATCATGAGGACTATCCACCCGAAGATCTTCTAGTCCTAAAAGAAAAAAAAGTATTGATACTTGTAACTCCTTGCCTCTGGAATGTTTCATCTAGGAATCCTTGCTCTCTGGACCTAGCTACAATAACGTACATATACGAGCCCAAGCCAACCTCGCGTGCAAGTGGTGCACTTGCCGATCAACGAACGAGGCTCTGGCGGACATAACTTTTCCCGGTAAGCGGCAATAGGCTCGCCACCTATTACGTGGAACCAACCCACTGTGGGCGTTACATATGCCTCTGCCTACCCCCTCGGGGAAACAGGCGTGATTTTATATATGTATGTATACGATAAATGCGCTTTGAAATCGTATCTCGTGACATTAAGTATGTATATTATTGGACGTTTGGACGACCGATATGGCGTGGAGGTCAGTATACCTACACTTCACTCCAGAGGTCGTGGGTTCGATTCCCACACAGGACAAATCTTTGTGTTCATGAACATGAATATTTGTTCTGGTCTGGGTGTTTTCCTATGCATATTAAGTATGTATTTACAAAAAAAAAGTAAGTATGTTTATCCGTTGTTTAGTATCCATAACACAAGTTGTTAATGATACTTATCTTGGAACTAAATAATTGGTGTAATTGTTAAAAAATGTTTATTTATTTATAATTTTTTTATATTATAGCCTGTTAGTTTCATGTCAGTTCTTACAGAGCGGTGGCTCGAAACGGCCACTTAAATTTACTTACACTTTTCATTTATTTACATATCTAAGCATCTAAGCTTTATGATTTTGAGTTAAGTTATATTTAGTTTTTTTTTTAATTTTTTTTTATTATATTGTGACGTTTTCAAGTGCTATGTTATAGTTAGTGAAATAAAAAGCTTTTTACTTTTACTTTAACGCCTCATTACGGTTAGAAAATACATTCACAAGGTCTTTTTTTATGGTAAATCGTCTAATGACCTTCTCCCGCTATGGGTGGAGCGGGAGGGTGTGTCAGACTTTTACTGACTAAAAACCATCCATGTTCCTTCTTGAGCCTGCTACGTCCAGAGGCCGCGGTAACCCTTCGAACAGCCCCGCAGCATATATATACAAGGCCTGCCTTACGAATCCCCCTATTTAGCTAGTTAGGTAAGTAGGTCGTTCGTGGCGTAGGCGTGAATTGGTAACCTATTAAAACGCATAACGTATTCGGCCATACACTAAAAATGTATAATGTTGATTACCATAATAAAATAAATAAATATCCTCTTACAATCACACCAAATATTTAGCTCCAAGATTAGTATCACTAAGAACTTGTGTTATGGATACTAAAGAACGGATAAACATACTTATGTACTTTTTTTTTTTGTAAATACATACTTATTATACATAGAAAACACCCAGACCAGAACAAATATACGTGTTCAAGCACACAAAGATTTTTCCGTGTGGGAATCGAACCCACGACCTCAGGAGTGGAGTGCAGGTATACTGACCTCCACGCCATATCGGTCGTCAAATCGTCTCTTGCCATACCGCTATAAAGCATAACATAATAACGCATAACGTAATAACGCATAACGTAATAACGCATAACGTAATAACGCATAACGTAATAACGCATAACATCATATCGCCGAATTTTGAAACGCAGAATCATTAAAATGCATAATTTAGAGAAGCATAGTTAACGAAAGGTATATTTTTTGTTAGACAGTTTTAAAAATTATTATTTATAAAAATTTACAATAATAATAGTTATGTGGACAAATTGTATATGACTATTATAAGAAAATACTTTTTAATGGTAGGAAAAAAAAAACACCTCAACCTAACCCAAAAAGAGAAGTTACCAGCGTTTCAAAGTATGCCTTATAAAAATATGGCAAATGAAAATATAGATTTATATGATTATGGCTTTTATAATTATACCTTTTAACAATTTTGCATTATTATAGTGGCGAGTCCCCTTGCCTTTAAATTCAGAGGGTCTCGGGTTCTAACCCTGGTGGCGCACCTATGACTTTTCGAAGTCATGTGCGTAATTATCGCTTGCTCCGTGCCTCGGAAAACACGTTAAGCCGTTGGTCCCGGCTGTCATGAACATCTATGGCAGTCGTTATTTGGAAGTCAGTGCCTTCTAACAGACTGACAACTGGTTTAACCATAGAATGATGTTTCCCTCTGGGTTGCGGAGGTCAGACGGCAGTCGCTCCACGTAAAAACTGAAATTCAGTCAAATCTGGTTGAACCAGTAAGCAGACCCTGGACCCTAAGCTTAAGTCTAGGGCAACCGGGATAATGCTAGGATATGATGAACAATTTTGCATTATCCGGCTCGAAGGACCATTTAAATGTACGGTTCGTACACTTAGAGAAAGGGTTGGTGAATATAAAATCACTGGTAAGAATGACTAAGAGTTTATTAGACGATAACAAGGAAAGAGAGCTAGACTAAATGGTAAATGGTGTGAGTGAATACGTCTGATTGGTATGATAAACGTTAAAACACTGAGTACAGAATAAATGAATAAAAGGAAATTAAAATTACGCCACGAATTAGAATATGCGAGTCGGGTCAAAATGCTGACACGCGACATAGTTTATTGCTGTACGTTCAAAGATCGTACAATGGTTATGCGTAGTAATATGTTTTGAAAAAGGATATGATGCTTTTAGATCTCTATGCCATATGATGTAAGTCTTTTGAAATTAAGGCAATAAATCGTATGCGTTTCGAAGTGTCACCCGTGAAATGTTATCCCCTTACCATCAGTGTTGAGTCGACACATCTGCGGGTCTGGAGGCCTGGTAATGAGCCTGCCGACCAAGCCAGGCTCCGTGGCGGGGGCGGTCGCAGCCAGCCGCATGCTGCCGCGGTATGGGGCTGAGGGCAGCTCTGTCAGATACTCTAGGCGACGGAGCACCGTCGGCGATAGAGACAGGAGCTCGTCTTCTCGCGCTTCTGAGAGGACCTACAAACATTTATATTCATTATCAGAATAGTAACTAAAAAAATAAACTAAAATAATGCAGACGGCAGGGAAGAAATGCCTAGTTCACGGAAGGGACGTTTTTCTTAATAAAAATATATAATGGACAATTCATCGTCATCTAGCGATGGCTTACACCAAGATCTTCGTCTTTTCTGTTACATAATAGCTTAGTGCGTTTAGCACATTTAGCCAGTGTAAAGTAAGAGATATATTGATAATACTTATATAAATCATAGTAAATGAAAAAGAGTGGCGATAAAGATGATAAATGGTAATTGAGGTGCCCTCCCCCTAAGACTCAAAGTCTTCAGTAAAGATGTGGGACTATACTGAGATCTCACATGGACTTCTGAGAATTTGAAAAGTGATGTTGCACCGTTTTGTTTAATTTACCAACACACGTGAGTTCACAAACACTTGACGGTCATTATTATTATGGACTATTCCACTGTTATTACATATTAATGTTCAAAATATTTTAGAAAATAAAACAAAACTGCACACATGACACTTCACTTTCCCGCCAAAAAGTCCGATCTTCGTCTTTGGTTCAAAGAGTTTAGTTCTCATAATAACATTCAAGTTTATTTAAAATAAGCATACAAATCATTGCTCTTACATAGTTTTTGTGGCTATTTTCGAAACATCAATGTTGAAACAAACATGGTCGTTTCTGAGCAAGACCACTAAGCTCTGGAATTCGCTGCCGGCTCATGTGTTTCCTATTTCCTATGATCCCGGGTCTTTCATGCGGGACGTGAAACGGCCTTTTAGCAGGCCGTCATGAGTGGATGCGCTTTATACCGTGCTTATTTCACGTTATAAAGCGCTTTCATTTTCTTATTGGACTGCATCGACTGCTTATCATCAGGCAGGATGTAGTCATTATGACGTGTCACATTAAAAAAAAAAAAAACATCGGACGAAATACATACTAAAAATTATATGTTTACAAATATTTATGGGTATGCAATATTAGACTGAAAAATGTGAGAAGTCATATTTATTATAAAATTCATAAATATTAAATTTTGTATAAAATATTATGTATAAGTGTTCGATCTCCTAGCGATTTGCAGCCGCCTTTAGCGTGCTCACCTGGTCAGAGACGCGCGCGGCGTGCTCGGCGTGCGCGGCACGTTGCCGCAGCGTGCCAGCGTGCCTCTCGGCCGCGTCCCGGCGTGCCGCGCGCGCCGCCGAGGCCGCCGCCGCCACAGCCCGCGTGTGGGCCTCCACGGCCCGTCGGTACTGCTCCGACCAGCTTGCTATCTCGCTCTCTACCAGGGCTGCTTGTTGCTGTCCCAAAATAGAACTCCATTAAAAATAAAGCGCGATTCGAAAAATGTGCGCTGGGGATTGGGTGATGCTGATGGTAAAGCTAATGGTAATGCTGGTGGTGATGATGGGGATGGTGTGATGTTGATGCTAATGATGGTGGTAATGATGCGGATGTTATAAAGTTAAAGATATAGTACTGACAACCCCTCGGATCAGCATCCTTGTGCTCTTGTCTAACAGATAAATGCACAACCTGGGCTAGTGTGTGTCCATCGGGAAGTATATAGCTGATGATGCGGGTGTAATAAGGTTGCAGGTATAGTACTCAGGACCAGTGCCGTAACTAGCCTTTTGTGCACCCGGTGCGAGCTTTCAAAACTGCGCCCTTGAAAAATGCTCTGACCAGGCTCTGAAAATAAAGGCCATGTACAGTAGGGTGCGTCTATACCATGTTCGCAATAAAACAAAATGTACCTACTAGCTATCATGCATGAGATAAAACTAGATACTAGTCTGGTCATTTCTGCGCCACTCCAGGGCCTGCGCTCTGTGCCTGGGCACTGCTGGCACCGCCCTAGTTACGGCACTGCTCAGGATATCCCGGAAGACATCCTTGTACTCTTGTCTAATAGCTAGCTGCACAAGCTACGTTAGTGCGTGCCCATTGTGAGAAATGTCCATGACTAATAATGATACATACATACATTCACGCCTGTTTCCCCAAAGGGGTAGACAGAGGCATATTATACGCCCACACTTCGCTAATAATATAGTTTGTCCCATTTAATAGGTGGCGAGCCTATTGCCGCTTACCGGGCACTGTTATGTTCGCCAGAGCCTCGTCCGTTGATCGGCAGGTGCACCTCTTGCAGGTGAGGTTGGCTTGACTCCTTAGGTTTAGAATCCCTATACACCCAAATGATGATACACTCAATACTCAATGTGTTTATTGCACTCCATATGTTACAAAGATGTTATTTATAATATCACAGATACAATATCGTCGTTGTTCTGGGAAAACCCTGTAAATAGATGGTTACCTTATTTGAGTTATGGGCAAATTATAGTTTAGATAAAAATATTTTTATTAAAAAACATATTAACTTAAGTTGTTGTGTTTCAATATCATGCTATTGTATTTCGCAGACGAAGGGCATGAAAAACTGAGTCGATTATTTGTGTTAACTTATTTTATGAAAAAAAGTTATTTACTGGGTTTTCCCAGAACAACTACGATATGGACCCTGTAGGGTATGGCAACTTAGAAGAGAGGAGGATGCTAGCTTTTTATATTTAGATTAGTTTAAATTTAGATTATTGTATTCAGTTTGTGAGTGAAATGACTGAAATGAGGTAAAGGTATTACTAACGTCATCCCGGAAAGCATCCTCATACTCCTGTCGAATTGCTAGTTGAACCAAGGCCGGCACGCGCCAGGCGCGCTGCGTGGCGTCCTTTAACCGGCGCGCGCGCTCCGCCGCCGCACTCTTAGCGCCGCAAAGCGCATGTCCACAGTGGGATACCAAGCTACAGTCGCTGCATATCACCTGGAGATGACCATTCACTGTTACAATCCATCTGCGGTTTAAATCTCCATAGAAACTGATTTTTAATATATGTATTGCAGCTATGTTGTACAAAAATAATTTAATTATGGACAACCAGTAGCTGTTACATTATTTCTTACATCTAAACATCAAAATACACTATATAAAAGTTAAATGTACAGCATTTTAAGGTATCACAACATGCACCAATAAATACACAATAATAAATAATAATAATAATAAATATTTTCTGACAATTACACCAATTATTTAGTTCCAAGATAAGTATCATTAAGAACTTGTGTTTTGGATACTAAACAATGGATAAACATACTTAAATATTTTTTTATTTTGTAAATACATACTTAATATACATAGGAAAACCCCCAGACCAGAACAAATATTCATGTTCATGCACACAAAGATTAGTCCTGTGTGGGAATCGAACCCACGACCTCTGGAGTGAAGTGTAGGTATACTGACCTCCACGCCATATCGGTCGTCAATATTTTTTTGTCTCCAACAGACCCCTTAAGGGCACCAAACATAATTCTAGTTAACTACTTATACTTAGGTTTAAACATAGAAAAACCCATGTTTTTAGTCAAACTTATATATTAATAGCTCTAAGGTTTTCCATATATTTGTATAAGCTTATTACATATAATATAACACTTATATTTAATTGGAAGAATTGAAAAATGCTGATTTCATTTATGTAAACACCTGAGCAAATTGTATTCCGAATACTTAGTTAGATAAATAATTGGTCATGTTTGTTTCAAAACTAATAAATATACTAAAACAACTAAGTACTAGATATTTCTTAAATTATACTGCAATGCCTCATCTCTCATGGAATATAATGAGACATATTTCTCTCGTTTCAGCGTTGGTCGTGAAGACATCGTTGTTCTAAAGCTCCTATCTTACCTGAAGATGCCCTGTGTAAGGGCGAAACACGTGTCGTGTTGAATAGTTTCTCGATTTTCGGGAAATTATAGTAGCGCGGGAATTGTTACAAAGATATTTTTAATCCATCACTTGCTTACAATGGATTTCCGCAAAGTAACGCCTGATTCAATAAATTATAATTTACCTGCTGGCATGTAGCACAGTATACATTGAGTTCTGCGCTAGGATGCTGGCTGCAGTACTTCACGGGGTGCTGGTTAAGAGGCTGCAATGTATGGCGTGCCGTGCTTTTCTTTTTGCCGTGGGCCTCTCCGCATGATGTGCAAACGCTTACCAAGCATTGGTCGCAGCGATTCTCCGCCTGTTGACCAAAAAGAGGATTGATTGATTGAGTTTGTGGAGAAATCTATAGATCAACTAGTGACCCGCCCCAGCTTCGCACGGGTGGTATGTTATTATGAATAGTGACGTATAATACATAATTACAGAATGTCTCTATATAGGCCGCGAATACCTACCACCGCCGCAACCATAATTTTTCGATTTAGCGTAAGTTTATTCGTTTGATATCTTGTAAAGTACTGATCGAAATTACATGATGTAAAAGACAAATTTAATCTATGTTTAATGTCCAAGCTTACTAACATGTTTATTTAGATAAGAATTAATGTCATACATACTTAAAATGGCTTCGTTAATAAGCCATTATTTTTAGTAAAAAGTAAAGATAAAATTGGTTATTGTGGGGTATTCTTGAGAGATAGACATATACCATCGCGGACTTTTTTGAAGAATTTTATAAGTTGTACAATATTGTAGTACATTATTTTGACTAATCTCGTAGGGTTTGGCCAGCGTTTGCAATATAAGCGCAAAAAAGTGAGTTGAATTACGACATCACATCACAAATTTCACAAATTGACAGTGTTCCACTACTATATTATGCATGTATTATACATATAAACCTTCCTCTTGAATCACTCTATCTATTGGAAAAAACCGCATCAAAATCCGTTGCGTAGTTTTAAAGATTTAAGCGCACATAGGGATATAGGGACAGAAAAGGCGACTTTGTTTTATACTATGTAGTGATGAGAAGAGAGGAAGAACAAGTGATGAGAATATGTGGCAGAGGTAGGGCTCACCTAAATTGCCGACGCTGGATAAACACGGCACAAATCCCGGACATTTAGGCGGATAATTCAGTTTCAACATTCCGAGACGATTACCTAGATATCATTGAAAATTGTTTAAACCCAAATTCTGTAGAACCAGACTGGGCAGCGATTCACCTGTCGTTCGTCTATCTCGACTATATAATGAACTGTCGAACAAAATGCCTGAACTAGATATCCATTCTCAGAGTCTGCATAGGTTTTTATCTATTATTAGACAGTGTGACGTATCTTAAGACCGCAATAGTTGCTATTATTGTTACAAATACAAGTTATATTTGCATAAACATACATTTGGTTAGTGTATTTTTGATTGTTATTAATTATTGGATCATATTTAACGTGTCTTCAAAATTAATAAATTGCCAACCTAACCTAACCTTTTTGTACATAAAAAATACTGATTGAGCACCTAATCACCTCATTAGATGCTCACTCAGTATTTTTGATGATCAAAAAAGCTTTTTTTAGAGGTTTAGTTTATTATATTCCTTAATTATTATTATTATTTTTACATTTTATTGCATGTTGTGATCTCCAGTAATTGTGACAATACTTAGCTGTGAAATTTATACTTTCTTATTGTTTATTTTGTTATGGTATATGTCATGTTGGTGATCCTTTTCATTAAATAAATAAATAAATAATTAAACAATAAATTTTCCCTGACATCAAAAGGGTCCGGTTTTCGGTGTATGATGAATGATATTGATCAATGAGAAGCGAGAAAGGGCAAGTGATGAGAAGAGTAAAGAATATAGATGTGGTAGACAGAAAGAGGGAGAGGATGACTGCAAGGAAGATGGATTTAGTGTGTGCAGGATGATGTGATCGAGAATGTGGTAAATGCGTTAATGACGAAAGACTGACTTTAATGGAAGGAGGAATCATGCTACCCCAAATAAACTGGGTGTAGGACATTAGGATGATAATTATCCACCTTTTGGACTATTCAAGCGACTTGCCGGCTGTTTATTTTATCACGAAGCACTTATTAATAAACCATCTTAGCTTCAAAGAAAACTTAATTAATCTACGAAAGTCTAAAGGTGCGGTAACAAAAAATACATCTTTAAAAGACAAAAGTAAAAGTGTTAATGGTGCGTAACGAGACTTATGGGAATTCAGTGAAATCTCCGCGTTCCTGCGCGATACGCACCAACGGCGCACGCGCACGTGTCGAGTATTTCTTAAAATATACAATCATTTGTACCAAAACCGCATCTGTTTCGAAAGCCATCAATCCCCGGTGCTTAATGAGGAGTATTGTTTTCAACGGATGAGTGAAGAACCAGGAATGAGACTTGTAATCAGAATTCAATTTTGCGGAGGTGTTCATAGCTTCGTGAGAGCCTACCAGTAATAGATGGTCAGTTCACAGAAGCCAGTCTTTGGATGGGGTGTGGTATTGATATAGTGTAGTTTCGGAACGCACGAAAAGCCGAATGGTCCCGGTTATACGTAGGTACACATGTTACATGGCACTTGTATTGTTGAGTTGTATAAATGGGGGCTTGATAAAGTTTAATACCAGGACACCACGCACCCTCTTTCTTGTACTGTTCATTTGTAACTTTAGTTTGCATGTAGTCCTTTGTATTTTATTTGTTTTTATGAAATATTTTCTAATTTTGTTCCTTTTGTGTTACTTAGTCAAAAAAAATTATTTTATTCTTTTTTCCGCCTACCCGCACTGGATTCACATGGTGAAAAATGACCTGAATTCCTCTCTCCTTCGTTTGTTAAAGGAGGCTCGTTTGGTGCTCAGTTGTTGGACATAAATGAACTGAGGTGATGAAGATAACTATAGGGAGATAATTAAAACCTTATTATCAGTGTTGCAAAGGTCACACAAGACTCCGACTCGCTCGTCCCGTCCCGCTGCCGTCATCCTCCGCAGCAGCACATAGTTGAGAGGCAGTGCAGCGATTCCTCCCAGAGGTAGCGGAGTTTCGCAGCCGCATGTGGGGCAGAGGAGGAAGTGGACGCTTTGGCCAGAGACCTGAAACATTTATTGATCAATATCTCTATAAAAGCTAAAGGTCACTCAACTTAACTCGTCACGAAATTTCTGAAACTACAAGTGCCAGGAATCTTAAGTTATACATGGGAGTTCCTTTCAAGATTTTGTAGGTTCTTAGTAACAAGAGATTTTGCTAAATTCAACCCAAATTTAGGGTTTCCAAATTATAAGAAAATAGTCATTATGTTAAGTTAAACAAATAGTAATGGTTTACAAAAAAAGTACCTGTAGGTCACGCGATTTAAAAAAGTACCTGTACGTCACGCGAATAAAGTCCTAGGCGGCCGTTAGTACCTGATAAAGGTCGGAGAATCATGGGTGTGTGGTGTGAGTGTCCATCGTTTGTCCGGTACACTGCATAACTCGCTTATTTGACTTTCACAAAATCTGCTTTCAACTTGCACAATTCTTTTGGAGTGAGCACTAAATCCTAAGCATATTTTCAAAGACTTTTAAGAAACGGGCCCTCATACCACACGCACATGTAGAATCCCGTTTGATAGTCGGTCACCGTTTAAAGTTTATGGGGGAGGCCTATGTTCCGCATTAGGTAGCTGGCCAATCTAAATTTATCTCATGCTTACTAGTTTTTTATCTCTTTGTCTTCTGTTTTTAAAATAGGGTGTGTTATGAAAAACTGTTTGAAAAGATTCTAATGGCCTTGTCCTGTCAACGCACCCATAAAAATCTAAATAATAACCCGCTTTCTATCGGCCAGAAGATTATCCTCACACTTTAGAAATGACAGGTCTGGTTCGGTACGATTCAAACTTTCTGTCACTTATCCTTGGTTTGTGCAATCAGCACTCAGGTGAGGTTTCCCCTAGAGGCTCTCCAAAAAGTGCGTGATACCTGCAAAGTCTTACCTTTCTAGTGAAAATAGCATATTTATGCGGCCTCAGGTCCAGGCTGCCCTCGGAGCTGGAATGTCGGAGGTCACTCTCATATCCAGAACCGGCAGACACGCCTCCCAAAGACCGGGGTTCCGATCTTTCCAGCCGAAGAGACGCTGAGGGTTTGAGAAGGGTAAGATAATATCCCCACTGACAGAATGCATATTACATAAGAGATGTGTGTTTAGATTGAGGTTTCACTTTCTGTATCTTATATATCTTCATTCAGTTATTTTGTAGTATTTTAGAAAGTATTGTAGGTCTTGGAATTAGTACTGGTAGTACAACTCAAAAAATTATGCTACAAAATGATACTAAAATTATTTGGCTACAGTAAACGTTTAAATTTTATTTTATGTGATTTATCTCTGATGTCTGCAGGTAAACTTACATTATACTTTCTAAGTACATAAATAAATATTTATTTATAAGTATGTAATTATAAAAGTATTTAAGTATGTTTTTACGTTCTTAAGTAACCATATTAGGTACAAGGTCTGCTTAGTTTAGGGCGAAATAATTAAAATGACAATTGTACCAATTATTTAGTTCCAAGATAAGTATCATTAAGAACTTGCGTTATGGATACTAAATAACGGATAAACATATATAAATACTTTTTTTTTCTAAATATAGCCTAATATAAATACAAAAACACCCAGGCCAGGGCAGTGAGAGGTGTACAAGGCTATTAATATATGTTTTATGACTCCCGTGGAGTTATTAACTCGTGTATGCATTGTTTCAAATGAAAACAATAAAAAAACTAAATTAAAACAAAACATTTGGCAAATATCGACTTAGCAACCTCATATTTCTTAGTCAGAATATTATTTCTGCGAGCGGAACTTTCTGAAACTACTTCATAGTAAGTACATCGGAAACACGATGAATGTAATAGTGGAATATCTAAAGTGTCTGCTCCGACCTTGTATCTTGTACAGCATCAACCGGTGTTGATTCATTAACTGTGCATGTGTGTGTCTATTTATAAAAGCACTCCCGCAAAACGTTTAGTGATTATGTCTACGTAATTAATTTATAAGATGTGATGTTTTTATTCGACATAACAATGTAACATGCATTGAGTAACAACATAACGTTTAAGTCACATTATAAATTAAAAAATATTTAATAATAACCCTTTACATCAAATCAAGTCGTTTATTAAACATAGAATTCAAATAAATCGATTACAAAAGGTATGTAGATACTGTGTGGTGTATAGGGCTCCTGCCAAGATCTGAAGAGCCCATGCCAACCTCACCTGCAAGTGGTGCACCTGCCGGTCAACGGACGAGGCTCTGTGGAACACAAAAATTCCCGGAAAGCGGCAATAGGCTTGCCACCAACGTGGGACCATCAATTTAAATGGCGAAGTGTGGGCGTACAGTATGCCTCTGCCTACCCCTTTGGGGGGTGTGTGGTATTATGTATGTATTTAGAAACTAAAAGTACCTACAAAGATGGACTTATTTATAGAAGAGATCTCTTCCAGCCACTAGGGTTGGCTGGTTGGCAGTTGTGAATTATCTTTTAGTTACGGTATTAAATTTGGTTAAAGATTAATTATGTCAACAATTATACATGAAATAAACGCAGTCGTAATTCACCGGTTGAGTGTTCGGTCTGAGAAACAGTTGGTAGCGAGTTCAAACCTCGTTCGCATCATTCAAACCAAGGGAAGTAAATCAAAGCAGCTTCAAAATTTTTATTAAAAAGAAGGAGGTTCTCTTGCACAAAAAATCAGTTGCATAATGTATCTAGAAGGCATATGAAAACTTTTCGAAGAATGATAAAATAAATAGCTAGGCGTCGTAATTCTCACAGACGGGCGGGCGCTTGGTTTATATCACCGTTGTTGCCCGGTGATTCATATAAATTGTATTAACTTACTATCGCAGTAGATAGGTATATCAAACTTTTCGATTTTTCAGTCATGGAACCAGCAGTAATAATTATCTTTTAGTCCAAGTCTAAGTGGTTTATTACAAAACAAGATCTTAAGTTAAACCAGGTTTAACACAAGTGCTGTCACTGTCTTCATTTTATCAAATAAAAGTGACAGCACTAGTTTTAAACCTGTTTTAACTTTAGACCTTGTTTAGTTGTAAGCCCCAATAAGTCTAAATGAGACAGCACGCATTTAATTTAGGAATGTCTACATGCTTAAGTCAATTCAATGCATTTACTATATATTTGAATTGGAAATGTAGAATGGAAAATATCTTTTGGGGTATTAGGCTGCTACATCTTATTTATTAAATCAAATGACATATCCCTTAATTTAAACAATAATTGGCTTAACGACTACTAAATGTATCTAGTAACAACCCAGGTCCTACTTTTTTTCTTCTTCTAAATATTGCCTCTAGTACTTTTAGTCAGTGTCAAGTAAATAAACGGATTAAATGAAATACGTTCGAAAGATAGGATTTTACCTATCTTTTAGCAAGCAAAGTACACACACATGCGGCTGCTATTTTGGGCTTGCTATCTGTGCAGAAAAAATTAAAGAAAACGGTTTTGACATGTGACTTTGAGAAATAAATAAACAGTTCATAGAAAAATCTAATTTCATCCGAAAAATAATAGACCGTGTAATAAGGAAATACGTTTCAATTGTTATTAGTGTCGGTGTGTTTGTTTACTTATGTGTCACGGCGTCGGCAACTTGGGTGGTATGCTATCAATAGACGCATTAGCTAGATTAGCTTAGTTCATCATCATCATCACCACCATAATCACAGCATTATCCTGTTTTTTTTAAATAATGGCTTTGTGCGTCTAGCACATTTAGCCAGTGTCAAGTAAGAGATATATTAATACTATATAAATCATAGTAAATGAGAATGAGTGGTGATAATGATGATAAATGGTAAATGAGATGCCTTCCCTCATAATCCCTTAAGTCCTCAGTAAAGATGTGGGACTATACTCAGATCTCACAGGGACTTCTTGAGAGAATTTGAAAAGTAATGTTGCACTGTTTTGTGTCAATCACCAACACTCATGTACGTTCATAAACACTTAACGGTTAATTATCCACCGTTCATCATATCTTAGCATTAACCCGGTTGCCCTAGACTTAAGCTTAGGGCCCAGGGTCTGCTCACTGGTTCAACCAGATTTGACTGAATTTCAGTTATTACGTGGAGCGACTGCCGTCTGACCTCCGCGACCCAGAGGGAAACATCATTCTATGGTTAAACCAGCTGTCAGTCTTTTAGAAGGCACTGACTTCCTAATAACGACTGCCATAGATAATTATGACAGCCGGGACCAACGTCTATATGTGCTTTCCGAGACACTTGTCAGGTATGAACCTGACACTCAGAATGTCAGGTTATTGGTCTTACCACTGAGCTATCGCTGCTTATGTCATCTGAAAACATGTAAAATGGAAATACGATTCAATTGTTATTAGTGTCGGTATATTTGTTTGGACGTCTGTCACGTCACGGCTACCGGGGTGGTACGGCTATTCATAGACGCATTAGCTAGTTTAGCTTAGTTCCGGTGTTACGAAGCTCATTGCACATCTCTCAGTACATAAATAGATATTAAAATGTATGGTAAATAGGTCCTAACAAGACCTTAAATGCTCAAGCCAACCTGACCTGCAAGTGGTGCACCTGCTGATCAACAGACGAGTATCTGGCAAACAAACGGAAGAACAGCGTCGCGATATCTCTGTGATGTTCGACAATTTGCTGAGTGAGCACCTTTTCAATACAAGTTGAGTACTACTTACATTTGTTCTTATTGTTATTGATTTGTGTTTTTATTATTTTGTACTTATTTTCTGTTATTTTTTTTCTTGCAACTTGTATTGAATAAATATTTTCTTTCTTTCTTTCTATCTTTCTTTCAAACAAGAAAGTTCCCGATAAGCGGCAATAGACTCGCCACCTATTACGTGGAACCAACAATATAAATGGCGCATAATATGGGTGTGCAATATGCCTCTGCCTACCCCTTCGAGGAAACAGGCGTGATTGTATGTAAGTATATAATAAAGTCTAGCTCAAAACAGTTACTCTTTACTATGTACTTATATGTTACGACTGTGTCAGACAGTGTCGGTCTTTACTTTGCTTTGACTGTTAGATACTAAAGGATGAAAACGCTGCATTATGTTGAATCTATGCATCTAACTATTATAATAAAATTAGGAACATTATTATTATCAAATAACAATTATAAATCTTAATAACCTACTTACTTACGTAATAAAAAAGCATCTATTTGATTTGCAAGTACGAGTATATAATACCTAATAATAATAAAAAATAAATATTCTCTTACAATCACATCAATTATTTAGTTCCAAGATAAGTATCATTAAAAACTTGTGTTATGGATACTAAATAACGGATAAACATACATAAATACTTTTTTTTTTGTAAATACATACTTAACATACATAGGAGAACATCCAGACCAGAACAAATATTCATGTTCATGCACACAAAGATTTGTCCTGTGTGGGAATCGAACCCACGACCACTCGAGTGAAATGCAGGTATACTGACCTCCACGCCATATCGGTCGTATATGAAACGAGTAAGTCAAAATCTATAAATCATCTATCAAAAAATCAAAAATCTAATCAATAGAATGTACTCAATATTTCTTTTAATTGAGGTAGGTAAGTTCTGTTCATGACATCATTCGTTGTCATTGAGTCCAGCTATAAAAATCTAACGCCGTCCTAGATCACGGATATAGTATAGTTTATCCTATTACTCGTATTACAGCAAGGAAGTTGCGAATACCTACTTATTTGAACGGAGCTACGTGTAAGGCTTCACATGACGTGTTCACGCCTAGAAACTATTTATAAATGGATTTTGTTACATATACGTTCAAATAGTACTATAGCAAGAGCAATTCTACTATCAGGATTTTTTTATCTCAATCCGGCTTGAAGGACCAACTTTGCTATGTGTATTTGCTATATAATGGCTTGGTAAGTAACTACCATAATTAATATAAATTTATGTTTTTTTTTATATACAATGGTGAGTTATTTCTGTGAGAAACTAATTTCTAAAAATGTGAACGAAATAAAATGAGATATTAACAAAAGCAAGCAGGTAATTGTTAATAAACACTGTGACGACCGATATGGCGTGGAGGTCAGTATACCTGCACTTCACTGGAGAGGTCGTGGGTTCGATTCCCACACAGGACAAATCTTTGTGTGCATGAACATGAATATTTGTTCTGGTCTGGGTGTTCTCCTATATATATTAAGTATGAATTTACAAAAAAATAAAAAAGTATTTATGTATGTTTATCCGTTATTTAGTATCCATAACACAAGTTCTTAATGATACTTATCTTGGAACTAAATAATTGGTGTGATTGTAAGGGAATATTTATTATTACCTAAGCAGCCCAAGCCAACCTCACCTGCAAGTGGTGCACCTGCCGATCAACGGACGAGGCTCTGGCGAACATAACAGTGCCCGGTAAGCGGCAAAAGGCTCGCCACCTATTACGTGGGACCAACTTTATAATTGGCGAAGTGTCGTATACTATGCCTCTGCCTACCCTTTCGGGGAAATAGGCGTGAATGTATAATTATGTATTCATGCTATCTATATTTCAAAACAAATTAAAAAAAAACTATAAAACACGA
This sequence comes from Musotima nitidalis, assembly GCA_949126915.1. Taxonomy (NCBI): domain Eukaryota; kingdom Metazoa; phylum Arthropoda; class Insecta; order Lepidoptera; family Crambidae; genus Musotima; species Musotima nitidalis. Next base: position 2,830,394 of record OX421415.1, on the reverse strand, counting down.
GTAGTTTATTAGGTAGTAAAGTAGCCAACCGAAAACCATAAATCCTATTGTAGTCCATTATAATGATTTCTCAATCTGGGTTGATTGTAAACTAATGGGCCATAACAAGAGTAGTAACTATTTTATAGATTTGCCAGATGCTCTCGTGGACTTCTTAGTAGAACACTCTCTTTAATAACATCGCTAAAGTGACCAGTCTTAGATGAGCTGTTTGTTGTAACTCTTTAAGTTATTATAGTACAAAATTTGTGTTACGTTAGCGAATATTTCTCGAAAAAAAAAATTGGACTAAATTTGACATATAATAAAAAATATAATAATTCTCTAACAATTACACCAATTATTAAGTTACAATTATTGTATCATTAAGAACTTGTGTTGTGGATAGGTACTTACTATGTAACGGGACAAATTAAAAAAGTACTTTTTTGGTAAATACATACTTAATATACACAGGAAACAAAATTCATATTCATGTTCATGCACACAAAGATTTGTTCTGTGTGGGAATCGAATCACGCCATATCGATCGTCAAATATGTTATAAATAGGCCTGTTCAGGAGTAGACGACTTAGGGCTGATAATAATGGTTCATGAAATCTATTTATGAAATAAATCTGGCTAATATAGGAATCGAACCTTATCCGTGGACGTCGTCCTACTTGGACAACTGCCGATGAGTTCGTTTTTTGTAGTAAAAATTTCGTCTTATAAGTTTTTATTCGTTTATAGGTAATTTATCCAATATGTATATTTTCAGCCATGTTCCATGTAGTATTAATTATTGTATTCTATGATATGCCTCTGCCTACCTCTTTGGGGAACCAGGTGTAATATTGTGTTTTGTATTCTAAAATATTTACAGATTTAAAATTCTTACCATCACTCCACGCCTCCGGCGCGCCTTCATGATGAAGTCCTTGCAGACATCCTGTGCAGAAGCTGTGCAGGCACGCTAGAAGCCTCGGCTCCACCAGCTCCTTCCGACAAACCCCACACTCCCACTCCTTCAACACTTTACCACCATCATAGGCCGAAGTACGAGGCGCCACATTCAAGTTCTGACTCACTGGACGCTGGGCCTTCCCTCGTAAAGGACTATTGCCAGCACTGAGAGAGGACTGGTCCAAGGACTTCCTTTTGTCGTGTTTCTTGCGCGCGAAGCTTCCGAAAATGTAAAATATACGATCAACTTCCATTGTTTTGATAAAGGCGACTTTGAAAGAACCTAACAAATTTCGCGCGCAAAAGTTTTAGTTTACAGATAAACAAATTACTTTAGTAGCAAATTGCATCAGGCCTCTTTTCTAAGCGATCTCATTGTATAATTTTAAAATTAAATTTATATAATCTATTAGTAGAGTAAAAAAAGATCGCATTGGAATTGAAAACTAAACATACTTAAAACCGTGTTGTTTACAGGACGCGTAGTCACGAACTAACTAAAGAATCGACTCCTCACTAGCGAGCTTGCGCCCTACGAATTACGATTTTATCTGTTAAAAGTGTCATCGTACACAACGTGAACGTTACTAATAAAAAAAAGAAGTCTATGTTGCGGATGTAGGCTGTAAAATGTCTCAATGACATTGAATCAGAACTTATATTTATAAACACATTTTTATAAACATTTCGAAAAGTTGGCCCGATAAGGTAAAATTAACTATTTGAAATACAAAAAGAATATTCTAAATCAGTTCAACCTTCTTTGAGAATTCGGTGAGGACACGTGTAAACATAAAAAATGTTCCTGGCAGATTAGAAGCCACTAAGTCACAGAATTTGAAAAGTACCTACTTTTTTTAAAATAATTACTGTGCCGTTAGCACATTTAGACAGTGTCGAGAAAAATATATAGAATTCATAGAAATTGAGAATATGTGGTAAAAAAATGATATATTATGGTAAATGAGATGCCTGCCCCCTAAAAACTTGAAAAGTGATGTTGCACTGTTTTGTTTCATTTACCAACGCTTATGTTCGTTCACAAACTCCTAATACAAATACAAATACAAAATAATTTATTTGCTCAAACATGTGTACTTAACAAAATATGGTATTACAATAAAGTCTTTCGACCAAGTCTCAACATGTTTACCATTTTGTGGTATGCAAATGTCAGTTTTATGATTCCCCATTAAATGTCAGTATAATTATTTATGATCAAAAATTAATTATCTAAAACTACACAATAACAATAAAATTAAAATATATTACAAGAAAATGATGTCAACTAAATTAAATTACAAGAAAAAACGGGGTCAGTAAACACCTATTACAATTAATCATAAAGTGTATCGGTTAGAAAATCGCTTATGTGATAGTAACATTTGTCTAACAGTAATTTTTGAAGATTTTTCTTGAATAGATGTATTGTCAAATTTTTCAATGTTTTGGGAAGCTTATTATAAATAACTGGGGCCATACAAAAAACACTATTGCGCATAAGTGTTGTGTGGCTTGTTTGTAGACAGAGCTTACTGTCATCGCGCCTGTTAGGCCCATAGTACACGGCGTATTTTAAACGCGCCGACGACGCGCAGATGACGCGCGTATACGCGCTTCAAACGCAACCTAGTAACCTAAGCACACGGGGCGATCGTGAAACGCGCCTCTACTGCGCTTATGCGTTTTGATCAGAGACTCTTCTTCTTCAGTTGCACAATGGCCTCGGTTGAGACAATACTGCTTACGTTGGCTTTAGTACTTCTTTTAAAAAGATCAATCAATGTAAAATACGCCGTGTACTATGGGCCTTACGTATTACAGTATCAGCTTTCCGCGGGAAAAGTTCGGGATTCGTCTTTACGAACACTGCGATCTCTAAAATATAAAGTGCTGGAAGAGTTATTATCCTGTGTCTAATGAAAAATGGCCTACAGCTGTCTGTTTGTTTAAGATTAAACATAGCTAACAGTTAATAATCCACCGTTATTCACATTAACTTTCGAAATATCACAAATTTTAGAAATTAAAAGCAGTTGCTAAGCAACTGTTGCTTCACTTTCCCGCCAAGAAGTATTTCAAAAGCTTATTAAAAATGAATGCAATATTATAAAATTAATTGACAATTTTTTGCAGGATTTGAATTATTCAGGTGGGGTTGTATAGGCAATTTATAATTTTTGATGTTACGTTAAAACAATCCTTTATGGAATACCATCAAAAGGACCATGACCTCATAAGTCATATCCTAATATTAACAATATGTAAAGATGAGACAGGATGATGTATAGAGCAGTTCTATTTCAGTGCAGTGGTGTAATATATTTATTATTATACCTGTCATTCTTTATTTCCTTGATGAATACTCGTGTAGGGTTGGTTGGGGTTTAGTTTGATTACGGCACAAATAAATAAATAAATATTATCCTACAATCACAACAGATATTTAGTTCCAAAATAAGTATCATTAAGAACTTGTTTTATGGATACTAAAGAACGGATAAACATACTTACATATTTTTTAAAATAAATATATACTTAATATACAATAGGCAACACCGAAATGACGCAGCGCAGCGGTTTAATCTTTGTAAACATTCAGTATTTACCATTTCGGGATTTCCTAGACCACACTATTGCATATCCTTCAAATATTTTGTAAGATTTATTTAGACCTACGCTATCACTGGAATAGCATAATAACATTGGGTTTTTAACTTTATTAACCTACAACGCTTTTGAAAGATCTGAATGTTTTGAAACGTTTTGAAAGAAACATTGGTAACTTAGCGTTTGGTATGCCTACTACTTAAAAAGAGATTTTAATTATAAAAACATGTATGTTTCTGCCTTTCAGTTACATAGTTACTTGTATTGAAACCGTCTATTGCAATATAGTAAACAATATTTTTTAATCAATTGTTTAATGAGTTTACGTATGGAAACTTGATGAACTCTATCTTAGAACATTTTGTTTGATATTTTAAGATTTTATTACCACAAAAATATATCACTGGTGTTCATTATCCATAGAATTGCTTAGATACGATAAGAAAAGATACAATTTAACGGCATTTGTTTTGGATAATGTTCAAAAACTCGTGATGTAACGAAACGCGCGGTGACCAATGACCCAATTCACGCGGCAAAACTAATGTCAGCGCTATTTTTCGCGCGCACCCGAGCGCTGGGGCGTACATTCGGAAACTGAATTAATGGACGGAAGGATTTACCTTGAATTTGTTAAATAAAACATTGTGTAAATTTGTTATAGTCCAAGATCCCAGTGCTGCTAGACTTTACATATCATATGATTAACAAAGTTATGTTATATATTAGAGTACGTGTGGTAGTATTATTACGGGAAAGATCTTTCTGACTGACTTTTTACAAAAGTATTGAATAATTTTCTTAAAATATTCTGAATATACTAGTCTTTTTACAGAGGCGGAATTGAGTGCTGTAGTGTTGCGCCTAAAGGGTAAAAATACCGCCCCCGGCCTCGACGGTATTCCTGGTCAGGGTTGGGTACTGACTCTGAGTGGAGAGCATTAGCCGGTGCATTATGGACCGCATTTTTTCGCAGCGGTGGAGAGAGGGTCGGCTGGTCTTAATCGACAACCGACTCGTTGAGCACTTAAAGGTTACTGGGCCAAACTTGTAGCCTACCTACAGAGGCTTAGCACGGCTTCTGCAGCGGTCGATCGACTATAGACGCGATTGGCCACTTGCGAGACCTGGCTGTCGAGGCTGTGTCTCAGGGTGGGGTGCTGATAGCTGTTTAGCTTGACATAACAAATGCTTTTAACACCCTGCCTTGGCCCACCATCAAGAAAGCGCTCCGTTATCACTGTGTGCCCTCATATCTGAGAGGTCTTGTGGGGAGCTACCTTTCAGAAAGACCCCTTGACTCTTGTGGTTGCTCAGGATTCTTATCTCCGAACTGCCAAGGTGTTGGCTACTGCCGCCGTTGCTGTGGTTGTGGTCAGGATCCGGCGGCTGGGCCTGGAGGTGGCTCTGCACATATCTGAGGCCGTTTGCTTTCATGGGCCTCGGCGAAAGCCACCTCCCGGTCCTTGTCGGGGCCACCTTGAAATATCTTGGGCTGGTCCTTGACAGCCTTGACAGTTATCGGTCTACTGGCGAATGTCGCAAGGATGGAGCCAAGATCTCCGTCTCTCACCAGATATTGTGGTGCAATGGCGCATAGCAGCCCAGACTGAGGCTCTGGGCGAATGGCGGCGGCGGCTTTAACCAGGACCAAGCTCGGACATTGCAAGGTCACGACGCCGGATCCTTGAGGGAATTGGGCCTATAATAGGAAAATGGGTCTGCCGGAGGTGGGGGTTGATGTCGTTTCGGCTGACACAGGTTCTCTCGGGGCACGGGTGCTTCGGGAGGTACCTGTGCAACATAGCTGGAGGGGAATTGACCCAAGGTTGCCACCATTGTAACTGCGAGGAATACACTGCACATCACACGATGGTGGTCTGCCCTTTTTTTTTTTTTTGTTTTACGTCGGTAACAAAATGCATTTACGCACTGCCTTTCGGCCAAAGGGGGACCGAAAGGGGGTGTGGGACTCACCACTGGCAGACACGACCGCCAGCAGCAATACCCACTAAAAATCTTCCGACGACGCCCGCCGCTTGTCGAGAAAGAGGCCGGGGCCAGTACCTGGGTTGCAGCTTCTGACACCCCGCCTGCGGCCAACGTCCCCCGGACCAAAACCGGGACCTCCTCAGAGAGGCGCAGTGGACGCGCCCCTCCTACCTCCCCCTGCGACCATAGCGTGTGTGGCCGACTTCCAGGGTCCATGGTTAGACAGCAGGGGCCCCCTGCCCCCGCTGCCTAGACCCTTCTGGCGCTGCTGAGCGGGCCCTCCTGGCCTACCTGCTGCGCCCTCCATAGGTCCCTCTTAGTTTCCCCCCCGGTAGTCAGTACTAAGGGCACCCAGAGTCGTCGGTCTCTGGGTGTTACCTTTTCCCTAGCGCCTCCTGCGCCCTACCGGGAGACCAGTCGGGGGGGATGGTGGTCTGCCCTGCGTGGGTGGGACCACGAACAGCCCTGGTAGCAGCTCTCAGCAGTGAGGATCTTTCGCTGCCAACCGTTATGAAAAGGGTCGATTCCCCCCGGTGACGTCACACTGATACTTCCCGAAGCAACCGTGCCCGGGAAGCACCTGCGTGAGCCGGAAGGATATCGATCCCCACCGACGGCCGACCCATCGCTCTATAATGGGCCCAACCGCCTCGAGGATGCGGCGCCTCGAACCATCGGCACCCTCGGCACTCCTCAAGAGCCGCCATGCGCCCAGAGCCTGAGTCTGAGCGTCTCTACGACACCGCACCACAGTGTCGGTGCAGGGCGGAGACCCTGGCTCCGGGATCGCGCGCCACGCTAAGCACAGAGGTATAACTTTGCAAAGCTAGCTGGTTGCGTTCTACAGAAGAATACGGTCCTTTGCGTTCTTTGCCTCTGTTAAGTTAGCTAGTGGAGGGCAATCGGCTGATTGGTGAGATAAATCTGAACTTTTATTTGTACAAAAACAGATTTTATTGTTTTGTTATAAGCACCTTTATGATAACTTTATTTTGTGTGTAGTATAGTGCCACCCCCTCTCATCTCATGTGGAGTCGTAAGAGTCGACGAAGACATTTTTTACCAGATATTTACTAGCTTGAACTGCGACCACCAACTCGCCTGCCAGAGTCTTGATCATAGCGATTAATTAATTAAGGAAGTTATCTAAAACCTATTAATTTGAAAACAGCTTAGACGATGACTTGCGAGATCAACTAGTATATGGTATTCATAGTGGAACGACTCGTCAGCGTCTGTTTGCAGAAAACAGTTTGTGCTCTAACGGTTCGGTAAGCTCTCTTGCGCTCTAGAAGCTGCGAACCGGGAAACGGACACGTTCGCAATTGCTTCACCCCTTTGTTTGCAGAAAGTGCAAGAAATTTTCAATGCCAATGCTACTTTAGATAATGATATTTATTATAGTGATGTGATGAACCTTTATGATGATCAATACCTGAACAGCTGAAAATTTAAAGCAATAAAAATACTGTTTACGGCGTTTATGGTTACCTTTTGAATGAATAAACAATATTTAAGGTAACAAATCAAAATACAAATGTTTGCCCCAGCGTGAGTTTGTACTTACCTTTTAATTAAGTTTTGAGAAACCAAATAGGTACATAATGTTATTGTATAATAAAATTTTCCTATTGAACCGCATTAATAAAGTAAACGCATTTATTTGCGTTTGGTAGCGGCATCACATTGCACTTTTGACGTTACCATTTGACAGTGACAGTGACTTTACTGATAACGTTGTGTGTGATGCTATGCGCTAGAAACTCTACAATTTCTAATTTCTATTTTACTTCGATGTGTAGGTGTCGCCGCAGCGAATGTTTATTTTTAAAATGTAATGAATGAATATAAATTCCATGTGTGCTCATTTATGTGTAAAAGTTAACGATATATTACGCGTTCCGATATGTTGAACATTTACAAAATATGGCTCCTCTCCTGTCTAAGTGTTGTTGTTATTATTGTGTTATATTTTCAAGCCGAAATTGCCCGGTTAGAAGGAGAATACCACAAGCTAGGTGTGTAAAATATAACAATACGTTATAAAGACACTTTTAAGTGATGAAATCAAATAATTTAATGCCTTGTTTACAGAATACAAACTGCTCCAAGCACATACAGAGTCTCGTCAGTTTTTTCCCAAAGCAATAGAAAAAGATGACGATGATTCGTCTACGATGGTAGTTATATACAACAGGGTCCCGAAGACGGGGTCGACAAGTTTTGTAGGAGTTGCCTACGATTTATGTAGGAAGAATCATTTTAAGGTATTACATATCAACATAACAGCAAATATGCATGTGATGTCACTCAACAATCAGTATAAATTTGCCCAAAATGTGACGAAATGGCAAGAAGTGAAGCCTGCCCTTTATCACGGGCATATGGCTTTCCTGAACTTTGAAAGGTTGGTTCATTATAATCATTAATTTTAATGTTAAGATTAATATGTTTTAACTAATTGATTTGCCTCTATTCATTAATTCTAATTTCAAATGTTATCTTACTGCCATCACCTTAAGTTAAACTTATGTTAGATAAACTTAAAGAAATTTTGGGTTTACCTACTTTATATTATGATAATTACTAAATATAACACATACATGCTTTGCAGGACTTGTGGGGACAGAATAACAGCAAAATTTCGATATAAAGTTGTTAAATATAGGTTAGGGATGTTGTTTATCGATAGTATAGAGCCCATAGAGCAATAAACAGAAGTCAACAAAATTAAAAACTAATTATTATATTAAATTAAATATATTATAATTATTTAAAACTTGATGATCTATATGGCATATTGTCGAGAACACCTGCTCTCCACTCCTAAGGTTGTGGGTTCGATTCCCACGCTGTACAAATCTCTGTATGATTATTTTTTACATGAATATTTGTTCTGGTCTGGGGGTATTCTTATGTATATTACGTATGTATTAAAAAAAGTATTTATATATGTTTATCCGTTATTTAGTAACCATAAAAACAAGTCTCTAATGATATTTATCTTGAAGCGAAATAATTGGTGTAGTTGTCAGAAATTATTTATTTATTTATACTCTGTGACATTCAAACAATCAGCATAACAAATATGACATCAAGGTGCATATACTTTTTTAATTATACAAAATTATTAAAAATTAATCCATCAATATTGTTTCAGGTTGGGTGTTGCATCAAGACCTATATTTATAAACCTAATTAGGAAGCCACTTGATAGGCTAGTTTCTTATTATTACTTCTTAAGAAACGGTGACAACTTTAGACCCCATTTAGTTAGGAAGAAGCATGGTGACAAAATGGTAAGAACAAATCTAAAGGCTTTTCAATTAAATTGTGTAATGTCCATTTCCAAAAATGTCCACTGTATATACACAAAAAATTTGGCTGGGAGAGAAGCTACAAAAACAGATTGTTACATGGGTATAAAATGTTTACCTGCACTTATAAAAATAAATGAAAATTTAAAAATATCTATTTACTTTTACAACCAAATTGCTTTTTCTTGATTGTAAAGAAAAAACCGTCACCTTCCGGGCTTATTTAATATGCCGCTGATACTTTTAATAGGCACGAGTGTCACAAGCAATAATGTTATATATTAGTATTATTTTATATAATCATCGTTTCAGGCAGTTAACATCCCACTACAGTACTGGGTACAATTTATTTCGGAATGTATCAAAATTAATTAATTTCCACTCGATTTCTTTCCAAATAACTTCCGATAATCACTTTATCTAGGAGTAAAGGTAGAAGAAAGGTGGAAGAAATTTACAAGACATTCAACTTTATAACACTGAGAAAATTATTTACTATCTTGATTAAGACTTTTTGGGGCTTAGTAAAAACAAGGTCTAAAGTTAAGCCAGGTTTAAAACTAGTGCTGTCACTGTCTTCATTTTATCAAATAAAAGTGATAGCATTAGGTTTAAACCTGGTTCAACCATAGATCTTGTTTTGTAATAAGACCTTATTAGGTTTATTACTAAGTAAAATTTACTGGATATATGTATATTGCAGACATTTGATGAGTGTGTGGAAAAGAGCCAACCAGACTGTGACCCCAACAACATGTGGCTGCAAGTGCCTTTCTTTTGTGGTCATTCGGCTCAGTGTTGGTATGTTATTCATTATTATATTTTATATAATTATTGAAGTAACGACACACGCTGCGACGCAGGCAAACCAATGTTAGCAGCAGCTGTGTTGAGTTACATAATATATAATATACGTGGGTGTTTAGGGATCCTACCAAGACCTGAGGAGCCCAAGCCAACCTCATCTGCAAGTGGTGCACCTGCCAATCAACGGACGAGGCTCTGGCGAACATAACAGTGTCCGATAAGCGACAATAGGCTCGCCACCTATTACAAGGGACCTACTATATTATTGGCGAAGTGAGGGCGTATAATTTGCCTTTGCCTACCCCTTCGGGGAAACAGGCGTGAATGTAATTATGTATATATATTATACTTAATTTTCCAGGAATCTTTTATTTTTTCCCTCCCTAAGAACCTTATATAGATCTCAAGTATACAAATATTTTTAAGAAAATTATAGATACAGACAATTTATTAATAAAATTTACATCAACAGGAAACCTGGTAGCCACTGGGCCTTGCAGCAGGCAAAGCAGAACTTGGTAAACCACTACCTAGTAGTAGGAGTCACTGAAGAGATGCTAGACTTCATATCAGTGCTGGAAGCTGTCCTACCAAGGTTCTTCAAGGGTGCCACAGAGCACTACTTGAGTAGCAACAAGTCCCACCTTCGACAGACCAGCTCGAAGCTAGAACCCAACCAGCAGACCATTGAAAAGATACACCAATCTAACGTATGGAAAATGGAGAACGACTTGTACGAATTTGCTTTAGAACACTTCAAGTTTATGAAAAAGAAACTGTTGTTGAAAGAGCCTAATAGTGTTGCACAGACATTTTTTTATGAGAAAATACGGCCTAAATTATAATAGTGAAAGACAGATAATTTCTTAACGCATATCTAGGTATGTATGATTTGGGTGTGTAACGGTTGATATAATAACAAAAAATTTAACGTTCACTGGACATAATTTCACTTAATATAATTTTGTTTAATATAACGATCAGTTGTCATAATGAATTGTAGTTATAATTTCATTTCACCTAATTTCTTTTGATATAATGAACATTTCTTATAATGCACATTTGACATAATATTCATTTAGTATATTATTTATTTACTACAATATTCATAATGATAGGATAGGTTAGAAGGGGATGGTGGGGTCGTAGACCCCGCCATTCCCTTCGTGGTTATTTTTTTATATAGCTACCGTCGACTAATTAGGTTAAAAGAACATGAGGTTAAATGAACATTATATTAAAAGAATATTATGCATTATAAAAATTATATAATATGAACTTTATACTAAATGTTATTATATCAAAGAAAGATTATATCATATAAAACATTAGATCATATGAAATTAGGTTATTTGTTATTATAGCATATGAAAATTATAACATATGAACGTTATTTCAAGTGAAATTAGAGCATTTGTTATTATATCAAACATTACACACCCGTATGATTTGCCTGGTCTGATACATTTTAAGACTTACTTTTAGGTGACTAGCCTAATGCACTACGCTTCTAGCGTAGCAAGTGGTTTTTTGTACAACTGAGATACTTGCTTACAACGAAAACTATTACGGTCGGATCGGACGGAGCGAGCTGCTTGGGCTAACCGCTCTAGTTGTTATATGATATGAAACACCTATAGATGGTTAAATTCTGGTCGTTATCATCCTGGGTGATCTCGATGATCGATCGAGGTAAAATTGTAAAACAAGTGGTTTTTTAACTTTTTTATTGTTTTTTTACCTCAAATTATCGACATACTTTTCTCCCTTAATATATTGGCAATTTATTGAAATCTACCTACTCTTGTACGGGCTAAGGATTGGCGCATAGCGAGAAAGATACATAAAAAATTTTAGAGTCTATAAAATGAACTTTGATACCAAATACTTAAAGGGCTGCCCTGCGCGGGCGCAGGTTCTATTGTTCGATTTTCAAGCTTCTCTTCTCTCTTAATGATAAAGACCACCATGTTTTAAAATTTACGTATCGATACATTTCGCGGCCCAGATCTTACAACAGAGGAATTCAACACCAGCATTTTGTAAGTTATGAAATAGGAAGAAAAAAAATCTTTTTTCTTTATAATTTTTGAATGAAAATTTTATATCAAATTATTTATTATGTTATCATAATTATTAATTTAATTAGTATGTTGTAAATGTATGCTCATATTATTATTTATATGCGACAAGCTGCCGCTATTAATTCGCTCTGGTCCAAAAAAAATTGTTGTTGACCAGGTATTTGTAGAATAACTTTACAATAATAAGATACTGACATAATTTTAATAGTTATATTAGTAATTAATTTAAAAACAAATTTTTAATACAACTTAATATTTGGTCAAAGTTGATTGGTACTATTTAATATAAATGCTACTTACGATTCAGTCATAGTTTAAGTTAAGCAATATTTAGTTTAAAGTTCATCTCTGCTATATATAATATTTTATAACTCCTTGTTGAAAAAATTTCCATGGCATTTTGGCATGAACTAGTTCTTTAAGCCAAAATGCACAATTTCATTTTTTAACATGTCACATTAAATAATAATAAATAAATAAATAAATATTTTCCAACAATTACACCAATCATTTAGTTCCAAGATAAGTATCATTAAGAACTTGTGTTATGGATACTTAATGACGGATAAACATACATAAATACATTTTTTTTTTGTAAATAAATACTTAATATACATAGGGAAACACCCAGACCAGAACAAATATTCATGTTTATGCACACAAATTTTTGTCCTGTGTGGGAATCGAACCCACGACCTTGGAGCGGAGAGCGAGTATACTCGCCACCACGCCATATCCGTCGTCAAATTGATTCTATATTAAGAGATGTGTGTTTCTGTAAAGTTAGGGCTGCCATCCGTCTGGAATTCTCCGGATTTTAGTTTGAAGGGCGTCCGGGTTCCGTTCGGGAGGTGATTTTAATAATGTCCCGAGGAAACCCGGCCCTAGTCTAGGAAAAACAGTTTTTTTAATTTTCAATAATTAATTATAAGAATGTTTTTATGTGGTTTTTCTTTAGAAGTGTCCGGGGAAGTAACCATATTTCGCACGAGTGTCCAGTATTTGTGCCGTGTTTATACGGCGTCGGCAATTTAGGTGATGGCAGCCCTATCTATACTAAATAAACTATACTAAATACCGCTTTTTTAGTGTTTAAATAAAAATATTAATATTTTTATTTGCAACTTTATTAACATAAATAACAAGTTAAAAGACTAATATCAATTGGATCAATGATCAAAATATAATGGTTTTATTTTATTATTATGTGTATTAAACAAAGATGGTGTTATATACATTTTGTACAAAAAAGTACTTAAATTGACTATACTTGTGTAACGAATTTATTATGTAGCGTGCTTTTTAGGTAATTGTACACGCATGTTAAATCCCAATTTATATAGTGGAGACCCATGAATCGTAACAAAGAATCGGTCAAGAGCGTGTCGGAATTGCATAAAATCAATCCTCCATGTAAGGCCACGCTTGTCCGAACATATGTGTCCGAAGCTTATTGTGCAATGAAACTAGCAATAATGAAATCTCTTATAAAACATTTTTTGACTATTTTATGATTTCCCGGAAAACGGCAATAGGCTCGCCACCTATTACGTGGGACGTTAGTTGTTAAATATAATTGGCGAAATGTGGGATATTTCTATAGGCCTATGTCTTTTAAGGGGGGCGTGAAACGGCATTAATGCAGGCCGTCGTAAGTACGATTGTTACCGTGCTTATTTGACGGTACGAGGTACCCTCATGCTGTACTGCATCGACTGCTTGCCATCAAGTGACCCTGCCTAATAAACGGCTGTAAAAAACTCTGCTGGTGCATATTGTTCATTATAACAAACAGTATGTCGGAAACAAAATGCATTTACGCACTGCATTCCGGCCAATTTGTAATTTTTACTACGTACTTCAATACGTTCACGTTTCGCTAAATATATTTTTGGTGCTACATAATAGGTAGCGAGCCTATTGTCGCTTACCTGAAACTTTCCTCGTCCGTTGATTGGCACCGGCATTGGCTAGGTCTTAATTGGATCCCCATGCACCTATGCATTTTACTTGAGGCTGTAAGAAAATAAATACTTTTCTGCACTAGATACGTCAAAGTTTAATATATAGAGTACTTTAGTTATTAATACCTTTTTTAATTTATTTGTCTGAGAATAATATTAATTGTTGGTATATAAGTGATTGTATGTATATTTAGATAATTGTTAAGTTAATAATTTTTTTATTTATATAATATATTTTTTAAAAGACGATAAAATATAATGATGTAATGACATACTATGCTCAATATTGTATTGCTATAATTATTATTGTAATTAATACATGCATGTATTAATTACAATATTAATTAAGGATAAAAAAATCCTTTTTAGATATTTTAAGATATATAAAATAAACAGTTAGTTGAATATAGTTTTGAACTACACGCTTTTGAGCTTATACTTCATACATTTACATAACATACATAATCTCACGCCGATATAAGTATCTATTCCTCTCCTACCCCAGAAACGTTTCTACAACTATTCAAAAGGCATTATTAATACAGAAACGCTCGAAGCTCCGAGGTGCTGGGTGGTTGGTAACGATCACAGAAGTAAAGCAGAGTTCAGAGAGGTCAGTCGTTTGTATGGGTGACTGTTTGTGTAGCAATTGATATCGAGCGCTTCTGTGCTTCGGAAGACATGTTTAGCCATTGGTCCCGGTTATCACTAATTGTGGTAGTCGTTAAGCCATGTTAGAGGCCTAATTAGGCGGCTTGAATAATTCTAAAAGCAGGACGCCATACACCTGCCTCCGCCAATCCGCACTGGGTCCGCGTGGTGGAGTATGACCCAATACCCTCCCACCTTGGTATGTAAGAGGAGGCTCGTGCTTAGTAGTGGGACGCTAATGGGCTATGATGATGATGGTGACAAATTTAGTTGTAGCAACGTTCACTTTTAAACGTGTTAAGTGGTGAGAGATGTTTGCCCTAGGCGAGATCTGATTTTACTTAAACTTTGTGATATTTTATAATCCATCCAGATAATTCATAACTTGTTTTTTTTGTTGATTTTGTATTTTGCAATATTTTTCTGCACATTGTTAAAAATGCAACTTATTGTTTAATGTTTTGTTTTTAGGATGGGACCACTTAATACCTTATAATGTTTATACTTAATACGTTTAATACAATTATTTAAGTGTTTTTTTTTTCTTTTAAATAATGGCTTCGTGCGTCTAGCACATCTAGCCAGTGTCAAGTAAGTGATATATTAATAATATATAATTCATAGTAAATGAGAATAAGACATGATAAATATGATAAATGGTAAATGAGATACCCTCCCCTAAGCCCCTTGAGTCCTCAGTAAAGATGTGGGACTATACTGAGATCTCACAAGAACTCCTTGAGAGAATTTGAAAAGTGATGTTGCACTGCTTTGTTTGATTTACCAACACTCATGTATATTCATAAACACTTAACGGTTATTAATCCACCGTTATTACACATTAATTATCACAAATTTTTGAAAATAAAACAAAACTGCACACATGACGCTTCACTTTCCCGCCAAGAAGCGTTTTTTTTAATATATAATATGTGTACTCAAACAAAAGACCTGTCTCTTGTTTTATATTTAAAACAAAATCAAAATGAGTAATGTCACTGAATTCTTTGTACAATTGTGAATTTACCTCTTTTAAAGGGCTTCACACACAGCAGCTATAATGTATATTAATGTGCAATACATCCCGGGATACATTATAGCTGTCGTGTGTGGTCTCCTGACGATTTCTATGGAAAGATGTAATGAGATGTATCGTGCTATAATGTACATCTTTACATTATAGCTGCTGTGTGTGAAGCCCTTATATCTTTTTGATGGGGGAAGTAATATATAGTAAATATTTAAAACAATTAACATAACGACATCTGGCCTTGTTACCACTAAATGTGGTAGTCGTTAGCCATGTTAGAGGCCTAATGGGCGGCTTGATAAATTCTAACAGCAGGACGCCATACACCTGTCTCCGCCAATCCACCTCGCACCTTGATATGTGAGAGGAGGCTCGTGCTCAGTAGTGGGACTTTAATGGGCTGTGATGATGATGATGATGATCTGGCCTTGTTCCTAGCTGTCACGAGGAGACACTGAAAAATAAACTTTAATACATCATATCACGTCTGTAAATATGGAGGGGTAGGCAGAAGCATTATTATTATATACTTTACGCACACATTTCTTATTACACATTATGACGACCGATATGGCGTGGAGGTCAGTATACCTACACTTCACTCCAGAGGTCGTGGGTTCGATTTCCACACAGGACAAATCTTTGTGTGCACGAACATGAATGTTTGTTCTGGTCTGGGTGTTTCTCTATGTATATTAAGTATTTATTTACAAAAAAAATAGTATGTATGTTTATCCGTTATTTAGTATCCATAAGTTCTTAATGATATTTATCTTGTAACTAAATGATTGGTGTATATGTTAGAAAATATTTAAAAAAAAAACAAAACCACGACTTCAGGAGCGGAGTGCAGGTATTGGCCTCCACGCCTTATCAGTCGACAAACGAAGTTCACACTATCTCGAACTAAAGCTCATTTAAACATCAACGTCTGAACACGCAGTGTGTTGTTAATCCCCTGAATCCAATACATCTCCTTAGCTAAATTACTACTAATTTATTATAGGTAAGATAGTAGGTACCTAGTGGTTTTATAATGTATGTGGCGCAGGCAAATTGAAGAAATGGAGCATTTTATAAAACTGCATAATAGTAAGCAAATTTAAAAAAAAAGTCTTTTGATTCGCCTGAGGTTTGTATTGGTTGCACCTCCTGTAGTCGCGTTTTACCCCGTGTATTATTTTTAAATCTAATGTGTTAAATATCTTAAGAATGTTTATTAATATTATGAAAATAGTCTTACTTTAACCATGGCCCAGTAATTATTGAGAGAATCTTTTGAATATACTTATATGTATTTGTTATAATATTAGTTAATTATATGTTATAGTTACTAAAATATAGGTATACGCTCATAGTATGTATAAATATTATAATATTGTATATATTGAGCTTACAATAGATCTTATAGAATTGTTCTTCCATTAATCTTATTGTGGTTCTGTACAGACTTAATGACATATTATATCAATAGTTGTAAATAATTCCGCATAGAGTTGTAAAAATTTAAGCATACCTACTTAAGTACTGTTTTGTGCGTAGACAATGTATGTTATATATCAGATAATATATCAGTTTTATACTGTCCTGTTGTTTCGTATTGGTGGCCCAGGTGAATGAGGATTTGGAAACGCAATCTTATCTTATCGTGGGGGCCACAGACTAACCGTGGCACTTTGACCCTTATGTCGGATCTTTTATGCATCCCCTTGCCTTTCACTCCAAATCTCCAAATATTGTTACCATCATCTTTATGACAGTCTTTGCAGATTGGAGCCCATAGTCTCTTGGTTGTGGGTAGGCCAACCCCAGGAGACTCATTCGGCAAGCAGCCAACGAGTCACAGGTACACAGCAGGTGTTCCATAGACTCCTCTTCGTCACCACATCTACGACATAGCGGTGATTGCACTAGTCGCATCCTGTGGAGCATTTTAAGGCTGCAATTTCATATATGTGTTTTCCCCAGATCTCTCCCATGTAGATAAGAACGAACCCCGACTTTGAAAACGTTAACTTTGACTTTGGTCGCGGTTGCTTGGTCAGATAAGTCAAAAATTATTTAGTTCATAAACTATATTATACTTAGAACTTGAAAACGTCATAATTAAATATAAAAAACAATCGAAATATTATTACACTGAAATCACGAAGCTTAGATTCACTTACATGCAACAAAACAATTTAAAAACAAAAAATAATTAAGTGTAAGTGAATCTAAGTGCCAGTTCCGAGCCACCGCGCTCTGTAAGAAGAACTGGCAAGAAACTCACAGGCTCAGGCAGACTATGCTCTTTTAAAAGCTATACAATGCAATATTCATGTTTTAAGTCATTCATATTAGAATAGCCTGAATGAAACGGCAGTTTAATCCCAAGCAGTTAAGGTAGGTAGGGGCTATCCATTAATTACGTCATATATTAATGGGGTGGGAGGGGGTTGACTAAGTGTGACGTGGTGTGACAAGGAGATGGGAGGGTTCATCAATTTCGTAACGTCACTTCTCTGAATCAAGATCCTAAGCAAATTTTGGAACTGCTGTTTTGATGTTATTATAGCTTGCTATACAATTGCAAAATATGTGACATCACACTAAGGGCACAGACAAGTGTGACCAGCTGTGACAACGACGGAGGGGGGGTCAAAAGATCACGAAATTCGTGTGACGTAATTTCTGGACGACCCCGTATAACAGATTGTCTCTCAAATTCTTCGTTGTTAAAAGCTCAACCTTTATAAAATAGCAAAGGTCAACTCGGTACAGGTAAAGAAAGATACGAGTTCTGTTCTGTAAAGGTAAGGTAAAGTTCTGTTATTAAAACCTTTAAACAGGAAATGTGAAGCGCTCGTAGCTCCGCGGTGCTAGGTGGTCAAAAGCGATCGCGGAAGTAAAGCAGAGTTTACAGAGGTCACTCCTTGTATGGTGACTGTTTGTGTGGCATTTGATATCGAGCGCTTCCGTGCTTCGGAAGGCACGTTAAGCCGCTGGTCCCGGTTATCACTAAATGTGGTAGTCGTTAAGCCATGTCAGAGGCCTAATTGGGCGGCTTAAAAAATTCTAACAGCAGGACGCCATACACCTGCCTCCGCCAATGACCAATCTTATTAAGTTTTCACTGTTTTATTTTTCATTAATAGACTTTTATTTACATAATATCTTAAAAATCCGCATTCGCGGATGTAAGCCTTCAAAACTCCGCATCCGCATTCGCATCCGCGGATATAAAAAAATCAGCATCCGCAACATCCTTAGTAAAACACCTAAATTAATAATAATAATGTTTATTTTTCTCAACACAAACAATTGGTACATTAGCAGTATGTAGATGATTATAATTATTACAAAGTAACAGTTAATTAGGGCGCACGTGTAAAGTTCGGCATAGCTGCTGAATCAGTAAATTTATAATCCTTACTTAATATATTATTATTATTATTATTATTATTATAATAAATAAATGCGAAAGTAACTCTGTCTGTCTGTCTGTCTGTCTGTTACTCTTTCACGCCAAAACTACTGAACGGATTTAAATGAAATTTGGTATACAGATAGTCTAGACCCTGAGAAAGGATATAGGCTACTTTTTATTGCGAAAAGGGGGTTGTAAATGCTACCCAAAGATACTATTCCACGCGGACAAAGTCGCGGGTAACAGCTAGTTAGTAATAAGTTGTGAATTGTAGGTATTACTTATTTTGGTCAATCAATATAAACCCGTATTAGCGAGAAGATGTATTTTTACTGATATTCCTCATTATCCTCAACCACAGAGTCGAATTCGTGCTATGGCAAGTAAATAAAATAAGCTGATTTTTATGCCAGCTATTACTGTAACCGTCATAGCGAAGCGCGTTTGCAAGCTGAAGTGGCAGTGGCCGGGCCACATAGCTCGAAGAGATACTACTTGAGTGGCGACCACGAATCAGCAAACGTAGTAGAGGGCGGCCTCCCACGCGATAAACTGATGATCTGGTCAGGGCGGCGGGTAGCCGATGAATGCAGGCGGCACAGGATCGATCAATGTGGAAAGCAATTGGGGAGGCCTATGTTCAACAGTGGACTTCAAATGGCTGAAATGATGATAATGATGATATTTATTACTCCGTGCTTCTGAAGGCTCGTTAAGCCTTTGGTCCCAACTAGCCACGGTAGAGGATTAATTGTCTGGATTGAAAATACAAACAGCAGGACGTTACGCACCTGCCTTTGTCAATCCGCACTATATATGACCTGAATGGTTCGTCTGAGAAGGTCCGTACTCTGTAGGGGGACGATGACGGGCTGATATGGTGATGTTATAAAGAAGCCATTTTGTGGTGTCTTTAAGGGCGTCAATATAAGAAAAACAGTTCAAATTTGATTGTTATTATGAACCATCAGTTGTGTACAATCATAAAATAATACACTTAACGTGCTGCTGATTGTACATAGGCACAGAACAAACAATGATTTCGCTTATTTGACTTTGCTCAGAGATATATCGAGGTATTTACCTATTGCTACTCTTAAACTGTTTGGTTTTTCTATTAAACACAAAACTAAGATTTATGTGGTTTAGGTTTTATAATATTGTATATCATTTTAGTAACTATGCTCAAAACTTTAAATTGCATACTTGTAGTTAGTTAGTTACACTTCGGGCGCCAATATGAATAAGTTTTTAGAATATTTTATATATTTTCAATATATTGTTACTACAAAGTTATTAAAACGGGGTCTTAACACTTTAAATGACAAACTGTAAAAAAAATTGTACCACGTTGGGCACCACTATATTTATATTATTGTATATATTTTTGGTACCAAAATCCTTTAAAAAATAATGGCAAATTAATATACCAATTGAGTTACACTTTGGGCGCCATATAGATTACTGTCAAATATTATAGGTGTCATTCATTAAACGTAATAATAATGGGAAAGTAATGTAAAAATTGAATACGTTGGGCGCCAATATAAATTTATCTAGTACATAAAAATTAAATAATGATTATAAACGTAACTTTGTCATCTGGGTCGATACATAAATTATTCATTAAAAAATTGAGTCGTACTTCTTAGTTGTAACTTTTATGTACTTAACATTTATTTAAGCAAACAATTATATTTAAACAATTGGTACTTACTTGCCTAGTTAATAGCCAGGTAGTTGACTCTCACGGTTCTAAGAAATTCGACTTTCGAAAGTTCAAACGTATCAATTATCGAATGTGTAACGGATATGAATAAAGAATGGACGTCCTCTGCCTGTCTGACTCACTGAAAAATTATTGACCCTAATGACTTACAAATACCACATGAGCCACGTTTCATAAGGCACTTGAGCAAATATCCCATTAGTCATGGTGTACATTTGCAGGGCGGCTTGCATTTTGTACGATAATAATTACCTACTCCATACGCAGCATTTTCATTCAGGGTAGAGTCGTTTAAATTATTTAATTGATATTGCTGTCGCTTTTCAACCGGCTGAAATCTGTACAAGTGAAAGAGACGCACTGTGTTTCGCCAGGTGGGCCGGTATGTCGTTGGTGTGTGGGTATCAGACTATCAGTCAGTTGTGTTTTAGGCGCGAGCTTGAGCGGTTGGCCCGCGATGCTAATGAGATTCAAACCGCTAGCAGAAATGCTTTCGCGAAGGCACAACTTTCGAATAACCAAAATGAAATTGATCAGTTAAAAAGTTTTTTGTGAAAATGAGATAATATTGTTTGAAGGTTTAATAGGTTTTTTGTTTAATTTGTTTTTACATCCGTCCACGAAGGTCGCGTCCTTTAATCGATAAACTATTAATTGTGACAACGTGCGATTGCCCCTGGCCGGCAGACAACAACATTGGACACGGGTTTTTGATGTCCATATTTTTTTTTCTATAAGTGCCAATAATTTTTGTTGTAATTAATTTTAGGCAACTAAGCCCGTTCTTAGTATGAAATTAAAACACAAAAGAGTTTAGTATACACTTGCATCTTCATGGAATATGGGCATCTGTTTAGACACGGGTAAGGAATGCTTTGGTTTTAACATATATATTTAAGTGCTTTAATTCTTAGTTCGTTAAAGGTTTACAGACAAACTTCAGACTTTGGTATTTCATAAACTATTACATAGTTAGTTCTTGAAAACTAAATATAAAATCGCAATATGATTACACTGAAATTACGCAAAAAATAAAAACAATTGTAAATACACTAGCTGTGCCCGCGACTTCGTCCACGTGAAATAGTTATTTTGGGCATCATTTATTTTTGCGAACAACCTCCTCAGCTTTATAAATTATAGCTGTCACCCACGAATTTGTTTGCATCATTTTCTGTTCGTATTTTAGACAATTTATTTAAGTTTTTAGAAGAACATAGTTATTTTAAAGTACTTCTGCGTAAATTATATCTAAATACCATAAAAACGGTTCTAAAAAACACGTAAAAAATGTTCAAAATACCAAAAATATATATATTTTTGGTATCTTGAACCGTATTCGCAGCGCACGCAACGGAACTCCTCAAGAATGAATAATATCCCCCGTTTTTTCACATTTTCCATTATTTCTTCGCTTCAAATAGTTGCAGCGTTATGTTATATAGCCTAAAACCTTCCTCAATAAATGGTCTATTCAACACAAAAATAACTTTTCAATTCGAACCAGTAGTTCCTGAGATTAGCGCGTTCAAACAAACAAACTCTTCAGCTTTATAATATTAGTATAGATAAGATAAACAAAATAATGCTGCGAAGTCGTTACTAAATTTGAACGCTTAGTAAATAAAAATAGTATTTAGTTCATTTATGCGATAGCCTAGAGGCGGCCTTCAAATTAAAACGGCCCCGGGTTCAAACTCTGGTTCAAACCAAACAAAACCTATGACTTTTCGAAGTTATATGCGTAATAGGTAATTATCGCTTTTCGCTGTGCTTCGGGAAGCACGTTAAGCCGTTGGTCACGGCTGTCATGAACACCTATGGCAGTCGTTATTAGATAGTAAGTGCCTTCTAACATCCTGGCTGTTGGTTTAACTATAGTTGATGTCTTCCTTGGCTCTGGCAGAGGTCAGAAGGCAGTCGTTTCATTTAATAACTGAAATTCAGCCAAATCTGGTTAAACGAGTGAGCAGACCCTGGGCCCTAAGGTTAAGTCTACGGAACCGGGATAATGCTAAGCTATGAAGGTGACGAGTTGGTTCAATTATAAAAATGATCTTACTTTCTAAAAACAATGTAAAGATTCTAATGAGTGTTTCACACACGCGTATGTCTGGAACCGAATTGCAATAAACGGTGTTCCTCTCGAAGTTGTTCATGAATATGTGTACCTTAGACATAGTTTTGCAATTAGGTAAAAACAACTTCGAAAGAGAGGTTCGCAAATGAATTCAGTTGGGCTGGGCGGCATTTGGGAAACTTCGTCGAGTCTTTTCGTCGACAATACTGCAAAGCCCAAAGACAAAAGTATTTAATGAGTGCATTCTACCAGCCATGATGTGAACACTAACAGTAACACTGGTACACCAATTTAATGGAGCTCAGCGAGCATGGAGAGGGCTATGCTTAGTGTTTTTCTGAAGGCTCTGATCAGGAATTCGGTAATCCGACACAGAACAAAAGTCACCGACATTCCCAATCGGATTAGTCAGCTGAAATGGCAGTGGGCCGTTCATATCTGCCGTAGGAACGATAACCGCTGGGGTAAACTAGACACTGTAGACACTACAGTGGAGATCGCGTTTCGGTAAGCGTAGTGTAGTGGCCTCCGGCTGAGTAGAGCGACGACATACTCAAAACCGCTAGCAGTGATTGGAGACTATGAACTGAAATCAAGCTCAGTGGAGTGCCATTGGAGAGGCATGTCCAGCAGAGTACGAATGTAGGCTGATAATAATGTTGATGTTTTCATTGGATGACTCCAACCATCTACTAAAGAGTACTTCCTAGTGAGCTCATGTTTATATAGGCTAGATTTGAACTCTATATCAATTGGTTCGTAAATTCAAAGAAATCAATTCAAAAATCTTTATTTGCTTTTATAAATCAATTTTCGTAATCAATTATACAACAGGTAATCTAAGACCCTTTTAAAAAAATCTTACTAAGTTCTATAACTAAGTATTATATTGACAAGCGGACAAATAAATAAAACCTGTCCTCACAGTCTTCTCCTAACATAAACGTATTATTTCTATAAGTACCTAATCTTATAATTTTTTTTATGTTATAGCTCCTAAAACATACGAATTTAAGTAGCAAATTATCAAAAAAGAGGATAAAATAAAATGTACTTTAGTGTATTTAAGATCAACATGATCATTTAGATTCGCCAAACATTTACACAAAATGGAAATTCTTTATATTTTTATAACAACAATGAAAGAAATATGAGCGGTACCATGAAGAAGTAAAAGCAAATAGGTTCTTTGTCAGAATTTGTCAAAGTTTATCTGTCTGTTGTGGTTTTTCTCAAGATTTGTCAGTCTGTCGGTGACTCTTATCGGGGGTATCTGTCAGTCAACCTGTCGTGATAGAACTTCAAATGAATGAATTTCCAAGAAAATAACTCACACTATAAATAAAACTATTATCTTCAGATTTTTTAACGATAATTACATGTTAGTTGAAATTTAATTATCACATTCTAGCATTATCCCGCCCTAGACTTAAGCATAGAGCAGCCGGGATAAGCAGTCCCTGGCTAGCCAGTCTAACCCTTATTGGGCCGAATTGCAGTTATTACATGAAACGACTGCCGTCTAACCTATAAAAATAAATAAATAAAAACTCTTTTATTAATTTCTTCATACTAAAATTTAAACCTAAACAATTGAAAAATGAAAATGAAAAATGAAAAAATGTTTATTGCATATACAAAGTATGTTTTTCTATACAGAGTTTGGATTCTCCTTTTAAGTGAGTAGATCACTTGTGACAGGAGAGTCCGCTCTCCTATAACAATAAGTGGTTACTTAATGCATAGCGACATAACATCACAAACAAATAAAATAAAATAAAATGATGACATAAATATGTAATAAAAACTTAATTATTAAGAAAAACTAAAAAATAAATGAAGTTAAATCTAAGCATTATTAAGGTTTTGAATTTAAACTAACATTTAGATATTTTCAAACAATTCAAATAAACATTTTAACAAATCAAAGGATACGACACTTAATAGAGTTACAAAAGAAAACAAAAGGTAGTGGCTCAACTTATGCTATCCGACGTATGTTACGTCGTGCAACGCTGGTTCTCAACCGCCCTCATCTCCGCAAAACCTCTCCAACCCAGAGGGAAACATCCATGTTAAGAGCCAGCTCTCAAAAAATCTAACACTTCTACTACACTTCTCTAACATTTAAATCTCGCGCGCTCACAGGTCTCTCATCTTTATAACTAAAGCACAGAGGATGAATGGAACACTTTTTACATTGTTATATTATATATTACGTGTATAGGGCTCCTACCAAAATCTCAGGAGCCCAAGCCACCCTCACCTGCAAGTGGTGCATCAGCAAAAATATAATAGGCGAGTGATGTGGGCGTATAAAATGTATCTGCCTTCTTTCCTTCAGTAAAATAGGCGTGGTAGTATGTATAGTATATACTATATGTTTGACAACCGATATGGCGTGGTGGCGAGTATACCCGCATTCCACTCCTGAGGTCGTGGGTTCGATTCCCACACAGGACAAATATTTGTGTGTATAAATATGAATATTTGTTCTGGTCTGGGTGTTTTTCTATGTATATTAAGTATGTATTTACAAAAAAAAAGTATTTATGTATGTTTATCCGTTATTTAGTATCCATAACACAAGTTCTTAATGATACTTATCTTGGAACTAAAAAATTGGTGTAAGTGTCAGAAATATTTATTATTATTAAATCTGGTTGGATATAAAATAAAACTAATTCTATATCACATACTGTATACAAAATTATAACTGTTTTTTATATTTTCTAAACTTAGGAAAAATCTGAATTCTTGCATTTGACGTGCAGTCGTTAATCCATGTTTGAGGCCTAATTGGGCAACTTGAAAAATTCTGACAGCAGTACGCCATACACCTGCCTCCGCCAATCCGCACAGGGTACCCCATCAACCTCGCACCTTGGCATGTGGAAGGAGAGGCCTGTGCTCAGTTGCGGGCTGTGAGGATATGATATTTCTCTTTTATATATTTTGAATGTCCAAAAAACGAGATTCATGCAGGAGGTAATGTGATAGCGCATACCTTGGAGTACCCAAATCATCCTATCAAATACTCATTTAAAGTTAAATTTCCCTGTTCCAGAACAAAACAATGAAGAGTTGGAGACAACCGGCGGTGAAGAGAGCCGCCGCGATAGTGCCTGGGCCGGCCGCGCAACGCCGCCCGCCGCCTCCTTCCCCATGCAGAACTCCAGCCACGTCAAGTTCGAACCGCCCAATGTTCCCGTTATATTTGTGCTGGGTACGTATTCCAATGTGGCCATACCTAGAGCTGCACCGGCCTCAGCATAGAAACAGTGTCCGCGTGGTGGGGTATGACATATGAGCTTTGTTAAGCAATAATGTCTTAACCCAAAAAAAAAGCGCCTGTTAATGACATTTAATCTTTCATTGGAAATCTACCCAATGAACATTTTTGCATGTAAAAATAGTATTAGAGAATGGTGAAAAACCAAAAACTACACAGAAACAGAGTACTTATTATTGGTTGTTAAG
The DNA here is from genome assembly GCA_949126915.1 of Musotima nitidalis. Taxonomy (NCBI): domain Eukaryota; kingdom Metazoa; phylum Arthropoda; class Insecta; order Lepidoptera; family Crambidae; genus Musotima; species Musotima nitidalis. The sequence goes on along the minus strand of OX421415.1, from coordinate 2,804,295 downwards.
TAGTATGATAGTCTGTAAGTAATATAAATAATGCTAGATAGAATAAGTAAAATAAATAATGCTAGATAGAATAAGTAAAATAAATAATGCTAGATAGAATAAGTAAAATGTTGCAAACAATAAATTGAATTGCGTAAGCACATTCCATTGTTATTTGTAAGGAATTTTGTCAAATAAGCACTAACACGTATTTATTGTGGATACCTAAGACACAAGTAATTAAGTTTACATAATTTAGGTAGATAACACTTGATGATGATGAAGATTGTCACCATGGATTTGTCTCAGTGATTAGCAATATATATGCCGCCCAACGCTCCCGTCATGGTCGTGCTGGGTATATTCTCAAATATCCTGCCGCCTAGCAGAGGTATATGCAGTTTATGTATGTATAGGTACGAGAGATTCTTACGTTTTATTTAGTCTGGCATGATAAGCAGTGCTTATTTTCTTGTACACTACAGTTCACACAGAAAACTCCAGCGTTTAGTCTAGTGCGTTATTCTATGTGGTAGTCGTTAAGCCATGCCAGAAGCGCTATTGGACGGCATGAACAATTCGAACAGCAAGACTCCACACATCTGTATCCGCAATTCCGCACTGGGTCCTCGCAGTATGATTTGTATCCATCTCACTACGGTCCCTAAGAGACAACTGATAAGTTGGCTGGGATGGTGATAAGCAAGTGATAGATTAAATATATCTTTGTAACAATACCCACGCTACTATAATTTCCAGAAAAATCGAGAAACTATTCAACACGAAACGTGTTTCGCCCTTACACAGGGCATCTTCAGGTAAGATAGGAGCCTCAGAACAACGATGTCTTCACAACCAACGCTGAAACGAGAGTCAATTTCTCGATTTTTTATTGAAATTATAGTAGCGCGGAAATCGTTACAAAGATATTTTTAATCCATACTGAATATCACACTTGTTTCTCTGAAAGGGTGGCAGTGGCATATTATACATTTCGCCAATTATATTGTTGGTCCCACGCAGTAGGTGGCGAGTCTATTGCCGTTTATCTGGATCTTTTATGGTCGCCAGAGCCTCGCCCGTTGTTCGGCAGGTGCAGCACTTGTAAGTGAGGTTGGCTTGGGCTCATAAGATCTTGGTAAAGATCCTTATACAAAAATATATAATGTGTAAGAAAATATTTGTATGTAAATATGTATATGTGGTCCCCGTTCCCGTGAAAATATCTGGATAAAGAGTGTCCTATATGTTAGTCCTGGACTGCAGCTATACACGTACAAAGTTTCATCACAATCGCTCTAGTAGTTTTTGCGTGAAAGAGTAACAAACATCCATCCAGTAACAAATATCCATCCGGTAACACACATACAAACTTTCACGTTTATAATATTAGTAGGATAGTAGAGGTATACCTATGGATACTGTATATGCTAAAGGAGTGTTACTTTTGCCATCAGGTGGTCCCGGCAGTGGCAAGGTGACCCACTGCGACAACCTGATGCAGGAGCGGCGCGGCATGGTCCACATCAACATGACTGACCTGCTGCAGCAGTACGCCATCGGGAACGGTACTCCTACCCTCAAGAGCACTGGTTTGCACCCCACTCTTTAGAAACATAAACATCACATCACTAGTTACTATTTACTTTCTTTTATTGTGGGTCTGCGACAATTTCTTTACACCCGTAAGAAATTTTGCTAAGTTGTCATCATGAGATACATCGACATCACTATCGTTTTTACATTAAGGACCTAAGGTCCTACTCTAATTTAACAAAAACGAAACTTCGTTTTACGCATCCCTTCCACTCAAATTCAAATTCAAATTCATATTCATTTATTCAAGTTTGGCTCAAAAGAGCTCTTATGAACGTCAAAACTTAAAAACTAGCTCGATAACAATATACCTAGAGAGAGACACATGTTCCAAGATGAGTATAATTAAGAACTTGTGTCATAGATACTAAATAACGGTTAAATATACATAAATATTTTATACAAATACACCCAGACCAGAACAAATATTCATGTTCTTGCACACAAAGACTTTTCCTGCGTGGGAATCAAACCACCACACCATATCGGTCGTCAAATGATTATTATTATAAATAGGTTTCAATGTTGTAATCACCAGCCATTTAACGTTCCACTACAGACCACGAGCCTCATCTATCAAACAATGGTGAGAGGGACCATTGTGGAACTCCCTTATGGTGGCACTTCACGTCGTTATTTGTTGGGTGTTTGTTGTATTCGTCAAATATTTGACATTAATACACATATAAAAAACATCGACAATGTGACCGTCCACACATAAAAGTCAAACATTCTCCTAGACTTCTTGGCGGGAAAGTGAAGCGTCATGTCTGCAGTTTTGTTTAATTTTCGGTATTGATTATCAGTCTTCAGCTTTATTTAGAACATAAATGTGTAATAACGTTGGAGTATTAACCGTTAAGTGTTTGTGAACGTAAATGAGTGTTGGTAAATGAAACAAAACTGTGCAACATCACTTTTCAAATTGTTTCAAGAAGTTCATGTGAGAACTTAGTATAGTCTCATATATTTACTGAGGACTAAGAGAAGTAACTAAGGGTTAAGGGGAGGGCACCTTATCCATTCATTCTCATTTACTATGTATTAATTATTTATTATTATAACTATAACTTGACACTGGCTAAATGTGCTAAGCGCAAGAAGCCAGGGCCTCGCCCCTTAAGCATTGCATAACTGTTTGTGTGTGATAATCTGGCATTGTGTTTCGTATGATTTTCAAACTAGATTTAAGATATATATCTAACCAGCAGCCACCCGCGACTTCGTCCGCGTGTCCTACATATAAACCTTCATTTTGAATCAATCTATCGTCAAAAATAAACTGCATCAAAATCCGTTGCGTAGTTTTAAAGATCTACATACATAGGCACAGACAGCGGACAGCTACTTGTTTTATACTAAGTATGTAGTGATTTCTTACTAGATTATATAAAGACGAAAACTCTACCATATTGAATAATGTGCCTACACTTTGTTTGTTTTCTCTTCGTGAAAGTTTAATAAATAATAATAAATAAATAAATATTTTCAGACAATTACACCAATTATTTAGATCCAAGATAAGTATCATTAAGAACTTGTGTTATGGATACTTAACAACGGATAAACATACTTAAATACTTTTTTTTTTGTAAATACATACTTAATATACATAGGAAAACACCCAGACCAGAACAAATATTCATGTTCATGCACACAAAGATTTGTCCTGTGTGGGAATCGAACCCACGACCTCTGGAGTGAAGTGCAGGTATACTGACCTCAACGCCATATCGGTCGTCAAAAAGTTTCGTCATTTGTTTAGTGTAATACTTCTAGCAGTACTTGTATAGGTACAGCAGGTACCCCTTGCCCCCACCGGGTGTTAGAACCCTCCTGGCGCTGCTGGACTGACCCTTCTGGCCCGCCCGCTACGCCCGACACAGGTCTCTCTTGGTTTCCCTCTTAGTAGTTAGTACTAAGAAGGGCACCCAGAGTCACCAACTTCTTGGTGTTACTTGAGTATATATTTTTATCAACAAAACTTGAACACAATGTTTTAGATTTTTTAACTACGACAATAGAAAAATAAACTAAGTCATTAAAAGTTAAACTCCCAAATAAGTCATACATTGTAGTATTTAGCATTTCGTAATAATCATGATTTCAAGTAGTTGGTCAACAGTGTTTTCAGTAAAAAATTAGGTTTAGGAACAGTTAAAAGTACATTTATTTCGACTCGTATCATGTTTACCTATAATTAATAAATATTTTTTAGTTTAGAATGCTTTTTTTTCTTTGATCAAGGTCTTTTTACACCCTGTATATAATTATAACATCCCTCTTTTTCCGCCAGGGTTTCGTAAAAGAAAAAAAGATTTCAGCAGAAACTTTATGAATTTCGTGTCACTGTACCGTTCCGTGTACCCAACATCTTGCTTACCTAATTTTTAGTAAGTTATGTTAATTCACAAACCGAAGGATACACAAGTCAGTTTCTGTAAATACGAGCATAAAAAAGCAACTGTATTGGACTTTCATGTCGTGTCTACGCGTACCCTGTGTATGTATATTTTTTTAAACCTGTATTGCCTCTCCTTTCCCATTTCTTCCCCATTTAAGCTCTTTCCCGTGGAGAATAGGCTAGTATTGCTATATAGAGGCCTTTACGTTTTGGGCATCCTTACAACTCCATATTTCCTGTCTGGTGTCTTTCCGTATAACTGCGAAGGTTTGTATACCCTTAACCTTTGGTCGTGGTTTTGATGCCTACACAGATTCCAAAATAGTGCGTAAATACACTCGCGAGCAACCAAATCGACTCAACCGAAGAAGCGTTTAAGTTTCAAGCTTTCAAATGACATATTGTATGTATTTAAATGTTGTATACTTTTACTTAAAACGATGTTTGAATATAGAGTTAGCAGGTAAGTCGAGCTCGCGAGTGTAGTTATTATGTCAAAGGTACGTTACTAGGTCCTGCTCCTCGTGCGGACGTTTCCGATTTGGGCGAAGCTTATTTAGTCAGCGTCCGGGCCTCATACCTTAAGCTGTTTATTACTGAATAACTGTTTGGGTGTGACAATACTAATTCCAAAATTTTGTGGTTTATATATGAGCTTTTTTCGTGGTAACCCGACACCTTGGTCCCCTGTATACTAAAATGGGTGTATAATTAAAGATGTTTGTCCGTTATCTATAAATCTAAAGCATTTTAATATTATCCTAATCAAAAACTCCTAATCAAGATAATTCCCGAAAAAGAAGTACCTTTTATATTATACGTTGACGCCATACGACGCCATGTTTATCTCATTCGACTTTTCTTCTCTTCCCTTTTGCTTCAATCAAAGGTTAGGTTTCAATAAATGCTCTAGCTACTTCTCATCCCTATTGTCAATTGGAGTATGCAAGATATTATCTCGCTTTAACAGGTTTAAATTCCATGTAATCTTTTTACAAAGCACTCGTAGCTCCGCAGAGCACGTAGCTCCGTAAAGCAGAGTTTACAGCGGTCCTTGGATGGGTGCCCGTTCGTGTGACATTTAATATAGAGCGCTTCCGTATTTCGGGAGGTACGCTAAGCCTTTGGTCCCGGTTATCAGTAAATGTGGTAGTCGTTAAACCATGTTAGGGGCCTAATTGGGTGGGTTGAAAAATTCTAATAGCAGGACGCCATACACCTGCCTCCGCCAATACGCACTGGGTCCGCGTGGTGGAATATGACCAAATAGCCTCGCACCTTGGTATGTGAGAGGAGGGTCGTGCTCGGTAGTGGGACGTTAATGGGCTGAGATGACGAATCTATTTACCATCTCCGTCATCGTCCACTAACCATCCCTCAGCTGAGATTGAACCAAATTCTCTAGAACACGCAGACCTATTGCTGATTTGAATACAAAGATATGATGCCTCACGTTATAATTATAAAGCCATCTAGTACCGTCTTTAACTTTGCCCAACTACTACCAGTCAACCACTTAAGGTGCCTTCGGAAATGGAACGGGGTACGAGGCCATAATAAGTGCTTAATTGCAATGTTTACCAGCCGGGTCAAGCTCATGATCGAGGTGATTCGAGGACAACATCGATCGTGCTGGTCTTATCAAGATCCATCGGTTGTGTGACGGCACGACAATTTGCCCGCACGATTACGTTTATAATATACATTAGAATGTAATTTCGGTGACATCAACTTGTTTTATGCTTGATAAACTGTTGATGCTTCTGCTGTAATTTGTTTGTGAATTGGATTTATTTGTTTTATTATTTTCGTGGAAATATTGGAAGGATGACGTCGTACAATGTATTTACATGCTTGCCTCTAGGTTTTACTTAATTTACATAAGAAGATTGTCCTAAGAACTTTCAACCTCGTCATTATTAGAATTGTATTGTTACTCATAGCTCCATACTAAAACGACCACCGCCGGTAATCGCTAGATAGGTGGTAGTCGCTAAGGCAGGATGAAGGCTGTAAGAGGTGGCTGGATAAAATCGAACAGTTGAACGCCTGTGTCCACCAATACTGAAACCTTTTTTTTATGGTAAGCAGTCGATGCAGTCCAAAAATAAGAGCGTTTCATATTTCGGAATAAGTAACAAGCGCACCTATAAAGCGGTCTGGATAGATGCCATTTCCAGCAATAATTTATTGATTAGTTTGCGGAAATCTATCGAAAGCAAGTGAGGGTTTTTCATACCATCACTAGCCGTTTCAAGCCTTGCTTGAAAAACCTGGATTTATAGGAGCCGGAAAACATATCCGCCAATAATTCCAAGGCCGAATGGTCTTACAAGCTAGTCTTTCCATTTTGTGTTCGAGTGCTGATAATATGAGGGTGGTTCTTACAAGACGTGTAGTTCGAAAAAGGAAAGAAGTCATATTGAAATCTTACTTATGGCTGAACATAAAATATCTTTACTCTGCTAAAGAAATTTGCTAGACAATTAACCCAACAAGACATTCTTAAAGATCTTCTGTTGCGTCAATGTAGATGTAGATGTAGCAACTCTTGGTAACAGTATCATTTTTAAAGTTTCGATAATTCCAAAGACCTGTTTGACTTTTCTCCTTTTCTAATCAAGATAGTTTTATAAATTACTTCTTACTGTTTAAGGATTCAACAGTAAATTATCCATTTACTCTATTTCTTTTGTCTCCACCAATGCCTCTTACCTCGGCTAGTGAGACGGAGTACGGTCCACCAGAAATGAGACGTTAACGGGTTGAGAGATCAACTACTCTTGGTTGCACTAAGATGCCGTCTTAAATCAGATATTGATTGATCAGATAAGGTTGCCTGGAAGAAATTGCTTTAAGCGATAAGGCCGCCCATTGTATATGCCTACCTGTTTAATTTTATTTGTTTTTATGTGTAATCCTTGTTATGGGGTACAATAAAGAGTAAATTATTATTATTATTATTATTGACTTATGACGGCCAATACAATAAGTAAAACATATAAAATATTAAGCACATAAATGCCAGTTAAGTCTCATTCGTGACAACATAAAGACTTAACATATGTCATTATTATTTCGTGACATAAAGTAGGTATATTTAACTTGCGCAAGGTTAATAATAACACCTACAATATCATTGACTTAAACATGACGTTAGTGTAGAAGAAAATTATAGAGTCTACCAGCATATTTCAGGTTATTATTCATCCGCAAGAAGTAGCTGTGGGAAACGGCACCTGGGCAGGTATCCTAAGTTGCGAGCACTCTCAAACTGTTTGTCAACTCTATTGTGTTGCTTTAGGGGCCAATGTCGAAATAATACATTAAATTTTTATTCTGGACATGTTATTTGTTTCGTGTGTCGATGTTTTAATATTTGAATAGGCGAGTCTTGTGACGGACGGTCGATATATTGACAAGTGTAATAAATGCTGCGTGGATTTATTACGGTTTGGGGCTCTTAGAGTTTGGAGGCGATTATTTGTAGAGTAGGTAGGTAGGGTATTCAGACGTTAAGAGCGTGTTTTACAATGTCTCATTAGAAGATAAAATCAGGCCCTTAATAGTACAATATTTAAAGTATTCTGCTTAGGTAGCGAATATACAGATCATATTGCCAGCCTGACTTTCAAACTGCTTATGTCCTTTTAAGCAAACTTTATAAAACGTCAAAGCTGTCTATTTTTAATAGTTGAGGGACTAATTGAATAAAGAAGCTTTTCCTTTTAGAGAAGTAATGTCCTTCTGCTCAGCGTTCCTATATCATGTACGTATTTATGTATGTAGGTTTATTTTATTTCATTAATAGTATTTATTTTTGTTTTTGTTTATTAAAATATAACTATATATTTTTATTCTTTTCTACACCCCCGGTTTTCATTTAATTTTTAATCACTCTCCATCCTAAGATTGCCAGGAAGAAATCGCTGTAAGCGATAAGGCCGCCAATTGTATCGCTTTTTTTTGCAATTTGTTTTCTTGTTTTTGATTTGGTGTACAATAAAGAATTTTCTACCTATCTATCTAATTGAAAATAGGTGTTATTCCAATTCTGACGTTAAGAGCGTGTTTTACAATGTCTAATTATAAGATAGTCGGCAGTTAAAATGACTGTTTTATATTGACTAGACTATCTATCAATGAAATGCTACTAGGGACTTGGACATTGTAATTTAAGCCCTTAATAGTATAATATTGTATTCTGTTTAAGTAGCGATTATATAGATCATAATGCCAGCCTAACTTTCAAACTGATTATGTCCTTTTGAGCGAACTTTATAGGAGGACGTAAAAGCTTAACTGGTAGAGAATGCCTTGCAGCATTAAGTTCGCCTTTTGTACATTTTAATTTTAATTTGTGCGATAAAGTTTAAATAAATAAATAAATAAAAGCTGTCTATTTATAATAGTTAAGAGACTAATTAATATAGGTATTATTCTAATTCGTTCATAACTAGTTAACCCATTAACGGGCAGAACATGCTAAACTTTTTCATTGGTAAGGTAATCCGTAAGGTAAAATTTATGGTGGGAATATATTTACCACTGCCTTGCGAAGGGTTAAATATTAATTTATGGAACTTGCGAGATATCCCAATCGATAGATCTTGAAATTTTACACTAGATGGCATTTAAAGGCAAGTTAAGGTTGGGCAGTTTGAAAATTAGACAGACGATACTGTTACTGTTATGATTACTGTATACTGTTTAAATTAGACAGTGACTTAAATCAAATCTTATATTCCATGTCATTGTTTAAGAGAGATAAAAACCGTCTATCTGTCAATCTGATGGTGGCTTCCGTGTTACTTTTCCATAATTTGAAATATTCTTAATGGTCCTGATTGGCCGAAACGACGCGTCTTTCCATTATCGTGCCAATGACATTGAAAATGTCAGAAACGCCAAGAAATTGGTTACGTGGGGATAGATCTTAAACGACGATATCACATTATATGATACATTGATGGTAAATATAAAAGGTTCACATGTGACTTAATAACTGGATCTTAAATTATGACATTTAACGACGGTTTATGTCAAGTTCATGCATTGTATACTTATCGAACTTCGTCTTCTTTTGTCAAAGAAGGGTGACGAGCACAATGCTGAGTAAAAAATACAAGAGAGCGTTTTATAGATGTCTATGATTATCAACAACGCCTCTTATTTGTATTCATTTATTTAAACTTTATCACACAAATAAGAATTGTAAAAAGGCGAACTTAATGCTACTAGAGTTAACTAAATACACTAGGTACTATTTCAGCTATGTCTGACGCGCATCATAAACCCTATTTATTTATTTAATATAGTTATACAAGTCGGCTTACAGAGCAATAGAAATATAGAGCAATGCATCCAACACACCGGCATGCTAGTTCTTACAATAAAATAACAATTATGAAAAATAATTAATATTACAATGTCAGATCATACAATAAAACACTAAAAACATAATACATCAAAAAACGCGCCGAGTACACTACCTCACAGGTGGTGTGGAAATGTGTGCATATTATGTAGAACGTGATTCTTACAAGCGCAGTATCTGGGAAATAGTGGGTCTTAGAGAAAAAATCATAGAAACCTTTTTTATATAGAATTTTAAGATATACAACTTTGCTTTGAAGTATTTTTTCGATAAAATTTACCGTTTTCGAGAAAAATCCAAAAATACCTAAAATTTTGACCTTGGGCCCCGAATAAGTCCCTAAGCTCACATGGGACTGATGGGGACTTTTGACACTTTATTCCTTGTGGTAAACCTAAGGTCTCTACGAAGATTTGGCTCTGTCGGAATTTTCTTTATTTCAATTGTCTAAAATGACCGGACTATAAATCAATTCTATGAAATGTTAATTACAATTGATAAAAATAACATAGGGATCTTAATTACATAAAGATGAAAAAGCTATTAATTACAATAAACTAACGCAATATTAAATTGCAAATAAAATAATGTCCAAAAATTATAAAAACAAGGTTATGTCAGATTAAAAAAAAATATTTTAATCTATTCACTGGTATAACAATATATATTTTGTTGAAATCACAATTTGCTGTTCAAAGTTTATTCAGACTTCGTTTGTATTCTCAATTTGTGAAACTTATGATCCATTTGGTGGAATGTAGTTTTTTATTTCTTCGAGGGGTGAGACGATCTAGAAATAAGAAATTTTATATATTAGGAAAATCCAGATTAGCATTCCACTGCAATCTTGAAAAATATTTGGAACTGCAAAAATATTGGGAACATAGAATTTATTTTTAATAAGTAATTTTGATTTTGGCCTAAAGGGGACTTTTTGTATGTTTTTTAGCAATATTTACGAAGGGAAATTGTTTAGAGAATATTCTCTTCACATCACATCAATTATTTAGTTCCAAGATAAGTATCATTAAGAACGTGTGTTATGGATACTAAATAACGGATAAACATACATAAATACTTTTTTTTTTATTTGTAAATACATACTTAAGATACATAGGAGAACACCCAGACCGGAACAAATTTCATGTTCATGCACACAAAGATTTGTCCTGTGTGGGAATCGAAACCAAGACCTCTCGAGTGAAGTGCAGGTATACTGACCTCCACGCCATATCGGTCGAAATGTCCGAATACCGTCAATACGCCTTAAATTTTTATTTTAAAGTTCTATACTAACGTTAATCCCTAAAAGCTGTGTCTTGTTACCAAATGCTTATATCTCTATGGTACCACTCGTAGCCGTAAAATAGCTTTCTATAAATTGTATTTAGTTAGGCTTAGCGGGCAGAGTATGCAGTGCATACTTTCATGTATGATGAACACGCCACTGTATATTAATTAGTAGTTAGAAAAGCATTTTTAGCGATAACAGTTATTTTGTCCCACAGATATGCAAGACTTCGGCACGCTGTCCAGTAAGACGGTAACCGAGGTGCTGATGCTGGAGATGAAGATGGCGCCCACCGCCAAGACTTATCTCGTCTCCGGCTACCCGCGCTCCATGAGGGACGTAGCAGAATATTCCGATAAGGTAAATGATAAAGAAGCTGTGGTGTGGTACAGGGCTTGAATAGTGCTACCCTTTTTAATCTCATGGGGAGTCGTCATAATCAAGGTATGTTTCAATGCAGTCCAAGAAGGGTTTCATAATTAACTATTAAGCCCCCTCCCGGTACAATAGCGTAGTCGTACTTTTATCGAAGGAATGTAGGTAGCAATTATTCAAGATGCTAATGGGGCATATAGCAGATTTTATATACGGCCGGAGACGATCACCAAAGTACAGCAGAGTTTACAGAGGTCAGTCGTTGGATGGGTGACCGTTTGTGTGGCATTTGATATCGAGCGCTTCCGTGCTTCGGAAGGCACGTTAAGCCGTTGGTCTCCGTTATCACTAAATGTGGTAGTCGTTAAGCCATGTTAGAGGCCTCATGGGCGGCTTGACAAATTCTAACAGCAGGACGCCATACACCTGCCTTCGCCAATCCGCACTGGGTCAGCGTGCTGGAGTATGACCCAATACCCTCACACCTTGATATGTGTGAGGAGGCTCGTGCTCAGTAGTGGGACGTTAATGGGCTGTGATGATGATAAACGGTGAAGGACCAATCGATCCGTAGGACATGCCAGCCTTATAAAGTCCACTGCTGAACATTGGCCTCCCCAAAAATTACATTCTATTGGGGGTATTTGGCCATAGTCACCACGCTGGACAACCGAGTTAGTGAACGCAATTCAAGCTAGTGCGTAGGATGACGCTGCTGCCCATAATCCGGTAGGATTTCTCTTCGTCGACTCTTACGAATCCCCGTGAGAAGACAGGGAATTGCACTATTCTAGGCCTCAATAGATTTCAGGCTTTACTCGATACCAGATTTAGCTGAATTTCAGTTATAACTTGAAGCAAATACCATCTGAGTATGGTATAACATGGAGCAACCCATAGGGAAACATCGTTCTCTGGTTAAACCAGTTGTCAGAATTTAGAAGGCACTGGCTTCTTAATAACGACTGCCTGAAGGTATAGATGTTCGTGACAGGTGGGACCAATGGCTTAACGTGCTTTCCGAGGCACAGAGCAAGTGATAATTACGCGCATTACTTTTAAATATATAGATAGGTGCGTCATGGTTTAAATCCGAGACCCTCTGAATTCGAAGGTATCTTGCCCCTAGCTAGCATACTACTACTAGGCATACTAGCATTATTCCGCTTATGTCCTAGACTATTATATTGCCAGTTCTTCTTACAGAGCGGTGGCTCGGAACTGGCACTTAGATTCACTTACACTTAAATATTTTTTGTTTGTTAATTGTTTTGTTGCATGTAAGTGAATCTAAGATTTATAATTTCAATGTAATATTTCTATTGTTTTTTTATATTTATGTATATTGAATTGTGACATTTTCAAGTATGATATAATAGTTTATGAAATTAATGGTTTATGATTGATTGACTTACGCTCAAATCTATGGTGTCTATGTATGTATGTCTGTATGTATCTATGGGTCCACTCACTAGTCTAACCACATTTGGCTGAATTTGTTATTACAAAGAAAGTATGCCGTCTGAAATGTCATCCTATACCACAATAAAATCGGTAACCCTAGTTGCTATTGTGATAATGACAGCGCCGACATATAACTCGTAGCTAATGTTAATTGAAAGTGGCGGCTTGGTGACTGGCCTTTAGTGGGCTCTGGGGAGTTACCAGTAAGTTCTACTTTTTGTGGGCTGATGTTTGTGTGATCACCACGAGTATTGAGCGTGAAATAACATTGATGAAGTGTTGTTGAATCAATTTTCAATGCAATTAATATTAAGGATGTGCTTTGGCTGTCAAAGCCTATATATTATTATAGTTTTAAAGTTGATGGATTCAACCCGTAAGTCCCGTTGAGGGACAATCCCGGGGGGTTAAAGCCATGTAGCACTACCGATTTGTGAAGTAACAATAAAATAATGTATTGTATTTTTATTAGTATGTTTCAATGCAATCTGAGAAGTGTTTAATAAACTATGAAGCCCCCTTCCAGTACAATATCTTAATCGAAGGAATGTGTGTAGAAATTTTTCAAGATGCTTATGGGGCATATAGCAGATTTTATATACGGTGAAGGACCAATCGATCCGTAGGACATGCCAGCCTTATAAAGTCCACTGCTGAACATTGGCCTCCCCAAAAGATTACATTCTATTGGGGGTGTTTGCCAATAATCACCATGCTGGACAAGCGGGGCGGATCGCAGTTCAAGCCAGTATGCAGGTGACGCTGCCCATCATCCGGTATGATTTCTCTTCGTCGACTCTTACGACTCCTTGTGATACGAGAGGGGGTGTTACTATTCTAGGACGGCACCACATGGCTCAATAACCTTACAATCCTTTTAATTGTATTTTATATGCTTTTTTATTTTATGGGCGTGGGCCCTGACAGTTTTTGTTTAATAATGTGTAGAACAGGGGCGGCTGAAAACCAGCGATGCTCGGCGTTACATACGTCGGGTAGCACAAGCTAGGCCACTACCTTTTGTTTTCTTTTGTTCTTTTAAGTCTGTTAAGTGTCTTAACCTTTGATTTTTATTTCCTTTGTTAATTTTTTTTCATGTTTAAATTGTTTTTTGACGTGACAACGTCTTATAAATTGGTTTGCCGGGTGACACTTCAAGAAACTGCGTTACGCTCCGCTCACGTTATGCGCTCACAATGAGAGCGAGTGAGAGGCACGCGTCCCTTCCACTCGGGCATGGTTAGCCCGCCTAAGAGCGAGAGAGTCAGACATAAAAAGTGAAAGGCACGCGTCCCTTCCACTCGAGCACAGTTAGCCCGCCTAAGAGCGAGAGATTCTTTGTATAAATTAATGTTTTAAATATAATTCTTTGTATAAATAAATGTTTTAAATTGTTACTATTATTTCATCCTTCTTCCTACTATACGAATGAATATTCACATTAAAATTATTTTACCACTCAAAGTCGTTGTCACGTAAAACTTTCGCCCGTATACCGACTTTACAGGCAACCCATTTTTTTTTTGTTTAGGTTTATATTTAAATATTTACTTATAGTTAGTCATCCATCCTAGTAATAGCAACAGTAAACCCTGTTTGACTTGCACACACAATAAAAAAAGAATTTGCCAAGTCTGTACACCCACTATACAGCCTGATGATTCATCGAGTATGTAGATGCCTATAGAGATAGATGTAAGCGTGCATGCATGACAGACAATTTTAATTCACCACAACAAACATTTAGCCCCAGTCACGGCATTGTAATTCAGGCATTAGCCACGGTAGGGTTTGCAGGGCCGGGCTAAGGTCGGCACTAACAACTTTTTATCATGGCATGGATGATAGGGTTTATTATAAATTTGGTTGTAAGGGAAGTATGGTGTTGGTCACATAAATAAAAAATCATTTCTTGCTTCCCTTTATATAATTATGTTAATTTACGGCTGAAAACCAGCGCTGCGCAGAGTAGCCTACTCTGTGCAGCATAAGTTGAGCTAACTCCAGTTGCTTTTAGGATTATAACTATTTTTAATTTTGTATTTTGTCATGTTAATGTATTCCTTAAAAGCAATAAATGATTTTTTAATTTTTATTGTTATTATATATTATGTCCTTATAGTAAACCACTTACAGCCTTTAAGTGTAGTTTATGAAATATTAATTTGCACTATTATATGTTAATTTCTAATGATAATTATCTAAGCCTTTGCCATAATAAATAAGGGTTTTCATATCAAGAGCTTTTAACAGAAGTAAGGGGTTGATTAATCGCCATTACATAGGAAGTTGCTATCCCCAAATTCTTAGTACAACTTTTTAGCCGAAAATTGGTTTCAAAATTTGATTTTTTTTACATTGAATGTACGTACATATTAGTAGGTAATGCGTTTGCATGTTTGCTAAACATGTGTATGTATAAATTATTCTTTATTATGCACTCCCAAACTGAGTTTAAGTGACTAAATCGTTTGGGATAGAAAATAGCATATAACATTTATATATTATAAAAACTGAAATTCTACCCACTTGTGGTGGGAACCTTGATATTAATAGATGCTCGAAGACGAATAAAGAGGACGCTTTAACCTAGTTGTGGGACATTGCTAAGCTAAGATGTCGATAATGTTTTATATTCAATAAAAATGAGTGTAACTGTAAAACAGATTCGGTAAGCGGCAATAGGCTCGCCACCTATTACGTGGGTCCAATAAACTAATCGGCGAAGTAGGCGTACAATTTTCCTCTGCCTACCCCTTCGGGGAAACAGGCGTGAATGTATCTATGTATGTATATAACTTCTCACAGAGCGGTGGCTCGGAACTGGCACTTATATTAACTTACACTTAATTTTTAATTTTTTATGCGTGTAAGTGTATCAATGTCTCCTTACAAAGACTTTCTCTAGTCTAAATGGAGGTTCCAATCACGATTTAAAGAACATATGTCCTTGTTGAGGAAATAAACTTTTTTGTACTTTCTCTGGCCCGTTCTTTTACGATCAAGTTCCCGCCCGCAGAGAATGGGCGCGCTAGATTCTAAATTTTGACATTTTCATAAGAGCTCTATTGAGCCAAACTTGAATTAATGTTTTGACTATGAGTAGATGATTTCCCTTTAGACATAAGACGTCTAAATCGTCAATCTAGTTGGCCGCGACGCGACGCCTTAACAGTAATTTTTTTTTACCTGAATATATAGAAAAAACACTTCTTGGCGGGAAAGTGAAGCGTGATGTCTGCAGTTTGTTTAAATTTGTAATATTTCTAACATTATTGTGTAATAACGGTGGATTATTAACCGTTAAGTGTTTGTGAATATACATGAGTGTTGTTAAATCAAACAAAGCAGTGCAACATCACTTTTCAAATTCTCTCAAGGAGTTCTTGTGAGATCTCAGTAAGTAAGTAAGGGGCTTAGGGGAGGGTATCTCATTTACCATTTATCATCTTTATCACCACTCATTCTCATTTACTACGATTTATGTATTATTAATATATATCTTACTTGACACTGGCTAAATGTGCTAAACGCACGAAACCTTTTTTATTTAAAAAAAAAAAAATTAAAAAAATTTTGCTTTGATCCCAAAGAAAGCGCCTGAGTAAGATGATGCTAACCAGATGTTTGCTCTACCATACTTATCTTCAAGTTTCTTTGAAGAACCTTCCTGAAACACTTAACTGGTATCTCGTCTAGTGTCCATATGGTCGAAGAACTAACCACCTTTCACCATAGAACACGTTTCGTCTGAAGAACTCTGTGCTAAAAGTGAACAAAAAATTTAAACAAAACACCTGTAATATAAAAAAACTAAATTGAAATCGGTTCATTTGTTCGGGAGCTATGCTGCCACAGACAGACAGACACGTCAAACATATAACACCCCTCTTTTTGCGTCGGGGGTTAAATAGAAGTAAAAGTATAGATTCTTGAAGATGATGATTTATGATGGATAAGTGAATGGAAGTGTTGGGAGGGGAAGACCACGTAACCTTCCATTACCCAAATCCAGAAAATTTGGGAGAAAGGCTGGTCAAAAGTACCCTAAACCGACGGGCGTGTATGAGAAGGTTAATGAGTGTAAATAAAGCTAAAAGTGTGTGCCAAGATCGTAGCAAACGGAAAGATGTGATCTCTGCCTACCCCTACGGGAAAGAGGCGTTACATTATGCATGTATATACAGATTCTTTTTAAATACATTGTTGTTATTAAGTTCTGAAACCAGAGATATAAATATGAGGTAGTTTATATATGTTCAGTTAACTATGCATGCTTACCAGAGTACATTTGCCGCCAGATTCAGACGATAAGCGGCGTGGTGCTGGTGAGCTGGCGCCAGAGGGTGCTGGAGCGGCAGATCGAGTACGGGGCCAGGCTTGGCCACGTGGTGCTCAGTCTGGCTCGCATGGAGTTGGCCAACTTCTACCGGAGCGTCATGCCCGTCGCTGACTACTTCGACCAGACGAACATGCTCATAGCGGTGAGTCTTCTATAAGCATACGCGTCTTTCTTTTAATTTGATAACCCTGAGGGCATAGACTAGACTCATAGGCAGTGCCGAAACTAGGGCGGTGTCAGCAGTGCCCAGGCACAGGGCGCAGACCCTAGAGGGGCGCAGAAATGACCAGACTAGTATTAAGTTTCTATTCTATTGTTTCTTGTCTCCCGAGAGTCGTCCATTGCTTTTCAAAACAATATAAATAGAATTATGCACTCATTTAAAGTTGTGGTGGGTGTTTTATCATAGATATAATTGATAAAATTTTATGTGACATACATACATTTAGGTCTGTTCTCCCCGAAGGGGTAGGCAGAGGCATATTATACGCCCACACTTCGCCAATTATATAATTGGTCCCACGTGATATGAGGCGAGCCTATTGCCGCTTACCGGGCACTTTTATGTTCGCCAGAGCCTCGTCCGTTCATCGGCAGGTGCCCCACTTGCAGGTGAGGTTGGCTTGGGCTCCTTTGGTCTTTTTAGGATCCCTATACAACTTATGTGACAAATAGTACAAAAACATATGTGACAACCGAATTGTGAACCTCCATTATTTGTTGAAGTTAGTTAATGGAAAGCGACCTTATTCCCTCACACCTCAGTTATGAGAAGGGCTTAAGTCTACTGGCTAATATAAAATGGTGCATAGAAACATGGGTGTAGCAACGATGGCGCAGATTGGGGCTTGTCCCACTCTGGCTTTGACATGTAAGCTACCTAACCAAACCTAAAAAAATAAAATATCTAGATACTAATTACAATTATTCATAATAATCTAATAATAAAAATACAGAGTGCTGTAGTGTGTAACATTCTTTTATGATTAAATTTCAGTAAATTTTATTCATGAACCTCCTACCTCACTGAGGTAAGACCGCGGATAGAGTTTGCTAGTTACATATTATTTTAGACTGCTGGCCCACCCTCGACTATCTAGACTGGCTCGCTTGGCTAGACTGTGGTTGGCTACGTCCATAACTAGAAATAACTCGAAATACAAAAAATAATCTTACATTTTTTATGTTGCATTCTTGAGAATATTGATCGATAACAATACGCACTTTTTTTTCGGATGGAAAATCATTAAACGACTGTTGACTGACTGTCTTCCGCTGTGGGTGAAGCGGAAGGGTGTTTTAGACTAAACGGTGGAAAGGAGTGCATTACTTATAAAAAAACAGTATTACTTATATATTAAATTTAATAGTATAAAAGTAAAAGAATATTTAACCGAAAAATAATATGAAAACAACAATAAAGTTTAAAAAAAAAACAAATATAACTAAGTATACCTAAAATTTTCTTACTATGAAATTTAATGAGAACAACAACTAATAACTACTCGTAGTCAAAAATGAGCAAATATTTATGAATTATTTAATGAACAACTAGATTTAACTAAATAGTAATAAAACAGCGTCCTTCCTCCTTTCTCCTACACTATGCTGTGCCCGACAGGGTCTACAATTGATACTTTTGTACCTAAACTACCATCATGTAAAATACATTGTTGGAACGCAATAAAGTATTGAGTATTGATTTTTACTGACTAAAAATCATCCATGGTCTTCTTGAGCCTGTAACACCAAGGCCGCGGTAACCCTTTCGAACAGTCCCGCAACCTAGGTAATATCTTCTTAAAGTATTATCCGTTGTAATAATACATATTATTCAGTAGTAAATGTCAATCATAAATCTATTTTAAATTTTATGATAATGTTATCGGATCCAACTCAGTCCACAGAAATGCAATAAAAAGATATATTTAATAAAAAATTTACGACATTGTATACTCACATTACTCGTTTTTGTAATCATACTGACATTTTTGTAACATGTTAGCACGGCCCATTAGCTCAGTTGGTTAGAGCGTCGTGCTAATAACGCGAAGGTCGCGGGTTCGATCCCCTCATGGGCCAATTTTTTTTGTTTGTTGAACAAAGTATGACATTGATTATCAATTTATAAATCCATTTTTTCATGTTTTGTGATGTATTTTTGTTTTATTGTGATTACATCTTGCCTAAAGGAAAGCAGTCGGTACATTTTTTTTTCAAAAACTCAATGAAACGAAGGAGACCAGAAATCATAAAAGACGATAATATATTTCTTTTAATATGAAAACTAAAAATACCTGGGCCTTTATGACGTTACCTGAAATGTTGTAAGGTCTTACTTTCTAGAACAGATCCCGTTAGTTTTGGAGAAAGGCTAAAAATATTCTAAACCGACGGCAATAAATAAAACGGCAGCGTAAATTAAGCTTCATGTGTGTGCCTGCCTGGTAAAGATCTCTGTGCACACAGTCATGAATTTATATTCATGAAGCACATAAGTCACAAAAATATTTATTATTTTTATTTTGCATAAGTCTTATTCATAGATCGATGCAAAATTATTTTTGTGACTCATGTTCTTTAGTCTGCCGACCCTAGATATCGATGGTAGCAATTAACAATGTCGTAAGTGAAAAGTCGTTACTTTTTACTTACGACAGTGTTTAAAGTAACGGCTTTTCACTTACGACATTGTTAATTGCTACCGTTGATATGTACAAGTCCCCTATAATTATATCCTGGCATTATCCAGGTTGCTCTAGACATGACCTACGCTAACCAAATTTGGCTGAATTTCAGTTATTGCATTGAGCGTCTGCAGTCTGACCTAATATGTAAAGTCGGACATAATATTATAAGTGTTTTGGTAATACATTAGTGATCCTTATTCATATCTTTCTCCCGTTAGGGCAATAATGTTAAATCGCATTCTCCATCTTCAACCATAGTTTTAAATACTTTATATAAAGTGAAATACTATGATCTTTAAACAAAGCGGCGTGATAAGAAAATCATTTTAATATCAGTCAGGATATACCAAAAGGTGCCCTTCATATTGATCTTCATAACTTACGAAAATTGCACATTAGACAGTTCAACGTTTTGAAAGTTAAATCACGTCTAAGTTAGCGTAAGATAGTCCTGGTTTCTTGCATTAGTATAAATGGTGTCTATTCATATTTCTTTAGTATTTCGTTTCGGCGTAATAAGAAAATCTTTTTCAGACCAGTCGGAAAATATTAAAAGGTGTCCTCCATATAGGTATCTAAAGACATCTTCATAATTTCCGAAAATTGCACATTAGACAGTTCGACGTTTAAATAGTTAAACACGTTAATAGTTAAAACAAGTTAAAACTCATTAAGGGATCAGTTTAAGGAGATAGGCATAGAGACTGTGTATTCACAGTACATTTATGAAAACTTACTGCATACTCATAAAAATAAAAGTAAGTTGAGTAAAAATAGTGATAGACATAATTTTAACTTAAGAAATATGAATAAATTGGCTATGCCCAAGTATAGGCTCCATAAAGTTACAAATTCTTTTGCGGGGAACAGTATTCGTTAGTTATGTACAATACGCTGCCAGATGATGTGGCAAGTTTATCTATAACTAAATTTAAAAATTACATAAAGAGTAAATTGTGCCAGAAGGCTTATTATAGTGTGAAAGATTTTATGAACGACAAGTCTGCCTGGAAGTGACATGAATTGCTCCTTTCTTTCTTAAGATTTTAGATTTTGTTAGTTTGAAGAACAGCGGTAATCTTAATATTTTATTTCGTCAATTGTATTAGATCTTAAGACATAATTTGAAAAAAGCCGAAATGAGTTTCTAGAGGCATTCTTCTCAATCTCGTTGCCTTTTGGAAGCCTCGTTAGAGTCACCGACAGACTGACTAACTGACGGACAATCCCCTCCTATCCTTTAGAATCACGACAGGCTGACTGACAGATCCCCCCGATAAGAGTCACAGACAGACTGACAAATCTTGAGAAAAACCACAACAGACGAATAAACTGACAAACCTTGACAAATTCTGACAAAGAACCCATTTGCTTTTATTTCTTTATTATTGTACCGCTCATATCTCTTTTATTGTTGTTAATAAAATATATCGAATTTCTATGTGTTCTATGTTGTTTGACGAATTTAAATGATCATGTTGATCTTAAAGACAATAAAGTATATTTTATTTTATTTTACGTCCAAGTTATCGTTAGAAAGTCCTAGTTTCTTGCATTAGCATAAAAAGTGTCTATTCCTATTTCTATTGTACATCGTTTTTATACCTCAACCATGCGGCCCACCTGACGGAAAGTGGTAAACTAATCTACAAATAGTTAAATCCACGATGACGCATGATTTGAGCAATATTGAACTCTATATATTGGTGTTAAGAGCGTCGCCATGCGTCATCGTGGATGAACTATCTATAAGAGTACCATATGTACGATATCGTATTACCCAAGGTTTTAAGTCATAAGAATTACGCAGTCATTACAAACATCCCCTCAGGAAGCCAGTTTAGCTAGTCAATTGAATATGACACGGTGTCACACCGCGATGTTGACAAATCGATCGCCATCAATAAAACATGGCGTGGCGTCCCTCAATCGATTCCGTACGGTCAACGTGCAATGTCATCTGACACGTGTAGCGTGGACATGACTTGCTTGCTGACCCTACTTGGGGACAGGCCAGTATACAAACCACAATAGGCGAGTAAAAATTTAATAATTATTATTAATTATTTGCTATAATGTTGACAAGACAGTTTAAAAGACAATAGGGATAACAGGGACCGATATAGCGTTGAGGTCAGTATACCTACACTTCACTCCAGAGGTCGTGGGTTCGATTCCCACACAGGACAAATCTTTATGTGCATGAACATGAATATTTGTTCTAAGACGGGATACTTTACACTTAATAACTACAATCTAAAAATACCGTGTTTATGCGTCTAAGTAACGCGTAGCGTCTAACTTCCTTCATAGCGTCTCGTAGCATAAGTCTACGACAAGATACTTAAAGCACTACGGCTGCTACGATTTTCGTAGACTTGTAGACAGATGTAGCTGAGGCGTAAAAAGGTTACATTTTGTGATTACGAGTTTTATTAATTTAAGTTCAAGTAAAGTGAAATTCAAGTTAGACTTAAAATGCTTTTAAGAACGCCAACTTGAAACCAGCGCGCCCATTCACTGCAGGCAGGCGCTTTAGTAGAGAAGAAGAGAACAAGAAAGTAGTTAGTCTTTCTGGTGGACTTTTTATTACGCCTTCATTACAAGCCATAAACGTAGTAATGTTCATATATTAATATTTTTTTCTTTTTCGTCAATGCTATACTTGTAATCTGATAATAACGAAACAAATATTCATACATATATATTCGTATTCTCTTACAATATATATATTCATATTCTCTTACAATCAATCAATTTTTTATAGTTCCAAGATAAGTATCGTTAAGAACTTGTGTTATGGATACTAAAGAACGTATTATTTTGTAAATACATACTTAATATACATAGAAAAACTCCCAGACCAGAACAAATATTTATTTATTCAAGCCCATAGAGATTTGTTGTGTGTGGGAAACGAACCCACTCAGGAGCGAATTGCAGGTATACTGACCTCCACGCCATATCAGTCATCAAAACTAAGTGTACTTAATAAACTCTTCTCACCTTTTCTCTCCAGAACTACTAATTTTGCACTCAGAATTCTCATACGGGGCACGTGTTTCTCAGCATCTATAGTCCGGGGTCTTTCGGGGTATATAATCATGCCTGAAGATAAGCCATTAATGCAATCCAAAAATCATCGTGAGATAACCATTTTTGAACGAAACGCCATTGTTTGAATACGAATAATCTATTCTTACTTGCTACTGAGTTATACATTCTTATTATTGGGCCAGATAACACTATCGATATAGTTATTTTTGGGATTTAAATGTTCATCTAAATGATCCTGTGGATCTCTAATACTATAAAGTATATTTTATTTATTTATTAATGTACTGCCATAATTCAAAGTTCTTAGATACATAAATTTTTATGTTTTGTCTGTTCAAAATTAGGCCAGACTTACAGGAATTATTAAGCACGTAATGTCCGGCCGGGTGTGTTCGTGGGAATGAACACGTGTACAAGAGACAGGCTACGGTAGGTTTACACGGCTCAGGTGTTCTTGGGGTTTAATAATTCTTTATTATAATTAATTTTAGGTTTTCTGTATTAATATCGTTTTAATATATAATTAATTACATTGTTACAATCTAGGTAAAAATTAATCGCCGAAATGTAAGCGCTTAACTTTTCAACGACTGCACCAAATTTGATAGATCTTTATTAATGTTTTTGAAATGAAAAGTGAGTGAGTGAATAAGACAAAAGATTATGACAAATATTAACCAAACGCTGACAGGTTGGAAAAACATGGCGGTTTATAGCGCGCCAATTCAGCTACTTATTGCTATTATTATCTTTTTATAATTATACAAGGAGGCGGCTGCCTGCGTTGGCCAGGTTTGGCCATAGCACTTATGTGTTGAGTAAACCCTGGATTACGTAGAACCATAGCAATTTATCCAGTTCCTGGTGGCTAGCAAAAACGAAGCATGACAAAAGTTGACTCAAAAAAAAGGTACTAATTAGTCTATGGTAGACTAGCGTTGGTGTCATCCACTAAAGCTTCCTGAGATCTGGTCAGACGATTACGGCAGATCTATATTGCCAACAATTAGAAACTATGATGGAAAAGCTAGCCGTTAATAAACGAGATTGGTCAACGGCTAGAGCCCACTGTTGCTTCAGGATAACGCTAGACCACACACTGCACAACTGACGGTGGCGAAACTAGAGGAGCTAGGATTGGAATGTCTCCGATACCCACCATACTCCCCGGAACTTGCTCTAACAGATTACGACTGTTTTTGGAATTTAAATTATTTCTTAGTTGACATTTTTTAAATTGAAATGAGGCAGTCTAAATCGCCTTCAAAGATTTTGTTAATTCTCGCTCCCACAGTTTTTCTAGCAAGGAAATTAATTAACTCCCTATAAAATTGCAAAAGTGCGTAGATAATAACGGTACTTCAATTGATTAAATTAAACAATGTAAAAAAAAAATATTTTTTTGGGAAAACATCAATTTCATATGTGTTACATGTGTTATAAAAGTTCTCCACCATATAAGCGGTTTAGCAGTGAAATCAAGTGAAAATACAATGGTGACTCAGTTCGTTTAAATTTTCAGAAATATTTTCATTTAAACACTTAAAATCATTTCTACGAATAGGGGCAAACGCAATCAAGTAACTCAGCAAACACCTTTGTGTGCATTCGTTATTGATCAATGAAGCGATGACAGTATGGGCCGTTATCAGTAAATCTAACTCACATAAATTTAAGAGAATGACGAATTTTGCTTGTACAATTGTTATTTGGACTGTGACCATTATTAGAGCTTACAACGCCGACTAGTTGAGCAGCTTTTTTTTACAATGGTATCGATGTGGCTAGTGAACTGCAGATATAAATAACGCAAGATTTGTGTCAGCTTACCGACCATTTCTAAAGCTGTGCTGAAAATCCGAAATAAATAAGAGCTTCAAACGCTTTTGAGAAACAAGAAAGTACAGAGATAGGACAATAATTTTTAACGTTGGTTTGATCTCTCTTTTTAAAAATTGTCAGATTCTAGTTACCTTCTATTCATCGGGAAACTGCCCAGTCCTTAAGGAATAATTAAAAACGAATGTTAGACGTAAAGCAAGTCTGGGAACATTCATTGCAACAGACAACTGATGACGCGTTGGATTTCCGATTTGAGCTCAGGAATCGTTTCGGGTTTGTGCGAATAATTATATGATTTCACAAAACCCCAAAAAAAACCTGAACAACTTGACTAACAGATATGTGGCAATAAATTTATAATGTAAAATCATTTATTTCAGTTTAGATTTACTATATATATCTTGCATAAGTTGCATAAGAATTAAATTTTCATACTATAATAAAATTAGGTCTCTGGTCATCCTCGCCATTAATTAATATCTAATTAAGTAGCTCCACGTTTTCTGTGACACAAAACAAACTTCCCTAACAATACCAGAACAAAGGCATCGATATTATTAATAAATAAAAAAGTAATAACGTTCCGTGAGTGTACCGAACCGAGTTCAAACACTCGTATAACCCACTTATCGAAAAACGTTTATGAATTTTTAGTGAAAATGGATTCCGTCTTGCTACCACGACTGGCTACGACTCCAAAATTATAGTGATACTGGAGAATGTTTCCGTGCTTCGGAAGGCACGTTAAGCCGTTGGTCCCGGTTATCACTAAATGTGGTAGTCGTTAAGCCATGTTAGAGGCCTCATGGGCGGCTTGATAAATTCTAACAGCAGGACGCCATAGACCTGCCTCCGCCAATCCGCACTGGGTCAGCGTGGTGGAGTATGACCCAATACCCTCACACCTTGATATGTGAGAGGAGGCTCGTGCTCAGTAGTGGGACGTTAATGGGCCAATTATGACATGCCATAAATAGGGTTATATATCGTCGGGTATAGTGCAAATCCGCAAAACTACCATACGTAAAGTTTGCGTATCTGCAATAGATCTATTTTGACAGGGGAAGGTAAAAAAACTTAATAAGTTTCTTATTTCAACTAATTTTAGGCTCATTTTTACACATTATATAATTCATTATATGTTCTATGTGTTGTTTAAAAAAGTTTTTTCTGAAAGTACATAGTTTGGGCTGTGCGACAGTTACGCCCATTAACTTTAATTACCAATTTTTTTCAGTTACGCTGAATTATCCAATGCTAGTAGCAAATCCGCGTAATTTGCACTATCACCGACGATATCACAAAGTTGTATATCTTATTATAACTATATGAGCTCTGCCTATTAAGCTACATTATTACATAGCATGCAAACTTAAATACGAAAAAAATAAGGTCACATTGATTGGTCCTACTTCATAAAATTATTATAAATTATTTCTCCCCAATAGATTACATTCTATTGGTGGTATTTGCCCATTTCACTACACTGGGCAGGTGGGTTGGTGATTGCAGTTCAAGCCAGTGCGCAGGATGACGCTGCCGCCCATCATACGGTAGGATCTCTCTTCGTCCAGTGTTACGACTCGCCGTGGGATGTGACGGGATGACACTATAGGCTGGTACCACATGGACCACGGCTGTTATTCAATTCAATTCAATTCATTGATTGCCATCATACATAATGGCCTTAAGAATAAATGTGTTACAACTTAGTTACCTTTATAGGTGCTGCAATATCTTATACATAGTCTTAGTAGGTAATAGGTTTTTAATTAGGTACACAAAAAGTATATATTTTTACAAAACTTAGTGTTTGGATATTTAACATTATAACTTATAACATGCATTTAATAATATAATTATAGTTAAATAATATTAATAATTGATTATTCTATATAAGATGTCATGGAACTTATTATATCTAATTATATGTAAAAAAAACTCGAGCAGCGTGTAAAAGCATCCTGCAACTAATATTTTTTTAACTTTTGACTAAATGGAATTATATTTTAGTTGTATTATATATGATAGCAATTAACAATGTCGTAAGTGAAGAGTCGTTTCTTTTAACACAATTATAAGCGATAAGTTGTTACTTTTTACTTACGACATTGTTTAAAGTAACGGCTTTTCACTTACGACATTGTTAATTGCTACCGTCGATATGTTCATATCTGTATATTGTCACATTTAGACTTAAAAATGTTTTCCAATTTGCAATTAGTCCAACGGTGATTAAAAAACAACTCATATGATACTATTAGTTACAAGCTGATCCATCAGACGTTGTCCTGTCTTAACTATTATGATATTAAATTCGAATTGATATAAGTAAGTAAAAAAAACATTATAAATACGATTCGCACCAATTATCAAACGACAGAATGTCAATCATCATACCCTAGCATTACCCCGGTTGCCACAGATTAAAGCCTAGGGCTGTGCACAGGTCTAACTAAGGTTTTGCTTAACTTTAGTTATAACACAGAGCCACTAACATCTGACCTCCACAGCCCAATATGAAACATCATTCTATGGTTAAACCAGTTGTCAGGATATTAGAAGACACTGACTTCTTAATAACGATTGCCATAGATGTTCATGACAGCCCGGACCAACGGCTTAACGTGCTTTCCGAGGCACAGAGCAAGTGATAATTACGCACATAAATAACTTCGGAAGAATGACAAACGTCACACTAAAAAGATTTTGTTGTCAAAAGCGCTACGATTACAATAGAGAAGTCAGTATGGTCATTTACATATTATTATTGTTTTTAAGTTTCCGCTCTCTTTTTTTCTCCTGTCCTGACTACAACGAAAATAATAATAAAAGAATTATACAATTTGGTGCAGCCGTTTATAAGTTATGCGCGTGCATACATTACAACGATCCAGTTTTACATCGTTTTAGGTTGGGAATTTTTAAAAAATATATTTAAAGAAATTTTAACTACCACTAATATATTCCCTACTCAAGCTCCTGCCAGCAAATAGTATGCAATCAATCTATAAGATATACAACGTGAAATAAACACGGTAACAAGTGCAACCCCTCACGAAGACGCCTAGCTAAGGCTTAGAATAGTTTCGTAAATGGCGACTGCTAATAGTCTGAACAGTATAAAGATGATATCTAAGACTAGCACTTCTATAAATTTTAAAGTCCTTAATCACCACCTACCAAGCTACATAAGAAATGTATGTACATTTATGATGCATGATTTTGTGACCCTTAAAACTATGTCGATGGGACAGTACCAAGGAAAGTAATTACAGGTTAATTACAGTCTATAAGCGAAGCGGTCTGTACTAATTACAGGTTACAATTAAACTAACCATTTGAACCTAGGCGGGCTAGGCGTAATTACAGCGCGCGAACAAAGGCGTCGGTAAAGTGAATTTCAATTGTATGTTATTAGACTGCATAGATGTGTTTGTAATTATTATACAACTCGTACGAATTAACTGTGCACCTCGCACTGTGACGTACTTTGGAAGGGCATGTTAGCAAAAAAAAGAGAATTATTTAAAAAAAAAAAATTTTTTTTTTTTAATATGTTAATAAAAGGTCGTTTTGATGATAAGGCGTCACAATACTAGGTCATTTTACTCTTGTCGTTTCGCTTTAAAATTAATACATATGGATTGATGTGATATAACAGCTTGACAATAAAGAGACGACAAAAATGAGGGCACTAGATTTTTCATTGCGGTGACATTTTTGATAGTCTAAGATCATTTTTGTATGTAATATTAAGAAAACGCAAGGCTGCTCCTCCGTGCACACAATTTCATTTCAGATGCATGTAATCGTTACATGCTATCGCTACTGAGCGCTTACGGCGAATGCGGGGCGCCGCGCAGGGAAGCGGGAGAGGGGTCGCATTCCAGCGGGGTGCACAGTTGATTCGTGCGAGTTGTACATAGTTATTTTTTGCAATTCATTGAGTTTTTTGGCGTAGTTATAACTGTACAGACAAACAGTCCCATTGAACTAATCAGAAATTTTATTTATATAATATGGTTATTATTTTAACAATTATACATACTTACAGACATTTAATCAAATCTAAAGGATAGGCAGAGGCATAATATACGCCCACACTTCGCCACTTGTATTGTTGGTCCCACGTAATAGGTGGCGAGCCTGTTGCCGTTTA
Source organism: Musotima nitidalis (assembly GCA_949126915.1). Classification (NCBI taxonomy): domain Eukaryota; kingdom Metazoa; phylum Arthropoda; class Insecta; order Lepidoptera; family Crambidae; genus Musotima; species Musotima nitidalis. The sequence goes on along the minus strand of OX421415.1, from coordinate 2,775,716 downwards.
CCGGGAACTGTTATGTTCGCCAGAGCTTCGTCCGTTGATCGGCAGGTGCACCACTAGCAGGTGAGATTGGCTTGGGCTTCTTAGATGTTGTTAGAATCCCTATACACTAATTACAACTAATTACCAACTACTTATATAATAAAATTAAAAAATATAAACAAAAGGTGTCTTCCAACAGTGGGCCCAAGGGTATGGTGCCAAGAATGCTGGCAACATTTCTTCTTTGGATAGCTGCCGACCTTCTTGTCACCGGAAGCATCAATAACAATAAAAGCTAAATGAACTTAGTAAAAAAGTAAAATAAAAATAAAAAGTAAAATTTTCCCAGACGTTTTAAGCTTTATGTAGCTTAAAGTAAAAATTGCGTTATGTAATCACGTGTGTGCATTTAAAATCAGCAAGTTTCAAGATATTCTTAAGCGTATAACGTAAGCGGCAATAGGCTCGCCATCTACCACCGACGTGATATGCCTCTGCCTACCCCTTCGGGGAGATAGGCGTCATATTATATATGTATGTATATAGATACTTTTACGTGTAGATGCAGTTTTCCTCAAATCAAACTCAGATGAGTCATCATGATATAGTAATATGTTTGCTATGAATAAAATTGGGACTTTATTCTACTTTCATTTAGTTTTAAAAATATATATTGTATTTGTATAAAATCAGCCATCTTTTTTTTAACCTGCTTTAATTAGAGTGTAACCATTTAACTGTTATTGGCTATTTGAAGTCAGATAATATAAAATATTTTTGTGTCAGCTGTAAGGCTCCAAATAATTCAAGCTGTTATCATCATCATCAACTCAAGAACGTCCACTGCCGAACATAGACCTCCCCATAAATTTCCAGCTAGACCTATTGTAGACAGCCTGCAACCATCATGATCCTGCGACATTTATCAGATCGTCCGTTCATATTTGGTGGAGGACGTCCCGCACCACGCTTTCTGTCAAAGGGTCTCCATTCCAACTACTTTTTTGTTTTTTTTTGTTTTACGTCGGTAACAAAATGCGTTTACGCACTACCTTCCGGCCAATGGGGGACCGAAAGGAGGTGTGGGACTCACCACCGGCAGACGCGACTGCCAGCAGTAATACCCACTAAAAATCTTCCGACGACGCCCGCCGCTTGTTGAGAAAAAGGCGGGGGCCAGTACCTGGGTTGCAGCTTCTGACACCCCGCCTGCGGCCAACGTCCCCCGGACCAAAACCGGGAGGACCTCCTCAGAGAGGCGCAGTGGACGCGCCCCTTCTACCTCCTTGTGCGACCCTAGCGTGTGTGGCCGACTTCCCGGAGAGTCTATGGTTAGACAGCAGGGGCCCCCTGCCCCCACTGCCTAAGACCCTCCTGGCGCTGCTTGACGGGCCCTCCTGACCCGCCCGCTGCACCCTCCACAGGTCCCTCTTAGTTTCCCCCCCGGTAGTCAGTACTAAGGGCACCCAGAGTCGTCGGTCTCTGGGTGTTACCTTTTCCCTAGCGCCTCCTGCGCCCTACCGGGAGGTACTTAGCCCCCCCACCACGACAAGGTGGAGACCAGTCGGGGGGGTCCATTCCAACTACTGCCTCAACAGCCGTTCTATGTGCTATGAAAATAAAATATACTTTATTGTCTTTAAGATCAACAGTATCAGTACAGTATCTTACACGACGTCACTTTTATGTAAAGCTGGGAGATGAAAATTCTGAGCTTCATGACATTAGGGCGGGATTCCCACAAGGAAGTGTTATGGGACCAATCCTGTACCTTATATACACGTTTGACTTACCATTAGCACAAAACGTACTCGTCGGCACCTTCGCCGATGATACTGCGGTGCTGGCTACTCACGAAGATCCCCAAATTGCATCCAACATGCTGCAGCGTAGCCTAAATGAGATATCTCTGTGGCTGCGCGACTGGCGCATTAAAGCGAATGAGTCCAAATCTGCACATATGACCTTTTCACTCCGACATGGCTTATGCCCTTCAGTCTTACTGAATGACATTCAAATACCTCAGTGCGAAGAAGTACGATATTTAGGTATAATCATGGATAGAAGATTAACATGGAAAAAGCATATTTTCAACAAAAGGAAAGCACTAGGCATACATCTGAGAAAAATGTACTGGCTGATGTCTCGACATTCAAAATTATCACTAGTGAATAAAATACTCCTATACAAATGCATTTTAAAGCCCGTGTGGTCCTACGGAGTTGAACTGTGGGGAACTGCATCAAACTCAAACCTAGAAATCCTCCAACGCTTTCAATCTAAAATGCTTCGCATCATTACAAAAGCACCTTGGTACATTACCAACAATCAGCTCCATAGCGACCTGAAAATACCGATGGTTAAGCAGGAGATACTTAATAGGCTAAAGATCTACGCAAAACGCATCAAAGCGCACCCAAACGCACTTGCTAGCAGCTTAATGGAAAGAAGTTCATCTAACAGACTAAAAAGAAAAGCCCTTCAAGACCTCGTATAACGTGTTGGCAATATGAAAATGGATTGGTCACTGGACTAATATCATTTCAAGACCCTTTTGAACCGTTTAACCTCTAGCTAAATGCCTAAGAATTAGGCAAATCGCAAGATAAAGATAATTAAAAAAAAAAAAAAGATCAACAGGATCATTTAGATTCGTCAAACACAACACAAAATGGAAATTCTATAATTGTGTTTTATATTACAATGAAAAGGATATGAAAATGGTACCGTAATCAAAAAAAATTATATTACTTAGATACCCTCACACCTTGGTATGTGAGAGGAGGCTCGTGCTCAATAGTGGGACGTTAATGTGCTGAGATGATGATGATGATGACTGGGGGTACCTGGGTACTGGGGGTTCTTGTTTACTTGATGCAATAAAGATTTATGATTTATTAAAAGCAAATGGATTCTTTGTCAGAATTTGTCAGTTTATCTGTCTATTGTGGTTTTGTCTAAAGATTGGTCCAGTCTGTCGGTGACTCTTATAGGGAGGATCTGTCAGCCAGCCTATCGTGATTCTTAAGCCCCCCCAGGGGTAACAAGGGATATGTGCACTGTCATTGCTGTGGCATTTAGCTTGTCTGTGAGCTAGCTTTTGACATTATTATAAGCTGTGTTTACTTTTCCATTTCACAGGTAAATGGTGAAAGAAATCCTGAAGAAGTATACAAAGACTTCAGAGCGGCCGTTCTCCAAATCCTAGGCTCTCACGACGATCAGGCTACCATGAACGGAGTAAGCGGCGTGGGGGTAGGAGCTGGCGGTATACCAGGAGAGATCGTGGGGGTAGAACCAGCTCCTTCAGCTACTTATAAGGATCACAGGATGAAAGAAGAAAACAGAATAGGAGACAGCACTGTCCTTCCTATAGTGGCACCTGTGGTCGTTCCAGTACAGCATGAGAACGGGCACCTGGAAAGGATTATCAGTCCTAAGGTATTTTGAGTTCCTTTAAAATGTGACATATTTATACTTCCAAGAGAAACAAAAAAAAACCTCATTCTTTAAAATGCAATATTGAAGTGATATTGTAAAAGTAATTAAAAATGAAACAGAAAAATAGAAAGAAAATATTAAGCCAAATTGAGAAATATGAAAACTAATAATTGAATTATAAAAAATATTTACAAATATGAAATTAATATTTTAAGTTACTTTCCAAAACGAGTTCCAAGTTCCTTGTGTAAAAATCTTCGAAGCTTTTGATTAGTGATATCAATCCTTCTGCATCAACAAGCTTTAACAATAAAGCTTTTTATAAAAGAAGCAGCCGTTCCTGTATTCTATAACATTATAGACAAAATTGTCATTCAGAATTCTCAATAGCTTTTGATAAGTTTAATCAGTCTAGCTATTTCGATAACAACAAAGCTTTCATAAAACTTACAAAATTATCGAACAAAGCGAATGGCCGAAGCTATTTCCTAAAACATTGAAGACAAATTTAATATATAATTTTAAAAAGCTTTTCATAAGTTAAATCAGTATAGCTTTTGCGTCAACAATCTGTTTGTTGAAGGATGGTTTGACAATAAAGAAACTTCAAACACCCTTGATAAGGCCGTTTGTGTTGCAGGTATAGCCAAATCTTTTATTCCAATACACTATACAAAAAACCAAGGACGAAAACCTTATGAACAAAAAGATCCAAATTTACTAGTTTATTTAGTTTTCATGGTAAATATAGGGATAGACAATACATTCATAAGTTTATAAAGGTCCAATAAATACCGTCAAAATTTAACATAACAGTATTCAAAACAATGCAAAATTATGACTTAATTACTACATATCGTATCATATCACATCAAAATCTTACAATAAAGTAGAATATGGTAAATTCTTTGAATAATTGAATTCAGTACATACTCATAAATAATATAACTAATCATCGTTTCTTATTGTATTATTTATTGTTATTGAGTAGTAAATAAATAATATAATTGTAACATATAAAATAGATAATGGCGAATAATAACCATTAAACCAAATAATAAAATTAACAATCATGATCATCTCAGTCACAAGACGTTAATTATACAGTTATAGCAGTAATCATTTAAAGAAATCAAATGTAAACACAATAAAACATCATGTAGAATTAACGAATACTAATGTTCAGCACGTCATAGCATCTACATATATCTAAATGTAAGTCTACAATCAAATTGTTACAAATACAAATAGTTTAAGCGATAACCCAAATCTAGTTCATGGACAACAAACGATTGAACTGTAATTTTCGATACAATAATTTTATAATCAACATTTTACCACGTGTGAATTCCGCTTTTCTTTGTTGTTAAGTACAGTAAGAAAAAGTATAGGTTTGAACGTAGTAGGGAACTCTGAAACAGCTGAACACAACGAGGGCACGATATTTGTAGGACATGACAAGAGAAAGGCCTTGGCGAGGATGCCTTGACCTATTGAGTACTCCGTATTTATTTATTCACCGAAATTTGGACGTGTTATGTACTTATGTGTATTTAAGTCGGCTGTGTCCTACTCAGACGCTGTTATTAGCTCCAAGGATATTAAATTTGGGCTGGTTTTTCAATTATTTATAATATTTTTACTTACTTATTCTCAGGCCCATATATTCCGTTTGGAGTGGGCAAAAAACCAGCTGCAACTATTTAAAAGAAGTCTCTATACGTATCAAATAGTGAAACCCTCCGTCCCCCGGCCCAAAACCGGGAGGACCTTTATTAGAGAGGCGCAGTGGACGCGCCCGTCCTACCTCCCTGTGCGACCATAGCGTTTGTAGCCGAATTCTCGAAGGGTCCATGGTTAGATAGCAGGGGACCCCTGCCCTCGCTGCCTAAGACCCTCCTGGCACTGCTGGACGGGCCCTCCTGGCCCGCCCAGCATTGCCCTCCATAGGTCCCTCTTAGTTCCCCCTCGGTATACAGTATTAAGGGCACTTAGAGTCGCCAATCTCTAGGTGTAACCTATTCCCGGCCTCCGGGTGGTACTCAGCCCTCCCACAACGCCAAGGTGAAGACCTGTCCGGGGGGGGGCGGGGGGCTGTTAGCGTACCTACACTAAACGAGATTCAAGTAATCACACTTATACAAGATCTTTAACTTCTAAGCCCCTTATTAATAAACATTGCTGTGCAACGGAATAAATAAAGTAATCAATGCCCTTATCTTTTGACGCTGAACTTATGTGTCATGACAAGATAACATTTAATTCACTAACTCCATATCTAAACAACATTTATGAAATAAAAGGTAATGGTCTTTCAACCTATTCCTTCTCTTTTGTTAATATACTGACAAAGGTTTGCTTTCTCATACCTTGTCATGACGCATCTTTGTTCAGGTTTACGAACTTTCAATGATTCATAATCAACCTTTTCAACCGTTTGGTTTTCTTGAGATTTTATTGTATGTAGAGTTGTATAGTTGTTGCTCCGTCTGCAATTGCAATCTAGAGTGGAATAGAGAATAGTGAAGGAATAAAAGAGATTCAGGTGGACTAATTATCAGAATCAGAAATTAACAAAAATAATTCTTACCAGAATTTATTTTTAATGTGACACTTCATAATGACTTTGACGACCGATATGGCGTGGCGGCAAATATACCCACCAGCACTCCGATCCTGAGGTCGTGTATTCGATTCCCATACAAGACAAATCTTTGTGTGCAAAAACTTAAATGGTTCTGGTCTGGGTGTTTTTCTATGTATGTTAAGTATGTATTTACAAAAAAAAAATGTGTATATATGTTTATCCGTTATTTAGTATCCATAACACAAGTTCTGAATGATACTTAATTTGGAACTAAATAATTAGTGTAATTGTCAGAAAATATTTAAATATTTATTTATTTATAATGACTACACCCTGCTGATGGTAAGCAGTTGCCAAAAAATATATCGCGGCTTATACCGTGGAGTACACACGGTTAACATGATTGATGATTGACGTTTCATGTTTCCAGCCGGAGATGATTCGTGTGAAAACAGCTACGATCCCGACCACGACTCCCCCGATCGTGTGGGTAGTGGGAGGACCCGGAAGCAACAAGGCGGCCCTTTGTCAAAGGGCGATTGCAAGGCGAGAGGGCTGGATACATTTTAGGTGAGCTTTGATCTGTAAAAGAAAGCTTTGCTACTATGCCAGAGCAGCTATGATAAGGACGGTTATGTGGGTGGTGAGTGGTCCTGGAAGCAACAAATCTGCACTTCGCCAGCGAGCTGGACACATTTCAGGTGGACTGTAGTCTTAAAAATAAAGATGTATGTTCTGAGCAACTATTATGAGGAACAAACCTTCATTTGTTTGTGAGGTTGGTGGTCTTCGATGCAACAAGCCTGGCCTCTGTCGACTAATAGGTCAAAAAATACTTATATACATACATTCACGCCTGTTTCCCCGAAGAGGTAGGCAGAGGTATATTGTACGCCCACACTTTGCCAATTATATAGTTGGCCCCACGTAATAGGTGGCGAGCCTACTGCTGCTTACCAGGCACTGTTATGTTCGCCAGAGCCTCGTCCGTTGATCGGCAGGTGCACCACTTGCTGGTGAGGTTGGCTTGGGCTCCTCAGGTCTTGGTAGGATCCCTAAACACCCCAATAGGTCAAAAAAAACTTAATAAAGACTGAAGACTTTGTTACGAAACGGCGAAGATTCATATTTCGACTAAGCTTGTAGAGTTTATGAAGTTAGGGCGTGTAGAGTGAGAAGCTTGTCTCTACATGAGGTCTGATAACTTTTTGGCAGTGGGAGTGGGGCGTTTGGGTCAAACATTTGGGGCGAAAAGGGTTTCAAGCCAATGTGGCAAGGGGTAATAGTTCATACACCACTACCTACGCTGAATCAGTGCCAGTCGCAGATTGTGAAATCTTGTTGTTAGATTGTTTCAAGCCACCTAATGAGGCTCCTATCTTGGCTTAACGACTTCCACATAGAAATACGAGGCCTAAATAAAAAAGCACAAAGCTCAGTATAAAACACCATACGATCGGTAACTACAGAATTGACCTCTGTGAACTCTGCTTATCTTTTCTGACCTTACTGACTTAGTCTAGTGGAGCTACGAACGCATCTTACATACACAGACACAGATGATTTTCTTGAGGCATTCTTCTCAATCTCATTGCCTTTTCGAAGCCTCATTAGAGTGACTGACAGACGCACAATCATCTCCCACCCTTAATATCATGACAGGCGGACTGACTAAAAAAATCTTTCCGTTAGAATCACCTACAGACCGACAAATCTTGAGAAAAACCCACAACAGACCAATTAACTGACAAATCTTGACAAAGACTCCATTTTGCTATCATTTCTCTCTGTTTCTTGATTATAATACAGCCCATATCGCTTTTATAGTAGTTAAAAGATTTATTGTAATTGTAAAAAAATTACGAATATAAATGATCCAGTTGGTCTTAAAGACAATAAAGAATGTTTTATTTTTTATATCATACTACTATTTTACTACGTATTTCTATAATTAGTAGTCTTTACGCTATAGAAGTGATTTTCGTAAACTTTTTTCATTGTAGAGTAATTCAAGGCCTTGTACAGTATGACTATAGTTATAAACATCCAAAGCGCTATAAAGTCCGACATATATCTCTATTGTCAAGAGCGAAAGTGCCAGTGCCAGCAGTAGTTCCAGCCATAAAGTTAGCGCCACAATATCAATATATACCTCGCTGGGAGTTTGCTACTAGTTATTTCACGCTGTCTGTACATTTAGTCACAGCTGTTATATTAAAGTGTGTTCGCACCTTTTAACGACTTGTAAAATTAATTGAGTACTGACGTGTTGCGCGGTCGACGAAGCGGTAGGTACAGTCGGACTGAGAAGTAGCTAATAGTTTAGTTTTTAGATAGTAGTGAAACGTGAAATCTTAATATAAGAAATGTAAATAAAATATTAATAGTCAATGTCAAAAATACTATCTAACCCGACGGAAGTGTACAAGAAGGTTAATGAGCGTGAATGAAGATAAATTGTGTGCCAGATTCGCAGCAAGCAGTGCAAGAGTATGACATATATAAAAACTTATTTAAAAAAAATATGTCGAAGTTCTAAACCAACATTTCAAAGAACGAAAATTAAAGTCAAAAGTGGTATTATTAATTTGTTATGAACTATTCTTTAAAGTACTTTGCTGCTCTAAGGGCCATTCTCACCATCTTCAAGTAAGTTCATATTAGCTTCTTATTCGACCTCATCCCGCCCTCTCCTTTCCTCTCCCGAACAACACGTGCTGGTCTTCGAAACCATCCTCATACTGTGCAGAATATCAGCACTCGAACTAAGAAATTTGGGAGGTCGTTTCTGAGCAAGATCACTAAGCTCTGGAATTCGCTGCCGGCTCATGTGTTTCCTATTTCATATGATCCCGGGTCTTTTAAGCGGGGCGTGAAACGGCATTTTAGCAGGCCGTCATGAGTGGATGCGCTTATTTCACGTTATAAAGCGCTTTCATTTTCTTATTGGACTGCATCGACTGCTTATCATCAGGCAGGATGTAGTCATTATGACGAGTCACATTTTAAAAAAAAATGCGTTAACTTGACAAAATTAAACAGTACATAAAAATTTAACATTTTAACCGGCCAGTAAGTATATCCTAATTACACATTGTGGAACAGACCCTAACTTTAAAATAGTGTTTTTTGCGAAATATTGTTTATGTATTTTATTTGAGGGAAACTTAGGGCTAATTTTTATAGTTTAAAAATTTACAAATATACCTTTACACTCGTAGTACTAAAGCGTCCACATACTTTTGAAGCTGACTTTACTTGCCGAGCTAAACACATGAACGTATCGAATAAAAACTCGCCGTAACTTAGACTATTAACGGCCTTATAACAGAATTACATTTATAGTGATCGTTAAAATAGCTTGCATTAGCTTTTTTATTCTCGTGATTAGCTAAAAGTGCTTGCCTACCACGTATACGACAAGGTTTGAACTATAAGCGGTAAGCGGCAATAGGCTCGCCACCTATTAAGTGGGATCAACAACATTGTTGGCAAAATATGGGCATTTAATATGCCCTTAGGGGAAAAAGGCGTGACTGTATGGTTGTATTTATATGTATTTTAAACTCGGTGTAGAGGTGTTTGTGTTGATAAGCTCATTCCATGAGCCAGGAACGCCATTTTAGGAAGCTCTGTATTAAAATATTTAACACAAAACAGTCAAAAAAAAAACTCTGCTCTGTAATTTATTGAACTTTTTACCCTATTTTGAACTTAACAAACGCCTGTGCCTATTCTTTTATATTTTTCTTCTCTGTTCTTTTTTTCTCCCCTTTTTTCTAACCTTTTGAACTTACCCTTTTTTGCACTTTATAGAGTGAGCAAAGGTCTCCGAGTCTTAACTGTCCTTTTTTAAAATTTTCTTTTGTTACTTTACAGTCTAGGCCAACGTCTTCGCGCCCTGGCCGACACCGGTGGAGGACCAGCATCAGACGGTGCCATTGCCCGCGCGGCCGTCGGCGGCGGAGAACCGGCGTCTAGAGCCTTAGTCACGAAGCTGGTGGCTGGGGCTGTGGCTGATGCTGCCAGAAGTGGTCTGGGGCTCGTGCTGGACGGCTATCCGAGGGACTTGGAGCAGATGGAGCATTTTCAAAAAGAGGTAAGGTAGCAAAAACTATGTGAAAGTATGATTATTGAATCAGGTTGGCGTGGCCATGGCATGAAAATAAGAATTGTACATAAAAATTAGCACTTATGAATCTCAAGGTAATTTAAAATCATAACGCACTCATTCACTGCGGACAGGAACTCGAGTAGAGAAAACACTCGTCTGTCATAAGTTTCCAATATTAATAATACTTTCCCAATATCAGTCATAATTTGTCGAAATCAGTCATAATTATTGAAATAATATACATCGAATTCAGACTGATATTAGGCCAAATTTTAATATACATTTATAGTACTACTTATTTTTAAACCATAGTCATAACTTCACCATTATTTATTACTGAATCCGCAGTACCGCGTATCACCGCGGCTTCTGCTCCTGGACTGTTCCAAGCTTCAGCTGGGCCGCGGACGCCGCGACGACGCCGTGGGAGCCTTCCGCAGGAGACTCGAGGTCTTCCGAGAACTCAGCCTGCCCATGCTCAAGTACCTGGACCAGAACCATCGCCTGGTTATTGTAAGTTTAACGTTTTAGATAATTATCACCTAACTGTTCAACTATGTTTGTCCTCTTAAGACTGTGCCAACGGGCTGTCGACGTCTTCTGAACGTTCAAAGCCAAAAGACTATATTATTATCAGTCAGCTAGCAATAAATTTAATAATTCCCGGCGACAGAAAATCGGGCAACTAAATCAGTAGAAAATCCTTTCAGCTATTCAGCTGTTGGAATGTTTGTACGAACAAAGGCTAGACGCACAACCAACTAGGCATTTTCATATCATAGTAAAAAGCTTTTAAACTATCCACCACCTCAAAAACTCAGTTATAAGCGGAGACTAGTATGCCATCATGCAGTTCGCGATTTCTAAACCGCTTAATATTAGTCTCTAACTGCTTGTTACTTGATTTTTACCCATATTGCCAATAGCTTAACGATTCTTTCAAACTATAGACGCGCTCGATGTCGAATGGGACAGAGAGATCAGCAATCCAACTAAAAAATACTGAAATTGAGGAGTTCGATTTCAATCAACAGTTCATTCTTTATCTGTAAAAACATCATCATGTTCATTGTCTGACGCGCACCGACTTTATATGTCGTGTTTTTTGTGTATATGTCGAAGTCAGATAAAGTAATGCAGCATATAACAAAACGACAAGGCAAAGTGGGCAGCTTTTTCACTACATACATCACTAGATTCTATAGTGTGATTTATGTATCGCTTTGTGAAAACGCTGCTCAATTGTGAATGTATGGATAACGGTTTTGTTTATATAGCACACATTGCAACTTACTAAGACACCTAATTTGGTAGGATTTTGCATACACTACCAAAACTTTTTTTGCTTTGGGACCCACTTGCTTTCAAAGAACTTTATAAAAGTTTCATCATTGATACCTCACAATATGCCTTGTCGTTTTGTAAAACGACGCATTTTATAATCTGCCTGCGTTATATACATTGTGTGTGTGTGCGTGCAGGTAGACGGAGACACGGACTCTGCGGAGGTACAAGAGGAGTTCACTCGCGCGCTGCTTGCCGAGACCGAGAAGGCAGAGGAACTCGCCGCCATACCGGCGCCTATCACCTCGCCCTCGCCGCCTAAAAGTAATACTAACTATTTTTTTTTTAACAATCACACCAATTCTTTAGTTCCAAGATAAGTATCACTAGGAACTTGTGTTATGGATACTAAAGAACGGATAAACATACTTAAATACTTTATTTTTTATTGTAAATAGGAAAACACCCAGACCAGAACAAATATTCATGTTCATGCACGCAAAGATTTGTCCTGTGTGGGAATCGAACCCACGACCTCTGGAGTGAGGTGCAGGTATACTGACCTCCACGCCATATCGGTCGTCAAAATTATTTGCTTTAATATCAGGCCCTATACATATCAGTGGATACCGACCAGTTTTGATCTATTGTGAATTGTGATCACAGCTTTCTTACCTCATATCAGCCTTAGAAAGTACACTGTTGCATATTAGCCTCCTTAATAGATTACATTCTATTGGGGGTATTAGCCCTTAATCACCAGGCTGGGCAGGCGGGTGCTCGCACTTCAATCCATTCTGACGCTGCTGACGTCGACTCTTACAACTCCCCGTGAGATAAGAGAGGTTGGCACTATTCTAGGCCGGGTAGGCATTCTAGGGTCTTAGGTGGCAGGGGCAGAGGGCCTCTAACCATAGACCCTTCGAGAAGTCGGCCACACACGCTATGGTCGCACACGGAGGTAGGCGGGTGCATCCACTGCGCCTCTCTAAGGAGATCCTCCCTCCCGGGTTTGGCCCAGAGGACTGGCACCTCGCCTCTTTCTCACATCATATCATATATTATGTTTTGCCACAATAAAGACATAACTGTTGTTTATTCTAGGCCGGTATCACACGGCACAAGTGCCTAGCTCTAGTTTACTTCTAAAACCAGTAGCAATAAAGTAGGGAAATGTTTGCTTGTGAATTAGTAATACACATTAGAAGGTATGGATGTTTTGTCCTACATATATATTCTTAAGTCCATTATCCCATTTGGAGTGTCTGCCTACTCCACCTTGCTATTTGTAGCAAAGTTCACTTTTAGCACAGATCTCAAGAGGAAACTTCTGAAATGAGAGGTGGCTAGCCCGTCACCCACATTTCGACAAACTAGACAAGATCCCATTCAAATAGTTGCCTTTTGTGACGTTCTATATTTTAGTACAGTGGACCCCCGGTAGTCCGACAAACATTTTGCAGGGCAGTGTCGGACTATCGAACTTGTCGGATTATAGAGTACTGCCTAAGACCCCCTATAGTCCGAATTTTTAGTCCGAAGAATACCTTGTAATCCGACAAATTACAGATCCAATGATAAGATTCTTTATATTATATATATGTACTCTGAAGTACAAATCATACTTCATTATGTATGTAAAATTTAGTAAAATAAACAACACAATAGAGAGCTTATGTTTTATTATAAAATTAACGTCATGAATGCAATCAGAATCAAAACAATAGCCTAAGCGTCGAGCGCAATAGTGATGGTGCGTACAAGTTATAATTTGTTCAATCATGAATTAGCGAATTATCAAAAAATATTCAATAATAAATAAGTAATAGACCATGTCGGATTATAGGGGGTGCCGGATAAGACAGGGACCGGATTACCCACTCCACTCTATTTTGTTTATAATTTTCTGGTTGTCGGGACAAGAGACACGAGTGCATATCGTCGCTGTTCTGGGAAAACCCTGTAAATAGATGGTTACCTTATTTGAGTTATAGGCAAATGATAGTTGAAATAAAAATATTTTTATTAAAAACATTTCAACTTAAGTTTTTGTGTTTCAATATCATGCTATTGTATGTCGCAGACGAAGAGCATGAAAAACTGAGTCGATTATTTAAGTTAAAAAAAGTTCTGTACTGGGTTTTCCCAGAACAACGACGACATTTAAGAACTTGAGTAAGAGAAAACATTGGGAGGTTCATAGTTTAATGTTAGGATGAGTCCACATCTGGCGAATGCACTGCGAATGTGCAGTTCACTTCGCTCCGTTCCGTTCATTGGCTGGAAGACGCAGGCGGTGTGGTGCAGGAACCTAAAATGCACGCGCGCAGCTCGTAGGCAGCTCGTGAGCGGCTCTCGAACTGCTCATTGCGGCGCATTCGCCAGATGTGGACTCACCCTTATAGTAATGTTGTAACTAAAGCTACCTCGTAATGTTTAAATTGTTCATTACTACTCAAGCGGAACAGTATTCGCATGTACAATACGCTGCCAGATGATGTGGCATATTTATCTATAACAAAATTTAAAAATTACATAAAAAGTAAATTGTGCCAGAAGGCTTATTATAGTGTGAAAGATTTTATGAACGAAAAGTCTGCCTGGAAGTGACATGAATTGCTCCTTTCTTTCTTAATTAATATCTTTAGATATTAGATTTTGTTAGTCTTAAGAACAGCGGTAATCTTAATAATTTATTTCTTTAATTGTATTAGATCTTAAGACATAATTTGAAAAAAGCCGAGATGAGTTTCTTGAGGCCTTCTTCTCGATCTCGTTGCCTTTTGGAATTTTTGCCTCGTTAGAGTCACCGACAGACTGACTGACGGACAACCCCTCCCTCCTTTCTGACAAAGAACCCATTTGCTTTTACTCCTTTATTATGGTACTGCTCATATTTCTTTCATTGTTTTTAAAAAAATATATGGAATTTCCATTTTGTGTAAATGTTTGACGAATCTAAATGATTATGTTGATCTTAAAGACAATAAAGTATATTTTATTTTATTTATTTTATTGTCTACAGCTGGTATGGGCGCCATTCAGCAATTTGCGCACGCGGTGTCGAGGGTAGGCGGCGCACTTGCAAACGGCGGGCCTCCACACGCCAACGGTGGCATCGCCAATGGAGTCCCCAAAGGGGTAACGCATTTACCTTTACTATATTAGCCGTAACGTGATAAAGGTGGTCGGAAAAGGTCTCTGAAGTTAAGCATAGTTTACAGAGTCCTTAGATGACCCCTCCGACTGGTCTCCTCCTTGACGTGGTGGGGGGCTAAATACCTCCCGGTAGGGCGAAGGAGCCGCTAGGGAAAAGTAAATACCCAGAGACCGGCGACTCTGGGTGTTAGTACTGACTGGGGGGAAACTGAAAGGGACATGTGGAGGGTGCAGCGGGCGGCCAGGAGGGCCCCCCAATCAGTGCCAGGAGGGTTTTACACACGGAGGTAGGAGGAGCGCCTCTCTCTCTGAGGAGATCCTCCCGGTTTTAGCCCCGAGGACTGGCACCTCACATCTTCCTCAACAAGCGGCGGGCGTCGTCGGCAAATGTTTAGTGGGTATTACTGCTTGCGGTCGCGTCTGCCGGTGATGAATTTCACACCCCCTTTCGGTAACCGACGTAAAAAAATCCTTAGATGAGGGACAAGCTTAAGGAGCAATTGGCAGGGGTACAGAGCATAAATAAATATAATTGAAGGAGCATAGAGGAGAGAGATGGTGAATGATTCACTTGCCCCATCACTTTAATGGCCATTGAAGAAGAACATAATATCAGATATTTTATTTTGCCACATTAAATACATAACTGATGTTGTTTTTTCATCTTTCAACTTCTCATTTGGATCTCATATTGCAATCACTTTTTTGTTGAGAATATGGCACAATCGTACAGGATTAAATAAAATGTTGCCAGCACAGTGCTCAATGTAAAAAAAAATATAATTCTTGTTACAGATGAAGCCATTACTAAACGCGACAAATAAAGTGCCGACGGTGTCAGCTATGACTCAGGCTGACGTACGAAGGCTGTACGAGCAGAGTTCTGGAGATATAGTACTCAACACCCACATGTAGCTGACTCCAGTGCTATGAGCTTTGACGTATTTTTAATTGACTCTTAGTTAGAATCAAAAATTAAAAAAAAAATATTATCATTTATTTAAGTTTGGCTCAAAAGAGCTCTTATGAACGTCAAAACTTAAAAACTAGCGCGCCCTTTCACTCCATTCTACCTGCAAATAGCATACAAACCAGTTGAAGTCATCGAAAATAAGCTAGTGTCTGCGTAATACCATAAGGATATTTTTCATCAGAATATAACATAAATCTCATACTGTTAATATAAAAAGAAAAAAAATGTCCGCGCCGTCTCTAAGCGTCGCGAATATGCTTGCTTAAAATTAATTTATATGATCTCTAGTCAAACTACGAACTTGGTAGATACCATAACAATCCACACCACATTGTTTCCAACCGCAAAAAATATGAGATGTTTTAGAAGGACGTGTTTCGACATTAGCGTTACACCACATCCTGTTTTTTCTATTAAATTGAGTGAACATGAAGCGTTCATTTAATTCTTATTATTGTATAATAGCATGGTGCCATTTCTCATGTCATTTGAAACATGTTAATATCTTTTCTTTCTTTGTCCTTGACGATTAATCGTCATGTGACAATATGACAATATGTACTATAAAATCATATATTCAAAATATTTGGAAGTGATTGAATAGTTTTTGAGAGAAATGTGATTTGTTACGTAAACTATTTTGAAATTTAAGACAATCTTTACTTAAGGACTTTAAGTAATGATTCTTAATGACCTTGTGACTGTTTCCTCTTTACATCGATAGCCTCAAGTATTTCCGATGCTTTTACTGACCAATACATGCATATGTGCCATAATACCGCGAATTTTATGCATCATTTTTATGTTTCAATCTCCTTCTGACGCATTTTAACTGTGATATCATGAAACTCACATGACAAGGTGAAAACAAAAACCAATTAAATGCGTCCTTAAAATTCATATGGATATAAAGTAATAAGATATAAAATTAATTAAATAAGTGCCGAAGTACATTTTTAGTTGTATCATATTAAAAAAATAATATGAAGTACAAATAAGCAAAAGAATATAATAAGTGAATTATAACTAGTCTAAGATTTAATTTTATCGTAATTAAATTATACATTTCGGAGTAAGAAAATTGTTTCAAAAAGTATGCTGATTTTGCATATCATAAAATGCACAGTTGCACAGTTTATTCATGTATTCGTTTTGCAATTTTACTGATCTTGAAATTTTATTTTGTTATTTATCTGAAAAGCCATTGAATAACCGCGAAGCTGACATATAGAAGACTCCTAATCTATGCAAGAATATGAAACAAAGGTACTATTGGCTTACTCCTATGTAAATATAAAAATCAAAATGCAATTGCGATGCATGTCACTGCATTGTCATGGTATCAACTTATTGAACTTGATTGAAAAGCTATGTTAGTGGAAAAATATCATCATTATCTATTTACCTATCTATCTACTGATTTATAAAAAAACTTGTAATACATGAGTAAGTAGTTATGATTAAATTATTTAAGTACTTATTTGTATGAATGAAAAATATGGGCTCAAAGCGCTCCCTTGAGGGATTGCAACATTGTTCTTTACTTTGTACACCCACTCTATTTTGTCTTAATATAATAGAAACACAAAGTATTCTGGTTCTTAGACCAGTTGTATTGTAGTTTCCAGTTATAATTATTTATTAATGCCACAGAATATTATTAAAATGTGCTCTACTGGGTCTAATGCTTTAGTCGAATACATTTTTTGTTAGATAGATCCTAATTAAATCATAGCGTTGGGAACTTTCAAATTTCAAATTGGAAATATTCAGATTGTACAATCATAAATAAATAAAATGGTGTTTTTTGTTCATATATGTAACATTTACAAAAATATCTTACACAGTGCTCTCCTAGACCTAAATAAAGCTAATGCTGTACCACGGATAGAAGACGGTGGAGTACTGTAAAGAATCCAAATAATAAGACACCAGAAATGGTATGTGCCGCGTAAAACTATCGAAACACATGTCGCCAATTTGAAAATTTAAGTTCGAGATTGACGTTGCTGTCATTCACTACGCACGACAAGTTATTCTTCAACACAGTACATTCATTGTTTGTAGTGAGATACGATTTAGATAAAACAAACGCAGTTGGCAATATATTTAATAGTTCTGGATGCGCTGGTGCCATACTATACAGCAGTACGCCAGGGAGTTCAATCGCGCACAGTACTTCTATTGTTATATTATTAAGATTCCTATGATAGTAGACCTCTTACGAATAAAAAAACTGCATTAATTATCGGACATACTAATAAGCATGTGCCGACACACCCAATTTATAACAAAATAAATATTGACTTTGACGAATGGCAAATTAGAAAATGTATTTCATTTATGATTTAATTTTACACAAACATCTAGCTGATGTTATCTACATAATGTTTAATTTTGAAAAGGGCCCTACGGTTTACCATACCAAGATTTATTCCCTGTTCGTCAAAAGAGAGTAAGTAATATATTTTCAAAATAATTATCATCAGACTCAATGTCTTATATATAAGTTTATTTAACGCATGATCGTTATCCATACTACTTAAATTTTTATGCACTTCTTGTCGGCTGGTTTCTGTATATAATTTATATATCCTACTTATACAAATAGGGTGGAAAATCCTCTAGCAAAGCTAAAATATACGTATACACTATGTATCATACTAATATTATAAAGAGAAAAGGTTAGTATATGTTTGTAATGCATAACAACTGGACCCATTTTTAAAGTTTTTTCTTCATTAGAATGCTACATTTCAATATTTTCTGACAATTACACCAATTATTCGTAGTCTTTAAGAACTTGTTTTATGGATACTAAAGATCGGAAAAACATACATAAATACTTTTTTTTCGGGTAATACATACTCAATAAACATGGAAAAACATCCAGACCAGACATATTTCGTGTTCATGCAAAGATTTGTACTGTGTGGGAATCGAACCCACAACTTCAGGTTTGGAGTGCGGGTATACTTGCCACCAAGCCATATTATTTGGTATTGCGACGACTCAACATTTTCCCTGCTTTTCGTAGGCTATAGAAGCAATAAAAAAATTGGGATCCCAGTTAAATCTTTTTATTTAAATGAAAAGCTACTATAGCGGAACGAAGGTGCCACTATAGTTTGGTGGTGTTCAGATTTGTAAGGGTTTTTGTCTACCTAATTTATATGGCAAAGATAGGACTGCAAGAAATAGGTTATCACATTCTATGAATGTTTACAGCACCTATTTTAAGGACCCTATGCTTTACTCTTGAATGATATTTGTACTTAGAGGAATTAAATTTAGCCATTTATATAATTAAATGTAGCCTTATTTAATAAATATTAGCCTAAAATATAGTGTAATGATAAGTATATTCGATGCGGCCATAACGATAATTTTGGAAATTTTAACTAAAGAGGATTTATCAATTAATAATATTTACCTAGTAAATAAGAATGTAACAATTTGATGTTGATAAATTAAAATATTGAACAACTAATTACACAGTGACATTTTGTATTATCATTACATAGATTGTATGTATTGTAATTAACTATATATTTTTTTATTAAACTAAAATAAGTAATAAAACTATAAAGTTTCGTTATATATAACTGTGCAATAAACTCTCTGAATCCAAAAATATATATCTAATATATAAATGAATACGTCAAAATATATATGTTTAAAATCGCACAATTTAACACCAAATGTGATGTCTGTTTAGAATTATACAATTATTGTAATTAGGTAAAACTTATGTTGTTTAATTAGGTAGATAGTTATAGTTTTATTAAGTACCTAATATTTATCGACAAGTTTATAAAAGTAGAAACAAAATTGATTAATACTTTAATTAACACGTTGAACGGCACCGAACACAAAGTGAGCGTTCGAAAGTATTAATTTGTGAAACGTACAAGGAAGTTTATAATTTTTATATGATTTTATTATAATATTCTATAAAACTACACATAACCTAATCAATATGGTCTGTATTTCAAAATAGCATTCAACTTTGGTTGTCCTTTCATAGTCACGCGATGTGCTATTTAACTTACATTAGCGTGCCTTGTCTACGCTAATAGTATTATGGGGATACAATTAGATGTGTTAAAGCGATATGTCTGTTCAGTACATTTTTATTAAGACGACCAAGGTATTACCCACTGCAGCGATAATAAAAAGGCGAAAGAGGTGCGATGTCAGCGCAACTCAGTCCTTTTTCTCGGATGGAAAATCATCTAATGACCTTCTCTGCATGCTGTGCTGTGGGTGGAGCTGGAGAGTGTGTCAGACTTTTACTGACTTAAAACAATCCATGTTCCTTCTTGAGCCTGCTACGTCCCAAGGCCGCGGTGACCCTTTTAAACAGCCTGCAGCTTCGGCAGGCTTGATCCCGTCCCTGAGGGCCCTCACTGTGCTGACATATCTTTAAGGCGCGCGTGGAACACGAACGCGCCGTCGACGCGGCCTGTCGCCTTTAGTAGACGTACGGGCGGCGAGTTACCCATTACCCACCGCCCACAAGCCAGCGCCTACGGTGGCCGGGAGTCGTCTCGGGCGTCCACCGCGGCGCCGCGGGGCCGTGACGAGAGGCGCTATTCAGTCCTGGGATATTCTTCTACGTGTTCTTAGAACATTTTGTATTAGGACGCGAACGTTAGTACTAATAGGACATCAAGATTACGTCATCATATCAGCCTAATAAAGTCCATTTCTGAACATTGGCCTACGCAATAGATTACGTTTTATTGGGGATATTTTCCCTTAATCATCACGCTGCGCAGGTTGATTCGTGATCGCAGTTCCAGCCAGTACGCAGGATGACGCTGCTGCCCATCATCCGGTAGGATTTCTCTTCGTCGACTCTTACGACTTCCCGTGAGATGAAAGGGGGTGGCACAATTCTAGGCCGGCACCACACAGCACATGTACACGTTACTGGTAACACGTACTCTATAGAAATATAGGCCGAAAAAAACACAGCTTTATGGAATAAAATCGAGCTGCATTATTACTATAACGCATCCAATGATATCGCCAGGTAACAACGCAGCGAATTAGAGTTACGTTATTTTTAATAAAATAACGTTTCACGGAACAATTCATGTAAACGCGGGCTTTCGCGGGCCAGCTGGAAGATATTTCTTTTTGGAATAAGCTGTGCCCTGTACCCCTTGTTTCTTAGTTTTTCTGTTTGTATATTTATGTGTGTGTACTAAATAAATAAATATATAAAATAAAGTTTTACAGTTATATGCAATTTTGAAATACAAATCTTAAAAGTACATAATTATAGTTATTAATTTAGCGTAAGTACGTATGAATTTAAATCTAAAATACAGAAAAAAATAACATGAATAAGTAGTATTCACTTAGGTAGGTAATACCACAAATCAGGGGCCAATATAGTATAGTCATAGTTAATTATAGTTAGAATCATTACTGTAGTGAATGGCACATTTTTATATGAACATTACGAAAATATTGTACTGTATGCTCTTAAACGGTAGCTGTGAAATATTATTTATGTAGAATGTTTATGCAAGTTAATTTTTATGAATTTTAACATAATTTATTTTAACCCTACAAAGGGTAGAACAGGTTAAAAGATTTTATTGGTTTTCTACCTTATGTTGACCGCATAGGTATTTTATTGTACCATTGCTCTAAAAAGGGTAATTATGTAGAATGTTTTTTGGATTTATTTAATGCCAGTTAATTTTTATGAAATTTAACATAATTTGTTTTAACCCTACAAAGGGTAGAACAGGTTAAAAGATTTTATTGGTTTTCTACCTTATGTTGACCGCATAGGTATTTTATTGTACCATTGCTCTAAACAGGGTAATTTGATTACAAGGTAAGATAATATTTGTTTGGTTTCATATTATTATGACGCAAAGACCGTTGTCTTAGGCCTTTATTGGAAAGCTGAACTTGTTTTATTATATGTTAAATATAATAAAAGTACAATTTATATATATGTATACTAAAAATTATCGATTTTAAAAACTAATGATATAACGTATTTCCAAAATATTATTATTTCTCAATTGATAAATTAATGTTAATTACCAACTATAATTACGCGTTGGTTTATAGGGATCCTACCAAGACCTAAAGAGCCCAAGATAACCTCACCTGCAATTGGTGCACCTGCCGATCAACGGACGAGGCTCTGGCGAACATAACAGTGGCCGGTAAGCGGCTCGCCACCTGTGGGACCAACTATTTAACTAGCGAGGTGTCCGTACAATATGCCTCTGCCTACCCCTTCGGGGACACAGGCGTGAATGTTTGTATATAATTAGGCGATGAGAACTCGCTACAAATTAACCTCATGGTTTTTGGTAGGGTTAAGGTAGGTAACCAATAAAACATTTCAGTTGGTTCTACCCTTCATAATCGCCAGTTTAAACAAGAAACCTGTCAATATGCGCTGTTTGAAAAAAAATTTTTGAGTTAAGTATGAATTGTAATTTTTATCAGTTACTTAGTTATATTGTTTTAAATGTATTATACTTATTTATTTTGGCTAAGTAGTTTGATACAGAACTGTATTTTGCCAAACTGTAATAATAATGTGGGCAAAGGTTCGGTAAAAAAATATATTGTTAAACTCGTCACAACGTCATCACATAATTTACAAATATGTACATTGGCATAATGATGTTTGGGGTAAATAAATATGAAATGACTTTCTTTTATGATAATTTATATGATTTTATTTTTAAAATATATGTATACATACTAGATCCGAATCTGACTGAGGATAGGAATCTCTAGTTAGAATAAATTGGAAAGACTATTGAAAAGCATCCTTTGGATACAAAAGCTTTTGAAGTTAAAAGCTAATATACATATTTTATATTATGTACTAAATTGCTAACATAGGATGTTTTAAAAAAAAAAAGGATTACTTAACTTTTTCATTAAGCGCTTTAACAGGATTTTATTTTCTCCGCATTACAACGTATTTGTTATTCCACTGATTTCTAAAATCTTTCAAATAACAAGGAATAGAATGTTTTTTTTAATGGATTCGTAATAACTGAAACATGTACGATTATTTAGATAATAATTCTTCACATCAAGCTTAGATTTAACTTAACGCAGACCCCCTTATTCATTTCAAAAGTTAAACAAAGTAATGTTCAGAAGAACGTATCGAAAGAAGATATTTTAACGCTTTGTACTTACGTCGTTTTCGAATGGGGGTTTGTTGTTTCTACTCATAATCATTCATTTGTTTACAATATTTTAAAATAAAAGGGCACATTTTATAAATAATATACTTGTTTTATTTCTATAACAGTTTTTGGATTTTTTTGAAACACGTCGACATGTCAAAATAATTACTCTTCCAGCAAAACTTGGACAGAAAAAATTCGATTGCTTTTTTGTTACTTGAAATCTGTCCATCGGTAGGTTACAACGACTGTTGTGTATGATCCATTTTCTTCGGAATGTGATGTGTCTACAAAATGATAAAAAATGATAATATTTGATGACTTTGCTACATCCACAAACACACCAATTATTAATGAGTTCCCCACCAAATAAATCTAATATGGAACATCGACAAACTCCGAAATTTAGTGCAGATTTAATACAGCGTCAGGAGATATATGATATCTACAAAAACCACTTAATACCACATGTCACCCCTACAAAAGGGCCCTAAAAAGGCGCTAAAAGCTTAAATTTTATTTTCATTTAAGCGTTGAACTTTGTCGTTGTTCTGAGGCTGAGAATATCTTACGTAAAATCTTCACCTTTCGTCTGTCTGTATTTTCTTATTAATACGAGCAGATGGCGAAAATGAGAAGTAATAGTTTAAGAAATTCTGAATAGGTCTGAAAGTTTTATAGGACAATGCAATTCTTAGTTTTTCCGTTATTTCTAAAAGAAAAACTTCCTTCTTTTTCCGACATCTTTTATGAAAGCTTTGTGGGCAACAGAAACAGATTTTTTTAGATAAATCCAACAGAAACAAATACTTTTTTAGATAACTCTATAAAAGTATCTGTTGCCCACAAAGCTTTCATAAAATATGTCGGAGAATGAAGGGAGTTCTTTAAACCTATAAAAAACAGTTACGTCCTCGGCTTTCTCATGAGCCATAGTTCGTAAAGACCTACAGGAACCATACCCTTTTCCGGATAGAAAAGTCTACAGTAGTATTCTTATATAGCCCGGGTCCCATCCCATATTTGTATTAATCCCATCTCTAAATTTAACATATGTCATCAACATTAATCGCTTAGTTCAGGAGTGAGAATGTGACAAATTTACTTTTGCATTAAGAATATTAGTAAGGGGTGAAATATGAACAAAACTATTCCTTTTTTGTGATAGACGTAATAATTGTACATAGAACGCCATTAGAAACTAAATCGACATTTCACATTAGGCGGGCGGACGCGTGTCGTTTTCCCGCCAAAGGCCGCCGTCGCCGCCATGATGGCTGAATTTTCCCGCGCTAGTCGATGTCGGTTGGGCTGCCTGGCACAGTTTCCGTGGCCTTGACCGCGCGGCCCGCAGTCTGTCCGCATAACTCGCGGCGAGCGAACGCCCGTGTTTCGTTCCTTCAGATCTTCCCGCTTTATTTTGAAAAACTACTAAAAATGGTAAGTAAATGATTTTGATTCTCTATTTTTTACCATAACTATTTATTTTAAAACATTATCATACAATTTTCTTTCATAAATTGAGTGAAATAGTAAGTGTTGTATAAGAACTACGTAAAATCTAAATATTACTGCATTTTCCTGATTTAAAATATAAAACTAAATTTTAAGTATGCTTGATTATTCTCTACCAAAGTTTGCATTAAATATGAATAAGCATGGCAATAATTATAACAATAATTTTGCCGCAAAGCATACTCAAATAACAAAGGTATAACACATTACGTAAGTAGCCGTTTCAATGCAGTGCTTGCAAATTCTCATGCTTTTCAGCAATTTTGTTTTCATAAAACATGTTATAACATGTTTTAAATAACATAATTACATGACTTTACACTTTTTATCTCAAACAGCTGTTACCGAAATAAATTACTATGATAGAAGATCTTTAAATGGGAAATTGAATAATATTTATTTATTTAAAACATACTTGTACAGAAACAGGTCCAATTGGACTAATAAAAGTTAAAATATTACATTCAAAATTAAATTAGTAACCCAGTTATTGAAGATAGGATATTCCTGAACTGACGAAGCGATTTGATTTGTTTCCAAAAGAAATAAAAAACCTAAGAAGTGTCTTTTTAACTGTCAATATACTTGTAGTGTATTTTCTATGTATGTAACCACCGGTTGAAATAATCAACTTTGATTTTTGATTTTCGACGACCGATATGGCGTGTTGGGGAAAATACCCGCTCTCCGCTCCTAAGATCGTGGCTTCGATTCCCACGCCGGACAAATCTTTGTGTGCATAAACATGATTATTTAATCTGGTCTGGGTATTTTTCTATGTTAAGTATGTATGTAAATAAAAAAGTATTTACGTATGTTTATCCGTTCTTTAGTATCCATAACACACGTTCTTAATGATACTTATTTTGGAACTAAATAATTGGTGTAAGTGTTAGAAATATTTATTATTTATTTATATCCTTGCATTATCCCGGTTGCCCTAGACTTAAGCTTAGGGCCCAGGGTCTGCTCACTGGTCTAACCAGATTTGGATGAATTTCAGTTATCACATGGAGCCACTACATTCTATTGTTAAGCTGGCAGTGAGGATTTTAGGCCAATAATGTTCATGACAGCCGGGACCAACGGCTTAACTTGCTTTCCGAGGCACAGAGTAAGCGATAATTCATAGGGAATCTTCCTATTAGAAACTCTTTATAATACCAGACTAAGATTTTGTCTTGCAATTTTAAAATAATAATCTTGATTACGAATTTATCGAAATCAATTTTAAATATTGAATCTAATTTTATTGCACATGTTTACGAATGTGACCATTATGATTTAGTGACATTTTTATGATTGTAACGAGAACTGCAAGATATTACAACTAATAAACGTAAAATGAACATTCATTTTAATTTAAAACAGAAAGCAGTAATATTCAATTGCAAATATGTAACACTACAGTATTGAGATAGTGCCTCTTACCGGTCTTTATTTTAATTTTAAACTTTAAAAAATCCATACTAAAATTACAAATTTTTGTGTCAATCCGTTCAAATTTAAACTGAAAATCACGTCTGGATGCTAGTCATCATTATATTATCAGCCTTGTTAAGTACACTGCCGAACATTGATCTCTTCAATAGATTACATTATATTAGCCCATAGTCACCACGCTGCAGTCTCCAGTATGCAGGATGACGCTGCTGCCGGTCGGATTTCTCTTCGTCGACTCCCACGGAGAGAGGGGCCCTATTCTAGGCCGATACCACATGGCTGCTTTATCTATAGTCATACCTTTTGTATTATTTCTTTAAGTTTAACATTAAGTTATATAGATAAAACATGTAAGTAAATTAATATCTTAAGGGTCTTTTTTGCGATATTAGGCTTTCTCCGACAGAATGCAAAAAATAACATATACTTTATTGTCTTTAAGATCAACAGGATCATTTAGATTCGTCAAATTTTTTAATACACAAAATAGAAATTTCATTTTTTTTTTTTTTTTAAAATGAAAGAGATATGAGCGGTACCATAATCAAGAAATAAAAGCAAATGGACTCTTTGTCACAATTTGTCAAGGTTTGTCAGTTTATCTGTCTGTTGTGGTCTCAAGATTTGTCAGTCTGTCGGTTACTTTTATAGGGGGGATCTGTCAGTCAGCCTGTCGTGATTCCAAAGGGGGAGGGGATTGTCCGTAAGTCAGTCTGTCGGTGACTCTAACTAGACCACAGTTAATAAAAATTTAAATAGGTATTGACCTATTTCAACTTTGGATGACTGAGGGTTTGTGTAGCTTTTAATGTCGTCCCGGTTATTGGGTAGTCTCGGCAGTCGCTATGTCGTTCGCCAAATTTGGCGTTTTGAATAAATTTCACACTATAGGACCCCACACAAATCGGTCCTCGTGTTACTTAGGCTCTTGTTAGGAGGCCTTGTCTAGTAATGGAAAGTAAATATCATAAAATGTCTTCATACATTTACGCCTGTTTCCCTAAGGGGGTAGGCATAGGCATATTATACGCCCACACTTCGCCAAATATGTAGTTGGTCCCACGTCATAGGTGGCGAGCCTATTTTCTCGATTTTTCGGGAAATTATAGTATCGCGGGAATTGTTACAAAGATATTTTTAATCCATCACTTACTTACAATGGATTTCCGTAAAGTAACGCCTGAATCAATAAATTACCAAATCTAGACTTTGTAAATTCATAATTTTTAACATTAATTAGTTTAAAATAATACCCCAATGGCTACAATAGTTCCAAAAGATCTAATAACTAACAAGCTTCTTTTATGTCATCTCTGTACTCCAATTCTCATGCTTGTAACCTAGTGGATGGAGGGTGGTTCTCCCGGGCAGTCGTCTGCTCCCTCAAAGACACTTACAAATGCTTCTTAATGAAACCAAGACTCATTAAATGATTTTCTACTATGGTTAGACATTTCATTTGTCATGACGCTTGAGGAAGAGGAAAATTTAACAAAGTTTTCGATTTATATAAATCTCAATGACACCACGAGTCTGAATACCTGAATAACAGCCAACAATAATCTCGTTCCCGATTCCCATACTGATGAAGGTCAAGAGTTTGACGCTCTCCCAAAACTAATAAAACATGTTGTTTCCCAACATAATCCAGTGCTCAGCCAGACTCCGTGAGAGCTGGCTTCAATGCCACTTGGCAGGAAAAATAGAAAATTTTATGTAACTAACATAGGACAGAATTCAGTAATGTAAATGAAACTCTTGTGGAATGTGGAAGGTTTTGTGTTCAGGGATTTTCTCTGTCTTCTTCTGCTACTGCTTGGTTCGTATCTGGAGCTGAGAACTGTTCTCGTGAGGAGAATTCGACAGGTAAAAACAAACAGACAGCTTAATTATAAAATGCTTTATTTATCACACTTCCAGTACCAACCAAAATTCGTTTTAAATCAGAACTGTAATTTTGTGAATTGTACATGAGAGCGATTTTAAGATTTTAAAGGTTTTTTAACTCTGACATTTTTTGTCCTAGCACAATAAAGGCGGTAGTGCTATTACGGCGTATTTGTTATTACCGCGACCAACTATAAAATTGGTGTAGTGTGCGCGTATGATATGCCTCTGCCTACCCCTTCGGGGAAACAGGCGTGAAAGTATGCATTGATTTTTCAGGTATAGTCTCTAAAAAAAATAATGATCCTGTTGCAGAACACGTAGTTTTCAGGGACTTTCCATACCCTGTATAAATGTATAATTACATTTAAAACACCCATATCATATAGTCATGTTCTTGCACACAAATCAATTAATCATAATCAATTTAGCCTTTACAGACATGTAAAATACAGTCTTTTTTTTCTGAAAAACCTTTTGTATTAACCATTTTTTTATTTATGTCTAAATGTAACTATTTTGGCAAATTTTATATTTCGTCATGAAATCTGTAATATATCTTAATTGCCATACAGTACTGATATTATCTAACGAACCGAAGGAGCGATATTCAGTTGTATTGACTTCCGCGCCAGATATAGAAAACATATATCATTTAAAATATATTTTTTTCTTTTAAATAATGGCTTCGTGCGTCTAGCATATCTAGCCAGTGTAAAGTAAGTGATATATTAATAATATATAATTCATAGTAAATGAAAATGAGTGATGTTAAATGGTAAATGAGATACCCTCCCCCTAAACCCTTGAGTCGTCAGTAAAGATGTGGGACTATACTGAGATCTCACATGGACTTCTTGAGAGAATTTGAAAAGTGTTGTTGCACTGCTTTTTTTGATTTACCAACACTCATGTATATTCACAAACACTTAACGCTTAATAATCCACCGTTATTACACATTAATGTTAGAAATATCACAAGTTTTAGAAAATAAAACAAAACTGCAGACATGACGCTTCACTTTCCCGCCAAGAAGTCCATTTAAAATATTACAGAAGCATAGAATTAAAAAAAAATAATCTTTATTTTTCTTAGGTTTCCTCATATGTCATAAATATTCCCCTTTTTTAATATTTCCACCCGTTCGTTCCTTAAACCTTCACCTTCAAACGCAGACGCACCGTCTCACGATTGCGTCTCTCGGTCACTCCACGCGCCCAAAATAAAAACAGCGTTGTCATTATAATTATGTCTACAAGTATGTCCTCAGTGGTAAACAATAAATTCAACTGGAAAAACAATTAGATTTAGAACTTCATCGTTTTGCACACTAGTTTCTAACATTATTATTTTATACTAGCGGTCGCTAATTCTTTTCATATTCCTTCACCGTGCATGCAGTCAGGTTTTGGAATGATTTGCTCTTGCAAGTTCAGAATTGCCCCAGCGTTCCTTTTTTTAAAAAACATTTAAAAGTTCACTTTTTGTCATGTTGTTAGGTTTTTGTTCTTTGTTTACACTTTATGTTACTATAGTTGTTGTTATTTTGTTTGTATCTGTCTTCGTTAGTATATGTATTTTGTATTTTTTTTTCTCTGTGTTTATTATATTACAACGCACAGCTGGAAGATATTTCTATTTGGAATAAGCTGTGCCCTGTACCCAATGTTTCTTAGTTTTTTAGTATTTCTGTATATATATTTATCGTATATGTGTGTGTACTAAATAAATAAATAAATAAATAAATAAAGAAATAAATAAATAAATAAACCTATATGTAAACCTACATATAAACCTACATATAAACCTACATATAAACCTACATATAAACCTACATATAAACCTACATATAAACCTTTCTCTTGAATCATTCTATCTATCTAAACCGCATCAAAATTTGTGTAGTTTTGAAGATCTAAGCATACATAAGGACAGACAGAGGAAAGCGCCTTCGTTTTATACTATGTAGTAATTTACATGTCGTGAGAGTCAGTATAACTATTCTCACTTCTAACGTCTTGCATATTATTCAGATTTGTAAATATGAATACAAAGCCTTGGTTTAAGTTCCTGACAAAACCCTAAGGGTTTAAGTCTCCCTACTATCATCTTGCCTGTATTATGTATATTTATGTATATGTAATGTACTTTATTAGTATTTTCTTAAGTGTGTTGATTTATGCAACTTTATTAATATTTATTTTTTTTACTTTGTAGCACCGCCCTTAACCCTCTATGCTAACCCTATGGTTAACTGGTAAAGAATGACTTCGGCCTTAAGTTCGCCTTTTGTATTACTTTTTTGTATGCAATTAAATAAATAAAACTTGGCTTAAAGACTAGAACAAATAAGGTTTTAGTTACCTATATTGGCCGACTGCAAGGGAAAGGTCTCCCTAAGTTATCTCCATTTCTCTCTTTCTTGGGCGAATCTTACACACTCTGGGACAAAAGAGGCAATGTCGTCTGGCCATCGCTTCCGAGGTCTACCTCTATGTCGCTCGCCGTCTTCCGGCACCCATTCCGTAGCTACGTTTCTGGCCTAGTCTCACTATCCCTCATGGAAATTAAGGATATATGGTTATAATTATTATAGCCCATATATAACAAAGTCATAAACAAGACCGGGAAGAACGGAAGCGATTAATTTCAAGTGTCACACAAATGGTCACCCAACCAAGGAAGACTTTTCTTCCTTAGACATATCCTAACGATGGCTGGTTCATTCGTCATACTCGTGAACGAGTGCTGCTTGTGGGGACTGGTCTGCTCTTGTCTGCTATGTTTATTCGTAATCATGCTCGTAAAACTTTAAAAGAAAGTTATTTTCTTCTTTTATTTTAAATCTTGTGACTGCAGAACACAGGTTTTTGTAGATTTGTCAAATTGTTTTACTACTAGGTACATTTTCTTGTAACTGGCGGGAGAAAAAACTAATCTTGACGATTTTCTTGCCCGTTCTTTTACGATCAAGCTCCCGCCCGCAGTGAATGGGCGCGCTAGTTTTTAAGTTTTGGCCTTCATAAGAGCTCTTTTGAGCCAAACTTGAATTAATGTTTTTTTTTAAGGATAACTTTACTAGTAAAGTAAAAACATTTAGCTATTACTGCAAGTGTATAGTTTTTAAATCCAATGATTATGGAATAAGGTATTTATTGTTCTGCGGTCACAAGATCCAGTACAGTAAGATTAATTTCACTTAACCACATTGTAGCATAGTATGATACGCTTGTATGTACTGTTGCTCTATGTACTTAGGTGAAAGTTGATGCACATTTTTTTCCAACTCGAAGCCAACTCGCCAACAAATCGATACCTCCTACGTATAATATGTTAACTAAGAAAATGGCAATTTTGCCTTTTCCATAAAAAGAACTCTTTTTAATAATAGTATCGGATTATTAAAAAGAGGTATTTTGATGGAAAAAAGCAAAAATTCCATTTTCTTAGTTAACATATTATACGTAGGAGGTATCGTGTGCGTGTGGACTGAGTGATCTTTTCAGAAAACTCATTCAACTACAACCAAATTATAAGAGGATTTAGGAAATAATTGTGAAAACTTCATAGTAAGTAAAAAAATTGTGAAACCTAAACAAAGAAAGTTAGAACTAATTAACTGGATCACTCAATCTGGACACCTGAAGAATAAGCCATAACGCATATCCAAGAATATACAATCTATGTGTTTATGATTTGCATTTGAAATAATTGTGTAAAATTTGTGAAGGCTGCTTAACAAATTTTCGATTCGTTTCAATGCCACGTTTTCGATTTAGAACGGATTTTAAGGATCACTCAGAATGCACTATGTTCAGTTGAGTGATCTTTTAAAACACCACCTTATACTGCAAACGTATGAAACAATGTCATGTTTATTATAAATTAAGCATCTGGGAAAATTTGTGAAACAGAGATCGTGATTGACTTCTTACTGATTTAAGAGAAAATCAAAATCTTATTTTTCTCGATCGTCCGAACTGAGTGATCCTTATCTTGAACTTTATTTAATAAACCGAAACTTATAGGTAGAAGGTAGTGACATCAGAAATTGTGAAAAATGTTGCTCTAAAATCTAACGAACTGATCGTCCCTGTAAGTGGTATATTTTAAAAGATATCTAATTTTTTACAATTCTTAAGGAAAACGTTTAGTAGGGTGACCATATCGGTTTATTTGAGTACCGAGAGTTTTCCGAGTTTTGTTTTAAACACGTTTTTAAAGTGTATTTACTACATAATTTCGACATATACTTACATTTGTTCTAGCGTTTTTGAAATTTTGTCCTGTGAGAGATAAAATAAGGGTTGAAAGTTTGTATGAAGTTCGTCATTTTTGAAAATAAAAATATAAAATTTTGTATTTAGGCACTAAATAATAAACAAAAATCGTTTGTTCTAGCATTTTGAAATTTTTAAAATAGGGGTTGAATGTTTTTATGGGTTTCCTTAATTTTTGAAGATAAAACCATGAAACTTGGTACGTAGGTCTCTTAGGATGTGCAGAGTTTTTCTACAAACGGAATTCTCGAAATTCGAACGGAACGGAACGGATTCGGCACGGGAACTACGACGCCAAACTATTCTAGGAACGTGATATTTAAAAATTTTGGGTGTATCAAGTTTAAAAAATATTTTGGCTTTTGAAGTTATAGTTCCTTTTAACGAATTCTCTGCATCGCCGCCGCTGATATCTACTATACCTACTAATGATTCTTATTAAATAATAAAAATGCTACCCAAAGATACTATTCCACGCGGACGAAGTCGCGGGTAACAGCTAGTTTATAATAAACATGACATTGTTTCATACGTTTGTAGTTTAAGGTGGTGTTTTAAAAGATCACTCAACTGAACATAGTGCATTCTGAGTGATCCTTAAAATCCGTTCTAAATCGAAAACGTGGCATTGAAACGAATCGAAAATTTGTTAAGCAGCTTTCACAAATTTTTCACAATTATTTCAAATGCAAATCATAAACACATAGATTGTATATTCTTGGATATGCGTTATGGCTTATTCTTCAGGTGTTCAGATTGAGTGATCCAGTTAATTAGTTCTAACTTTCTTTGTTTAGGTTTCACAATTTTTTTATCTTACTATGAAGTTTTCACAATTATTTCCTAAATCCTCTTATAATTTGGTTGTGGTTGGATGAGTTTTTTGAAAAGATCACTCAGTCCACACGCACACGGAGGTATCGACATGCTACATGGCCTGTATGCATTTCTCTTTAAGAAAGAACATACAGGATATGGGTGATTTTATTTGGTTCATATTAAAGACATAGAAATTAAATATGGCCATATATTGACCCTAAAACTCCACTAGAGTTTCAGGGTCAAGAAGACCGCGACTTGTAGAGGAAATTAGGAAGTGTTTTTTGTTAGTTTAAGTGTTTATTTTTATCTATGAAGCAATAATTGAAATTCAGTCAAATCTGATTAGTGCAGTAAACAAACCCTGGACAAAGCTTAAGTCTAGGGCAACCGGGAGAATACTAGGATGTTAAAGAAGTAGAAAAAAAGGACCTCTTGAAAATATAATGTGAAAGAAAGAAATTATTCTGCTTTTATTCACACACTATTCACATTCAAATACTTTCGTTAAAGAAGAAGTATAAAAACGCCGAATATATCAGAAATTTTAAATGTGAAGCTACATTCTTTGTTTGTTGTTATACCGCCAATAGAACTGTACATTATAAATGTTTTAACAGTTTGCGTTAACGGTGCCCGCTGACGGACAATGGCGGTTTTTTTTAAATAATGGTTTCGTGCGTATCGCACATTTAGCCAGTGTCAAGTAAGAGATAATAAATAAATCATAGTAAATGAGAATGAGTAGTGATAAAGATGATAAATGGTAAATGAGATGTCCTCCCCTAAATCCGTTGAGTCCTCTGTAAAGATGTGGGACTATACTGAGATCTCACATGGACTTCTTGAGAGAATTTGAAAAGCGATTATGCACTGTAGTGTTTCATTTACCAACACTCATGTACGTTCACAAACACTTAACGATTAATAATCTACCGTTATTACACATAAATGTTTCGAAATATTACAAATTTTATAAAATGAAACGAAATTACAGACATGACGCTTCACTTTCCCGCCAAGTAGTCCCACTGTCGGTTTATTTGGCATAGTCATACCTTTTTTTTCTATACATCTACCACAAGTAATTTGCATA
The DNA here is from genome assembly GCA_949126915.1 of Musotima nitidalis. NCBI lineage: Eukaryota > Metazoa > Arthropoda > Insecta > Lepidoptera > Crambidae > Musotima > Musotima nitidalis. The sequence continues at coordinate 2,741,951 of OX421415.1, read as the reverse complement.
CAAGCATTGGCAACCACTGGAGACTAGCAATATGAGAATAAGCCCTTTGCCTATTGTTTTTAAATGATCTGTTTTTATGAAGACAAAAAAAAGTTTTCAACTTCTGTAATTTTGTAATTGTTTTGTTTGTAACAGCATCTTAATTCTCTTTTAAATCACGAAACAAAGTCATAACTATAGTTTAAACGTGAGTTTGTACTCGCTGACAAACCTATTAATAGAATTTTCGAGACCCTTTCAATCGGTTTTATAATCCATGTACTTAATGTCTATGAATACATAATTTTAAAGGGAGAAAACACAACAGTATATTATGTCAAAAAGACACGGACAGACGTGATCCAATGGAGGAACAGACGAATTAGAAAAGGTCCTTGAGTCGAATCGTTAGACGAACCCTCGCCCACGTCGCAAACCGCGATAGGATTTATCAGACAAAAGTAAATCTTATCTACATAGAGATCAATGCATATTTTGTATAGACGAATCTGAGATATAGGACATTGTGTACTAAAATAAACAGACACTTAAACTAATGGTCTGTCGGTAGTACAATTGTTTTTGTTTATTTCTTTGTCTTTGATGACAATGTATCACACATTAATTCTATTTCCTGTTTTTACCATTTCGTGGTTTAGACCAACTACTCCGGACCGACCAGAAAAAAAAGAGACGACATCTTTGAAACAAGCCTTCATTGCATTGAATTTAATTAGGTTTCGTGTGATACCGGCCGAGAACAGTGCCACTCCATCTCATCTTATCTCACGGGGAGTTGTAAGAGTCAACGAAGAAAAATCCTACAGGATAATGGGCAGCAGCGTCATCCTGCGTACTAGCTTGAACTGCGATCATCAGCTTGCCTATAGAATGTATTTCTAATTTATTATGGAGGCTACTGTTCACCAGTGGACTTTATAAAGCTGATATGATGAGACAGAACACAGGTTTGTGTAGACTTGTCAAATTGTTTTACTACTAAGTACATAATCTTGTAACTGGCGGGAGAAAAAAATAACCTTGACGATTTTCTTGCCCGTTCTTATATGATCAAACTCCCGCCCGCAGTGAATGGGCGCGCTAGTTTTTAAGTACTGACCTTCATAAGAGTTTTTTGAGCGAAACATTAATAAATGATATTGAATTTATTTTTTTGATAATGCAAATTTACAGCCTGTTTTGTAGTGACATAGAACATGTGCAACGACGATCGTATTTCATAAGAGTTCTGCCGCATATGCGATTCGAAAAATTCGTGAGGTAACGGATGTCGAAACTGCTAGAATTGTTTATTTTAGCTATTTTCACAGTTTGATGTCCTACGGTATTTTATTAGTCGAATCTTTACATAAGTAAAGATTCGACTTACTCGACGAAAGTTATCTTTATATATGTAAAGATTCGACTTCCAGCCAAAATTTACTGAAATAAAAGCTAAAGTACGCGGGGTAATTCAGTTTCATTACTTATGTAGATTAATGAAGAATTGAGTAATCAGTTGAAATGCACACATGTAACTATAAAGTACCATAATATCGTGATGGCAATACGGCGTGATACGGCGGCACTCCGCTCCTGAAGACGTGAGTTCGATTCCCACACAACACAAATCTTTGTGTGCATAAACATGAGTATTTGTTCTGGTCTGGGTGTTTTCCTATGTATATTAAGTATGTATTTTCAAAAAATATATATATATGTTTATCAGTTATTTAGTATACATAACAAAAGTTTTTAATGAAAATCTTTGAACTAAATAATTGCTATAATTGTCTGAAAATATTTATTTATTGTGTCGTAAAACAGAACAAATTGATCTTTTCTTTTAAACTGGTCAGCTTGATAAATTTGTCATGAAGGTCGACTTAATTAGAGATGGAGTGTCTAAACATTAATTAAATTTTAGTCATGAAACGTACGATAATAGCATCACATAGTATATGGCTTCAATTAGTTGCGTTTCTTGAGCGCTGTCCAAAAAATTGTTTACATTTGCAAAAGCTGTTTCTATTTCGCGACGCGGATATAGACTTGATGGTCTTGTGTTATTTGTAATAGACATACACACATAAATTCACGCCTTATTCCCCAAAGGGAGGCATCTTATACGCCCACACTTCGCCAATTATATTGTTGATCCCACATAATAGGTGGCGAGGATCTGTTACGTTCGCCAGAGTCTCGTCCGTTAATCAGCAGATGCACCACTTACAGGTGAAGTTTGGCTTGGGCTCCTTAGGTGTTATAAGGATCCCTAGACACCCTTATTTCATCAGACTATATTTGTAATAGAAATAGTTATTAAAGGATAGGAAATACATATTAAGGTTACCTTACAAATGACGATAAAAAATGGCTTAAATCTATGTAGGGCTATCATCCGTCAAAATCATATCTGATTGATAAGAGATTCGATAAATCAACGACGAATGTGCTGAGTGTTGTAACGAAATCTTAAACGATAAGTTTGTAAATGAATAATATAGATTTTTTTAGAAAACTAAGATAAACTTTAAATGAATAATGAAATAACTGTAATTAATATTGCCCGCGCCCTATAAATGTCACAAATGGTGAATAGGGATCCTATCAAGACCTTGGGAGCCCGAACTAACCTCACCTGCAAGTGGTGCACCTGCCGATCAACGCACGAGGCTCTGGCGAACATAAAAGTTCCCGGTAAACGGCAATAGACTCGCCACCTATTACGTTGGAGTTTATAATTGGCGAAGTGTGGGCGTATAATATGCCTCTGCCTACTTCTTCGGGGAAACAGGCGTGATTGTATGTGTGTATGTAGAATTATATATAAAATATAATACCTTTGCTGTGAGCTAAATTGTAAATGAATAACTGTAATTTATATTTTCTGTGCTCTTCAAATGTCAATCAAATAGGCCTATATAATAGAAAGGGCAGGAGAATGACGAGTTACACAAACTAACACACACAAAAAAGGTTGTAACAAATTTGGCACAAGGATGATATTCATCCTCTTTTGTGACTATCCTTTTTACAAACACAAAAATTATGAATAGTATTTTGACATGCTTTTGACTCAGTACATTAAGCTTCTCGCAACAATACTTGGCTTTATTACAAAATTGACAAATATGTTGGAACTGACAAACTCATCAAAACAATAATGCCTCTCCAGAAAATTAACAAAATATCCAAAAGAAAGATTCCACAGTCACTGCAGTAATGGAAGAGAAAAAGTGTTATCCGTGTGATGAACCCGTGATAGACAAAATCCCACCATGTCCTCTGCAATGCATGTCTCCTAAATGCAAAGCATACAAGAAGGTTATTTTCCTACTAATCTTATTGTTAAGTCAACATAGTATTTTTAATTTCAAAACCAATAATATTTTTATAGACAACTGATAACTCGTTGTCATCATTAGTTAAGCGATAGCCCAGAGGCGAGACCCCTTGCCTTTAAATTCAGAGGGTCTCGGGTTCAAACCTTTTGAAGTTATGTGCGTAATTATCACTTGCTCCGTGCCTCTGAAAGCACGTTAAGCTGTTGGTCCCGGCTGTCATGAACATCTATGGCAGTCGTTATTAGAAAGTCAGTGCCTTCTAACAGACTGGCAGCTGGTATAACCAGAGAATGATGACCTCTGGGTTGCAGAGGTCAGACGGCAGTGGCTCTACGTAATAACTGAAATTCAGTCAAATCTGGTTCAACCAGTGAGCAGACCCTGGGCCCTAAGCTTAAATCTAGGGCAACCTGGATAATTCTAGGATATGATAACAACTCGTCATCATATATCGATTTACCATCATCATCACAGCCACAAGAAGTTCGCTGAACATAGGCCACGTTGATCGATGTTAAGGCAATTGCATTCACCTGCTCCTCACCGCCTTGACCAGACCATCGGTACCGTTCCATTGGATAGAAAACCTAAGATTTCTGGTTTGCAGTCGCCACATTAACGCCCAATCGATCGTCAGTTCTTCTAGGTTTAGGTATGCGTCGCCCAAACATTATTTTACAATTATCATTATTAAACGGCAATAGGCTCGCCACCTATTACATGGGACCAACTATATAATTGGCGAAGTGTGGGCGTATAATATGCCTCTGCCTACCCTTTCGGGGAAACAGGCGTGAATGTTTATTAAATAATATAGAGCGTAACAGCCAGGTTCTGAATAGTGCATCAATACTTGATCATACAACTTAACTTTTTAAGTTTCAAGCTTCTTTAAATTAATTAATTGTTTTATTCTGTCCAGTCCCCAATAGACACAGCGAAGAAGCCCATCATATGGATCCTGGGCGGACCTGGTTCAGGGAAGGGCACGCAATGCGAGAAGATAATCGCAAAGTACGGGTTCACGCACCTGTCCACCGGAGACCTGCTCCGAGCAGAGGTCAAAAGCGGCTCAGACCGCGCCAAGTGTCTCACCTCCATCATGGAAAGGGGTATGTCATACTCTTTCTCATACTTTTTAGTTTTATGAATAATTGCAGTTTAGTATGCTAACTGCAATTTAAACTATTTTGATGTAGATAAATTATTTTTGGTACAAAATGTCGTTTAAGGTGATGTTTAATTTTTACATCTGTCGTTATATTTGGCGAAGTGTGGGCGTATAATATGCGTCTGCCTACCCTTTCGGGGAAACAGGCGTGAATTTATGTATGTATGTATGCGTGACACAGCCACAGGCGTGCCTGGTGTGAGATTTCGCCGTAGATCAAATAATAATGTAGAACAGATACAAAACATTATCCGAATAAATATTGAAATTTTTTAGGTGAGCTGGTGCCCAACGATATAGTATTGGAATTGTTGAAAGAAGCCATGATCGCCAAGGCCGAGGAGTCCAAAGGCTTCCTGGTAGATGGCTACCCGCGCGAGAAGTCCCAGGGAATAGCTTTCGAGAAAGCAATCGCGCCAGTCACTGTGAGTTCTGTCCTTCTTTTGTTTTCATTGTTTGTAAGCAATTGATGGTTTATTAGAAAGTTATGAAAATTCCCGCGGAACCGAATCCTTCCAAAAATCAACAGAAACTGTTTACGCCCTTCCCCCATCTTTAGATAAAAGTATTGATTATCCCAGAACAATATTTAATAATTAATAAAAACGACATAGACACGACAAATTAGAGTTTGTGGTTTTAAAAAGTTGTGATAAGGACATTTGCCACTTTTTGGTTCTTGGCGGGAAAGTGAAGCGTCCTTTTTTTTTAGTTTTCTAAAACTTGTGATATATCAAAGATTATAAATCCTCAAGTGTTTACAGCGCAATATCACTCTTCAAATTCTTTTTAGAAGTCCATGTCAATCGATAATTTAAAAGAGCATAGCCTGTGAGTTTCTTGCCAGTTCTTCTTACAGAGCGGTGGCTCGGAACTGGCACTTAGATTCGCTTGCACTTAAATGTTTTTTGTTTTTTTAAATTATTTGGTTGCAAGTGAATCTAAGCTTCGTGATTTTAGTATAGTTATATTTTATTTGTTTTTGTTATTTTTTTATAATTTTGACGTTTTCAAGTACTATGTAATAGTTTATGAAATAAAGTATTTTTGACTTTTGACTTTTTGACTTTAGATCTCAGTATAGTGTCACATCTTTACTGAGTACTCAAGGGGTTTAGGGGAGGCATCTCATTTATCATCTTTAGCACCACTAATTCTCATTTACTATGTATTATTAACTTATTTATAACTTCACACTGGCTAAATGTGCTAAATGCAGAATAACAAACAACAAAACAACAACAATAAATCTTTATTGTCCACATTATTGAATGCCACTTTTTGACAGTGTAACCCTTTTTCATTTCCACCGTTTGTAAAAGAAACATAAGAAGAGCTTTATTAAAGATCTTGCGTGATGGTTTCCAGGTGATAATCTACTTCGAAGCTTCATCAGAGACGCTCACGCAGCGGTTGCTGGGCCGCGCTGCCAGCTCAGGCCGAGCTGATGATAACGAAGAAACCATCAAGCTAAGGCTCAAGACCTTCCTAGACAACAACGACCAGGTCCTGGCGCAGTACCCTGACAAACTTCAGAGAGTAAGTGATTACAGTGTCACTATTAATATACTACTAGACCATCAAGCGTATAGGGCGTATCAAAGGTGTATAGGGCTCCTGCTAAGATCTGAGGAGCCCAAGCCAACCTCATCTGCAAGTGGTGCACCTTTTTTTTTTTTTTTTGTTTAACGTCGGTAACAAAATGCATTTACGCACTGCATTCCGGCCAAAGGGGGCCCGAAAGGGGGTGTGGGACTCACCACCGGCAGACACGACCGCCGGCAGCAATACCCACTAAAAATCTTCCGACGACGCCCGCCGCTTGTTGAGAAAGAGGCGGGGGCCAGTACCTGGGTTGCAGCTTCTGACACCCCGCCTGCACCCCGCCTGCGGCCAACGTCCCCCGGACCAAAACCGGGAGGACCTCCTTAGAGAGGCGCAGTGGACGCGCCCCTCCTACCTCCCCCTGCGACCATAGCGTGTGTGGCCGACTTCCCGGAGGGTCCATGCTTAGACAGCAGGGGCCCCCTGCCCCCGCTGCCTAGACCCTCCTGGCGCTGCTGAGCGGGCCCTCCTGGCCTACCCGCAGCGCCCTCCATAGGTCCATCTTAGTTTCCCCCCCGGTAGTCAGTACTAAGGGCACCCAGAGTCGTCGGTCTCTGGGTGTTACCTTTTCCCTAGCGCCTCCTGCGCCCTACCGGGAGGTACTCAGCCACCCCACCACGACAAGGTGGAACCAAGTCGGCGGGGCAAGTGGTGCACCTGCCGATCAACGGACAAGGCTTTGGCGAACATAAAAAGTGCCCGGAAAGTGGCAATAGGCACGCCACCTATTACGTGGGACCAACAATATAAAAAGCGAAGTGTGGGCGTATAGTATGCCTCTGCCTACCCCTTCTAGGGAACAGCGTGATTTTATGCATGTGTATGTATGTAGGTAGACCATCAAGCTGCGGATGGAAATTTTCCTAGATCCTCGCCAACCACGATCAGTTTCTGTCTCAGGACCCTGACAAACTTTAAAGGGTAAATACCTACTGTCACTACTATCTATTCACATTAGATAATGAAGAAAATAACAAGATGTGGCTCAAGGAACTTTCTAGACAACAACTAGGTCCCGTCGCAGTACCCTAAGAAAGGGTGAGTGATGAGTACTGATGACGTCACTATTTCAGTCTCGAGTTGCAACATTCGTCTGTTAGATTTTTACTAGCCAACCCATGGGCCTAATGGCCTTCAAACTCGAGTCAACGACTACCACACTAAATGATAACCAGTACTGATTGACTTAACGTGCCATTTGGCGGCACGGAATTGCTGGGTAGAAAATGATACACAAACGGTTAGCTATTAGAGCATTGAATAATTTATTGCTGAATCAATAAATTATTCAATGCTCTAATAGCGTTACTTTGCAGAAATCCATTGTAAGCAAGTGATGGATTAAAAATATCTTTGTAACAATTCCCGCGCTACTAAAATTTCCCGAAAAATCAACCACGACCAACGCTTCACTCTCGTTCCAGCGTTGGTCATGAAGACATCGTTGTTCTGAGGCTCCTATCTTACCTGAAGATGCCCTGTGTTAGGGCGAAACACGTGTCGTGTTAAGGAGTTTCTCGATTTTTCGGGAAATTATAGTAGCACGGGAATTGTTACAAAGATATTTTTAATCCATCACTTGATTAGAAAATTGATCTAATCTCTGCTTTATATCGGTGATCGTTTCCAATCATATGGTACTGCGGAGCTACGATGTCGCTATATGTCATAATCCACCCTTACTACTCGTACGTTTGCCACAATAAAAGCTATGATCTTTTTCTCTTTCTAATGGTATTCTATATGCTCTTTCTAGATCAACGCCGAGTCCAAAGTTGACGAGATCTTCGGGCAGGTCCAAAGGATCCTGGACCCGCTGGTAGCCGCCGCTGCCAAGTAGTCTTTCCACCGCCACTGCTAAGCACAAAGCCATACTGTACATATCTCTGTTGCCCTAGTTTATAAAACTTAATTAAAATGTTTTTATTCTGTTACTCTTTGTCTTGTATATTCCTGACGACTACATACTCATATACTTTATTGATATTAATAACAGTCCTGCTCATCCTTCGTAGCAAACATAAACCCCTCCTATAAGATGCCAGGTCAAAAATGTTCAATAGATTTCTCTTTTTTTTTTAAAAGCTATTTAAGGTCTTTTCAGATTTGATTTGGAACTGGTCATGAAAAGTCTTATTTGGGTTTTTCCTCCCAACATTTCCATTCACTTCTTGATCATTAATCGCTTTCTTATATATCCACTTGCAATTATCCTCTTAACATGTCTAAGCCCCTCTACCATTCGCAATCCTTCACTCACAGACAAATAAGGGTAGAAGTAAAAATAAAAGATTGAACAGTGACTATAAATTTGTGACCACTTAATTTGATATAAATTAAATAAAGAAATATTCTCTTACAATCACACCAATTATTTAGTTCCAAGATAAGAATCACTAAGAATTTGTGTTATGGATACTAAAGAACGGATAAACATACTTAAAATATTTTTTTGTTTGTAAATATATACTTAATATACGTAGGAAACACCCAGACCAGAACAAATATTCATATTCATGCACACAAAGATTTGTCCTGTGTGGAAATCAAACCCACGATCTCTGGAGTGAAGTGCAATTATACTGACCTCCACGCCATATCGGTCGTATCGTACATCGTCTGTAGGTTCAACCAAACTACCTTCATTTATGAAATAAAAGCTTCAGATATAGAAACATTAACATGTAATAACAAAATTTAAAAAGACACTACGAAATAAAGTTACACTAAAAGTCACTTTTCTGCGTCCATTTCCGCAGCGTCCGCGTCGCAGGCGCAGGGCCGTCGGCACTTCGGCACTTCTGACGAGATTTCTTTCAATGCTGACGCTAAAACTTCAGAGTTGCCTGTGTTTTCCACCTGAAAATTAAAACAAAGCATTTTCAACGACACTTGACTTTTTCTCTAAAATTTTAAGAATCGATTCAAAAATCAAAAAATGCAGTGAGTCATCAGTGCAACTGCAAGATAAAGGTGTATTCACAGTGGTGTTGAATTCAAACAAATTATATTTTAAAAGATTAAGTGTAATAAATATCAATTTTAATCTCTATCACTAGGATCCTCGTTAGTATTTATAGCAAAAATATTTTCAGCAGCGAGCTCCATGACGTCATCTAAATTCCACATGGTATTAAAATCACACTGTTTAAAATATTTAAAACATTGATAATTACTTTCCTTACCCCACTATGAATTATAACGAACCACTTTTATTTTTACGAATTGAAGATGTATTAATTTAATTTAAATCAGTTAAATTCAAATGACAGGACACAACCGTTGCGTTCGAAGCAATACCTTCAACTGTTTTGTAATTTGAAAAGATTTGATTGGTTAGGGGGCGGGGCTACCAGGGCCGACTGATAATGATGACTCACTGCATTCTTAACGCGAACGTACTATATACAAATTACCGGGGCAGGTGGTTCAGGGCGCGCCGGGGCCGGCGGGCGCGCGACTGTGGGAGCAGAGGCAGCCAGCGGGGGCTGCGGCCGGGGCGACTCGGACCGTCGCTGGCTCTTCTCAATGGTATCCGACAGGATCTCTTTCAGGGTTGACGCCAAAGCTTTAGGGTTGCCGGTGCTATCCACCTAAAAATTCAAAGCGTTCAGTAGAAGGTTAACAACCTAAATGATTTCGTATTTAAGATGTTGACAAATTACTAACACTTAATAATTTAAGATCAATAAAATATTATGCACCAACTCAATGTACCCAGAGTATACAATAATTATGGTGACAGGAATATAAAAAAACGGCTTCCATACCTTTTAAATAGTATACATAGTATAGCCATTAGAATGGAAACAAACAAAAATAAGTACAAAACAAATTTAAAAAAACACTATTGGTATAAGTGAAAAATTGTTATTTATTTATAAAATTAGTTGTAATGTATTAAAGAGTATAAAAGAGACTGTGACCCACAGACAAACCAGTCAAACTTTCGTGGGATAATATGTTTTTATGTAAATTGTATTATTTCAAGGAAATAAACGTTTTATCTATCTATCTACGCTACGCTTTAAAGGAAATCTGAATGGTGCTATCGAGCTTAAGTAAATTTTCACGATCTTCATACGCCAAGCATATCGAGTACCACGCGTTAAACCGATGATACTGTATCTGGTAGACTCTATTCTATTGGACACCTCAAAAGTTCTAATCTACACTGCATGTTGGACAAAGAAAAAGGCTTTATTCTACATTCGAATGGGAGTATCGCCTGAAAACCCTGCAACTCAGTTCGGCAGAGCCTGAGCTCAGTAATAGGACATGAAGTGGCTAAAAATTCGTTTTGAAGGTAAAATGAAGGGATTACCGTGACAATATGACCTCCGAACCGCTTGTGCACGTTCTTCACTTTGTGGGCGGCTTCCTTGATGATTTGCCGCGCGGCGTTGATCTCCGACTCCGGCCTGCCTAGCTCGGAAAGTTTGTTCTGGAGTCTAGTGGCTGCTATCTGAATTAATTGAAATTAGGTACTGTTTCAATTTTGATCTTTTTGCGGGTCCGCGTGGAGTTTGACCCAATACCCTCGCACCTTGGTATGTGAGAGGAGGCTCTCAGTAGTGGGACGGTAATGGGCTGAGATGATGATGTGTGTTTGAATACAACATACCCGTAATAATTGTTTTGTTAGTATGACTTGAACAATTTGTTGATTTTGTTGCGAAAATCTTTTGATAGCGATAGACGCTTTAAAATAACGTTCGTGGCAATTCCCGCGCAATCGAATTGGCCCAAATAATTTAGAAGCAACTTTGCCCCTTGAAGCTACCCCAAAGGTTCAAAGGTTCACAATTCTTACCTGAAGATGCCCTCAGGTAAGAATATCAAACCTTTAGACCAACGACACGAGCGTTGAAGCATTCGTCCTTTGGACGTTGTTTACGATGTTGTTTTAAACTATCAATAGCTAAAACGAACATAAGCATATTTCCGCAACCAAGAGACATTAACAAATTTACGCATCAAACAGTCTAATAACGAAATGAAGGGATTAAAAAATGTTTTATACAATTTGTGTTTTATTGTACTTATGTCAATATATAACTTATAATTTATAATCTAACGCGCCTTCACTGCGAGCAGGAACCTGATAAGTAGATATCAATAATATACAATGCTTAAAGGGTGTAAAGGGATCCTATCAAGACCTGAGGAGCCCAAGCAAACCTCACCTTTAATTGGTACACCTGCCGACCAACGGACGAGGCTCTGGTGAACATAACAGTGCCCGGTAAGCGGCAATAGGCTCGCCACCTATTACGTGGGACTATATAATTGGCGAAATGCCTCTGCCTAACCCTTCGGGAACACAGGCGTGAATGTATGTATGTATGTACAATGCTCAAAAGATTTTTTATCAAAACTAGATTACGGTTGATCTAGCATAGATCAACTATAGCAATACGAACGGTACCAAAACCTACCTCATTGTCAACCTCTAGTGCCACGATTTTCTCAGGCCACTTGACCTGTTTGTTGAACATGTTAGATATGCGAGGGTTCTTCGGGAAGCCCACCAGGATGAAACCCTTGGCGTCCTGCTGCGCCAGCATCGCTTCTTTGATCAGGTCCACTGATAGTTGCTGCAAAAGTGGAAAACCACATTTAGTAACCGTAAAAGAAACAATTGGTATAGTTAGCGTTAAGTAAGTTTAAAAACAATTGGTGTTGTCTGCGCGGAAAGAATAAAAATCTGACAAAAGCAAAGAAAGTTTATAGATGCAAGCGTATCGTCGCCGCGTTGATATACTCTATTGCATATTCCGGTTACGTTAAGAACCTTGGTGTTCAGATGGATTCACTTTATCTTGGGGGACGCATGTAAGCGAGTTAAGTCGCAAGGTGTTTTTTACTTTTCATTCGCTGAAATGTCTTCAGGGTTATTTACCAGAGGCCTCAAGGATACTCCTTGACGTGCAGGCCCTGGTCTTTCCTGTATTGGATTATGCGGATGTCTGTTACTTAGATGCCACGGAGGAGCTCCTAAATAAGCTTGAGAGACTGCAAAATGCGTGTATTCGTTAAATATATGGCTTGAGAAAGTTTGATCACGTGTCGAGTTATCGCTAAGCTCTGAATTGGCTTCCCATTCGAAGGCGCAGAGATTCTCGTATCCTATGTTTACTGTACAATTCTCTTTTTAATCTTTCCTATCCCTCGTATCTTCTCGAGCGGTTTTCTTTTATTCATTCGCCTGGTTCCTCATGTCGGTCAAATCTCCTTTTACTTCTGAAATTCCCCTCTCATAACTCCGATTTCTTTTCCTATTCGTTTTCTGTGCACGCGGTTAGGCTGTGGAATGCGTTGCCAGTCATTATTCGCACTTCTAAAAGTATTTCCATTTTTAAGAAGGCAATAAAGCAACACTTCCTTGCTGCCTGCTAGCTGTGCCTTTATGTCTAATTGCTTAATTTTAGTATGTTATTGTTTGATTCTAGTTTTTTATTGTTGTTTTGTTACGTATTTTGTGCACGTATCTACTTTGTGTATGTTTTTTCCTTTTTTCGGTCTGCTGGAAGAAATTCCTTTTAAGGATAAGCAGTGCCGTTGTACATGTCTTTCATAATTCTATCTTTGTGTATGTTGCTTATATGCATAAATTGTTAAATAAATAAATACTTACGCCCCGCCCCGCAAGCCGCAGACCCTATTAAGTACATGACTGTTATGCACATTCAAGGTTCAAATTATGCGCCGCATACATCTAATATCCTTAAGTACTCATTGATATGAAGACAAGACTTGCAGAAATGATGCACCGAAACGGCTTTAGAACATACGAAGCTCAGAAAATCAATTTATAAAGCAAGAACCGATTCTAAAATACCTCAGGCACATCTTCTCGCGCCTGCATCCTGTCGGCGATGAGACGCCCTCTCGCCGTGTCCTTGGTCGCCTCCACAGCCTCCAGCTCGCCGGGCCTGATCACCGTGTACCCTGTAATGTTGGAGATGGTCTGCGCCACCGTGTGGTTCCCGGCACCTGGTACTCCGTTCACGAAGATCACTGGCAGGTGCCTTATTGGGGACATGTCGTATATCATGTCGTCCTGCAAAAGAGGTTTTAGTAGGAAATGTTTCATACGCATTACGACATACGTAATCTCACGCTTACCTATATACCCCATTTGGGATGGGCAGACACAAGGGATCCATGTTTGTAGCAAAGTTTTAAATACGTAGGTATACGATAATTTATATCCTCCTACTCATTTTATTTTGAATATATAGATGGGGGTAATCTTAAGTGAGGCTGTTGCAAATAGATTTTTTAGATAGTTTTATACCTTTCGCTACCATATCTACCTATTCAAGGTAGGTGCCTGCTGGTGATGCGTAAAGACCAATCTACTAACTCAAAAATAGATGATCGACAAACCTCATTCATTCTCGTAGAATAAAAACAACCCATTTTGTCTAAAAACACACTATAAACTAGTTTGAATAACTGTTTCACTAATTAATAATCTCAATAAAACTGGTGTAGTAAAATGACATCTCCAAATAAATGACAACTGTTTGAACGTCTAGATTTTTGACGGTTTTCGAATTGCAGCATTTGTTTTCGGTCAGTTTCATGTATGAAAGTTAAGTCAATAAAGTCTTATTGTATATTTACTAAGCTCTTTGCTGCTGTAGTTTTTTTAACACTAGAAGAGCTTATAGATGTAGGAGACGTTATCTACGAAATTGCCATCATTTGTAGATCGGTGTGGATTGGCGGAGTCAGGCAGGTGAAGGGCATCCTGCTGTTAGAAATGTGCAAAGGCTCAATAAAACTTGCAATCTATCAATCAATCAAATCATTTATTTGCTTTAAAAAAATGGTAGTTACATACAAATGGTCTTGAGTTAAAATATCTGGATCAGCATGTTTTGTCCCAAGGGACATGCAAAAATTACATGCAAGTAGATATAATAATAACAATAATAGCAACATTAGTAATTAATATAAAGTAAACACAAAGCACGAATGTCAGTTTACAATATTGTCAAAGATTAAATGATCAATTATAATTAATTTAAATATGTCAAATTGTAAATTTAATGTCAAGAAAGGTATAACAAAATTCACTTATTAGTCATTTTAGTTATCCTGGATGGCGTAATAACATTTGTCAACCAAGTGTTCAGATAACCTTCTCTTAAACTGAATTAAATTAAAACTTTTTATGCTCTCAGGTACTTTATTGTAAATACGAGTTGCTAAGCTTAGTATGCTTTTTCGAAAGAGATCTTTTTTGGATGGCAGTATAGCAAACATTTAAGCATACTGTGTTCTCGTAGAGTTTTATTTTTTTGGTGTGCTACCATTTCAAACTTATTTTTATTTATTTGCACAAATATTGCGGCTTCTAAAATATATAAACAAGGCAGTGTCCATATTTTTAGGACTTTAAAAACGAAACGAGTACCTCATTAGTGCTACCTGGGACAAACGGATTCACGTGCCTTCCGAAACACAAAAGCGCTCGATAGTAAATGCCACACAATGCTACAACTGCTACGAGCGTTTCTAAATTACATGTTTTTGACAAAGATTTGAAGATAAGGAGCCATAAAAATAGAAAACAAAACTAAGTATCAAATATTTTCATCCCATAACGCAATTGGTCCAAGGCATTTCCGCTCCATATCAAATTATCTCTCTAGTCTAAAAATCAGTAATGACCTTTACTGTTGACAGGATAATTGAAGTCTTCCGTATAACTGATACACTTCCACCAATGTTAACTATGTAACCGTGTAGTTTTCAATGACGCATTTTCTGTAAACTAGTGCTTTATCACTCAGTTAATAGCCAGAGAGCAACGTGTTTAAACCTATGTGGAAATTTCTGATGTGAACACACGCTTAAGGTGGGGAGTTATGTGAGGGCTTTTTCAATTTGATTGTTTATTGTCATTTTGTACGGAAAAAATATTTAAAAAATAGACATAAATCCACATCATATAACACATGAGAAAGTGTGGTTAAAAATAAAACAACCCGGTTAGTTTCTCAACATTAAATATGAAAGAAAGAAAGAAAAAGAATTCTGTGACAACGTCAAAAAAAACAGATACATTATATTTAAGTAACTACTTAAAGAGTGTCACAGAAAAGGTGTCAGCATAAAGCCGAGGTGTCACGAAAACGCCTCGACGCTGGTCTTCCGTAGATACCGTTTGTGAGAGCACTGCTATGACACATTCATTCCTTACATTGTAAAACACAATACATACAAACAGTTACAATATGCAACGTTGCGTCTCGTGTTTTTTTTTCTGATTGCAATCGGTGCACGAAATCCATCTGAAATCCCCTCTGCCCCGGCATGGAGACGCCTTGCTAGGCTTCTAAAAGCCAGCGACATCCACCATCCCCTTAATCTAAGCGGCTTAACATAAAAGGGATGCCTACTGTAATTTCGATTTGTAAAGACTTTATTTAAATATTTATTAAACTTCATTGTTTCATTCGTAATCTTAATAATAATAATAATAAGCCCGCAGGGCAGCTTGTGGCGAGCTGTTGGTGAGTGGCGACACCACGGGCGTAATTCCGAGTGCTCCAGAGCCCGCAGGGCAGCTTGTGGCGAGCTGTTGGTGAGTGGCGACACCACGGGCGTAATTCCGAGTGCTCCAGAGGGTCGGACTGCGGTCTCGTCTCCGGTTCGCCGGAGTGGGCCCCAAGAGGCTAGCAGGACCCTCGCCCCTGGCTTGCCTTCATTGGCTGTCCAGGGTGGAGTCGCAAGAGCTACATGCTCGCAGGGTGGAAGTGAAAGATGCATAAGTCGTGAGTTGGCGCACTGTCCTCTTGGGCAGTGAGTAGAAAACGGTGTACACCTCTCGACACCCTGAAGCCGAGGATATCTATGTTGCGCTCCTGCCGTTGCACTACGGCTATTTTGGAGTGCCCATTTAATCCTCTGGCTAGTCACCGCCTGCCATTTACAATCGTTTGAGACTGATGATGACGGCAGGTGTCCGGTAGTCTCCTCTATCCATAGTCCAATTTACCCAGTCCTTCTGCTTTCAACCCAATATCCCGGCCATAGTAGATTCCATCTTATCCTAATAGTACTGCACCAACCGGGAATTGTCCTTAGGTGTATTTCTATAATGCACATAGGGATAATCGCCGGTTGGTGTCACATAACCATTAGATTAAAATTGTCTAAGGGGCCTCTACGTGTTGGCTTCGGCCCCACGCATGCCTTCCAAATGTCCGGGTCACCATTGGCCCGAGATCGGAAAAAGACAAACATAATAATAATAATAATAATAATTCTTTATTCAAGACCATGGGCCCAATTTTTGTTAGTAACAATATTTATCTTATATATTAATGTTAGTAGGGAATTTATATAATGTAACTAGTTTTTATATGCAAGTCAATGCTGCTCAATTCCACTTGAAACCGCGCAGCAGTGACCTACATATACACAGTCCAGCCTGCTAGCGATCAGACCCAGGATGCTGTTGCCGCTGGCACGAACCCTGCGCACCAGTGATGCGCATCTTTTACGCATAGTGGCATAGAAGCAATCTACGCGATGCTCTGCGAACATGCCTGATGCACTACAGAATCGTGGCAGCCCCATCAGCACCCTGAATGCATTATTATACTGGACACGGAGAGCACTGTAGGACTTTCGAGTATATACAGCCCACAGACTGCATGTGTAAAAAGATGTACAGTACGATCTAAACAGAGTGGTTTTAACTGATTCAGAGCTACGAGCGAATCTGTGAGCTATCATGTTCGCCCTCACCGCCAGCGCCCTCCGCTCCCTTTCAATGTCGTCATCATCCCTGAGGTCAGAGGTTAATAAATGTCCCAGATATTTAAACCTGTGAACCCGTTTAAGTACAGCCCCACTAAGTTTAACCTCAGGGACGTGAGCTGTGTTTTTGCCTCTGACCTCAAAGACCATGACTTCACTCTTTATCACATTATAAATTAGACCGTGACCTAAAGCGTATGCCTCACAGACCGCCACAAGATTCCTGAGGCCACAGACCGAGGCACTTAGCAGCACCATATCGTCAGCATAACTAATATTGTTAACATTAACGCCGTCTATATGACAGCCGACATGGGTGCTGCTAAGTGCGACTATCAGGTCATTTATGTACAAGTTGAAGAGCAGAGGCGAAGTCAATCCCCCTTGCCTCACCCCACACTCCAACCCATACGGCTGCGACATAGATCCTGACCATCGCACACTATTGACCTGGTTTCCATACCAATACTTGCAGATATTTATGAGCTCTGATGGTAATTTAATGTTTTCGAGTTTTTTCCACAACAAATCATAAGAAACCAGGTCAAACGCCTTTGATAGGTCAAGGAAGCAAGCATGGACTGGCGTATTTCGATCAGTATAATATCTGATAGCATGCTTAACACACAGCACTGCGCTTTCTGTTGAGAGTCCAGCTTGAAAGCCGAACTGGTTGTCATGAATTAAGTGTTGTGCAGAAAGTCTATATTCAAATAATATGACGTATTTTGTCACTTTATTGTAGTGCAAGCTCTAATTTAAAAAAAAACAAGCTAACTGCTGCTAAAGTACAAAAGACTTCTTGGCAGGAAAGTGAAGGATAAAGTCTGCAGTTTTGTTTTATTTTCTAAAATTTGTGATATAATGAACATTAATGTGTAATAACGGTGGATTAATAACCGTTAAGTGTTTGTGAACGTACTTGAGTGGTGGTAAATGAAAAAAACAGTGCAAGATCTATTTTCCAAATTCTCTCAAGAAGTCAATGTGAGATCTCAGTATAGTCCCACATCTTTACTGAGGACTCAAGGGGTAGGGGTAGGGGTAAGGCATTTATCATCTCATCTCATTTACCATTTATCATCTTTATCACCACTCTTTCTCATTTACTATGATTTATATTATAATATTTATATATCTCTTTCTTGACACTGGCTAAATGTGCCAAGCGCACGAAGCCATAATTTAAATGAAAATGTATCATAAGGTATTTCTTCGAACATAAGGGGCCGTCCATTTATCACGTGAATCTCCATAGGGGGGGAGGGGATTTGGCATAAATCCAGAGATGTACAAAATACTCTACTACTATTCTAGGCCGACCACACACGAACAGTGCCACTCCATCTCATCTCACGGGGAGTCGTAAGAGTCGACGAAGACAAATCCTACGGGATTATGGGCAGCAGCGTCTTCCTGCGTACTGGCTTGAACTGCGATCACCAACCCGCCTGCCGATCGTGGTGATTATGGGCAAATACCCCCAATAGACTGTAATCTATTGGGGAGGCCATTGTTCAGCAGTGGACTTTAGAAGGATGACATGATGATGATGATTTCAGATACCAAATATAAAATACTTTCGGAAATGGTTCTGGAATACTACAAGATACATATCCTCTAAATACTTCTAAAGATAAAAATACTTTCGTAAGAAAACGACCTTTTATTTAAATAAATTAATGTTTATTACTATAATTAGTACAAAAACGGTAGATAAAAGCAGTTGCGAATCGAAACAATTGTCTGGCCTGGCCCATCAAAAATATTATATTATATATATTATACAAAATATTATATTAACTAGGGTATGCCACTTGCAATAGACGAATCAGAACCCTCTTAACACATATAATTAGATTCATCTCTTTTTATTTATATTCTCCTTCAGTACTATCTAAAGCTTTCAACTTTGGTTTTTTAGATCTATACATTTTTCGTGTTTCAAATATTTTACATTTTTCCTCCGCTCTTTTGGTACCTACCCTTCCATTAAAAAATAACACAAAAATATTTAAAAGCTTATTACAAAACAAGATCTAAAGTCCTAAGTAGAGGTTTCAGACTACCCCTCGCCTCCCCTAATTCACTTAATTTTTTTGTACATTCTAGATTTTTTTTTCAGAATGTTATCATTAAATACAAGTATAAAGTATAGATCGATCGTACCGTGAGAATACGTAAAGAACTAACACGCGGTTTTTCTTTTGTTTATGTGTATCGTAGATGTATAGATTCACCAACACATGACCCATTTCTCTACATACAAGAGCATATAATCAGATAATCAGAATGCATTTACAATTCCATCTAGTGCCCTCAATCAAAACAATTAAATAAAAAGTGAAAAATGTTTAATTAAATTTGTCTACAAAGGTTTTATGCTAAAAATGTTATATCTAAGTGTAACTACATTCTTAGCTCTGGTGTACGTTAGGTCAATAGTTACAAACACGATATGTGGAACTGAAACCCCGAAGAATGTCCCGAAATTCTACCTGATGGAGAAATGCCATCGCTCCAAACTTGGTATAGCAGCCAAGGCGAACTACACCTCCCTGACAAGCTGCCGGAGGCTAGGAATGGAGAAGAAAGGTCTGGCTCTGAACTTCAGTCCTCCTGAGGCCGCAACAGAGGGACAAGAGCCACTGGACTACACATGCGAGGTTCTGAAGTGCTCCGAAGCTGATGGAGGATTGTCACTGACGAACGATTCCAGATATGATTACTATAGCATTTATGCAAAGCCTTTTCGTAAGTACATATTACATTCTTTTTTGAATTTCCATCAAGATTATTGTTCCGTTACGATACACTTAACGCTAAGATGATGAACATAGATTTCAGGCTATTTTAAATTAGTTTAGACTTTTTCATTTACTATTATAACGTTGAATAGACAGGTTGAATGCGCAAAACTCAGTAACTATTGGTTCTTTTTTTTATTTTTTTGGTGAAATACGTTTTAATACTTACCAAAAATAAATTAAAAATACTACAGGTACTGTCTTTGTAATTGTTTGCTGAACATTACTTTTTTAACCTTTTTCCTTTATTCTTTTTCGATCTCATGTAACCTGTACGTGTCCTATGTATTGTTTTATTTCTTAATTATGTTGTGTGATGTTGATAAATAATTTTTCATTTTTTTTTTTTTCATTTCATTTCATTAAAAGTTTCTGTTTTATCTTCTTCGATTTTAAATTCATCGACATGCATCTTTTTTTTTACCCAGCCAACGTGAACTCCACGTGTGTGCCGGCAGCTGGCATGTTCCACCTGCTCGAGAATAGGCTGAACTTCACCGAGGCAGTGGCTGCGTGCCGCAATAGGAGCGGCTTGCTAGCAGACGTGACCAGTGAGCAGCGCACTGACGTCCTCTCACAGCTTCTGATAGGCTCCTCTGTTGAAGTGGCGCTGGTAGGCCTGACGAGGACCAACAATAGCGCGTTCAGTGTTGTCAACGGTAAATATTCCAACTTCTCATATCTTAACCTCTCAACATGAGCGGCCTGTTAGCAGACGTGGCGAACAGCGGATTGAAGTGCTCTCGCAGCTTCTGATAGGCTTCTCTGTTGAAGAGGCTCTGATGGGGACCACAAATAGCGGATTCAGAGTCGTGAATGGTACATACTTTTACCTCTCGTTTCTTATCGAATCTACCTGTGCAACTATCTAGCAGATGTGAACTAGTGATCAGCGTCTGCCGCGCTCTGACATCCTCTCACAGCTTCTAATAAGATCCTCGGTTCGTGGGTTTGATTCCCATGCAGGGCAAATATCTTTTCTGGTCTTGGTGTTTGCCAATAAGAGTCTTTAGATAAAACTATTTTATACGTTTATCCATCAGAGGATGGATGGCTCTTGGATGGGTGGCCGTTTGTGTGATATTTAATATCGAGCCCTTCCGTGCTTCGGAAGGCACGTTAGGCTTTTGGTCCCGGTTATCACTATATGTGGTAGTTCTTTAGTCATGGTAGAGGCCTAATTGGCCGGCTTGAAAAATTTGAACAGTAGCACGCTACACGCTTGCATCCGCCAATCCGCACTGGATCCGCGTGGTGAAGCCAATACCATCTCACCTTGATTGGTGAGAAGATGATCGTGCTTGTTAGTGGAACGTTAGATATGGGCTGAGACGATCCGTTATTTAGTATCCATAATATAATACAAGTTCTCAATGACCTAAGGAGCCCAAGCCAACATCATCTGCAAGTGGTGCACCTACCGATCAAAGGACAAGGCAATGGCGAACATAACAGTTCGCGTTAAAAGGCAATAGGCTCGCCTCCCATTACGTGGGACCAACAATTTAATTGACGAAGTGTAGGCGTATAATAATGCCTCTGCCTACCATTTCGGGGAAACAGGCGTGTATGTATTTATCTTGGAACTTATTAGAGTGATCATAAGAGAACAAACAATTAATTTCTTCATATCTATTTAAGGCGATACCTTGGATTGTACAACATACCGCGCGTGGGCCCCTGGGCACCCACGAAGGTATACCAAAAAGTTTGGTTGTGTAATTCTCACTCAGCATCGCACTTGGCAATCAGTGCCTTGTAAGGCCCGATATCCTGTTCTTTGTGAGCTGCAACCAGGTGGTCCCTACAAAAAAGGCTCCATATTTAAGTCCCTAAAAGTGGAAATAAATAATGGTAAGAAATTTGTTTAATTACTATTCATTTACAACTGTATCTGTTTAATTCTTAACGATAATTATGGAAACATTTTTTTCCAGCAACAACATCATGAGAAACAAATAAAAATAGTTAAAATAATTAATTTTAAGGAAAAGTGCAATTTGCAAATTGGAGCATCTTTAGTATAGGATCTAACATAACTTACTTCTTTAACGTAGCGACCACTTGACTAACTACCTAAGTGGTTCGAGCGCCTGAGTTAGAACTGTAAGTGATTCGAGCGGTATCGGGTTCAAACCTGTATGACAAAGATTTACTTTTGGCTCAACGACCCCAACTGACGTCTGGCCAAAAATTCATATGTTTAAACTAGATCAATACGTACAATTTTTAAACGTTCTAAATAAACTGTTTTTATCAGTTCCTTACAATTATGACATTGGCGTTTTATCGACTGGCAACTTTGATCTCTAAAATTCGGCGTTTGGCTAGAAATCCAAATAAAATTTTTATTCAATTCAAAGCTTGGCGTTGAGCTTGTTGTTTTCGCATCATTTCATTTTGTTTAGACATCGTTCTATGCTCAATATGGATTAAATTAAAAACCGCAATATTTATAGAATACGAGTTCCATTGTGGCACAAGTGCTGCAGAAAAAGCTCTAAAGGTTTCTCTAGAAGCTCTAAAAATTATTGGGTACTCAGAACCCACTGTAAACGAGGTACGTTTTTGGTTCCATCGCTTTCATTCTGAATATTTTGACCTCCAAAACAAACCTCGTGGACAGCCGGAGAACATATATGGTACTTAATGAGGAATGAAAAGCGATCGTGGAAGCCAATCCACGACAGAGTTGGCTTCAGGCTTTGGTGTGAATGATAAAACCATTTTTCCTCTTTATAAAACCATTAAAACATACATAAATACAATCACGCCTGTTTGCCCATAGGGGTAGGCAGAGGCTTATTATACGCCCACACTTCGCCAATTATTTAGTTGGTCCCACGTAATAGGTGGCGAGTCTATTGCCGATTACCGGGCACTGTTATGTTCGCCAGAGCCTCGTCCGTTGATCGGCAGGTGCACCACTGGCCGGTGAGTTTGGCTTGGGCTCCTCAAATCTTGATAGGAGCCCTATACACCCACCCTATATACCCTTTAAAACAAATTGGAAAGTGAAGAAATGGGTACCACACGAATTAAGTGAAGCAAACCAACAAACACGCATCGACTGCTTCAGCCCGTTAGACAACCGTCACAATAGCTAGGGGAAAAAATTTAATTTAGGGGAAGATTTTGTTAATTCTCGCTCACTTTTTATAAAATGGCAAAAGTGCATAAAGTTCATAAATCATGACGGTACATAGTTTGTTTTATTAAATTACAGAAAATTACAAAGACAAATAAATTTCCTATTTCCGTTTAAAACATAAATTACATATGTAAGGACCTAATATAACACGCTATAAAGCAATAATTACCTATACAAATTCAACCTAACGCACACGATGTTAAGTTGAATTTCAAATACTTTTTATTAAAGTAACAGTGCACCCGAATGCGTTCGAGATGACGTACATTTTTTCGGGAAGTTTTTAGCACCTTATTGTATATCTATTTTATTATTGTGCACATAATGTATCCAACATCAAAGTTTGCCATAAAATTACTTCCGGGACTTCTTGGCGGGAAGTGAAGCGTCATGTCTGCAGTTTTGTTTTATTTTCTTATTTGTGATATTTTCGAACATTGCTGTGTAATAACGGTGGATTATTAACCGTTAAGTGTTTGTGAACGTCCATGAGTGTTGATGAACGAAACAAAATAGTAAAACATCACTTTTCAAATTCTCTCAAGAAGTCCATGTAAGATCTCAGTATCCGGTCCAGTGCCAATGTTGTCAATGTCAATGACTCCAAATGTATAATTTCAGTACGTAGTTCATATCCTGCGGTCAGTCAGTCAATAATCTCAAATCTGACTCTGTCAGTACCTACCTATTATAGTACCTACCTGTTGTTTAGATTATTTTGTGGGTGTAGTATTGTATTTTGATAAATTTATAACAAAAAGTCTAATAATTTAGTATATTGGCATAAATATTTTGGAACATGGGCCAAGGCAAAAGCCAATTCTCTGAGGAAGAACTACAAGATTACGAGGTAAGGGAGGTTCTTTGTACACAAAACATTAAGGTTGAATTAAACTTTCTCTTTATTATGAGTAATTATTGCATTTTCTTATTGCAGGATCTGACATATTTTACAAAGAAGGAAGTGCTATAGTGAGTTTCACATATTGAATAGATTAAAACATCAAATTTTTGATTATAAAACTATTTATTTACATACAACCATTTTATTTTTAGTGCTCATCAAAAATTTAAGGCACTAGCACCAGAAAAAGTTGGCCATAACAAAAATGCTAAGCTGCCGATGGCTAAAATCTTACAATACCCAGAACTTCGCGTAAACCCCTTCAGAGATAGAATATGCAAAGTTTTTAGTTCAAGTAATGATGGAGATTGCACATTTGAAGACTTTCTCGACTTGATGTCTGTGTTCAGTGAGATGGCGCCAAAGGCTGTGAAGGCTGAACATGCTTTTAGAATATTTGGTAATACTATCTTGATTTTTTGTCTTAGATCTTTAAGGTATTTTAGTCTCCGCTTTATTACCTCGCCCTATTAGCTCTATTTGAAATGTCACATAGACAGTCCCCCAGGCTAGGTCTTACCTCTATGAACTCTGCCTTACATTGGTGATAATTTTAAACCCCCAAAGTACTGCCAAGCTATGAGTGCTTAGGTTAATGTAACAGTAATTAATGGGTTGGATGCCTGTATCTAGCACCCATTCATTAATATTATTTGTTGTCTCTCAAAATGAATTTAAAAGTTTCTACTTATATAATTTACAGATTTTGACGGAGATGACATGATTGGTGTGTCAGATCTTCGAGAGGTCATTGAAAGACTTTGTGGGCCCGAGCACAAACTCAGTGACTCAGAAATACAACTCTTAGTCCAGAATGTTCTGGAAGAATCTGACCTGGATGATGATGGCGCTCTGTCCTTTGCTGAGTTTGAACATATCATTGATAAAAGTTCAGATTTTTGCCAGTAAGTAACTATATATTTATATCTTTTCTGGCTTACTAATAAGTACTACAGGAACATGATAATGACTTTTAATTAGTGATTGTTGGCACTTCATTGGTGGATTTCAATTTCAATGAAAAATACTAAATATCTCAACAAACTAGGCCTCAATACCCATCATATCCTAGCACTATCCCAGTTGGCCCAGACTTAAGTCCCAAGCTAGACTGGTTAGACCAGGAAGCAGGATTTTTATTTATGTCTGTAACAAAATGCATTTACACACTGTCTTCTGGCCAAAGGGGGACCGAGAGAGGTGTGTGGGACTCACCACCGGCAGACACGGCCGCCAGCAGTAATACCCACCAATAATATTCTGACGCTTGTTGAGAAAGAGGCGGGGGGGCCAGTACCTGGGTTGCAGCTCTGACACTCCGCCTGCGGCCAACATCCACCGAACCAAAACAGGGAGGACCTCCTCAGAGAGACGCAGTGGACGCGCCTCTCCTACCTCCTTGTGCAACATGCATGTGTTGTTAACTTCTCGGAGGGTCCATGGTTAGACAGCAGAGGGTCTCTGCCTCACTGCCTAAGACCCACAGCTTAACGTGCTTTCTGAGGCACAGAGCAAGCGATAAATACACACATAACTTCAAAAAGTCATAGGTACCACCACATTTGGAACTCTTGACCCTCTGAATTAGAAGTCAATGGGTCTCGCCACTGGGCTATTGTAGCTCCAATATGCTAGGCCTCATTGGAATGAATTAATAATATAGAGAAAAGGTCATTCTTGTTACCTATATGTTATATTAGTTTTTATTTTCTACCTTGATAGTATATAAATAAAATAAATTCTGCCAATTTATTTTTAGTGTGCATTGAATGAAACTTTAATTAAGTGATTTGACATAGTTAGCTGATTAATACAAAAAAATATGTACAAAAGATTAATTTATGTTCATATTTCTTTTTTCAGTGCGTTCAGGATACGTCTGTAAGACTGCAATCATCATTTTCAAGCTATCAACCAAATGGTCAACAGTTAAAAATCTACGTATTTTACTCTATGTTTACCATGTCCTTGCTCACAAGAGGCTCAGTATAAAACATAGTTTTATATTAATTATTAAAAAAAAGTAATCGAATATTTCAGAAATCTCTATATTAATCTTAGGTAACCAATTACGTAATTATTTATCTTATAAATTTTTATTATTAATATAAATTATACAGTTTTTTTACGATGAGTATTTGTGTAGTTACCTTAAATGTACTGAATGTATTGTTAGAATTTTAAATTTTACTCAAACAATGTCTTCCTTTATTTGTAAATTAATTTTAAGTAAATACTTTTTTTTCATGATATTATTTAGAATATGTTAAATAGTTAAGTTAGTTTTTTCTATAAATATGACATTTATGAGCATAAATCTCACTCAATAATACTGCCAAAATGTTTAAAATAAAGTACATGTGAAATTGTCATTCTATTTATATTTTTTTATTAGCTTCGTGAGTATTAGAATAGAGCCTCACTTCTCATCTCAGGGGAAGATGACGGAGAGAATATATACCGGATGATCGGCAGCGTCATCCTCCGTACGTTAGAAAGCTGTAGTTTTTTTTTTTACGTCGGTAACAAATGCAATGCGAAAGGGCGTGTGGGACTCACCACTGGCAGACGCGACTGCTAGCAGTAATACCCACTAAAACGACGACGCCCGCCGCTTGTTGAGAAAAAGGCGGGGGCCAGTCTCTGTGTTGCAGCGTCTGACACCCCGCCTGCGGCCAACATCCCCTGGACCGAAACCGGGAGGACCTGCTCAAAGAGGCGCAGCGGACGCGCCCCTCCTACTTCCTTGTGCGACCAAAGCGTGTGGCCGACCTCCCGAAGGGTCTATGGTAAATCTGCAGGAGCCCCTGCCCCCGCTGCCTAAGATCCTCCTGGCGCAGCTTGGCGGGCCCTCCTGGCCTACCCGCTGCGTCCTCCATAGGTTCCTCTAAGATTCCCCTCCCGGTAGTCGGTACTAAGGGCACCCAGAGTCGCCAACCTTTTCCCGGCACCACTACAAGGTGGAGACCTGTTCGGGGGTATCACCAACCTCCTTTTCAGATCAGATTGCTTTGTGTTCCACCAATTCTTCAACTTGCACCCGTCCGATGGATCACATCGTATTATTTGCTATCTTCGGCCACGCTTCACGTTTTTTTGTGGTAGCTACTATTTAAACATGATGTGGCGAAGGCAGGGGCAGGCACTGAAATTATGTGTAAGCGTATGTATTTGGAAAAGTTGTGTGTACGAGCTTTTACTTAATATGACTTAGTGGCTTGGACAGGCAGTGCTTGATTTCATCTATGTTATGCACGCCACATGTATGAGAGCTATGCTCGGAGTGTCCCTACGTGATCGAATCAGAAATGAGGAAATCCGTAAAACTAGTGACCGCCAAAGCGAAGCGCGTTTTCAAGCTGAAGTGGCAGTGGGCGGGGCACATAGCTCGAAGAACCGACGACCTATGGGGCGTTAAGGTTCTTGAATGGCGACCACAAATCAGCAAGCGTAGTGAGAGCGTGGGGGCCGCGATGGACCGATGATCTGGTCGGCGGGGAGCCGGTGGATGCAGGCGGCAAAGGATCGATCTACGTGGAAAGCAATTAGGGAGGCCTATGTTCAGCAGTGGACTTCAGATGGCTGAAATGATAATGCACGCCACTGGGGTTAATATTTTTTACTAAAATTGTATATTTCGACTGAAGTCACTGGCATCGTAAAACTTAATACAGCTTTACAATGAATAAAACTAAGCTTAAAAAAAATACATAGATTTGAAATAATGTGTGTATGCGTAATGTAGTGTGTAGGAGCCCAAGCCAACATCACCTGTAAGTGGTGCACCTGCTGATCAACGGACAAGACTCTGGCGAACATAACAGATCCCAGTTAGTGCTAATAGGCTCTCCACCTATTATGTGGGACCGACAATATGATTGACGAAGCATGGGCGTATGATTTGTCTCTGCCTAGCACTACAGGGAAACAGGTGTGATTGTATGTACATCTATTGAATCAATAATGATCGCTGACAGTGGTCAAAATAGTCTAAATAGTGATTTACACTACCCAAAATCAGTTTAATTAATCTCATTAGGTCAGGGGAATGTTAAGACAAAATGTTAAAGAAGTCAATGTAAAAAATATTTATTTCAATCAATAAATGCAATAAAAGAATATAAAATTAAACTTAACACTAAGACTGTTAGTTTTGCAAATACCCTGGTAACTTCATCCTCATGAAAATCCAAGTTGTGAAGAAAGACACAAGTATACAAATAAATGCAACAGAAATAAGAAGAATCCTGTTCAGCTTTGGTGTTGTTGGGTTGTGTGTACGGTCTAATATGATAAAACCAAGACCACCAAGTGAGAAAAGAAAGCTAGATGCAAGGCCTTCCATGATGTACTGTCCATTTACTCTGTTTGGCATGAAGGCTACCGGTCTGCTGTGTCCATGCTCGTCCGTAGTGGATCCAACACTTGGTGGCTCAACTATAACGTCATAGATGATACCTGGAACAAAGTAGTTGCATTAAAAAAACCCCAAACATAATTGAGGACAGGATCCCATTTGATAGACTGGATGATCAGGTCAAGATGGTGGGAAGAGAGGAATGTAGGTTGAAGACTGATGTTTTCTTATTTGACTTTTCAAAATAACAACAATTTATTTCAACTTATTTTATCACCAAAATCCATTATTGTTTAAAAGCCAATATAGGCTCGGCTTACACTATCAGTAAGCACCTATAGGTAGTAGCAAACCAACAACAACAGCACTCCCGAAAAGTTAACAATCAACTGCAGAAGTCTATGCCAAAACTCATTCCCTTTGCAGTAGGATAGACATGCTACGTCGACACCTGATAAACTGGAAATAAGAAGAAGATATTTGTTGAAGAACATTATAAGATTCTAGTCAGAATTTGAAACGCCAATACTAACCTCCAGTGACTAAGAAATACGATAGAAGCACAAATGAAAAAGTCGTCATAGCAGAGGGCGCCTGCAACCATGATGGCTTCTTGATCTTAATATTGGGTATTTCTAAAACTGAAAAAGGTACTGCAAACAGTGCTTCCATGGTTCTAGAAAAATATCCGGCAATTAATTTTGTTGGTTTATTCGTTGACGTCGGTTTATTACGGTTGTCGTTAGTTGACATTGACAGGAATCGTGATGTGGATATGGAAATGTCACTCACTATGAGTTTGAAATGGCAACACTGTGTGTTGTTAAGATTAACAGGGGCTTATTTATTACAAAACAAGATCTAAAGTTAAATAAAGTTTAAAACTAATGCTGTCTCTGTTATTTGATAAAATAAAGAAAGTGACAGCACTTGTTTTTAACCTGGTTGTACTTTAGATCTTGTTTTATAAGAAGCTCCATATTTTTTTATTTTATTCTGTTGCTAAGCATTATAGCATTATAAAATAGAAACATTGTATAGAGTTTCCATTTTATTTTCGTGTTTTGTTAAGCAAGTATAATTCCTCATCAGGCTTTGCCTGTTTTGTGAAAGTAGAAATATAACTTACATTTAGTTTTTTGTAATTAATAATAAAATAAATAACGTGAAAAATACATAGGTATATTAATTTATTCCAAGCTTAATTAGACATACACATGTATACTAAGTATTTCCTATTTCTTAGTAGATCATTTTCTAATTGGAACTTTCAAAATTACAAGTGAGAGAGATAAACCAAATTACCTACTAAATGTATGGTTTATAAACTTTACCTTAACCATACCTAGTGGCTTTTGTATGATTACATTGTATCTGTAGTTTAGTTTATTGGTGTGACTAATTATAATAACTTTTTTCAAAGAATCTTTTTCACATTTCAATAAACTCAATTATCTTTCAAAAGTGCACGTGAATTCAATAGACGTGCCAATAGGTGACGTACAAATTTATTTACTTATCACAATCGTTGCATTTTATCCACTAAGCTTTAACTTCTTGTCTAAATGTTTTGTTTTAATTGGTCCAAATATTCTTGACACATAGTAAATCAAATGTATACCAATCAAAACGCATGAAAGTGAATTTTATCAAGGCTTGCCATTAAAAAAAACTGTTACTTATGTCAGTGTCAAAATTTGGTTGATACTGTTCGTGTGCTAAAAATTGTTAAATCGTTCTAATTTTTATGGATTTCTTTGTAATTTAGGCAACCATTTCGTTAAAAACTAGATATTTGTTAAAGTTTATCGTAACGAGCACGTTTTTTGTGTGACATTAATTGTTTTTGACTTAGTGATTTTTTTGGAGGCCTTGAATAATATGTTTTAATTTACGCACAAAATGAACAGTACTGTTGATATTTCACTAATATTACGATGAAGGGTGGGTTGTGCATAATTTACACGTCTTTGCTGACTATTTCAGTGATATCAAGGTATGTTAAAAGGATAGTTTTAAAGATTTAGCCTTATTTTAATTTATGTTTCTTAAAATAATTAAATGCTTTTGTTCCAGCTGTGCTCTCTTTTTGCTAGTAGTTTCTGAAGCGCGGCAAGAGGACAGTGATGTGAACGGAAATGTAGACTTTTCTGGACTACATAACGTTAGTAATAAAGTGAGTACTGTTGAAAATGATTTACCAGAGGAAAGTGATAATGAAAGTGAAAGAACAGTGGAGGAGGCAGAGCCAGCTCTCCAGGACCAAGAGATGATATTTGCCGAGTCACTATCCTTGAATTCTGTAACCACAGATGGGTAAGTCACATGTATCATTTACTATAAAGTTTAGCTATATATGATGTAATTTTGAATGTTTATAGGGCAGTTGGGACATTGCGGTCATGTCTAATCGTTTTTTAATCATGTTTTATATTAGGGTCGCCACCTATTATATGGGACCAATAATATAATTGGCCAAGTGTGGGCATTTAATATGCCTCTGCTTACCTCATATGGGAAACAGGTGTGGTACTACTATGTATGTATGTTTTATATTGGGTGAAAAAAAAAGTTTTAATTTGGTGAACAATAGGGCATAACCTGAGGTTGTAGTTTCGATTCCCACTCAAATCAGGGCTTTGTTTTATGCAAACATGATGTGTGGTATGGTCTGGGTGTTTTCTGCTGTGCTTAGTCTGGGAATAGAAGTGTTGCGAGAGATGGAGACAGGAATAATAATCATTATTATTTTATTGGTGCCATGTGGTACCAGTCTAGAATAGTGCCACCCCCCTTTTATCTCAGAGAGTCATATGATTCCTACAGCATAATGGGCAGCAGCATCATTCAGCATACTGGCCTGAACTGCAATGCCTGCCCAGATTGGTGGTTATGGGCAAGTACCTTAATTAAATATTATCTATTGGGGAGGCCAATGTTCAGCTGTGGATTTTATAAGACTGATATGATAATAATGTTTTTTTTTAAAAAATTTATTGAGCACTTTAATGCATGCATGAGCTGGAATGGAAAAGAATTGACCTGTTAATTTACAGATCAATTCTTCCACCAGTACAATTTGAAGTTAGTAAGAAGAAAAGAAGGTGCTCTCCGATAAGTATTATTTAAGAGTTTTGTTGTTGAGGGGTGTGAATTGGGTTTAAAGAATTTATTTCTCATAATAGCATAGTAGTTCACTTAAAATAAGATACAGTAAATTATGTAGATTACTTACTTGAATTAACAATTCATGTAATCTGGAATGATACATATTCTAAATCCTTGGTCAGCGACTTTTTTAGAGTACCCAATATTTAGATGTCAATATGTCAGATAATCTCTTTTAAAATGCATATGGGTACCGATTATATAGGATATAATATTAAAATACTTTGTAGCGTAACACTTTGGTGCAACATCTTGGTAGATTACATTTTATACTCAATATCTTTATTGCTCTCCACAAACAGTTACCATTGGATGTTAATATATTTTACAATATTTTGTGGCCTTATGGGCCCATGGTCCACTTTCTGTCCTTACTTCCTCCACTTTGCACAGTCTTCTGCATCAGTTGTGAAAAATCCCATTGGAACGCATGTCATCTTCTACAACATCAAGTTAGGTCTTCTTGGTCTGCCCAACCTATCTTGGTCCTCTATTTAATTACTTAGCTTATTAAGTTTATTACAATATAATTACTTAGCCTGGACTGCACGAACATTATTTAAAATAACTGATTGTAAATTATAAGTTAAATAGGTGTGTTCATTGGAGGTGATTTCTTTTATAACCATATTAAGATTTTATTTAACCATATGGGACTAAACCACACTGTGACTTCTGAATTTATAATATTTAAAAGGCACAAAACTGAGGGCCTGCACTAATTCAATGAAAAAAGAGACTTTGTTATACTCTCTTTCACTCTCTAGACAAAATATCATTTAGTTTCTGTTCTATTCTAGTTTAAACCTTTATTTATGAAGCATTATCTGAAACAATTGATACCACACTGTGTCATCTCCTAATAATGCATAATTATGACATTCTACTGCCTTCTGGAAACTCTGGCTTTTCTTAGTTTTCCCTTTTGGAAAATTACTATATGTTCAAACCCTTTTCCAGTTTATTTATTTTCGTTATTTACATAATTATAATAAGTAATGATTTAATCATATATACAATTGATTGTGTCAAAGTTGATCATTAATTTCTATTTAAATCCAGCTACCAATAATAATAACATAACGCTCCGATTCATTTCAATTAGAAGCTTGAGTGGAGAAAAATCAAGCAATAAACTCAACAAATTAAAAGTTGTCCCTCGCCAGTACACTTTTCCACAAAAAAACACCCTGAAAGACACTAAGCAGACACCACACTAACAGTAATAAACCCAACTAGGTACTACTGCAACCAGCAGTCCATCGAAACTGGGTCTATTCAGCAAATTGCTTCCATATCTTCTAAGGTATACATTTAAAGCCAGAAACTGAATACTTATTGGCCAGTTATGTTCTTAAAACAGTCCAGTACAATAACAATAAGTATCGCAGGCCATGTCGAATAGGAGTGGCTAAGTATTGGACAATTTGAACATGAACGCCATTGCGATAATTGCACTTTCACGGACAATGGAACTGGTATCGCGTAGTGTCAACACCGCGGACCGTGACGGCCGGACAAGTGGACAACTGCGATATTATTATTGCTGAAACCAGTCGCTCTCGTTTAAAATACCATAATGGGATAAGTAAATTATCTGTGGGGTTATTAAGAAGTAAAGCGGAGGCGTTTCGAGACTTAGAACTGGACTTAGGCAGCTTTCACAGGTCCCTTATTCTACTATCTCTGCGCATTTAGTATTAACGTAACCTACATTGCTGATGGTTAAGTTCGTAATATATCGAATAGAATATTAATTATATGTTTGCGTAAAAGGTAGGCACAGTTTTGGTGGTATAGTAATGTGTGAACCTAACCGTCTCCCGCTGCCTTAACTGATATTATCGATACATAGGAAGGAGTCGCCGGAAGCCGTTGGATGTAGGCGGATGGACGTAATGATGATATATCAGTGTACATTTTACTCCACGGCAAGCAAAATCTGGTATGAATTGTCGTTCTGGTATTTGCTGACCATATGCAGTGTTATCCTGGCCGTCAAAACATTGACTCGTCCAGTAGTCATACTAAGCGATGCTAACGCTGCAATAGATTTGCATGCACGCCCACATCCTGACTTACGAAGTCCTTATGAGCTTGATCTACGGTCCTTGTACCCCCTTGTTGGTTAACTGCTGACCGGTCTCCTTTTCACGTACCAAGATGAGTGGACTTTTTTTTTTTTTTTATGTGACACGTCATAATGACTACAACCTGCCTGATGATAAGCAGTCGATGCAGTCCAAAAAGAAAATGAAAGCGCTTTATAACGTGAAATAAGCACGCTATAAAGCGCATCCACTCATGACGGCCTGCTAAAATGCTGTTTCACGCCCCGCTTAAAAGACCCGGGATCATAGGAAATAGGAAACACATGAGCCGGCAGCGAATTCCAGAGCTTAGTGGTCTTGCACGGGAACGACCTCCCAAATTTCTTGGTTCGAGTGCTGCTTGCCACTATTGAGCACAGGCCGCCTTTCACCAAACCCAGATGAGATGAATTCACGTCATACTCCAACCCGCGGACCCAGTAGGATTGGCAGAGGCAGATAATATTATTATAAAGCAGATATTTGGTGTATTCAGACGCAATAGGAAATATGTCATATTTTAAACTGGACAAACTTTAGAATTCATATTTGCTATCTGGTTAAAATACTTTCATAACTTTGTCGTAAAATTTTACAACAAAATGATCCCATTTATCAGAAGCACTTGTAATCATACTACCAAAGAGACAATAACAGTAACTTAACTTTAAAGTTGGTTTATAAGTTACTTATTTATGTCTTAATCTTTTTGTTTTCCTCAACAGTTATCACTTTATCAGGCAACAGGGGCACTTGGTGTTTATCTAACTACCAGTTGGTAGAATAGACTTTTCTTATCTACAATTTGAGACATAATGCCTGCTTGTAAATGCGGGTAGTTACAGTTAGTTGAAAATATTTTAAAAAATTATGTAAAACTAGTGGCACACCCTTGTATCGCTTTGGTAGCGAATTATGAAATATTTGGCACTTTGGGTTACATTATTACAGTTTAAGTAGGGATCCCTATTATTTTCTAGTAATAAGAAAAGCATAAGTTATATTATATCCGGGATAATTTAGCATTTTAATGGTGATATAATTTTTGAAATATATAAATATGGTTTATTTATAACAAATATTTAAAAACACTAATCATTGTTATTTATAATATTAGTATGAATATAATATGGTACAGTCGCTTTTATACAAGAATAGAATTTTTTTATTAAGAAAATCACACAACACATAAACAAATTAGACAATATCAAACACGATACACAAAAAAGTAATAGCTAATAATGCTACATGTCATGTCATCTGTCAAAAGGGCGGTCATCTGCTGACACTGATACAGCAGCGCTAAGGCGATTTTTCGGCGGGAAAGTGAAGCGTCATGTCTGCAGTTTTGTGTTATTTTCTAAAATTTGTGATATTTCGGACATTAATTGTGTAATAACGGTGGATTATTAACTGTTAAGTGTTTGTGAACGTACATGAGTGTTGGTAAATGAAATAAACAGTACAACATTACTTTTCATATTCTCTCAAGAAGTCCATGTGAGATCTCAGTATAGTCCCACATGTTTACTGAGGACTCAAGGGATTTAGGGGAGGGCATCTCATTTATCATCTATCATCTTTATCACCCATCATTCTTATTTACTCTTATTTATATGTTATTAGTATATTTCTAACTTGACACTGGCTAAAATAGCCAAACGCACGAAGCCATTATTAAAAAAAAAAGTAGGCGTTCGAAATCATACGCCACAGAAGCTGTCATAATTCAAAATTTTACTCTACATGATAGAAGATATTTGTTTGGCAACTCTTGTTTTAAATCTTTACTTAAATTTTAAACATAATTATTTTGTAATAGTCGCTAAACTCATTGAATATGCAAAATTTCAGTTCATTACAGCCCCCTTACTATTGAACTGTCTTGCTTTGGAAAAGTGCCTTGAGGATGCTAATGAGACGTCTATTCGTCAGAAGCTCCAGAACAGAAAACAAACGGCATCATTCAGCTGTGAACAAAGTCCTTGTCGGATTTTTCTTGCATTTGTAGTAATATCAACGTGTAGGTAAATAATATCTATGACAAACCTTCATTTTAAGGTTACCTGCATAATTTCACGTTCACATATGTCGGGGTAATATATCGACCGTACATTGCTAGATAATTGTAACAATGTCGTAAGTGAAAAGCCGTTTCTTTATACAATGTCGTAAGTGGAAAGCCGTTTCTTTATACAATGTCGTAAGAGGAAAGTAACGACTTATCACTTATGATATTGTTAAAAGCAACGACTTTTCACTTACGACATTGTTAATTGCTACCATCGATATATGTGGAGTACGGAGCGAACCAAAAACTTTCCTACAGCTTCTTATAGGGTTAAGGTATATAGGTACATTAGTGGCTCCAAAGTATGGTTTTAGGTCAAATCTCTGGTTCTAGTTAATGTCAGGCCCTTGGACAACAAAATACCTTAGTTACTTTTTACGACACCTCTTTCTTCAGCTCCTGACCACTCCAAGAGGGTTATATACTCGTGAGAGTAATCATGAGACAAATACATACATACATAATATCGCGCCTGTTTCCCCGAAGGG
This sequence comes from Musotima nitidalis, assembly GCA_949126915.1. NCBI lineage: Eukaryota > Metazoa > Arthropoda > Insecta > Lepidoptera > Crambidae > Musotima > Musotima nitidalis. The sequence continues at coordinate 2,706,031 of OX421415.1, read as the reverse complement.
GTAGGCAGAGGCATACTAAACTCGCAATTCGACGCAAGGCGAGCCTATTGCCGCTTACTGTTATGTTCGCCAGAGCCTCGTCCGTTGGTCGGCAGGTTTACCAATTAAAGGTGAGGTTGGCTTGGGCTCCTTAGGTCTAGGTAGGATCTCTATACAGCCTATGAGACAAATCAACAGTTATATTATTATATTTCCTGTTCATATTACAACAATAACATCAGTCATGGGTTTTTTTTAATGTTTAATATTGCTGTTGTATGTTTTATAACAACTACCTAGTTATTTTACTGCAATTTCGTAGACGACAAACAAGTCTAAAACATATGTTTTAAACCTCCATTGAGACCGTTAAACAATAGAAAAACGTATCATTGTGTTTCCACGATAGGTACACGATTTGATAAGCGCAAAATCATTGCCGGATACTGATATTTTATTTGCTAAGAACGGATATTCAGATTTTTGTTTTTGATTCAACTTCAGCGAAAATTTTGTGTGTTGCTTGGAGTTATTGTCTTCATGAGTGGGCCTTTGTTGTTTACCGTGCTTTTTCGACGGTACGGCTGTTCACATTTTCTAAACTGCAACATACCTGGCTTCATACCAGGATCAGTCCGGATGTAATTATTGGAGCAAAATTTTAGAGATGGCAATGCTCACAGGGTATATACAATTTTGACATGATGTATTTATCCTGAAATATGTGAATACTTTTTATTACCTAATAGTATAACAATATCTGCCTAATTTATATTCTGTATGGCAGTAAGTTATCCAAAGTAACCACTTTGGAAAACTTACCAAGTTTTCCAAAGTTTTCCACTTAATAATTACATAAAATTTTTGGGTACTCGGAGCTAAGCGAAGTCAACCATAATTTTCTGTCGACACCCGTTAAGTCTTTAAACGCCAAGTGACAGACAAAAGAAACGGCTCAAACCCGCGACGCAGGTGTCACCCGTGTGGTCCCTGTTCCCGTGGTAATATCGGGATAAAAAGTATCCTATGTGTTGTTCTAGGACTGTAGCTATACACATACCATGTTTCATCACAATCGGTCCAGTAGTTTTTGCGTAAAAGAGTATCAAATATTCATCCATACACACAAACTTTCGTATTTGATATACTAGCAGCGCCCTGCTGTTTTACCCGCGTGTTTCCCGTTCCCGTGGAAATATCGGGATAAAGAGTGTCCTATATGTTAGTCCAGGACTGCAGCTATACACATACAAAGTTTCATCACAATCGCTCCAGTAGTTTTTACGTGAAAGAGTAACAAACACCGATACACACATACAAACTTTCACGTTTATAATATTATAAGTAGGATTAGTCGGATGAAATAATTCAAAATATTTAACCTTGTGGCTTCTACTCGTAGCTTGTACGTATTTCAAGACTGCAACGAATGATGTGTCTTGTCATCTGCAGACTATATTAGCGGTCCAATGATACACGGGTGATCTTAAATATAACCAGTTGTGAATGCGCTATTGGACTGGTATTTCCAGACGAATATTATCAATATTCAATATCTGGCTATAAACTATACCTATAAAGAACTAAAATTGGAATTCCCGTAAAGTTATATTTAAACTTTCGAGTGTTAATTTTGACAGTTGCTCAGTAACCATTTCTGGTTTTATGCGATATCGGTGTATGTGCATTAACGGTGCAATGGTTGCTGAACTTATTGTCTAAGTGTGGGTGATTATAAAATCTTCTAATTTTCAAGATTTACCTTGCCTTTATCTGCCATCAATGCTATCAATTCTCTTATAGTAAGGAGGTATCTCATCGTTGATCTTATCATGATACGATATTTTTCGAAGTACTACTTACTTTATCTATGAATCGTTGTTTATTGCGGTGTCTCATTTATCGTTTTATTGCATCAGCTACATTATCTCGGTCATTTTTGTTCCCATATTCAAAATTCACAGTATGGTAAAACATTAACTTATATTTTAAACCGATAACTACAATACTCCTCGCAATGTCTCGCTGCACGCCGGAAAATAAAACGTATAAGGGCTGTAAACTATATTGCTCGCCTACTCCCGCTTATGGATCTTATGGCAACACGCAGTGAAGCAAAACGCGCATATCGGTAAATGCTTAAAATACATATAATAGAACAATAAGTCTTGTTTCTTTACACGGTTTCAATAAGACCCTCATTACTAAATAAATAATAAAAGGGACCGTTATCACTTGATCCTCTTCTAATTGTTTTGAAGCAAAAGTACTTTACTCACTTTTTTAATTATATCTATCGCGCGGGCTTGACTTAAGCACAACATTATACAAAATATGGTTTGTGACTCCGCGTACAGCGAGATGTTACGACGAGTATATATTGTTAATAACTCCTATATGGCCTCTTTGCATAAGAGTAAGCGCTCTGAGCGCTGAGCTCAGACTACATCAAATAGTACAAAAGATTTTGCAAACACATAAAAACACAATGAACAAAAAGTGAAATTTATGTCATTAGGCATTCTTTACCAGTCGATCTTGGGGTTGGCAGAGGCATTAAAGACGGTGCGAGTGAGAGAAGCGCTTGTAGCTCTGCGGTGCTCGGTGGTCGGAAACGATCGCCGAAGTACAGCAGAGTTTACAGAGGTCAGTCCTTGGATGGGTGACCGTTTGTGTGGCATTTGATATCGAGCGCTTCCGTGCTTCGGAAGGCACGTTAAGCCGTTGGTCTCGGTTATCACTAAATGTGGTAGTCGTTAAGCCATGTTAGAGGCCTAATGAGCGGCTTGAAAAATTCTAACAGCAGGACGCCACACACCTGCCTCCGCCAATCCGCACTGGGTCAGCGTGGTGGAGTATGACCCAATACCCTCACACCTTGATATGTGAGAGGAGGCTCGTGCTCAGTAGTGGGACGTTAATGAGCTGTGATGATGATGATGAGTGAGAGAAAATATTTATAGTTATGAAATACTTACATAAATTAGTACGCATAATTAAGATAATCTATATAAATTTGTATTTTTGTACATACATATATAAACAAAAATACATATTATTTAAAACTAAATAAATGGATGACACAGGGAGGAAATTTCATCGATGATCATTCTTTTAAAATAATAATTGTAAATTAAGTTTTTGAAAGCTGCTTTGATTTTTGGCATCTGATATTTGGAGGAAGAGAGTTTCAAAGTTGGATTGCCTTAACGCCAAAGGAGTTTGACATGATCCCTGTATTGTGTTGAGGTGTACCAAGAAGAAGGTTTTAAAGAGGAACGAAGCTAACGAGAGTGAGTAGAGCTTAGGAATCTGTATTGACTAGTTTGTTTTCTGTTAAAAACATTAAAAATTCCAAACTATTTCGATCGTCTAGTAAATTATTATTCTTATACTTTTTGATTTTATTTAACTTTACCACATATGGGGCCCTCCCTCTTCATTCCTACCTGGCCTGCTGCATACGCTCCAGGATCCGCCAAAATGCACAATGTAGGTAGAATGATTGACCACTTGATTTTGTTTGATAGATGACATTCAGACATTATGGGATTCAGCTATTTTGAAACTATGAGCCCCGATGCAACATAGTTCGTCTAGTAAGAAAAACGAGGAGAAAGATTTTTTCAAACTTAGTTATTTTTGTCTCCTTACATAAACAGAAAAACTATTCTACCATCTCATGGTCGGTTACTTTTGCACTTTTTAATGTTGAAGCAATAAACTATTTCAGCCTTTTAAATAAGGACCGTCTAGAAAGTGTGATAATTTCGCGGTGTTGCTCTGACATTGGCAGGTGACACGCAAGTTTTTTTGTCCATCATGTTGACATTGTAGACACACAGTATATTTAGATTCTTTGGCATCACAATATGCTGCTTATCTCCTAGAAAAACACTGATAAAACCGCTAAAACACTATAGATCTGTTATAGTCAATTGATACATATTGTCATGACTTATTTCCGTAAAGTAGGCGAAGATAACATCATTCCACTTGCTACGATCCTGTCACACATTTTATGTTTTACTCATACGCATACCTTTTCATCTCATTCCCTTCGTTTTTTAGGTCAATTAGTTGCCACATTAAAAATAAAACCTTATTACCTTATTAAAAAAAACCTATTCCGAACCGATGGACTGATGATGGTCTTGGCGGCGGAAAGCCAGTGGATGCAGGTGGCTCAAGTACGATGTTTGTGGATAACATTTAAGAAGCCTATGTTGAGAAGTAGCCTTTTTTTCGCTGAGCTAATCATGATAAACCAGCTCTCCTGTTACAAGAGTTAGGCGTCTGAAAGTAAACGTTAACACAAGTACATACATTCACGCCTTTTTCCCCGAAGGGGTAGGCAGAGGCATATTATACGCCCACACTTCGCCAATTATATAGTTTGTCGCACTTAATAGGTGGGGAGCCTTTGCCGCTTTCCGGGCACTGTTATGTTCGCCAGAGCCTCGTCCGTTGATCGGCAGGTGCACCACTCGCAGGTGAGGTTGGCGTGGGCTCCTTAGGTCTTGATAGGTATCCCTATACACATCATCATAAATTTACCGCGTTTGCTCTTAAATCAGGAGACAGTGGGCTGTAATCCTACTTCCACTACGTCCATGAGTAGTGAGATAGGTGTATGCTGTAAAATGAGACCAGCCCGAAGTATATCAGGATATTTTATCTCGCAAAGCAGTTGGAAGTTCTAATCTGAAAGCCAAATCTGGTTAGATCGGTGAGCAGACCCTGGGCCCTAAGCTAGAACACTCCCGGCATAATGCTGGGATGATGATGATGATGGCTGAAAGCTACTGTTCCTGAATAGTTGATGTAGGGTTTATTTTGACCCCCCCCGACTGGTCTCCACCTTGTCGTGGTGGGGGGGCTGAGTACCTCCCGGTAGGGCGCAGGAGGCGCTAGGGAAAAGGAAACACCCAGAGACCGACGACTCTGGGTGCCCTTAGTACTGACTACCGGGGGGGAAACTAAGAGGGACCTGTGGAGGGCGCAGTGGGCGGGCCAGGAGGGCCCGCTCAGCAGCGCCAGGAAGGTCTAGGCAGTGGGGGCAGGGGGCCCCTGCTGTCTAACCATGGACCCTCCGGGAAGCCGGCCACACACGCTATGGTCGCAAGGGGAGGTAGGAGGGGCGCGTCCACTGCGCCTCTCTGAGGAGGTCCTCCCGGTTTTGGTCCGGGGGACGTTGGCCGCAGGCGGGGTGTCAGAAGCTGCAACCCAGGTACTGGCCCTCGCCTCTTTCTCAACAAGCGGCGGGCGTCGTCGGAAGATTTTTAGTGGGTATTACTTGGCGGTCGTGTCTGCCGGTGGTGAGTCCCACACCCCCTTTCGGTCCCCCTTTGGCCGGAAGGCAGTGCGTAAATGCATTTTGTTACTGACGTAAAAAAAAAAAAAAAAAGGGTTTATTTTGACAATAAATAATAAAAATTATTTTACTACCGGATCAGATTGGGATATTATCTTGTATTGTTTTGTAATCATCACCTAATATTATCTCATCAACACATCTCATCATCACATCTCATAGTCGCATCTTCCATTCCATCATCATCAATTTTGTAAAAAGTGGGTTAAATCAATAATCTCATCAAAGATGCTTCACAGTCGAGTCACAGTGACTGAACAACATCAAGTATCTACGCGTCCAACCGCTTGATGGATGTGTGGAAAGTGACAATTTAATATCCATGTATTGTTTTTTCCGATATAAGAAGAACGTCTATTGGTTTTTGCGGCAGACCACACACCACGCCACCTCAGATGCCAGACGTTTCACCTTGACAAGGTTTTTCTAGCGTCTTCGTCTTATGCAACTTGTATTTTTATGACTAAATAGAATACTATAAATAAACTAGAAAATTCTACGAATTATTATTCTACTGAATAAAAGTAATGTGTTCTCTGTGGAGGAACTGATTTTGCGGATTTTAATTGTGGTGTTGTGTTGAATCCTGATTAATTACATTTCTACTTTAATTTCGTGAAATAGTATAAACAATAAGATTATACCTGTATAATATACATCAATAGAATTACAGTCAAGTATAGCTAAATTAAAATAACTAAAGAAAAAATAATGTGGTAACCAAAAGAACAACCAATCGAATAGCTCTTTCAGTCCTAAGCAAACGGAAATGGATAAATAATTAAATAATAGCTTTTTGTAAATAATTATATGCCCACATATTGCATGGAGATCCCACCAAGACCTTAGATTTTAAGTTTGACCTTCATAAGAGCTCTATTAAGACAAAATTGAATAAATGATTTTGAATTTGAATTTTGGAGCCCAAGCCAACCTCACCTGCAAGTGCCGATCAACGGACAAAGTTTTGACAGGTTCAATCCATGTTAACCCTTAGGAGACTGGCTACATATTTTGTACGAAGTATTGTATGAGTTCAAAAACATTACCTTGAACCTAAATAGATTACATTCTTTTGGGAGTATGTGGCCATAATCACCACGCGCACAGGCGGGTTGGTGATCGCAGTTCAAGCCAGTACGCCGGATGACGCTGTCTATCATCCCGTAGGTGTTCTTTTAGTCTAGGCCAGCACCACGCAGCACACTGGACGAAATATATCCGAAAGTAACTCTTTCCCACACAAGTTTCACTATATAGAATCGAAAACTGTCGTAATTGAGTCGCCAAGTAAACAGCTGGCCACTTATCTCGGCTGCGTTGATTTAAATTTACAACTCGAGACAGTTGTGGAGTAAGAAAATTTCCCCTCGATTTTATATTTACTCCAGAAATGTCCGAGCTATTCGCCTTTGAAACGACCATTGACATGACAACACCGCAGAGAGCTTTAGAAACCTACCTTATTTAGTGGGTAATTTAATGGAATTTATTAAGTTAACTTTAATGTTTTAATTTGCTACATATACCAGCTACTTTAACTAAGCTGCATTCTAGGAATAGAATTTTAATGGAATTTAATGGAATTCTAATTAATAAATAAATTTGACGGCGTTATGTTAGCATAAACTGAGAATGTTAACTTTAATGTTTTAATTTACTACATATGCCAGCTACTTTAACCAAGCTACATTCTATGAGTAGAATTTTAATAGAGTTTTATAGAATTCTAATAAATAAATAAATTTAAGAAAGAAGATAAAAGTGTGTGTCAGGGTCGTAGAAAGACGAAAGATGTGATCTCTAGACACCTAAACAGGAAACAGGCCTGACAAGCTTATGTATGGAGCACAGAAGAAAATTTAATGCATACTAGCGGCCGCCCGCGACTTTATACCCTTGACCTACATATTACCTCTTAAATCACTCTTTGTAAAAAACTGCATCAAAATCCGTTGCGCAGTTTTAAAGGTTTAAGCATACATACAGACAGACAGGACTTTGTTTTTATACTATGTAGTGATATAGTGATAGCTACCAGATGCAATCTGTGTATTTATTGCGGTTTTCCAATAAGGCCATATCGTAAAAGTTGTGGAAGATATTATTTTAATGCGAACAGAAAGTTCGATAAAATATTCAGTTAAAAGACAAAAATCTATCTAAACTTGATTCTCTTCGCCTTGAGACAAAATGTAAACAAATAACAAAAAAGGTTTTTTAATGTGTCACTTTTAACTGTAAATTATAAAATTTGCCAAAATAATAAACGAAGTAGCCAAATTTTGATAAAACAATATTGGTTTTATTATTTGGAATTGAAAGTCAGATTTTATTTATTAAAATATTGAATTTAAATGTGCAACATTTCTATATTTATTTTTATAAAAATAAAATGTAGCGATTCCCAAAGTTGGAACTTATTATAATACCACTAAATGAAAAGTACGGCTAGTACAAACGTTTTACAGCAAAATGTATAATTTTATTATATGTCGGGTTATATCCGCCATTTTCACTCTCTGTCAACTTTGTTTACCCTTTGTCTCAAGCCTACGTGAATAGGGTATAGCTTATTTAAAGAATGACAACAGACAGATTCAATGAATAAAGAATGCAGCTAGGCGCTGTGTACGAATAGAACTCAATTAAAGCATATTAAAATTCTAATAAAACTAGTTCATTCTATCAAGTCACATTGGCAGCTGTTTCATTGCATCAAGTCATTACCATAGATTTTTATTCATTAATGGAACATGAATAAGAATATGTACGTGGGTAATAGAATATGAATAAGAATATGTACGTGAATAAGAATATAACGTGTATGTACATGTAACATTTCAGTAATTCACATGACCGGTTTCATATATTTAGCAATAGCAACATTATCAGAGGACATGTCTCAAGATGTATTCAAAATAAACTTGCAGAAGAATTGTAAAAAAAAAATTTTAGACATAAAGAATCATTACAAATAATTGTCACCTTGTAATCATTACAAATAAGTGTCATGTTGTAATTCATATGCCTATGAAATATAGTTCTACACTCAATATTTGCTGCTGTCGAGGACCACTACAGCGCTGGTCTTCCGTGGAGACCTTACAAATATTGGTGTACGATGCAATGGTCACACAAAGGAAATAACGCTTAACAAACATACTTAAGACAACAACAAATAAATGTAGTGTAGAGAGTTATAAAAAGACTCGATTACGAGACACAGCTAAATTGCTAGCCTAATACATACATATAACAATGTAGTAGATTAGTCAGTCATTTATTCATGTTTGGCTCAAGAGCACTTATAAAGGTTAACCTAAAAATTTAACGGGAGCTTCATCGTAAAATAACGGGCATGAAAATCGTCAAGTGTAAGCAAGTGATGGATTAAAAATATCTTTGTAACAATTCCCGCGCTACTATAATTTCCCGAAAAATCGAGAAACTATTCAACCACGACACGTGTTTCGCCCTTACACAGGGCATCTTCAGGTAAGATAGGAGCCTCAGAACAACGATGTCTTCACGACCAACGCTGAAACGAGAGTCAGCGTTGGTCGTTTCCGCAAAGTAACGCCTGAATCAATAAATTGTTCGTCAAGTGTGTTTTTTTCTTCCGCCGAAATTTAAAGAAAAGAGAAAAATAATATCTGTTTTTATATATTATTAAGATTAATTACATTAAACATATGGACACTAAGTAAAAAATTATGACCTTTATGAATAATCGATTTTAATGATGCCTTTACAAGGTCTTAAATATATGTCTATTGAAATTATACAGTTATAGCTAATGAAAATCCAATCGTTCAGGCACTCCATAAACCATCTGAACATGTACCGCTCGAAATGAATTCGTAATTTACGATTGTCAGAGGGAAAGCGTTCGAGCTGTTATTCCGTGCCCAACATCGCACACTGTCGCCCGCTCGCTGGCTTTTCACGTTAGTATCGAACACGATTTTGAAAGTGAAAAGGTAAACAGTTAAGAGAGCTTCCATACTAGCGTTTTTTGCGCGTCAGCAATTGTTGGGGCACTTGTGGCGTCAGAGTAACAAACGTGCAATTATGACGGGAAGCTATTGCTATACGCTCACCGATGCCGGTGTACAGATCATATTTAAGTGCCGAATCAGGGCTCAATGTGGCGCTAGCACTATACGTCCACCGAAATCGGCGCTCACGTGCGTTTGAAGTATCGGACGCGACCTGCTACATAGCACTAACGCGTCACGCCCATCGATACAGCGTACACGTGACGTCATAGAAAAGTACGTGTGGCAGCGCAAACGTCACATTTGGTACCGAAATTGCGGCCTCAATGTTGCGCTATTGCTCAGACGTAAAGACAAACTAACTAACGCACCTCGAGCCGCTCTATTCCCCTACCGTGAGCCGCGTTTGAGCTTCTTCTATAACTTAGAGTTGGGCGGCCATTGGAATATCCAAAGCAATGGTTTTGTCGAAGTATTTGTTAACAAAAACGCTGCCCTCGCTTCGCCCTAGTGTAATGCAAGCGCAGCTCAAACTAGACTTTAACACAACGCCTTTCAGGACGCTGACGCTCGTAAAACGTTAGTGTAAATAGTCTCTTAAAGTGATTTTATAATCAATCTCAATTGCGGCTTATTGGCAGTGATTCAATGGTTAAACGTCTGTCAACTTTTTCTCCATTTTCATTGAGAATACGACTGATATGGCGCGGTGGCTCCTCTGTGGTTTCGATTCTTACCCTGCACAATTTTTTGTGAGTGTGAACACTAAGCAGTGGTGAAACTATGAGCGCACTCAAGCTGTAAGGGGCGCACGGCCGTAGGTAGACAGGGGAAACTGTAAAACTGCAAACTTCATTAGCAATGTGATAATTACATTAGTAATAACACCGCTAACCCTTACTATGAAGGGTTAGCGGTGTATAGGGTTCCTACCAAGTAGCCAACTTCACCTGCAAGTGGTGCACCTGCCGATCAACAGACAAGGCTCTGGCGACGTAAAAGTTCCCGGTAAGCGGCAATACGTGGGACCAACAATATAACTGGCGAAATGTGGGCGTATAAAATGCCTCCGCCTACCCCTTCGAGGAAACAGGCGTGATATTATGTATGTATGTATGTTTAAATCCGTGCCACTTTACCGATAGACAGACAGTTCATATAAACATGTTTAGATATAAAAGCTGTCACGCGTCCGCTGATGTACAGTTTCACGTAAACGTCACGATTATACGCTACAAGAGGCTCCATGGCATACACGCCTCGAGGTGTCTGCCCTGTGCTCGTAAGGTCCACCATTAATTTCCCTTGTTGTATAAACTGGCACGTATTATCCGCTTTCCCAGTAAGGTTTCGTAGGTGGTGTTGACGATGATAAATAGGTGCACAGCCGTGTTTCTTCCAAGATATTTTCTGAATTTTTGCTGTGAGAAATGATGCTTATTATACTTTTTTCTTTGACATACAATACAATGTGTCTTATAGTAATACTGAGACAGATCTCTAGTCAGGCCTAGTCTTGAATGCTTGGCATTTTGTTTGATATATTTGACAGGCACGGTAAGTTTTTGATCCAGGATATAATTAAGGTTGTTGTTAAGCCAAGTTAGCTATTTTTTTTACTGCAGAACACCTTACACCTCACTATACTGTCGATCTTTACTGGGTTCTCTAAGTAGAATATGATCCAAACCGATCTTATCTTGGTTTATGAGAGATAGCCTAATATTGGGACATAAATTTATTGAAAATAACACCATGGACTTGGTTATTCTAAGATGAGATACCTTTTGCTCTTATATTAATAAACTAAGACGATATAATCGTCAGTCTACCGGTTGACCGTCTCAGAGTCAATGAGCACTGAGTTCAAACCACTTCTATATTATTCACAGTTGGTACACTATATTGGAGAGAAATAAGCAGATAAAATAACAATAGACACGAAAACAAGTCTAGTAAAAAAAAATATGCGCACTGACTAGTTTCACTTTCACAAAGAGGATGTTTTTGAAAGAAGAAAGAAAATTAGTATAAAAAATGTATTCACAATCAACATTTGCAAACTTTTTTGAAGTAAATAAATACATAATAATAAATAATAAAGTATCGTTAAGAACTTGTGTTATGGATACTAAATAACGGATAAACATACATAAATACTTTTTTTTTTTTATAAATAAATACTAATTATACATAGAAAAATACCCAGACCAGAACAAATATTCATGTTCATGCACACAAAGATTTGTCCTGCGTGAGAATCGAACCCACGACCTTAGGAGCGGAGAGCGGGTTTACTTGCCACAACGCCATATCGGTCGTCAAAGTACCTGGAACCTTCATACATAATATGTTAGTTTGCTTTTTTTGCCATTTTTTATGTCCGTGCCAAGAGTGTTGAGTAAAGATTCAAATTATTTATCAAAGCCACTTGATGTGTTTGTATATCACTTTAACAATGTAGTGTGATGCAAGTTAATCAACATAACACATATTTGACGAGTCTGTTCACGCCAGGAAAGCGTCGTTGTTTCAAACTTATAAACTTTCTCATAGGAAGCTTTCTGGTGAACATACATCTTGCACTAGTAGAGAAAAGCCAAAGGAGAGTTCATTATTGATACTGGAAAGTCAGATATTATTTGCGTTAAGTACTTGTATAATTCCCTTGTCAATGGGTGACGTGGGTGTTTCATACTTAATGTCCCGGTCCACGCGAACGGTACTGTCGCTGAATTCCTTATTATTATGATTGTATTCAGTAAAGAGGTCATTATTATTGCCTGGTTATTACAGTAACAAAATGTGAAACAAATTGTGGTTCCCTGTAGTACTTTATGAGAAATTTAGATTAATCAGCATATAAATTCTCTCTTGTATATTGTATTAGATGCAATTTGTCAAACAATAGATTGGAGATTGGATTTTATGTTTATTCATGTTGTAAATTTTGTTGTATTTGAAAACAAGCATTAAACTTTGTACGCGTAGTTTACTTTGAGCCGTGTGGTACCGGACTAGAATAGTGGCATTTCCATCTCATGGGGAGTCGTAAGAGTCCACGAAGAGAAATCCTTCACCCATTCGGGGAAACAGACAGATAATGGGCAGCAGCGTCATCCTGCGTACTAGCTGCGAACTACGATAATCTACCCGCCTGCCCAGCGTGGTGATAATGTGAACTTTTGGGGAGGCTTATGTTCAGCAGTGGAAAATATTATAGAGATTGAAAACAGCAATTATACTGATACAGAAAGTGAACTTACTAATAGCTAAATAACAGCAATCAGTGCTAGTTAGGTAAATTAATAGTCCGCAATTAGATCCGCTAATGAAACCACTTGCGCTGCTTTGGGAATGTAAATAATTTGTAATGCTACAAGCCATTGACCACGGATTGATAATTACATTTGCGATTCGTCTTTTCGAGTGATTTATTCACAGACTGTAGTAGTCTATCTTATATATTATATTAATGAGTCTTAGAGACGTATGTTGTGGTTCACTTGACGCATTAACGGGTCAACTCCGCATTATGGAGAAATATCTAAAATTTGAGAGATTTCTAGATGTTCCACTAGTTGAGATGTATTTATTATGTTCTGTGATTATTGTGTTCTGAAGGTGTCAAAAATCAATATTTTGTGACAAATTCAGAAGTCAGAAGCTTCAAAACTCCTGAATAAAATTAAATTTTACATCATATCACTATTTTGCGTACCTTTAAAAATATGCTACTATAAGTCTTCGTTATCGACGTCTTGTTTTCTTATATTTTGTACATAAGCCTGTTTCCCCGAATGGGTAGGCAGAGGCATATTATCCGCCCAAATTTCGCCAATTGTATTGTTGGTCTCACGTAATAGGTGGCGAGCCTATTGCCGCTTATCTGGAACTTTTATGTTTGCCAGCACCTCGTCCGTTAATCGCTTGAGGTTGGTTTGGCCTCCTTGGATGTTGGTAGGATCCCTTTACGATCCCTATACTCATTATAGTCTATGGTAATCTCGCATCAACTTTAGCGCTATATGATTCATTCATAAACGAGCTTTTATTTCCAGTTGTAATGGAAACTGTAAAATCTGAACATTACGAGTTTTCTGAAAGCATCTGACCGTAAGGCTGTAATGTAATTTAGTGCAATTTACGATGGTTTTCAAAGCTGGCTTTCATTGAAGGATTTGCAAAGCTTCAAAACGCCTTTGTCAGGCGAGCATAAGGGTGATTAGGGCGTATTAAATTAAGCTACTCAGGAGAATCAAAATTTTCACATGGATCTTCCCTTGTTATCGGATTAAGATTAAGATTGTAGGCTAGAATTTATTGGATCAATCATATTCAGATTTGAGATTTTACAAGTAAAGCAACTATAGTCGTTGAAATCATTATCCACTTCCGAAACATTAATCATATCAAAAGCCGCCGTCTGTTGACGATCGTCGCCCCTTTCACTTTCTCGATGTCTATCTGTCTGTGCTTACTATCGATCATAGACGTTATATAATTTTAGTGCTAGAATCGGAATAATGATAACCTTTTTGTGGCATGAAATCAGTGAACTTGCAACATTAATTAAAATTCCGTATTCTTTTGTAACTCTTTTCAAACTTATGCAATTATTAATTTGTTATGTTTGATTTTTAATTAATAACAATTTGTTTTCGATTACATGGAAGCGTTTTACTATCTATCTTGTAAGAATGACGTAATACAGTTATTTTTAATAAATTTGATTCATGTGTTTTGTTATTGCTCACATATATTTCATTATATTATGCTCGCATCTTACTTTCTAACTCATTTAATTTTTTTTACATTCTATATTCATGTTTACTAAGATATATATGTAAATTATCAATCAATCAATGAACAAGTTCTAAATATGGGAAATATGTAAAGATCAACAATGAAAGCATTATTTGAATGGTACACTTAGAAATGCGGGTAAGCAGAGAAAACCATACTCTAATAGACTTTCGGCAGCTCTATGCAAAATCATAGATGGATGGATTCTTTGAGCTTAGTTTGGGGCTTTACGTTCGATAATCATGATATCATACAAAGCGACTGTACCTTATATTGTAATGTACAGCATCTTTAAAACGTAAAAGGTCTTATTAAAAAGCGATGTCTAAAGTTAGACCAGGTTTGAAACTAGTGCTGTCACTTTCATTTGATAAGATGAAGACAGTGACAGCACAGAGACCCACTGATGTAAATAGATACGCTTTTATACTTCCGAAATTGGAATCAATTGTCTAGCTTCAATAACTCTATAAAGACGAGCATTAATTAAACGAGCAAATAGACTATTGTTACATCAGTTAATTTGACGGCGTTTGCGCAACCATTTCACACTCGACGTGTACGTTCTCTTTTATTCACATTTAAATTGCTTTTAAGTAATTCAGTTTGTCATTAAGGCGTAAACGTAATTAATGCATGCCGGTGTTTTTGGAGTACAGAATAGGAAAACTTATATAAATTAAAGTCTTTAATATATGCTGTCAGTCGTTTTATTCATGTGACCTGTGGGTTAAGAACGCTCTTAGGATCCAAGTTATTACAATAATATATGGTTTGACGAACTATATGGTGTGGAGGTCGGTATACCAGGACTCCGCTCCTGAGATCTTAGGTTCGATTTCCACACAGGACAAATCTTTCTGTGCATGAACTTGAATATTTGTTCTGGTCTGGGTGTTTTCTATATGTATTAAATATGTATGTACAAAAAAAGTATGTGAGTATGTCTAACCGTTATTTAGTATCCATAACACAAGTTCTTAATGATACCTATCTTGGAACTAAATAATTGGTGTAATTATTAGGAATTATTTGTTATTATTATTGGTTGTATGTCATGTGTCATCAAAATTATAAATTGTCGTTATAAATCTAACCTTATTGCAACGCTAAAGGGTTAACTATGAACCCAACCAAACTCTTAATTACATCCTCAGTAAGTATTTTTGATGCACAAGCAAGTGTCTTTGAGAATCAGTTTATTGTATTCCGATAATAGTTTGCTGACAAAGACCTCTTCTGTCTCTAGCTAGAATATTAAGTCCTAGTCATTAAATAAACTTAAGGAGATGCGGATGCTATAAATAAATAACTCTAGTCAAGGTCAAGTGTGGTCACCCGCCAGTCAGTATGTAATTTATACACAATAAAAATTCCTCTCCACTTAAGCTTCTGTCCGTAGGGTGCGTTGATATGAAATTATATTAAGATAATTTAAAAGGGGCCTGTAAGTTTCTTGCTAGTTCTTCTTACAGAGCGGTGGCTCGGAACTGGCACTTAGATTCACTTACACTTAAATATTTTTTGTTTTGTATTTGTTTTGTTTGCATGCACGTGAATCTAAGCTTCGTGATTTCAGTGTAATCATATTGCGATTGTTTTTTATATGTAATTTTTATTACATAGTACTTGAAAACATCATTTTCAAGTACTATATAATAAAAATATTTTGAAGTTTATCTTGACATTTAAAAAGCTTTAACAAACTTCATGCTGAGTAAATATTGTCCCTCATTGTTACTTCAACAAAGTTGACGACTGTGTGGCAATGTTTAAGATTTATGCCATAAAGGTTCTGGAACTGAATGTGTTTCTCAATCCCTCAATCAGCCTAAATAGAATTTAATTGCCTTTCTCTGCTGAACATAAGCCTCTCCGAAAAACGAACCATCCCGATCCTCAGGAGAACCAATGTGTTTATCTAGGACATTCTACCTAGATTCTAGGTGGAAATGCTTTACTGTGGTGGGAAAATATTGTCTACGTTTTTTTGAGCAAAAAGTGATCTTCTCTCAGATTTCTAACTTAACTATCTGAATACAGAACTTTGCCGAACTTTTTGCCTCTCGGAGCGTGCTTCCGTCCTAGTAAACGGATTTTTTGTAAAAATATGGGTGTTGCCGGCCATCTAAGAAACACATTTTTGCAATTTTTTTTAACAACTCTATGCTATACCCTTTAGGTAAATCTTTGACAGGGAGTGTAAGCTAAAAGTTTAAACCATTAAAAAATTTGCTGTTTTTTTTCTTTAACTCTTGATATATTTTCATATTGTGTCATCATCTTATTTGTAATAGATTTTTGAATTTTGTTATAGAAATTTTTCATAATATTTATTTCTTTACGATTTATTTCCATTTTTTTAATTTTGATTTTTAAATTTTATGCTCCTTCAGTATATTTAGTTAATTTTATACTTAATAATTTAATTTTATATTATATTTTTAATTTATTTTTAGGGTGTTGCTTCTTATTTAACATTTGTGGTCTTCACCTACAATTGTAATGACATTTAGCAATAGAATTTAATTGTGTGTAATATACTTGTACTGTGTTGGTGTTTATTATGTTGGTGTTCAATAAATAAATAAATCATCCTTAATATAAGGAATTGAGTATTAAAATGAATAACAATGATATGAGCTATTTTGATCGTAAGCATCGACTTTCTCTAAATATTCCATAGGCCTCTAAAGCTTATCATTTTACATGAATCCACTTTCATACCAAGAAATCATATTGCTTTTTAAGCGGCTCCATTCAATATTAGTGGCAATTGGTGATAAATGTTTATGACTGAAATTATATGAAAGTGGATCTTCTAGAAATATTAACAGACTATCTTCTTTCTTTCTTTTAAATAATGGCTTCGTGTAATTATTATTCACAGTAAATGAGAATGAGTGATGATAAAAATGATAAATGGTAAATGAGCCCCTTGAGTCCTCAGTAAAGATGTGGGACTATACTGAGATCTCAAATGGACTCCTTGAGAGAATTTAAAAAGTGATGTTGCACTGCTTTGTTTGATTTACCAACACTCATGTATATTCACAAACACTTAACGGTTAATAATCCACCGTTATTAGTGTTATTACACATTAATGTTAGAAACATCACAAATTTTAGAAAACAAAACTGCAGACATGACGCTTTACTTTCCCGCCAAGAAGTCCTAACAGACTATAGTTACCTATCTATTTTACCTTTTTTTTAATTGTAGCACGTCATTATGAATGCATCCTGCCTAATAATAAGTTGAAACAATTTAGGCACTTTATACCGTGTCCAAACATAATTAAAGTTGTATTGTTTTCTGTTTCGCAGTCATAGACGTCAATGATTTAACATCAACTGAAATCGATGTAATAAATAACGTAAAGACAAGTTTGTTTAAACAGACGATTTATTTTAAACCACACAATAACAAACCACAAACACACAATAACAACTTAATTTACAAAGTCAAATGTTAAATGATTTACATGTTCTAGAATGTACGTTCTTATGTATATTTAATTTGGTGTGTACAGGTCTGTGTGCCAAGATCGTAGCAAGTGGAAGGATGTGATCTCTGCCTACCCCTACGGGAAAGAGTCGTAACATTATGTATGTATGTGTAGGACTTTGGATAGTGGTCACCGTATTTCATTGTGATGTAGTGTGGTCTCTACTATAGGGTTCAACGCAATTTGGCTAGGTGCCAAGAGTTTACAGCCGCCGTTGTGGCTGGTATTGATCCAGATGTTACAGTCCTCAAAAGCTAGCCTTCAGGCACGACTTATGCCTAATTGTGACTTGAATTGAACAATAGGATTAATGTATATCGAACCTTATGGGTTGAGTAAGAAAACCATTGAACATTTTCTACTTGCTCTAGCTCTATTAAGGACCTGATATGATATTTAGGATGTCGTAGCTACCCCCCATATTCGTGGTCAGAGAGCGTATACCTATCGCTTTCACTCTCTAGGCATATCATTATCAAGTGAAAGGGATTGGTGTTACGAAGTTTCGTTTTCGTTGAATTAGAGTAGGTAAGTCCTCAAGTAGGCCCTCAGGTCGTAAAGAGCGTTTACCTGACCTAATATGACCTCACTATAAATTCACTTAACACTTAATGACAATGGATCTAAATTATACTATATATGAAAAGGTGGGTTCACATTTTAATATTGTAACTTGATAAACTACTTAAAATCCTTTCTAATTAAACAGACGACGCAATTCACAAATTGAGAGCGAACTATGACGGTCTGCATAATTGATTACGTGGTGCCGGTCACAAAAACCTTAAATTGTTGATAGGATTTGGTGTTCAAAAGCATAAACACCAATCCCAATTATGATGTGAGGTGATAAATGCTGTAATCCTAGGCAGGCAAATTTTTTGCTGAATCACGGACGGTGGACATTTTCATCTTGTTCGTGCCGGCATTTTACGCAACGTAACAACTACGTGGCATCAGATGTCCTATTTCTTTTTAAAATAGTAAACGGTTTCATTGACTATCCTGAAATTTTACATTGTCTCCAATTTACAATTCCACGAAGTGCCAGTCGTATTCAGAATAGAAAGACATTCACACTTTCCACATGCAGGAGTCGTCGTGGTTCTCACTCTTCTCTGTATCGAATGTGCTCATTTTATAACTCAATGCGCTTCTATTATGATATCATTAACGGTTCTCTGGCCTCAGCAAAAAAATTTATTAATGGCATTATTTCTATAAAGTTTATTTAACTCTTAATGGTTTATATGTTATTTCAATTGTAACTTACTTACTGCAGTTTTAGTATAAGTGATTGTCTATTATTAAAATATAATTATTGCATGCTGTGCTTATAACTAGTAGGGGCAATTTGAAGTACGTGTTATAAATTAGGCTTACATGTATGTTACTAATTGCAGTTTTTTCAAGCCAAATAAATAAAATAAAACAACTAACGAATGCGCTTATTTTTTCTTCTGAAGCTGGATCACTCCAACCATCATAGATTCTCTAGGAAGCTTGTCATCACTGCCGGACGATAGTTCTCGATAGCTGCAGGTGTCTTGGCCACACCTCAGCATTCCTTTAGACCATGCGCATGCGCAGCTATTATGTTCATAGAATGTTTACTACGCTTTTTAATGATACTACGTAGGTATTTTATCATTAATACGATTCTAACGAGCAACATTCATTGAAATGATAACAGCTCTTATCAATTGAAAGCTTACAACACATGTCACGACGAGTGGAACGAGTTATAATATTAACGAGCAAGAACATTACGGTGTTATCTAGGCTTTCTCATCAACACGTCAGCTGCATTAAGTGGCAAGTTCAGGGTTTTTTTTTGAAATACATACATACATTCACGCCTGTTTCCCCGAAGGGGTAGGCAGAGGCATAATATACGCCCACATTTGGCCAATAACATGTTTGGTCCTATTGCCTATTGCCGCTTGCCGGGATCTGTTACAATCGCCATAGCCTTGTCCGTTGATCAGCAGGTGCACCACTCGTGCTGCGGGACTGTCCGAAAGGGTTACCGCGGCCTCGGTACGTAGCAGGCTCAAAAGAAGGAACATGGATGGTTTTTAGTCTGTAGAAGTCTGACACACCCTCCTGCTCCACCCACAGCGGGGGAAGGTCACTTGATGATTTTCCATCCGAAAAAAAAGGTGCACCACTTGTAGGTGAGGTTGGCTTGGACTCCTTTGATGTTGGTAGGATCTCTTTTTTTCCCCCATTTTTTAAATTCTTGACAAATTTATAAATGACAATGCATCATCACTGGAAATATGTAGTTAATATTTAATTTTATTTATATTACAAATTATTAATATTTAGGTAAAAATGTGCCATCGAAACGCAAATAATAATCATTTAATTAATTAGTCGTTTCAGTAGTCTGCCAAGGTCATAAATAATCTATGGCTTTCGGAAGATTCCCCGGTACAGATTGATGAACCTCAAAAGTTTTGATCTAGATAAAATAGCTGAAATTCATCGAATTTGGCGGTAGGGTACCCTGTAGATTATTTTTGTGCAGTTTCTCATTATACCTCATTTTTACGACGCCTATATGAGTAAACGTGCCCGTTTACCACACCAACACTGTTTATCCGCAGATTAATACGGCCACATGCATATTCAGTTAAATGACGTAGGCGCGGCGCCAGAGCATTATGCCAACAACACACAGACACGAGATGACACATTTATGTATGTGTATTGTGTGTAGTTGTGTACTCTCTATCGATTGCGGGCTTGGCACGATGTAGACTGCCAAAAAATTAATAGACAATCGTATATTACGGTAGAATACTTTACATTGTTTACTGTTATCATGACAGGATAATAAGTTGTTTACTAAAGAGTTATATGCATCATCTCAGCACATCAACGTCTCCGCTCACGAATCTAGGTGAGATTGATTGAGGTCTTACTCCACTGCGAAAGTGAAGGCTTTCCTCTCCGGAACAACACGTGCAGGTCTAAGAAACCATCTTCATACTGTGCAGTCTATCAGAACTTGAACCAAGAAGTTTGGGAAGTCGTTTCTGAGCAAGACCACTAAGCTCTGGAATTCGCTGACGGCTCATGTGTTTCCTATTTGCTAAAGCGGGGCGTGAAACGGCATTTTAGCAGGCCGCCATGAGTGCTTATTTCACGGTATAAAGCGCTTTAATTTTTTTTTGGACTGCATCGACTGCTTACCGTCAGGCAGGATGTAGTCATTATGACGTGTCTCATTTTGCATTGTGGATATGCCTCCGTCAATCCGCACTGGGTCCGGTCCGCGTGGTGGAATATGACCCAATATTTGTGCAAAGCGGGTTTTCTATGGGAACTTGGGTACTTTATAAAACCACACACGTGGTCACATGTAGCTTTCCGGGTCATACTTAGAACGAAAGTAAATTAAAATACATAAAAATATTAAAAAAAACATTATCATATCCTAGTATTATTCTGGTTTCCCTAGACTTAAGCTTAGGGCCCATTGGTTATACAAATTTGACTGAATTCAGTTATTACATGGAGCTGCCGTATGACCTCCGCAACCCAGAGGGAACCAGGTTCTATGGTTAAACCAGCTGTCAGGATGTTTGAAGGCACTGGCTTCCTAATAACGAGTGCCATAGATGTTCATGAAAGCCGGGAGTTTAGTTAGATTATAATTTGCCATTGCAATTTGTCATAAAGTTTATTTTCTTTCACAATTATTATTTAATGCGTGAACTAGTAGGTTATCCAATAACATTCCTCTTTCCGCTAACTTTTAATGAACTTCATAATTAATGTGGCCGTTAATATAGCTGCATGATTATTCGTAACCTAATCCACGAGTGTGACCACACGTTTAAGAATTTAAGTAACCTCCAGAGGTCAATGGAATGTTAACAATGTATTTTGCACATTGGCTCTCATTATTTTTGTTATCATAAGTTAGCGTAACAAAGTTATATATAGCCAGATAATTAATATCAGTATAAAATTCTACTAATTTAAACAGTGTCAGGTCTGTGGTGTCGCTGAACATAAAGTACCGCAATCTAACATCATCATCATCTCAGCCATTCGAAGTCCAAAGCTGAACATAGGCCTCCCAAATTGCGTTCTACGTTGATCGGTCCTGTGCCGCCTGCATCCGCCGGCTCCTCGCCGCCTTGACCAGATCGGTCCATCGGGTAGGAGGACGCCCTCTACTAAGTCGTAGACACTATCTTACGTCCTTATATTTGGGGTGGGCAAAACCTGCTACAACTATTTAAAAGTAATCTATGTAATTATGGTAAGGTTCACCTTTGTCATAGAGAGTTTCCCCGAAGGGGTGGGCAGATGCGTATTATACGCCCACACTTCGCCAATTATATAATTGGTCCCACGTAATAGGTGGGCGAGCTTTCTGCTGCTTATCGGGAACTGTTATGTTCGCCAGAGCCTCGTCCGTCGATCGGCAGGTGTACCACTTCCAGGTGAGGTTGGCTTGGGCTCCTCAGGTCTTGGTAGGATCCCTACACACCCTAGATCTCTAGATGAAACCTGAACAATAGTGTGAGGTTGCTAGCATTCGCCCACATTAACATTAGACGAGATCCCATTCCTTTAGTAATCGGACAAGACAAGAGGTGTTAGAATTATTTAAAGCTGCCTCTACCACAATATGGCATTTATTAGTATAGCATCGAAAGCAGTCAAGTCAAATCAAAAATCAAGTCAAATCATAATCAAAATCAAAAAATCAAAAACTTTTTATTTCATAAACTATTACATAGTACATGAAAACGTCAAAATTATAAAAAAATTGAAAAAACAAATAAAATATAATTATACTAAAATCACGAAGCTTAGATTCACTTGCAACCAAACAATTAAAAAAACAAAAAATATTTAAGTGTAAGTGAATCTAAGTGCCAGTTCCGAGCCACCGCTCTGTAAGAAGAACTGGCAAGATACTCACAGGCTATGCTCTTTTAAATTATCGATTGGTTAGTTACAATCTTCATTTGTCTGTGACGATATACAATGCAATAGCAATAATACAGACGCTATACAAATGCAGCGATGGTGTTGCAGATGACCTAGAACTCATAGCATTCGGTTATAAGTACTACCCTCGTCTGTTGACGTTGATACCTTTTGTCGAAGCGGTTTAATTCAGTGTAATTTAGCTTCCAAGAAAGAATTTGAACCCACCAGTACTGATAGTAAGCTGAAACCGAAGGCCAAGAGATTTTCTTGGAAGTTTTAACATCAAACGTATGTAAATAATTGTACGGTTGGCTCACTCAATCACTCAATTACTTTGTCGTACCAAAATTGTCATATTAGCATTATCGATGAAATATTATACTGATGAAAATCGTTGAAAAATGATCTGCTGCTTTTAAAGTTTATTGCACGTAAGGTAAGAATTCGTAACGTTGCACGTGAATAAGCCTTAATTAAATGATCGTTATGACCACTTTTAAAGGTAAGGCAAATAACCCAGATTCGAAAGATATGTTTTTTGTCACTAGTACAAGTATAGCATAACATGTCCCAACCGCCAGTGTAACCCAATATACTCGTAACGCAATACGTATCGTGATTTGTCTCAACGCGTGGTAGTTTTTAATTATGCTATTGATAACAAAAAACAACTTCGACAAACAATAAGCACAGTACATAGAAATTATTATTCGTTACATAGGTAGATAGTAAATAAAGAATCAAACACTCGCTCTACTAAGCCAGTTATCTAACTCTACAACGATGGTGGGTGTATTGTAAATGTTATCTGAAATTATTAACTAATCCTAAGATTTTTGATAATTTACATGTCACGTTCATTATACCTACTAGACGATGAAGCTATTGAACAATATTTTGGTAAACTACGTTATCAGTTTTTTCTGTTCATAATGAAATCAACTGAACAACTTTACAGGTTGTAAAATTATTTATGTTTAAGCTGTTTTTACTTTTGTGAGCAAATATGCTCGTAAGAAGCGCTCGTAGCTCTGCGGTGCTCGGTGGTCGGAAACGATCGCCGAAGTACAGCAGAGTTTACAGAGGTCTGTCCTTGGATGGGTGACCGTTTGTGTGGCATTTGACATCGAGCGCTTCCGTGCTTCGGAAGGCACGTTAAGCCGTTGGTCCCAGTTATCACTAAATGTGGTAGTCGTTAAGCCATGTTAGAGGCCTAATGGGCGGCTTGAAAAATTCTAACAGCAGGACGCCACACACCTGCCTCCGCCAATCCGCACTGGGTCAGCGTGGTGGAGTATGACCCAATAACCTCCCACCTTATGTGAGAGGAGGCTCGTGCTCAGTAGTGGGACGTTGATGGGCTGAGATGATGAGCAAATATGAAAGTATGAAATTCTGAAGAAGATTTCATAGAAGTAATGTAACTCATATTATCTTATTCTTCCGTAAAATCATTCAGATACCGCTCTTTCAATTCAAATTGTATAAATTCAAGTTTTATAGAAACAAAGACTTTTTTTTTCTTATAACTAGGTGTATTTTGCATTTACAAATCTAAATGAACCTAGTCATAAGGCAAAAAAATTAACTCTTAAAAAAAAAAAACAACCCGTCTATTCAACAACAAACAGACGGGTTGATTTTTTCTAGTAATTATTTCGTCTATAAAAATTATAAATAAAACAAATTAGAAAGAAGAAGAACATAAAAATCCTTTCCTTTTTTTGTTCCTGTTAAAAAGAAAGAAAGGACTAACGTTATCGGTTAATCGTATTCATAATATAAAGAACTAAGTTAAAAAACCATGTACGGACGAGCAGAATTGTTTCTTAAACTAACTATAAAGGAAGTCAAGATAAATCAAAACAACATGTCACAGCCGTGTCTTGTAATCTTAGTTAGCAGAGCATAAAGCCAAATGATCATTGTCCACACAAATACATTTAATGCAATGTGAAAACGTTTGTAAATCTATGTTCTTAATTTGTCCACATGACTCACAGTGAAGCGTGTGTGTTTTGGAAAGCGATGTGCTCGACTACAAACTCTTTTTTGAGACTTGTGTTACTTTATACATTTGACTGTTTCAATTCGTGTAGATTAACATGAAAATTACGTTAGGGGCAGAATTATCCCACATTATGATGTTTTATCATTATGTGGAGACCGCGACTTGGCAAACGTAGTGTAGGACGTCCACTCGCCAGGTGGAGTGACGATTTGCGAGCGGTCGCTGGCAGATGCTGGATGCGGCAAGCCGAAGACAGGGGAAAATGGCGCGATTTGGGGGAGGCCTATGTCCAGCAGTGGACTAGTATAGGCTGATGATGATGATGATGATCATTTTGCCGTGTGGTACAGGCCCAGAATAGTGCCACCCTCTCTCATCTCACGTAGACGAAGAGACGAAGGGAAATTCTACCGGATGATGGGCAGCAGCGTCATTCTGCGTACTGTCTTGAAAGTGCGATCACTAACCCGCCTGCCCAGCGTGGTGATTATGGGCAGATACCCCCAATAGAATGTCATCTATTGGAGAGGCTAATGTTCAGCAGTGGACTTTATAAAGCTGATACGAGAATCATATTCTAATCACAGATTTTAGAAATGTAATATCAGGAACAACTCTACAACTTTGGACCAATTCGTTTCAAATATATAACTGTTAATTTGCCGTATACTTACTTTTTTGGTTGCAGCCTTAGTGAATATTGTAAAGTGAATAGTGTATAATATTAGTCACATTGTTTATGTATATGGATACTCATTGTCTCCTTCTGCACTAAGATACAAGCTTATTTCTAGTAAAACGTTGTCAACAGACTTGTTTATTTCAAATTTATTACTTTCTTAATTCTTTAGAAGCTGTCAATGTGAATTATTTAGTCAATTCAAGATCTTTTTGTCTCGAAGTGTTTTTTTTGGAAAATGGTGGTATGTTGTATTGAATCCAAATATAATGTTTGTTAACCGTTTATGATGTAGGTCAGAGAGAATATTTACTGTGCGCTTGTAATTTGCATATTTTTTGTGACCAGTCTGTGCAAAACTTGTTAAAATGTACCTTATGTTCTTTAATGTCATATGTGTGTCTGTACCGAAAATTATCTAAATTGGTTGGGTGTGGCATCGTCTATGATTAAATTTATTCTACTAACCAAAATAAATCCATTGCAATATTTTATAACTACTTCACATTTTTCGGCATGTCAAAATGACATTGACAGCCATTTTAAATTAACCCGTGAACTAAAGAAACAGAGGAATGAAAAAAAGTATAACCGTGCCTGGACTTCAATTGAATCCTGGCTTCAAAGGTCAACCGTTAAGCAATTATGCTTACATACAGCATGATTGCAATGCAGCCTAACAGGATCAAATCTCGTCCACGTTGTGTTGTCTTGTGGCCGAACGCGTGAGCTAAACGCATCAGGTGCTTCAGGATTACGATGTACCAGGCGCTACATTATTTTTAATTCTTGTTATTTGTGAGGGTCTATAATCAGCTCCCTGGCGTTTCTTTTGTTGCATTGGTCGTTATTGCAAAAATGTTATGCCTAGTTTGTTGGACTAGTCGCTGATAACATTTGAAAGGTCAGTACTCTTGTTGATAAGGGATGATTGTAGTGTCAAAGTAGATAAAGAGTGTCGGGGAATGTAATTATAGATGTTTTGGGCATGATGAGAGAATAAATGAATGTAGATGTATGATTCAGATTTGAGCGATTTATGACAGACGAGGTAATGAACATGTTGGTACTCGGAGGGGAAGACAGCGTCAGACTTTCAAAGGTCAAATATATAAGGTTTCGGAAAAGGGGCAGGTCAAAAGTACATGAAATCGATCGTAGTGTATGAGAAAGTTAATAAGTATGAATGAAGCTAGAAATGTGTGCCAGAATGCAAAACGAAGACGTTTATATGTTCACATGATCGAATATTTAGGTTAATTCTGACTTGTCCCACTCCTATCAATTGAAACCTACGTAGGCTGATATTGTTATGATAAATGGGTATTTTCTATAGAATGCGAAAAACTTTATAGGGTATGGATAAAGGATAGCTAAGATAGTTACAAATACACAGAGACGGAAACGAACTGTCAAATACAAAAGGTAATTGAGTTCTTGTCATAACAATTTTTTACTGTACTATTGTGTGACTAAGAATGAATAATTTATTGATTCAGAGGTTACTTTGTGAAAATCCATTGTAAGCATCCAGTCTTCTCTTACACAGTGCATCTTCAGGTAAGATAGGAGCCTCAGAACAATGATGTCTTCACGACCAACACTCTCGTTTCAGCGTTGTGTCGTGTTGATTTTTTCTCAATTTTTCGGGAAATTATAATTTTGCGGGAATAGGTACATAGATATTTTTAATCCATCACTTGCTGACTAAGAATGGTCTACCCGAATCGTGCTGTAGTTATTTTTAGATACATATTCTATGTCTGTGTCCTAAATACTAGCGTTGGTATTGATAAGTGGTGCCATTTCTTTTAAGTAATCTTCGTCATATAATCCTTTTAAAGTCCACTGCTGAACAGTAGCCTCCCCAAAAGATTACATTCGGTTAGAGGATTCATAATATTAGGTCGGGGAAAAAGTCTTTTCGCATAACGTAGGTATAAACTTATTATAAAATTTTTTTGACTGTACTATTTGTGTCTGGCTGGTTTTGGTAACATTAAAAAGGTTCCATTATAAAGAAAAGAAAAAAATAAAAAAAAGTTGTTTCCCGCTATTTTTCATTTGTTTCTCTCTCCGTAAAAATGAGTGAATCTAATGAAGAAATTCGATACATTTTAAAATTTTATTATAAAAAAGGCAAAAATGCAACTCAAGCAGTGAAAAAAATTTGTGATGTTTATGGACCTGATGCAGTGTCAGTTAGAGTAGCACAAATTTGGTTCAAACGTTTTCAGTCCGAAAATTTTGATGTTAAAGATGCATCTCGCTCTGGTCGCCCTGTTACGAATAAAATGGACGCCATTTTTGAAAGAGTGGAGCAAGATCGGCATATTAGTAGTTACGATGCAGCTGAAGAACTGGGAATTGACCACAAAACAGTTTTGACCCATTTGAAGAAAGCTGGTTATACAAAAAAGCTCGATATTTGGGTGCCTGCTCACTCAAAGAAACTTAATGAACCGTGTACTCATTTGCGATTCCTTATTGAGACGTAATGAAACCGAGCCGTTTTTGAAGAGATTGATAACTGGCGATGAAAAGTGGATCACGTACGACAAGAACGTGCGAAAAAGGTCGTGGTCGAAAGTTGGCCAGGCTTCACAGACTGTGGCCAAACCTGGCCTCACACGAAATAAGGTGATGCTGTGTGTATGGTGGGATTGGAAGGGCATTGTTTATTATGAGCTTTTACCGCCCGGCAAAACCATCGATTCTGATCTTTACTGCCAGCAACTGATGAGATTAAAGGAAGCAGTCGAGAGAAAACGGCCGGAATTGATCAACAGGAAGGGTGTGGTCTTTCATCACGATAACGCTAGACCACACACATCTTTAGCCACTCAGCAAAAATTAAGAGAGTTCGACTGGGAGGTCCTAGTGCATCCACCATATAGCCCTGACCTTACGCCTTCAGATTTTCACCTGTTTCGGTCTCTGCAGAATTCTTTAGGTTCTGTAAGGTTGACCTCAAGAGAGGACTGCCAAAACTATTTGTCCCGTTTTTTTGATCAGAAGTCCCAAAGTTTCTACAGTAACGGGATAATGTCTCTGCCCACAAAATGGCAGAAAGTTATTCAACAAAACGGTACATATATATTGTAAATAAATGTAAACAAAATTTGAAAAAAATGTCTTGACTTTTCATACAAAAATACGAAAAGACTTTTTCCCCAACCTATTATTTGCCCATAATGAGGCGGGTTGGCGATCGTAGTTCCAGTTAGTACGCATGATGACGCTGCTGCTAATCATACGGTAGGATTTCTTGACTCTTGTGACTCCCCGTTGCAATGAGAGTGGGTAGATAGAAATTAATCCACGCGGTAAGTTTTTTTCTAATAATTTGTTTTATATTTACTGGCTACGTGTCTGCATGACCAATAAGAACCAAAATCGGATTAAAAGTTTCGTATTTAATGCTCTATCTGCATTTGTGATGTAAAATTAAGTATTTTCTTAAGAGGAGCAGTTTATTTTATCCCATTTGTAATTAGTCAAAGTAAAGCTGATTTTCTTTTTGTTATCTGTAGTCTTTAAAGTCATAAAGCACATACAATAATGGTTTCTAAAACTTTGTGAAATTGAAGAACATTAGAGAAACCAAATGTGTTCTGAGAGGCAGCTTCATGTTTTATTTGATATTTTATAGCTTGCTTTAAAACCGTAGCCCACCGGCTGTGACTACTTATTTGAAAATTATATGAATTGTGATTGGAGAATTCTATTTAATATTAATGACATTCTCCTAGAATTTCTTGAGGTATTGCAATGAAACAGTCACTGTTCAATTATACTCTGAAGATAGAAAAAGCGCCGTAAGCCCAGCCCACCCATTTAAATTCAGAAGGTCTTGTGTTCAAATGGTCCACCTATTGCTTTGCTTTGTGACTCACTCTGCAAGCACGTTAAGCCGGCGGGACCAAAGCCGTGTCATGAACACCCATGGCAGTCGTTATTAGGAAGTCAGTGCCGTCTAACATCCTGAAAGCTGGTCCAACCATAGAATGATGTTTCCCTCTGGGTTGCGGAGGTCAGACGGCAATCGCTCCATGAAATAACAGAAATTTTGCCAAATCTTATGAGACCAGCAGACCCTGGGCCCAAAGCTTAAGTCTATGCTACCGGATAATGCTTGGATATGAAGACTCTGTTGATTAAAAGGCATTTCATCTCTTAGACAAGTTTTTTTCAACAACAAACAAACAAAACACCTCTAATTTTGAAGAGTTTCTTGCCCAATTCTTCACTACTCAAGCTCTTGCCCGCGGTAAATCGTTGCGTTAGTATTAACTTGACATTCATAAATTTTAATGCTCTAACGAATCGAAAATTTCTTGAAGTATTTTTCATATTCCTGTAATCTACTCGACTTTCGCTATGTTCTGGCAAATAATATGGAGGAATGGGTCAATTTATTATAGCGAAGAGCAAACCTGCTCTTCGCTATAATAGTCTGGGAGATGGTAGATATTTTTGGGTGGGTATATGAGGCTATCTGAAGATGTCTCCTATGCGTTTTATTGTATCCGAACACAATAATATCTGGGGAGTATTGGGGCTAAATCATCCCTAATATTTTCCAAGATACCTGTACAGATTTTTTGCTACAGTTAAATCTCCTTTTTCAGCTGTAATAAGGTTTCTTTCTGCCCTAAATGGTGGATGTATAGACGTGACATTATGCATGCAGTTTTAAATTACTCGACGGTATAAACTGTGACCTAGTTGGGTGGCGGAGCGCGGAAGACAGTCATCCCGGCATCTAGACTTCCTGGGTGTAGTTATAAACGTATTGTATCTCGGTGACCTGGCCCGGCATTCGCATAGCGCCACCTCCAATTGGGTCACTGATCTTTTCATGTGCCACGGAAGTAATGGCTTTCGTAATGCAATTATTTGTTTGTTCATCTTTAATCACTCTTCATCCTAAGGTTGCCTGGAAGAAATCGCTGTAAGCGATAAGGCCGCCAATTGTATCCCTTTTCTTATGCAATTGTTTTCTTGTTTTATTTTAATTTGGTGTACAATAAAGAATTTTCTATCTATCTATCTATCTATCTATCTTTATTAATAATATTTGCTTAAACTATAAAGGTGTATAGGGATCCTACCAAGACCTAAGGAGCCCATGCCAACCTCACCTGCAAGTGGTGCACCTGCCGATCAACGGACGAGGCTCTGGCGAACATAACAGTGCCCGGTAAGTGGCAATAAGCTTGCCACCGATTACGTGGGACCAACTATATAATTGGCGAAATGTGGGCGTATAATATGCCTCTGCCTACCCCTTCGGCGAAACGGGCGCGAATGTATGTATATATGTAAACTGTTAATGTATATGTATTAGCCTCAAGCAATGGGTTTTCTGACACAATATAGTCGTATTTAAGCGTTTAATTGTAGAACCAGTTGGCACTAAGGTTCAAACCTCGCTGATGATACACTAGAGATATGCGCTTTTAGTATACAAGACGAGGAAAATTTTATAATTTACTGTATCTTGTCTTTTGGCAGCTGAATCGAATGCATGTAAAAATCATCAAAAATAATAAATAAAGGAATTGGCAAAAACAACCAAACGGTCTCTTCAGTATTTAATTTCTTAATAACCTGGAGTAATTGAAAAATACTTGCGATTAATAGCTTAGAAGTAAAATGGCCGAAAAAAAAGACGAGACGAGAGGCAACATTACATATGTAATATTGAAAAACTAAACGGGTTATTTTATTTGTAACCACACATTCTCATGTGTTGTGTTATGTAGATTTATATCATACTTTTTCCGTACAAGATGACAAACAACAATCAAATTGAAAAATACCAAATTTTAGCGATCTCACATAACTCTTCAACTTTTTAAGCAACATATCTTCAACCTTATTTTCAAACTGCTTATGTTCTTTTAAGCAAACTATATAAGAGGAAGTTAACTGTTTATTTTTCATAGTTGAGGCTCTAATTGAATACCTATACGTCTTATTCCAATTCATTTATAAAATTGAAAATGACATTGACGATAATACATTTATCATATTAGCTTGATTTCATTTTATTATTAAGAATCCATATTACAAAGATCGCAAACCGGCAAAATAAGCAATTAATAAATTAAAATTTAAAAAAAACTTTTTACCATTTCAGCTATGAACGATCTATGGAAATACTGATTCGCAATTGTTTTGCCTTAATTTCCACATGAACGTGCACATATCGGTAATTATAATAATAAGTTGATTACTTATCGTTCACAAACTGCGTGTTAAATATAAGGAAATATGCCTATGTAATTGTATAATCCTGAAAGAAATTTGAGACTATCGTACAAATGATCATTATGATCGCGCTTTCGGTGGAATTTGGTATTGCAGATAATAATATTTATACAAAAAAATGATATGTAACTTATCAAATCGGACAACCAATCATGTTTCGATTAGTCTGGAATTTATGTTACTGCATAGCTACACGAAATTTGACTTATGTAATACATAATTACATTATTATTAGAAACATTTTAGACTTTAAAGCCATACATTCACGCTGTTTCCCCAAAGGGGTAGGCAGATTATACGCCCATTTATTAGAGCCATAATAGTGATAATCTATTTTTTCTTAAATTAATATGCAAAATGAAGAGCTTCACAAAACTGCACAGAGAGTTAAGCAGCTTTCACAAAGGTCATTTACTGGAAGGCTCGCCGTTGCGTTGGTAGTTTTAAAATTCGAGAGCGTATGCACCATTTCCTTTTTTTTTTTTTTTTTTTTTTAATGCATTTACGCACTGCCTTCCAGCCAAAGGGAGACCGAAAGGGGGTGTGGGACTCACCACCGGCAGACACGACTGCCAGCGGTAATACCCACTAAAAATCTTCCGACGACGCCCGCCGCTTGTTGAGAAAGAGGCGGGGGCCAGTACCTGGGTTGCAGCTTCTGACACCCCGCCTGCGGCCAACGTCCCGCGGACGCGCCCCTCCTACCTCCCCGTGCGACCATAGCGTGTGTGGCCGACTTCCCGGAGGGTCCATAGTTAGACAGCAGAGGCCCCACTAGCTAGACTAGACCCTCCTGGCGCTGCTGAGCGGGCCCTCCTTGCCCGCCCGCTGCGCCCTCCGAAGGTCCCTCTTAGTTTCCCCCCCGGTAGTCAGTACTAAGGGCACCCAGAGTCGCCAATCTCTGGGTGTTACCTTTTCCCTAGCGCCTCCTGCGCCCTACCGGGAGGTACTCAGCCCCCCCACCACGACAAGGTGGAGACCAGTCGGGGGGGTATGCACTATTTCCTAAACCAAGAAGGCCTAATAGGATCGGCTTGAAAAAGTCTAACAACAAAACACTTACACATCTGCCGTCGCCAATCCACATTTTTTTCGTGATGGAGTCATGAGTTCATGACCACTTCATGACTTCCTTGATTTTGATGGTTCGTTTAGTGCTGCTTTACCACTGACGGCTTCTAAGAAAAGACAAAAAGTCAGTACCAACTTCTACGTACGTGCTTCAGATTTAAGTGCCCAGCAGTGGGAGGTTAATAGACTGTGATAATTACCTGTAAATGTTTGTGCAGATCATATTAGGTCGGGGAAAAAGTCTTTTCGCATAACGTAGGTATAAACTTATTATAAAAATTTTTTGACTGTACTATTTGTGTCTGGCTGGTTTTGGTAACATTAAAAAGGTTCCATTATAAAGAAAAGAAAAAAATTAAAAAAAGTTGTTTCCCGCTATTTTTCATTTGTTTTTCTATCCGTAAAAATGAGTGAATCTAATGAGGAAATTCGATACATTTTAAAATTTTATTATAAAAAAGGCAAAAATGCAACTCAAGCAGTGAAAAAAATTTGTGATGTTTATGGACCTGATGCAGTGTCAGTAAGAGTAGCACAAATTTGGTTCAAACGTTTTCAGTCCGGAAATTTTGATGTTAAAGATGCACCTCGCTCTGGTCGCCCTGTTACGAATAAAATGGACGCCATTTTTGAAAGAGTGGAGCAAGATCGGCATATTAGTAGTTACGATGTAGCTGAAGAATTGGGAATTGACCACAAAACAGTTTTGACCCATTTGAAGAAAGCTGGTTATACAAAAAAGCTCGATATTTGGGTGCCACACGAGCTCACTCAAAGAAACTTAATGAACCGTGTACTCATTTGCGATTCATTATTGAGACGTAATGAAACCAAGCCGTTTTTGAAGAGATTGATAACTGGCGATGAAAAGTGGATCACGTACGACAAGAACGTGCGAATAAGGTCGTGGTCGAAAGTTGGCCAGGCTTCACAGACTGTGGCCAAACCTGGCCTAACACGAAATAAGGTGATGCTGTGTGTATGGTGGGATTGGAAGGGCATTGTTTATTATGAGCTTTTACCGCCCGGCAAAACCATCGATTCTGATCTTTACTGCCAGCAACTGATGAGATTAAAGGAAGCAGTCGAGAGAAAACGGCCGGAATTGATCAACAGGAAGGGTGTGGTCTTTCATCACGATAACGCTAGACCACACACATCTTTAGCCACTCAGCAAAAATTAAGAGAGTTCGACTGGGAGGTCCTAGTGCATCCACCATATAGCCCTGACCTTGCGCCTTCAGATTTTCACCTGTTTCGGTCTCTGCAGAATTCTTTAGGTTCTGTAAGGTTGACCTCAAGAGAGGACTGCCAAAACTATTTGTCCCGTTTTTTTGATCAGAAGTCCCAAAGTTTCTACAGTAACGGGATAATGTCTCTGCCCACAAAATGGCAGAAAGTTATTCAACAAAACGGTACATATATATTGTAAATAAATGTAAATAAACTTTGAAAAAAATGTCTTGACTTTTCATACAAAAATACGAAAAGACTTTTTCCCCAACCTATTATCTCAAAAGTAATAAAGAGTCAAACGCGGGTCACGGATCTATACTCGATCCCTTTTATATAATCTATTGTTTCCGTGTCATTAGGATCTGTTTGAATCGATAATGCAATCTTTACGTCTTAATTTAATGGTTAGAAAGTGTGTGCTTTATCCAGGTTGTGCAATTACGTGACATCAGATATATCGGTAGCGTCAGAAAATATTTGATTGATATAAAACGTATCTTTCCTTGTATGTACGATAAAAATATTTTTTATTTCTGGTGGTTGTTAGTTCAATTAAACTTTTCTCATAACGAGAGCGACACTATCTCTTTCGGACATGCATTTTCTGATCCTGTATACCCATTGAAAATAGGTTTATAATTGTTGTTCTTGAATTATTGGCGGTGATAAAAGTTTTCATTGATAGATTTACTTCAAAAACATTAATTGTAATTGTACTTTTAAGGATAAACTATCTATCTAGCTAAAAAAGAAAAAGAAAGTAAATACCGTTTTAAAATTCGACAAATGTTTCAACACTGATTCAAGATTTACTCTGACAAAAATAACTTTAATAGATGAGGTTGGAAGATATTTTATTTGTCAACCTATAAAATACGTGCCCCTTTACAATGATTCAGTTATTTATACTCCGATATTGACGCAGAACTGTCGGGGAATTCCGTTTTAGCCCCGTGGTCCTGCCCACATAATACGTACATCACAATAATAGCACATTCGTGATTACTGTTACCATGCGAGCAAAAATCATTATCGTCGGTCGAAATTGTGTTATCTCCTCTGCTTCTTTTATTACTAAGACATTGACTTTCAGCATTATTGTTCTCGGTGTTATTTCTAAACATAACCATTTGTGCAAATAACAGTTCATCGTCACAGCACGTAACTCGTTGTTCACAAGTTTCCAAGCTGTTGGAGTTGCATGTTGGTGTCGGTGTGTTAAATCAATTAGTATCGTCAGCGTTATCTTTGAAAATTTGTCACGTTCTTTGGTTTTAGCTATTTGTTATCAAACGAATTAGATTTGCGATGATATCATTTCTTAGGAATATGAAATTGATTTTGTTACAATTAGTATTATACTTCTGCTTAAAGATATTTGGTAGTGTGTTTCAAATTCTTTTTACATGAATTGACAAGAAATTTGTTTTTGTATCATATCTGCAAAAACATTTTTAACACGTATTACTACGAGGCTTAAAAGTTCTTACAAACATTTCTTTCGAACACGAATTCGTTTAATTATTACGAGAATTCCAACAATCATCTATCCAAATTGTATATCATATATTAAGTATATCCACTTTAGTATTTAACACAAATATCACGTTTTCACATTAGTTGACTTGTAAACGGTACTTTTTTGTCGACAATACACATAACTAGGAGTCATGTACCACTATCGGTCAAGAAACTAAAAACCTACGCGTCTACTTCCTTGGCAGGCGAGAATTTCTCGTGCACAACCTGTTTGCATGTTTTAGCGAAGAAAAAATCTGCGGAGTCACCGAAAGGTCGACTGTAATTATAGCAACCGAAAGTTCAATTCAACTCAAGTGTGGCGTCGCATCTGAAACCAATTTCGCTCTCGACAGTCAGCTCTGTACTTGCATCAGTAATAATTCAGTAAGGCGCGTGACCGCGCGCGGGCTATACGTGTGTCTGGCGCTATTGGACCGACAAACATTACGCGATCGCGAATATTATAAATTTAACTTAAGTTATTCTAGTGTAATAAATAAGATTAAAGTTATCTTTGATAATCGTGTATAAAGTATATTTATAGGAATTGAAACAGTGCGTGAAGTGGTTTTTTTTAACAGTGATTATTTTAGTCATAAAATGACTTTAGAATTATCCTTGAGTACTTATGCGAGGTTTCTCTAATTATGGTATAATATTTGGAATGTTGCTGTGACTCAAACATATACACTGCGGTCTAGTTAAATCATTAGAACAAAATAAAATATATGTATTTATACTGTAGTGTTTGCGAGTAATATGCATTGCGTACCTTTAATGGTAACATTGATCAGAACATCCCCAACATTCATGATTGCAATGATTTTGTATCCGTGTAAACTTGTTTGCTCTGTTTGTAATCTACGGTCGATCGGCATGGAATTCCCACAGCCATTATGCAACGGATGCTACAAACTTCATAACACTGTGTTTATCTCATGCCAAGTTATGTCAGCAAATTTCGTCGAAGCGTTCTTTGTATACTCTTTTAATGCATCAATAATTTCAAAATCTTGTCAGTAAGATTAGTAGTAATGAAGATTCGATGTTTCATAAACAAATTAGTTAGAAAACTTTCTCTCATATATAGTTTTTTTTAACGTGAGAGCTCGTTTAAGTTCAGACTGATCAAAAAGTATGTCTAATTACAATAGAGCAAATACAATAAAAATCTTCCAAGATTTTGCTCTCAGTCTGCTCTCAGAATAATTTTAAATAGTTCAATTGAGTTCAAAAAAATTTTTATTCAAATCTCATTTGATAAAATTTTTGCATGCAATTTAACATAATTTGCATAAAGATCGCGTTTGTGATACGTATTAAGTAACATTAATAACGTCGATTTATAATTTTTAACGTAATTATATTTCTAAATTTCCTGAGGATATTAGTTTTTGACGAACAATTAGAAACCGCTCTATTAAAAGCAAAAAGTCTACTCGTAGCAGTTACTTTAAACGCTAAAAGTGAACTGAAGTGTGCTTAAGTTTTCGCAATATTTCCGAAAACCTTGTGATTTCTTCCGCTAAATCGGCAATAATCTATGTAGAAATCAGTTCAAACTATCGGGACGTTAGATTTGGAAATCATCTATAATTTTATTCTATATAAAAATAATGTTAAAACCTTATGTTTATTTGTTTCTTACATAAATTATTCACGTTTTTAAATCTTATACAATAAATTCATCAATTATAGTTACATGCTTAAATTAGGGAATGAGGTATATTATTATTAATATTATTTTGTATGCTTATTATTTTTGAAGTATCTACCCATATCTTTTAGGATCAAAAAGGATTGAGATAAGAACTGTTTCCTCCTTTACAAGCTTTCGATGATATCGCATAACTTATGTGCATATCGCAAGGTATTTGTCTAGGTTTAATATTATCAGTTTATGATACTTGAGTAAACATATTTAAAATCTGTCTTATCTTTTTTAAGTAAACAGAGTTTATTTTATTTGTAAAGCTTTAACTTTACTGTTACGCACAGTCTAAACATCAAATATTTCATGAGTGGCAATAAAATAATATATTTAAAGTCTCCTTGTCATTGTTTTATGCTGTGATTGTTTATAGCACGAAAACTCTTAAAGAATTAAGCTGACTTAGCTTTAAGTGGTTCTGTATTTTTTCTGTTGTACCAGTGTGTATCTTGTTGGTATGGAATATATCATTTTTATTATGTTTCGTGTAGAACAAGCTTTGTATAAAAATACACGCAGGTGATTCTAAAGACATAATAAATGAAACCAACAGTTGCTTTTTTTCAAACGACAATTACTTCCACGTCCCACGTGATGCGCCTTTTAAAAGAATTAATGGATGAAAGGATGGATAGATACACTTGATAGATAGTATACTTAAATATACACAGACGCGTACGCAGAACGCGTGCAAACTATTGCATACCTTAAGCCAGTCTATCACGTTAACCGTTATCATTAGCTAGGAACCGCACGAGTCAGGAATTTGCGTGTTGATGTTTTCAAGAAGTAAATTGTGTTCTACCTTTGTTGCACGATTTATACAATGGACTTTGTTTATTTTCGATTTGTTCTTCCGTCTTATTAGTATCATAACATTACATTATGAATAAAATTGCCAATCTTACCTGCAAGTGGTGCCGAGCAACAGAGGAGGCTTTGGCGAACATAAAGTTTCCAGTAAGCGGCAATATTCTCGCCACCTATTTACGTGGGACCAACAACGTGATTGGCGAAATATGCGCATATAATTTGCCTCTGCCAACGCCTTAGGGAAAACAGGCGTTATATTATGTATATATATGTATGTACCAAGTATGTAATATAGCTGTTGACTTTCACACGAGCCTGTCTTATTTATTTCAAGTTTGTTGCACACTTAAAATTTTGCAAAAGGCTACTTAATGCTACAGGCGTTCTGCCCCGTTGATCCTTGGGTTTGCAGAAAAGTATAAGTCCTATGGTAATCAAACAAAAAATTTAATATCCAATGAAACTTTATTAAAAGTTTACGTGCCTAAATTACAAATAAAAATGACATAATGTGTAATTATTTATGATTTGAAATAGAAGGAAATGGTGTTGTTTTCCATGGTAACATAATATGTTACCAGAATAATTAATAGTTTTAATGTCTGAATTGATCTCTTTAGTAATATGGAAGACTTTAAAAGCTATTGCTTGCAAATACTCGTCCCAATGTTCATTTAACTTTGCAGTTCGCAGAACCTGATAGGCGACCAAGTCTCAAATACTAAGAATTCAGGTCACACTGGAATGTACCTTAATTGGCTGACAGACCCAACTTTGTTTGTGACTATTTTTAGAAATTGTCACAAGCTATTGAGAAATCAAATTTTACATTGAGTTTTAATTTGAAGACTTTTTGAATAGTTAATTTTAAATTTGTGAAATTTATACAACATTAAGTGTGCTTGAGTTCGTCTGCAGCTTTCAGTAAAATTTCTTAATATTTAAGGATTTCAATAAATGAATCTATTAATGAAATCGTATTATGTTCCCACCAAATATTTAGCCTGTTTTCATCAGTAAGGGACAAGTCTATTATCTCGCTAAACAACATTCGCTTCAGTTTATAAATAATTGTCTAGACTTGTCTTATTTACATCGAACCATAACTAGGTACGTAGATATAGTTTTGAAGTTGACATTTCTCGGAATGCTAACACTTTACGAAGTTAGTGGAAATTATTTTGGATACTATAACAATACATTTTACCTATAATTTAATATTTAGACTCTTTCCTTCCTTTAATGACAACATCACAAGACGGTAGCAAGGGAAAAAGCATAGAAAATATACCTTTTTGGTTTCGATGTGTCACAAAATTACAGAGATATTTTAATATTGTTACTATGCATGCATTACTGCTAGGTAACGAGTTATAAGGCAACTGGACTCAAAGTAGTAACTTAATAACTTAATTACTTAACTTAACTTAATTAACCATAATTTTGATTTCGTTTTGCTGGTTTAAGTTCTAACTCAACTTGAATGTTTCATTTTATAGTTATTTTGTTAGTTCACTAAGAAAAGGTTTTAATCTACACTCTGACTAGATAATAATATGTAAGGTTTCTTTTGCTGTTATATGTTAATCTACAATCGGATTTTCCTAATGAACTGTTTCTTTTAACCTTGAAGCCTTTGAATCAAGTTCATTACCTCGTTACGCTTTGCTAGTCGCCCTTATAACTTGGGTGTTGGCAGTCGGCGACTACCCTCCTGCGTCATGTCTACACGCCTTTCGCAATTTGCATCGTCGCCGCATATTCATGAATCTCATTTAAATTGTACATTATTAGTATTTCAGTTCTATGCCTAGTAAGCATTATAAGGCGTTTAAAACTCTATTTTTTAAAGTAAGAATGAGGGTTACTTAGAAATTGTGCCGAGATTAAAGTTCGACTTGTGTCTTCTATCTAGGCTTCTTTTCCACGAATAGACCTAGGTCTATTTTACATTTGCTTCATGGCGCTAGCGCAGTAGCGAGACCCATAGCATTCAAACCGTGGTGCACGCATAGCTTTCAAACCTATGACTTTTTGAAGTTATTTGCGTAATAATCGCTTGCTCCGTGCCTCTGAAAGATATGGGTTCGTTAAGTCATTGGGCCCGGCTCTCTGAACATAATCAGTGCCTTCTAACCTCCTGACAGTTTTTTTTTGTTTTTTTTTTTTTACGTCGGTAACAAAATGCATTCACGCACTGCCTTCCGGCCAAAGGGGGACCGAAAAGGGGGTGTGGAACTCACCACCGCAGACACGACTGCCAGCAGTAATACCCACTAAAAATCTTCCGACGACACCCGCCGCTTGTTGAGAAAGAGGCGGGGGCCAGTACCTGGGTTGCAGCTTCTGACACCCCGCCTGCGGCCAACGCCCCCGGACCAAAACCGAGAGGACCTCCTCAGAGAGGCGCAGTGGACGCGCCCCTCCTACCTCCCCGTGCGACCATAGCGTGTGTGGCCGACTTCCCGGAGGGTCCATAGTGAGACAGCAGGGGCCCCCTGCCCCCACTGCCTAGACCCTCCTGGCGCTGCTGAGCGGGCCCTCCTGGCCCGCCCGCTGCGCCCTCCACAGGTCCCTCTTAGTTTCTCCCCCGGTAGTCAATACTAAGGGCACCCAGAGTCGTCGGTCCCTGGGTGTTACCTTTTCCCGACCTCCGGGAGGTACTCAGCCCCTCCACCACGCCAAGGTGCGGTTCGGGGGGATAACCTCCTGACAGCTGGTTTAACCAAATAATGATGTTTCTCTCTGGTTGGTGCGGAGGTCAGACGGGAGTCACTCCATGTAATAACTGAAATTCAGCCTAAATCTGGTTAGAACATTAGGCAAACCCTGGGCTAATAAATAATTTATTGATTCAGGCGTTATTTTGCGGAAATCCATTGTAAGCAAGTGATGGATTACAAATATCTTTGTAACAATTCCCGCGCTACTATAATTTCCCGAAAAATCGAGAAACTATTCAACACGACACGTGTTTTGCCTTTACACAGGGCTTCTTCAGGTAAGATAGGAGCCTCGGAACAACGATGTCTTCACGACCAACGCTGAAACGAGAGTGAGAAACTCACTCACTCACTAAATCCTGGGCTCTTTAAAAAGATTTAAGTCGATAATTCCAGGATATGATGATATGGGTCAAAAATGTAAAATACAGTGGAGCGGAATTACTTTTGCGTTTATAATGCTAGTATGGAATAAAATGAAAACTGCTTTCATAGTCATGCAGGTGCAGTTGCTTCGTATAATAGTTTTATATAGTGAAGTATAGTGTCATATAGTGAGAAACCAGTTACTTATTTGTCGTTTTTCCATATTAGTGAATATCCGATTTGTTGGATTTGCAGAAATATAAATGTATGAGTAGAACGCCTTTAACTTCGCGAGCCATCATACGTACATACATACATTCACGCCCGTTTTCCCAAAGGGGTAGGCAGAGGCATATCAAACGCCCACACTTCGCCAATTATATAGTTGGTCCCACGTATTAGGTGGCGAGCCTATTGCCGCTTACCGGGCACTGTTATGTTCGCTAGAGCCTAGTCCATTGATCGGCAGGTGCACCACTTGCAGGTGAGTTTGGCTTGGGCTCCTTAGGTCTTGGTAGGATCTCTATACACCTTCGCGAGCCAAGATGATCGAAAAAGATCACCCAAGTACGCAGAGTTCACAGAAGTCAGATCTTAGATGGGTGGCCGTTCGAATGGAATCTGTGCCATTTATCACAGAATACGCCTTAAATATCTCGTTACCTCAATTTATCAAGAAGAGACCTCAGAGATAGGTATTGTAAACTTTTGCACCGATTCCTGTTTAAACAAAAATACGTGTGGCATTCGGAGACTGCCGCTGTAAAGCTATTGCATAGCATTTTTTATCAACTTATGCAATGCAAAAATTTTCTTTGTTTTTTTTTCTTTGATATTAATTTACGTTACTTATTGAGCGTGGTGACAAAAAAAAAACAAGTTTTAGCTACCCGATACAACCAATGCCACCTAAAGGCGGGTTGCTGAACTAAAGAGACAAGCGTGATATTTCAAAAAGTCATTAAAAGTTCTGCTATTTGTCGATAGATAGAACTAAAAACTAAATAGCTTAAAAGTATCACCGCGGTGCCGGTCGGAGTGGGTGGTGTTAGGTTTTTTTCGTTACGGAATTTCTAGAGTCGGTCTGCACGCTCAAGGCCCGCGATAGAAGCTATGGAATAGCTTTAAAAGTCACACGGTGATTAATTCATAGTACGTCATCTAGGTCATTGTCTTATTCTTTTCGGTGTTTGTGTACATAATACTAACCGGAGCGACGTTTCAGATTAACTAGGTTTACGAATCCACAAACCCACATGGCGCACACACCTGCCTTTATTTACGATTCTGTTTTCATGGAACAGATCATTTGCATTTAATTTTGTTTTCTTTTTGCTGGAGTTTTGCCTTAACTGATCATAAGTTAAATAGCATTATGATGTCGTTTCTTTTGTACATATTCTCTATTCGTATAATTTGCTTCCACCATTGTTATTATTGCTCTGAATTATGTGTTTTTGAACTAACCATTTTAAATTCGTGAATTCAATTACAAATCATACATTCCTTAACTCAATTTGAAATCAGAGATTCTGGAAATTCGAATAGTGTTATGATAATTACAATATTGCATATTTAGAATATTCATGACACAGATGGATTTGAGAAAGCAGGTTTATAGCGGATGCCATACCTTTGGATTAGACTTCGGTTGCACCAGAGTCTACTTGACAATGGCAAGTAAATTCCACATTATGTCATGTTGTCACTGAAACCGTTGCTTCATTATATTTCGCCCACGCCATAAGCCA
Organism: Musotima nitidalis; assembly: GCA_949126915.1. Lineage (NCBI taxonomy): Eukaryota > Metazoa > Arthropoda > Insecta > Lepidoptera > Crambidae > Musotima > Musotima nitidalis. Next base: position 2,663,245 of record OX421415.1, on the reverse strand, counting down.
TATTTGCCAGACGGTAGGCGTTCGGTTCTATCTGACCTATCTTGTTATAGTTATGCTGGTTTGTTTCTACTATCATTTCCTTTTCATTTCGTTTGATTGTTTATATGATCTAGTAAGATTTAGTATCTGCACTCTGATTTCATTATAACTACTTTGTACTAGATAAAAATAATAATAATAATGTTTACTTTATGCAAATACAGTGTTTCTATCTCTAAACACAACATGACTTAGGTACTATAGTAATTTTGCGAAACATTTTTAGAGACAGAGTGAACGTCCGTACCTGTACTAGTATTAACTGTGTTACAGACACAGTCGCCTTCCTCTTACAATACTATAGACTTGAGTTTTTACAAGACGTTTGTTCTAATAATTAATCAACTAAAATACATCAGTTTATTTTGATACAATTTTCAACTTTCATTATTCTCGTTTTCGTTAAGCTTATCATGACATGAAGAAATTTCATATGTGGGTTGTTACTGTGCCTAATCCACGGTAAGAAGTGCTCTATTTTTTCAGATGCATAATGCATCGACTGCTTCTCTTTAGACACATTTAAAAAAAACGTCGTTCAAAACTCTCTTACTGTCTATCATGTATACGATTAAATAATATGTTGTGGAAATAACTGAGAATAAGTAGCACATGAAACGAGGCCGGTGATCGTGTTGATGAAAAAAATAACCGTAGATTAAATATATTTGTGCGACATTCCGAGCTCAAAGACGAGTTTTGCACGAATGGACCGGGTAATGGTGACCAACTAGTGGCATCACATGGCGGAGCGGGAACCGGTGTTCGCACGCCAGGGATCCTTTGGACCAGTTTTGTTTCACTTATAAACACTTAAAGGATTACCCAGCTCAATACCGGTTATAGTGAGGTCTGTAAGTAAATATACCAAATTGTTCTTATTGAAATTTGGAAAACGTATTTTGAATGAACCAATTTCTTTTAATATGCTTTTATTTAGGATGTTACAATATAAAAACTATACTAACGTTGAGTTGATAGATTAATTGCGACACTAAATATATAAAACAACCTACTCTAATAAATCTGATCTCATTTGCAAATATGCGATTTAGTATTTATTTATGACTAAACTAAAATTAATAAGGATTTTTATTTTTATGTGCATGCATAGGACGCTTTCGTATTCACTTTGTGTAAAAATATATAATTTTGCGTTTCAACTTTTCATTGTAAAATTGTTCATATGTAAAAGGTCCAATACAATTTGTGTGAAAAGGAAAGTTGAAAATGTTTTCTGGAAATTTTTGATTTAAAGAAATTTCACAAACGTGTTTTTCAAAAGTTCTCTTTACACATTGCCGCTTCAGATGATTAGATGGTGCGGTCGTTCAGCATTGAACATTGGTTGAACGCCTCCACGATCTACAGTTGCTGCCATGCCGGCTATCCTTGCAACGCTTCAGCGCAACCAGCCCGCCCCCGCGGCCGTTGATCCACAGCGAAAGCAGTTCTGCCCTCGTAAAGGAGCATATTACAAATGGCGTCGCTATTATTCGCCAACGCAGTATGATAGACTGGTCTGCTGCGTGCGCGATTGGCCATTGTAGAAAGTTGGTTCTCTAACCTCACCCGATAAGGGCGGGAAGGGTTTCATTCTCTCCTTCATTGTAATAGTTTGTAGCACTATCGCAGTTTCTACTTCAGTAATTAGATAATGATTTCCTATCGCAGTGGTTATTTAGAATGATTACCTTGTTGAATCTTATCAATACACATCATATATATCACGACTGTGGAGCCGCTGTGGGGAGTGGCTCATTGATTTCAATGGCCGTTCCTAATTCAACGATCGACCACGCCCCTGTTCATTGCAGACGAATACTTTCTGCAATCTTATTTTGAATGAACCAATTTTTTTTAATATGCTTTTACAAGTTGTTGATAGATTAATTGCGACACTAAATATATAAAACAACCTACTCTAATAAATCTGATCTCATTTGCAAATATGCGATTTAGTATTTATTTATGACTAAACTAAAATTAATAAGGATTTTTATTTTTATGTGCATGCATAGGACGCTTTCGTATTCACTTTGTGTAAAAATACTTTCTGCAATCTTATTAATTTGCTGGTGACTTGTTATTGTCTACTTTAGAAGTCAATAAGACTGAATGATATTCAATTTATACTCGGCCGTCTAACCGTTTGGGTAGAAATATTCTGAAATATGGGCCTTTTCACAGAATAAGTAGCGAATGACATCCACCAACAAGATAGTGACACTTGTTTACTTTAGTCATTCGGTCTTATTTATATTTCTTTAAGCTACGTGATTCTGGCCGTGTGGGCAGAAAAGTTCTGGATTAATGATACTTTGACAGGAAACGTAAGTGACACGTCCACCTGCACCAGTCTTATTTATATATTTGTCTGTCTGGCCGTTTGGGTAGAAAAGTGCTAGTATGTCAGAAAATATAGCTTTAGACGTCTCTCTCAAGATGAACGGACACTGATAAAAGTAGCTGGATCGCACGTTGCAGGCCTTCTGCAATCGGTCACTTTGCTCTTTGACTCTTTGTTCAGCAGTATACGTCCTTGAGCTGATGACATAACTGTCATTTAGTTATGTATTGTTTTAGTTACATCCTTAGAGAATCGTTAAGTAACTAAAAAGCTTTTCATGTGAACAAATCTTGGTATTAAATAAAAAGGCCAGGAAGGATTTAACCTGTATTGAATTGAAAGCTTTATTTATATAAATACAACAAGCGGACCTATATGGGTCCGGAAAACAATTAACGCTTGCGCGATCTAATTATGTACACTGCCATCTTTTGGGCAAACATAAGCACTATTATTTACACTAAGAACATATAGTTACACATACAGTTTTGAACACATGTATTATATTACTGTCATGCTACGCTTCTCATTTTGTCTATTTGTATCCTTGTAAATGACAATAATAATATATAAAATACCACACTACTACCGAAAGCAAATTGACGTGACTGAGCAATGTAAAACATAAATGTTTACAACTATTGTTAAGCTAATGAGCTGTTCTGCCATTATATTATGTATGTTGATAATATTATTTAACTGACACTTTTATTTAATGTAAGCATCACGCTTGCTTGATTGTAATAAAAAATATCTTGTTACAAACTACATAGTACTTTTATGAGGTGAAATTATGTAAGAAAAATATTTGAAATTATAGTTCAACTGTTTACCGATCTAAGTTATTTTAGAATTTCGTAAAAAGCGCCATCTATCGGTTTTGTGAATATAGTTCTAAACCATTCTCATCCTATAATGATTAATATAATTAGGTATTGTTATTAAATAATTTGTTATCCTTAAAATTACATCAAATCATTATGAAATATGATTACTCTTTTGAATTAGTTTGAAATTGTGACATATAAAATTGTTCCCTGATTTTTCGGAAGAAAACTACAGTTTACTCTAAGGCTGTGTCCCCAGTAGGCAAACTGTTAGCGGCCAACTGAGTTTGCGGCGTACCGATTCAGTACGCCCTTCCATATATTTGAAATGGAGTGTCCAGTCCGCTAGTTTTGCGCTCACTATACGCAGTTTGCAGCGTCGGTCTCTCAGTCTTGCAACTCAGTCGCCGCTAACAGTTTGCCTACTGGGGACACGGCCTTATTGTCACAAAGTAATTTTAAATCTTCACTGGCATACATATACATACATATATTTACGCCTGTGTCACCGAAGGGATAGACAGAGGCGCATTACACGCCCACACTTTACCAATTAATGTTTGGTCCCGCGTAATAGGTGTCGAGCCTATTGCTGCTTACCGGGACCGTTAGTTTTCGCCAGAGCCTCGTTCGTTGTTGTTGAGGTTGGCTTGGGCTCCTCAAATCTTGGAAGAATCCATCAAACAATCAATTAATTTGAAGAATTATAAATATGTTGTGATATAGTAAGTTCTTATTCGTTCATTTATTTATTGGCAGAGACTTGTTCATAAATATTACGTAGCGCTTTCAGACCCAAGTTAAGCTGAGCTTGTACCACTAGTCGAAAAAGGCTAAATATTTTTAAATATTCTCTTTTTTGTAATACCTATATAAGTATTTAAAATAAAAAAACGACCAGACCAAGACAAATAAAAGTTTTCATGCATATAAATTTATAATTATATCTAATTATTCTCGGGAGTAAAGTGCAGTTATACTGACCTCCACGTATCAGTCGTCAAGGCATTTTAAGCGAGACTTAAATCGATTCACAATTTAAATCGATACATTTTCATGATTATGAGTGCATTGTTCATTTAATTTCCATAGAGTCATGTTCGATAAATGACAAATGGAAGGTTTATATAAAAAACCAGCTCACAAAATAAATTGTTTAATATTCAACTTAAAACTTTTAAAAAAAGATCCAAAGCAATGTTAGAAAATTATTATTGTTGTCAGCCGTATTTTGTCGTATACTTGGCTTAAAGGGTCTACAGAAAATTACGATAATGGTCTCATTAAGAAATTTCGCAGCGAAGTAGAAATATGAGAAAACTAATAATTTTATTTCAAATGCATATATTATTCGCGAGTAAGCTGATTTCCTCTATCACTATTGTTAACCTAATAATTAGCAAAGACCCGATTCTGAGAAAACTAAAAAGACTTTTTCAAACGTTTTCAAAAAGTATTTAAATTCGGTTTTTCTTTCTTAGTAGGTAAGTTCATGTGATATCGTTTCATAGGCGCGTGCGCAGCGGTCATCACGTACTTGCCTTTCTCCTCAAAGCACTCTCCTCAGGTCTGCAGTCTGCACGCACCTCGAGAAATGCTATTTCCAACATAAATCAGTTAATCATCCGAGATTTGCTGAATTTATAATCTTAACATGTATAAATTTCGCATAAATCATCTACCAGATACTTCGACAAACTATCTTTAGATAGAACATTGAAATGCTAGTGCTATTCTCGAGACGGACATATTGAATCAGGCGTGATTAACTGAATCTTGTTAAGTCTATAATATAAACGTAGTACTGAGTTCGGACCTCTTACATACCAAGATGAGGGAAATAATTTAATCATTTTTTTTCATTTTATGTTTTGCGCTTATTTTTGTTATTTATTGTGATGTCTTACATAATTTTAATTGTTTAAATATTTGATCAGTTAATTTATTATGACATCTTATTTTAAATATACAAATTTAATGTTAATTTTGCATGCCACTGTAATCTGGCCAAAATAATTATATTAATATTTCTATGTAACATCATTTGTCACAGTATTTTAGAAAATTCAAACAGCTCCATTGCGGATTGGCAAAAGCTGGAAAGTGGCCTCCTGCTGTTAGATTTTTCAGAAATCCTAATAAAGTTTTTAACTTACAGTGATATAGTGATGACCGGGATATGGGGATAAGACATAGGCTTAAAGTTTCTTCGTAAGTAGTCTTCCGAAGCATTAAAGCTTTCGGTATCAAACGGTCATCCATAAAACGACCCATACAAGGATTCTGTTAATTCACATACCCTATAAGTAAGTTATTCCACCGTATTGTAAAGATTTTTTTTTATGAATTTGCAAATAAGTCCTGGTTTTAGTCGTTTAATTTATTCAACATCCTTATATTGCATTGAGGCTGCGACGAAACTTTTTGTTGAAATTTTATCACCTATTAAATGAAAGAAAAAGAAAATAAACCTAGAAAAAGGCGGTCCATTATAAAAATAAGTTACAATTGTCAATTAAATTTTACAACTTATCTTGTATTCAAAGTTTTTAGTCCAAAAATATATTGTTTGAAACTATACCGTAACTTCTACGTGTCAGTAATAGGTGTACCGTAAAAATGTCAGACAAAAGGCATTTAGAGCCGAACGAACTGCGTACCGTGAAGTCACCTTAAATGCACACTTGGGTGCTGAGCAAACGTAGGTAGACTTCGTTACTGTCACGGCTCACCTTTTGGTTGGCGACACGGAACACAATCTTTGGTGGATACTCTGTTGCGGCAGTCGCTATATAGCCGAATGCCATATTGCCGCTGGCAGGCTGGGGGACAGTCTTTTCAGAGCTTTCAATTAGAATATAACGTAGAGATGCCCTAGATTTGATCTTTTTATGTATATACAAGACTCTGAGGAATGGTATTGATTGTCCACAACTCCCGTGTAAATTTAAATATAAGATTCCCTACCGTTATCCACGGAGCAAAATACTAAATATTTTCTCTGTCTCTTTCCGCCGGACACAATTCGGTGGCGATCCCACGTCTCTGCAGACCGTATTTCCGAAACCCTGGATGTTCACTCCCACTCTATATAGCAGTACTGAAAAAAAGTTGTATCTGAAAAGCAATTAATGTCTCTTTTGTTTCTTTCATCTATAGTTTTATTGGTTTCTTCGGTTTTATTTTGTCGCGCTTGGTACAGTGGTTCTTGTAGTCAAGTATATTGACTTATTAACCTGAACGCATTAACAAGTGTGTATTTATTTTTTACATACGATTAAGCAAGTTGTAATTGCCTGTAAGTCTGTTGAACAATTATATTAGAATCATTATTATTGTAACAACAGTTGACAAACCTAATAAATAAAATAAAAATATTGATTCAGTTTCGCTTGCCGGCGACTTTTCTTATGTCAATCCGGGCTATGTGTATTCATCATTAGAATACTATACTTGCTGGGTCCTGTAGATTGCGCAGGGACAAAAAGAGGATTTGTTAATGTCGCTTGTGTCTTATATTAATGACTTTTAGTTTAAGTATTTTTCTCAGAAAAGTACATATGTCAAGTTGATACAACTGGACACAAAAATTGGGCGTCTGCACAGGGATTGGTTTTTTTCACAATGTCACCAATTATTTAGTTCCAACATAAGTATCATTAAGAACTTGTGGTATGGATACTAAATAACGAGTAAACAAACTTAAATATCTTCTTTTTTTTGTAAATACATATTTAATATACATAGAAAACACTCAGACCAGAACAAATATTCATGCTTATGCACACAAAGATTTGTCCTGTGTGGGAATCGAACCCACGTATACTCGTCACCACGCCATATAGCTAGCTATGCAACACAAGACACGCGTTTGTGCTGCGCCTTAGGTTTCCACTCGCAACCTCGCTCAGAACCAACCCGCAAATAAATGTGTCCGTGATAGGAATAGCACGGGTTACGTTTCAATGTCCTACGGTGTGTCGATGTCTAGACTATAAAGTCAATGAGAATGCATTTAAAATCAAGTGAATTGTGTACTGGGAAACCCGACAAGTTCTTGCCTTATTATTTTCTACTCAAGTCCGCAGTGGATGGTTGCGTCAGTTTATAGGTAGACGTTTATAAGAGTTCCATTGAGCCTAACTTTAGTAAATTATTTTGACGTAGTCAAGTTTTTATGTGTAAAATAACAAATAGTTGTCGAAGTCTTGGTTTGTTATGTACTCCTTGTTTTTTATCAATGTATTTTTATACGTTTTATAATCACCAATAGTACAAACGATGTATTTGGAACTAGAAGTGCTGTGTAAGATTATCAATAATATTTATTTATTTCAAGAAGTATTACCATTTACCTCGTTTGTAGCATGCATGGGGGAAAACACATATTTAATAATAATAAATATTTCTGACACACCAATTATTTAGTTCCAAAATAAGTATCATTAAGACCTTGTGTTATGGATACTAAATAACGGAAACACATACATAAATACTTTTTTTTTTACAAATCTTACTTTTTATACATAGGAAAACACTCAGACCAGAACTAATATTCATGTTTATACAAAGATTTGTACCTAATCGAACTTACGACTTTAGGAGAGGAGTGCGGGTATACTCGCCACCACGCCATACCGCTCAAATATTTATTACAGCACTTTAAACTACTAACTACTTAAACACTAACGCTTACATTCACTGCGGACAGCAGGTCAGATAGCGAAAAAATAGGCAAGAATCTCGACAGGTTTGGTCCTGAATGAAAATTGCACCCCTTGATAGAAAAGATAGATATACTAAACTTCATATCGTTTGTTTAACATAAGAACATAAACTAAGTCAGAAGCTAAAGTTTATTGGCTTCGTGTTGATAACGCGTGGAATTTACAATAGAGTGGGTCGGCCATGCTCGTGCGCAATCACCGCGCGCAGTTCGCTCGCAATAACAATCCAACACGTCATATTTGAATCGTCACACGCTCATTTACCGATAATTACTTTGAATGAACTTACAATTATGTAATTGCCTTACAGGTAATAATGGGTAGTGTTTGTTTGTAAAGTTATCATAATGTCATACTAACAAATTCCACAACTGAAATCAGGTCTCGAAATAAAGAAACTGAACAAAAAAAACGATTGCATTAAAAATAAATAACATACATTCACGCCTGTTTTCTTGAAGGGGTAAGCAGAGGCATATTATACGCCCACACTTCGCCAATTACATTGTTGGTCCCACGTAATAGGTGGCGAACTTATTGCCGGGATCTGTTAAGTTCGCCAGAGCCTCGTTTGTTGATCAGCAGGTGCACCACTTGCAGGTGAGGTTGGCTTGGGCTCTTTAGATGCTAGTAGGATCCCTATACACCCATTACTTGGGAGTACATGCATTTAAAAATACTGATCGAAAATCTTGAGCAGTCATTGATGTGCATTATAGTTAGGGTAGGTCAGGTTGGAATTATTAATTGTGATGACACGTTCGATACAACCTTTAGTCCTCTCCCGTGTAATGTACGAAAAAATATTGTACAGAAATGTCAATGTCTCGAAATACTACTTTGTACAGAAATGTCAATGTCTCAGAATATTACTTTGTACAGAAATGTGGTCCAGTTAATGTTTTGATGGTTGAAACTATAAAAGCACGTAGTCACGCTGTTGCTTATAAAATTAATTAGTCACTTGAAAACAGTAATAATCATGGGTACTGCTTCAATAATGTTGCCTGTAACAATGTCGTATATTATGAAAAGTTTATAATATACAAAACATTCTTCAATATAATGAAACTGTTTGTTAGCAGAAGTGGTTCAGTGTTAGTGTCGTGTTTATTTTACACTTTGTATCACCCAATAAGGAGCCATCACGCAATTGTTCGTTTAGTTTCAGATGTCTCGATATTTGCTGGCAATTGGCACAATTGTATTGTGAATGTAATGTTTGTTGGTCTCAATTTTAATGGGAATTCATTTCAAATATAGGTACTGTTAATTTTGGTTACATAAAATAATATGTGGACCAGTTACATGAATCGTTCGCCTGGTCAAAAAGATTTTCAAATTAGACAACTTATACTACTACTAATATTTAGAAGGGTTAAATCCACATGGTCTTTTGGAAAAGGCTTGAGTCCAGTGTAGGGACTGAGAGGCTGGGACGACTGATTCTCAAATAACTTTATGGAAAGAGAGCAAATACCGCAGTATATACGTTTATTCATATTTATTTCTTTAAATATTAAAAGTTATAACCTATAGTGAACTGCTTATTTATCAACCTGAAATGCATGAGTACTCAGTATTATTTATTTTATCATCATAATGTGTTAATTGCCAGTGTTCGTCTTAAGTACTGAATATTCATCTTGGAAATAAAATGCAAATTAAATAATATTTAATTTTAATATTAATAAAATCATAATATTTTTGGAAAAAGATTTACGTAAAATTTAATGCAATAATACTTATCGTAACGCAAAGAACGTATAAACTTTTGCCAAGCGCTGCATTAAATTTGTTAATTAAAGAGAAAAACAATACAAAAGGGGCCAAGATTTCGAAACAAAGCAAAAAAATCTCTAAACAGAAAATCTGATAGAACTCAAGATTTTAAAAGAAAAGACAAAAGATTTCGTCAAACAAAAAAATAAAGACGCTGCAGATTGTACAGCAATAACTTTGACATATAAAACAACGTTTCGTGATACCAAATGCAGTGTTAACAACAGGCAGTGGGTCTGTGTGGGGGGCGGGCGGTTGTTGTGTCGTGATAGGTGCCGCGTGGCGTCGCCAATGCGGCGGCGGCGCGGGCGCGATGTCGCCGCCGCGGGCGCTGCTGGCGGCGCTGCTCGTCTGCCAACTACTGTCGTACGGTGGCCACCAAGGACACACCAAGATATTTTACACGTAAGGGTAATAGTATGATGCTTTGGTCCCCTAGAACTGATTCGACTTCTACCATTAAGTGCAGGCGATTTCCATAACTCGACGTCTTATGCTATTTTGCGTTGATGGGTGTTAGCTGGATTACTTCAGCCATCCCATCTCCTCAATGTCAATGTCTTGACATCGCTAAAGGCTGCCAGGTGTCTCTAGGTAGTCTGTTGGGTGTAGCTGAATTCGTAAAATGGCATTTTCCAAAAAAATATTAATCAGAAATATTAAAAAAACAAATTCAATACTAATTACATGGCGGAACGTTTGTATGTCCGTATCGTTTAGTAAATTGATAATTGAAAAATATTAACGTATTATTTTCTTTATTGCAGATTACCTGACACCGGACAGCCTCCTATACTCATCTCCTTGGGGGATACTGCCAAATTAGATTTGAAAAGTCCGGACGAACTATTGTTCGCTAACGATTCAGAACAGCACAATGATACAAAGACGTTCATTATTATGGATGATACTTTAGAGGAAGAGAAGACAACAAAAAGTGAAATTGATAAAGAAACTGCTGAACCCCGGCTTATAGTTAAGGCTAAGCCTATGCACGAAACAAGACAAATCAATGATGCATTTCAGACTACTACAGTTATAGTAGAAGATACTACGGAATCTCAAGTGGAAGAACAAGCTGAGCGAGAGACAGAAAACATTCCAATCGCACCAGAAACCCCGCAAGAAGACATACCCTCGTTCTCGGAGTGGGCACAGAAACAGTTAGCTGAAGCAGAAAAAAAGGACACTGTCCTCAACCACTCCAGTCAACCTAGTCATAGTAATATAAATATTAGTAGTAAAAACACAAAATTAAGATCTAAAAACTACGCTTCATTGGCATGCGGCGCTAAAGTAGTCGCCGTGAATCCTGAAGCAGGCTCAGCAAGTTCTATACTTTCGCCAAACAGAGACGAGTACATGCTCAATACGTGTAACAGTCGCATATGGTTTGTGGTCGAGCTTTGCGAGGCTGTTCAAGCACAAAAAATAGAACTCGCTAATTTTGAATTATTTTCATCGACACCGAGAGACATAGCAGTATATTTTAGCGACAGGTTTCCCACTAGGGATTGGGCCAGCGTCGGTCAGTTCACAGCTCAAGATATGAGAGACGTACAAAGTTTTGACTTATTTCCGCATATATTTGGAAAATTTATTAAAGTTGAAATGCTGTCACATCATGGATCCGAGCATTATTGCCCCATATCTCTTTTTAAACTATATGGCACTTCAGAATTTGAAGTGTTGGAAAAAGAAAATTCACACTCTGCTCACATAGATGAAGATGAAGACGATGAAATAATTGATGTGGTAGACATACCTGCCACAGAGACGGAGCCGTCTAAAAATCTATTTGGTTCAGCTCGAGATGCTGTCATGTCGATCATGAAAAAAGCTGCGCAAGCTTTAGTGAAATCAGAAGTTCCTAAAAATGTGTCAAGTGAACACAATGAAACATCCACAGACAATATGTACAAACGATGTTGCTCTCCCAGCCATATTATTGTGTGTAATAATTGCAGTGAAACGCTTTATAACGAGGTATTCGAGATGATAAGTTGTAGTTCAGACAAGTTAGTCAGTTTGGTTCGACAAGTCTTCTTGCGAGATACACTTAAATGCACAGGGATTTGTCAGCAGTTTGGGTTAGATTTTAAAAGTACAAAAACTATTGAATTTAGTAAAGAGCGAGTCGCATACATGAATGCATTATTTCCGCAAAAGTATTTAGCCGCTTTATGCAATATGCTAGCTATAAAAGAGAAAAAAGTCGTATTAAATACCAGTTTTGAAACTGAATCGAATGTTACCACGAACGTGACTGTGGATGAACTTCCACAAAAAATGACAGGAGAAACAAATAAAGAGCAAGAAATAAAATTAATCCCAGAACAAAATAATGATTCAGAAGAAGAAAGTATTAACAAAACATTAGAGTCTGATAGTAAATCAATGACAACGGAACCACCTATTGTTGTTGAAAACAATACATTAGAAACAATCAAAGAAGAGAAAGAAAAGAAAGACGAAAATAATGAAGAAAAACCAGTTTCTACTGAAAAATCTGTCGACGAACAATTAGAAACTTTATATCCAGAAATCGAGAAATCTACGGAAGCAACTTCTGAGCTTGACAACAAAGAAGTTCTAAATGGTGATAAATATGTTAAAGTTGAAACAGCAACAGAAAAACCTAAAGAGCCGACTGGGAATGGATTGGACGAGATCGGCGATCAGCTGATTATCGACGGCGACACTTTCATGTCGGACTTGGACCAGATTGCCGTGGACCCCACGCCCGCTGGCGCTTACATCGCGCCGAACCAAAACCAGGCGCAAGCTTCTGTACAAAAGGAGTCTGTGTTTTTGCGGCTGTCGAACAGAGTAAAGGTAATTTTCTATTTGTCTATTATTATTTCTAAGATTAGCTTGGCATTAGGGACTTATTTTGTTCGCGTGGATTCTAATTTGACAGTACAAAGCTAATAAGTGTTAGTAGTCTTCATACTAAACATTATTTAAATCGCATTTATAATTTTAGTAGAATCAAATGTGTCGAACTCATGATATTAATTATCCTAGTAAATCTATTTCAATATGGATACGTTCTTTAATTATTGAGTTTAACGTCTGTAGTGCATCGCTGAGGTTTAAATGCCTTGTCAGCTGGCTCTTTCTAATCTGTGAGAGTGCGGACGACTGCCGTAAAACTGAAAAAAATAGAATTTCAATTTAAGTTCAATTATGATTTTAGGTATTATCAGAAATATCTTTAAAGCCAAAAACTACCCTAATAGAATTGGTATACTAAAGCATTGTTGTAATTAATACAAAATAGAAATCGCTAGCGAATAATTTCCTTTGAATATCTTTATTGTCAGTTTATACTAATTAACGGAAAACGGTGCAAGGTACTATCATAAATCAATATTTAAGACCTGTAAGCCATCACACATATAACAACGCGGGAAAGTTGATAATTCAGAATAGACTGACACCATTAACGGCTCGAGGGTGAGGTACTCAATATCCACTCGGAATTTACGACTTCTAGATCAAGTAATGGTGAAAGTTAACAGCAGTAATTTATTAATTCCGAAAGTGTTACCTCTAGATAGCGCTTCGTAAGAAGCTTATAAATAATTGTTGCTTTGAAAAGTCATAAAAGACATTACCAATCATTTACAAAAGTGAAGAAACTCTATTATCATCAAAGTGTTAAACGACCACTTCATTAAATGATCGGGCATCATAACAATGCATCGACTTTTTCTTTTGAATAATCCTTGTTTTCATAAAAAAATCCCACAACTGAATCTCGTTTTCATAATAATACAAACATGAGATTCTGTTGTGGGATATTTTCCAACCGTAAAGAGTTTTACGTATTTCGGATTACCTGATGTTCGGCAGCTTTCTTGCATTGTATTTATTTATTGTTATCGCAACGCATTTTAGATTTTTCAATATACATATTTGGTAATAATACGAACATGCGATAGCAAACCCTATGCGGGTTTTTGGTGTCTTTAAGCGTCCAGATATCACAACAGTAAAGAAGCACTGACTGGCCAAGTGTGGCTAACCGTTGGAAATTAACTCATAAGTTAGTAACCCTCAAAAATTATCTAGTAAGTTACTAAGATTGTGAACTAATGTACTCCTTTGAATTTTCCAGACACTAGAGAGGAATATGTCACTTTCGGGACAATATCTCGAAGAGCTGAGCAGACGATACAAGAAACAAGTGGAAGAAATGCAGAAGACCTTCGAGAAGACCGTACAGCAGATGACAGAGGAGCGTCGCAAGAGCAACGACAGAGAACAGAAGTATCTGGAACAAATGTCCAGCCTGCAGGAACAATTGACACAAATGAGTTCTGCTTTGAACATGTTGCTTGACGAAAGGGACAGCTGGTTTGGCAACTTGACATTTTTCAAATTCATAATTTTACAGCTATTGATGATCGGCGCAGTATTTTATTACATCACAAAAACTCGCAAACGCGAAGTTATTATTACACCTGTATCGAAAAGATCGAAGAAAAAACAGGAGAAGTTCAGAAGAAAATCAGTAGAGGGTGTCAGCGGCCATGCCACGCCTTCTGCTAAGAAGAGAAGGCCTAGTGAAGAAGCTTTACAAATTGCTCGTCAATCAGCCGAAGAAGTAGGAAGAGATGATGACGAGGGTGAATGGCAATTAGCGAAGAAAAATAGAAGAAGAAAGACTTCTATTGTACATAGAAATGTGGAAGTCGAGGCCAAAATTAACTGGAGCCGCAAAGATAGCATAGGCAAGTTACAAGAAAACCCAATCCCGTTAGACGAGGAGGAATTCTTTGCCCCAGTGACGGAGCCTAAAGAGTTCAATGGACCTGCGGAAAACACACCACCTAAGAAAGAATTTCCAAAAACAAATGGATCATTTTTTACCAATTTTAAATCCAAAACTATGAAGACCAGACGGCTGTCGTCGCCGGCCTTCCTTCGCACTTTAAGTAGACAGAGCTCTAGAAGCACTCCTAGTCCAGTTGTTAAAACATTGGAGCCTATATTTAACGGAAAAGTTAGTAAGAAGTCAGCATCAGAATCACCCACTGGCAGCCTCTGGTCCGAGTCTACCGAGATATCACAAAACGGGCCGCCTGACAGCGACAGCACCACTAACAAAAAGAAGAAAAGTCTTAAGAATATACTGAGAAAAGTATTTTGAATTAGTTTTAATTCGCTTTACTGTGTGTATCGATTTATCGCTTTTTGCAATGAGCAAACAGCTATTGTAATTTATTATTTCAACGCGAATAATAATGTAATGTTTTTTTATTTTTAAATTATTGTATGAATTAATTGTTAGACCTCAATAGGTGCCAATTGTGATAAATTAGGAAGCCTAATTGTTAGCATGTTACAGTTTTGATTTTACGCGGTGATGTTTGCTTGTGCGAGAATGAACGGAACGAATGAATATAAGGAACGAATGAAGGATGTAACAAATAGGAAATGGAGACGAGCCCTAGTCGCAATCAGGCGTCGGTAATCAAAGAAATGGCATTAAATGCATAATATATATTTCTGTTGTTTCATTTTTACATAAAAACTACACATTAATAGACACAGACTAGAGACTATGGAGGGTAGAGGTAAAGAGAAACATTTATATCGATACGTTAATTCGCAAGACCGCTTACTTCATATAGTCACATTAATCAGGAGACACAAAATATTTTTTTTAGTGTATTA
Organism: Musotima nitidalis; assembly: GCA_949126915.1. Taxonomy (NCBI): domain Eukaryota; kingdom Metazoa; phylum Arthropoda; class Insecta; order Lepidoptera; family Crambidae; genus Musotima; species Musotima nitidalis. The sequence continues at coordinate 2,647,835 of OX421415.1, read as the reverse complement.
ATTATAAAAAAAACAAATATCGTTATTAAAACGAAAATTAATTGTAATTATTTCGGAGGTATTATTTATGCCGAATCACTGTCGCTAACAAAGATGTTTTTGCTGAAATGTGTGGTAGGTTGGTTTGCGAATGAAGTTATCGATATGTCTAAAGGCGTTAAATTTGAGTGGCGCTAATGGTACTCGCTGCAGCAGCAGGTGGGTACGATTTAAAAGAGCCATAACTCGCCTACTCAGTTTTTAATAGCTTAAATTAATAATGAATTGAGATTTGCAACTGTTCTCCAATAATATAGTTCTCTTTACCTAAACCCTTTATTGATTTAACAACTATTAATTATTTAAGTGATAATTGGTTATTAGATACTTTAATGATTTGGCCATTTACATATTTCGAAACATTAACCCTGTTTATGTACATGTTTATATATAAGTCTATACAGTGAGCTTAACACAAAATTGTAATACAATTTGAAGACTTAAATTAATTATCACATTTAACTGCTGCAAACAATAAAAAAATATAAAAATTAATTACATAAAAGCAAAGTCATCATATAGTCGCAGGTAAAAAAGTTATTTAACTTAACTTAACTTTTCACTTATGGCAATTATGTAAAAAGTCACTCTTAAGGAGAATTATTAGTACTTGCAACACAGCCGTCAAATATTATTATACTTAAGACTAAACTTTATCCTAAATCTGACCTCATTAAAATGTACTTAATTGGCGTTCAAGTTTCCAATATTAAAACCTAATACGAGATATTTCATGTATAGTTTTAATGCATTAGTTAACTTGATTATATTTTATAAAGTTTGACTTATGTGTTATTTATAGAAAATATGATATTAAAAATGTCCTTATTAAAAATGTCCTTATTAAAATTAGAAAAGGGACCACCATATCTTAACAGAAAACTTATAAAGTTGAAACACTTTTTATGAATTTAAATCGCTATATTTTTAGATAGGTGTTCATAACAAAAAAAAACGAGAGCTTACCATTTATGTAATTTGTACAGGAAATCCATTCGCGGGTCTTTTAGGTGAGCAAAGACATCTATCATTTTCTTGTCAAAATCAGATAATGAATTAATTAACCGTTTTTCTAGTTTTCGTATTACACTTATTTTATTTTGTGTTTAACAATCTTGTAAAAAGAACAATAGAGGACTTAGGTTCAAAATTTTATAAATGACTGTAGACAATGTTTTTCGATAACTCTACTAGATAATTATGGTACAATTATAACTCTGATAAACTGAAATTCAGCCAAATCTGGCTTAGGCCCATAGTACACGGCGTATTTTAAACGCGCCGACGACGCGCAGATGACGCGCGTATACGCGCTTCAAACGCAATTCGAACGCAACCTAGTAAACTAAGCACACGGGGCGATCGTGAAACGCGCCTCTACTGCGCTTATGCGTTTTGATCAGGGACTTCTCTTCTTCAGTTGCACAATGGCCTCGGTTGAGACAATACGGCTTACGTTGGCTTTAGTACTTCTTTTAAAAAGATCGATCAATGTAAACGCAACAAGCAGCGTCCACGGCGCCGAAGACGCGCGTCGTCGGCGCGTTTAAAATACGCCGTGTACTATGGGCCTTAATATATTACATTCTATTGAGGGTATTTGCCCATAATAATAACTACGCTGGGCAAGCGGGTTGGTGATCGCAGTTAAACCCAGCACGCAGAATGACGCTGCTGCCCATCATCCGGAAGGTTTTCACGTCGTCATCTCTTACGGCTCCCCTTGAGATAAAGAGGGGGTGGCACAATTCTCGGCCGGTATCATATGACACAGAAGACCACGGCACGGCAGAGAAGATCACTTTGAAATAATTGTAGCAGATTGTAGCAAGTCCGTTAAATCGACACACTTGATTTTTACTAAGTTTCTGCTTCTCGCAGTGTTATTAATTACTTTAGCTGCGTCTCCAAGGAGATCTTTACTGTACCCGCCATGACAGTTGGTGGCGAACAGGATCTCGTTCACCTCTTCGTAGAGTTTCAGAGAGACAATGTGCTCGAAATGGGATTTTACGTCTTCCAATAAAGAGTCTCTTAGCCCCGTGTCTCGGCAGACCAGGTTAAGTATGAAAGTACCTGTAATGGTAATTAAAAATATTGTTAAAATTCAATGGGAAAAACTAAAGTAAGTAAAATTATATTCGTTTTAAATAACTTACATACACAATGTCACGCCTCTTTCCCGTAGGGATAGGCAGAGATTAAATTAAAAAAAAAAAACATTTATTTAAGTTTGGCTCAATAGAGCTCTTATGAATGTCATACTTATAAATTAACGCGCTAGATCACATCCTTCCACCTACTACGATCTTGGCACACACTCTTAGCTTTATTCACACTTATTAACCTTCTCCTACACGCCCGTCGGTTTAGGGTACTTTTGACCAGCCCTTTCTCCAAAATCTTCTGGATTTGTGTAATGGAAGGCCTTACGTGGTCTTCCCCTCCCAACTCTCTTTCGTTAGTCTACTGTCATTCGTCCTCTCATGACCAAACCATCTAAGCATACCTTTCTCAATTCTTGTCACTATATCTTCTTTTACACCAGCATTGGCCCTAATTTCACCTTAACATTTTCAATTTAACATTAATCATATATTTATTTTTGCGTTATTTTACCGTAGTTCTGTACCCCCTCGTTTTTGTAATAAATGATTTGAATTGAATTAATCCTATCACTCAATTTAACACCTAGCATACTTCACTCAATTAAAGTCAGATTTATTATCAAATATGTATTAATAAATTATAATTGCCAAAATATTTGTATTGCATAACAATAGTCTTGTACGCCCATGTGGCAAAAAATGGCTAGAAATATGTAATATAAACCATTAACACCAGTGTTTCACAAAAAAAAGATTTGATTTGTAAATAAAATAATTTAAAAGTACTTATCGCACTTTTTTAATTAAACGGCACTGTAAACTGTGTAAAACAGTCAAACGTAATTATTGTTTTTTTTTGTAAGTACATACATGCACTCAAAACATTATGCGTCAGATAACACCTGAGTAGTATGTAGAAGTGAGCTGGATCTAACATTGGGAAATGTTAGATTTCAATTCCACAATTCCATGCATCTTTTATTAGGAAAGCAGGACGACTCACAAGCTTTCACTTGAATCCCTCTCACGACAGTTAATGACGTAGGCTCGAGATCAGTAGTGGGAAATTATTGTTTGTTGTATGTGTTTGATGAATAAATAACAATAATAATAGGCTATTAGATGATAGCACTTTTTTTTAATGTGACACGTCATAATGACTACATCCTGCCTGATGGTAAGCAGTCGATGCAGTCCAAAAAAAATGAAAGTGCTTCATACCGTGAAATAAGCACGGTACAAAGCGCACTCATGACGGCCTGCTAAAATGCCGTTTCACGCCCCGCTTAAAAGACCCGGGATCATAGGAAATATGAATAAATAAATAAATATTCTCTTACAATCACACCAATTATTTAGTTCCAAGATAAGTATCATTAAGAACTTGTGTTATGGATATTAAATAACGGATGACATTCATAAGTACTTTTTTTTTGTAAATACATACTAAAGATACATAGGAGAACACCCAGACCAGAACAAATATTCATGTTCATGCACACAAAGATTTGTCCTGAGTGGGAATCGAACCCACGACCTCTGGAGTGAAGTGAACTGGATACTGACCTCCACGCCATACCGGTCGTCAAAAACACATAACAACAGTATGAAGCCTCGTCTGTCGCATTAATTTAATGTCCGACAAATTTTCTGAGTGAGTACCATTTTATTATGCGTATATTTAAAATTTAAAGGTGTAAATGGATCCTTTCATCATCTTTGGAACCCAAACCAACCTCACCTGCCAATCAACGGACGAGGCTCTTGCTACCTATTACGCCTCTGCCTACCCCTTCGGGGAAACAGGCGTGATTTTATATATGTATGTATTTAAAAAGTGTACTCCTGTTTCGTATAACTGTGAGTTTTAAATAAATATATATTATACATCTTTAATTCTTTCAAGTACAGTGAGTAATATTTACCATCTTCCCCGATCAGCTTTTTGACGTGTGTCAAACATTCCTCGGAGAGGAAGGCGGGAGGCGGACAAGCCAGCCCCTTACTGCGGTCCTTGCTGTCAACGTCAAACAGCACCGCAGAGTACTTCGCACCTGTAGAGGACAATGATAACAACAGTTAAATAAATGTTTTTTTATAGATTAAAAACATTTTATACTATACTCACCCTTCGATGCTTCCTCCTTCAAGAAATCCAATCCATCCTTAATCTGCACATCCATATGGTCGTCAATAGCCAGCTCAAAATGTTCCTTAGCCACCTGCAGCATGGTCGGATCCAGATCCACTGCGGTGACCTTCAGGTTTTGGAAGCATTTTCTTAAAAACATGCATAGGCCTCCGCCCCCAAGCCCGAGGACGGCCACTTTGGACCCCTCGCTCAAAGACATCTGCACCCCGACACACATGAAGGAATGGTACAGGGATATGTGGCCAAAATCCACCACGTGTTTGACTTTATTTTTCTTCTTGACTGAAAACAAATAATTAAAAAAAATCATATTAATATTTAGGATAAACCATATACCCTATTAAAGTTACTTAATATTATAATATCTTATAATCATAAAAGTAAATTATATTTCTATATATTTATTTTCACATTTAAATGTATGTATATTATAGGTATTCATGTAATTATTTAAACCTAAAATCTATTAAACTTAACACAGCCTTTAGGGCAGACAGCATAGATACCTATAATGGTTAGACCTAGTTTAGGTATTTAAGTGTACCAAATGTATTGTGAAAATGTGTTTTGTTCAATAAGCTTTTTATTATTATTATAAGGAATATAATAAACTGAACCTCTAAAAAATACTTTTTTGATCATCAAAAATACTGATCTAGCATCTAATAGGGGATTAGGTGCTCCATCAGAATTTTTTGATGTACAAAAAGGTTAGGTTAGGTTGGTAATTTATTAATTTTGATGACACATTAAATATGAGCCTTATTATAATATTATTATTGGGCACTTGAGAACTTCAAACATTGTCATGAAATATAAATAACAATAGCAATTTTTTAGTTAGTTTATCTTTATCATCATATAAAGACATTGCTGAACATTGCCCTCCCCAATAGATTACATTCTAGTGGGGGTATCTGTCGATAATCACCACGCTGGGCAGGCGGGTTAGAGATCGCAGTTCCAGCCAGTACGCAGGATAGCGCTGATGCCCATTGTCCGGTAGGATAACTCTTCGTCGACTCTTACGACTCCCCTTGAGATGAGAGGGGATGGGGTTTATTTTAGGCCGGCAACACACGACACCGTTAATTTAATGGCTATAAGGCATTCTCTGCCGGTTAACCTTAGGGTTAGCAGCAAACTTTAAAGGCGTTTATAGCTTTATTTTAAAACCTGATAAACTCTTAAATCAAAAGTTTTAGTTCAAACTTATGAAAAAAAAAAAATATTTAATAAAAAAAAAATTCTTCATAGTAGTCATTGCCCAATAACTTTTAGCAATTTACAACACAATCACCACATAGTATGTTCTCAGTAACTTAATATGACAAAAGATATAAATATTCTGACTTTAAAGGTGAATAAATATTTAAAACAAATCATTAAACTAAAATCTGTATTTTTTTAATATTGAGGACTTACTGTACTACCTATATATGAAAAAACATTCTGATTATTTTAATCTAATTTTCTTCTAGTAGCGTTTAATTAGAGGTTCTATCTAAACTAAATAGGTCTGCTTGGTATTTGTTACCTGAATCCGTCTAACCACAGTTTGTGGGAGACGGACAAACTCCTGCAGTTAGATGTTAATGTAGTGCTGAAATAAGTTAGCCGCAATTACGGTTAAAGCCATTAAGAAATTGTCTTAATTCCGCCTGATGGGCTTAAGTATACAGAGCCCGGGCCCGTAAGGTCGCAACTGGGATAACGTTATGATCAAGATGATAGGGCTTAAGTTACTTAAAGGGTTAAGACCACGCTTTAAGTCATCGGGCTACGGATCGAAACAGATACATTTCTGTACCAAGATCACTTGAGACCTACTAAAATTAAAGAATAGCTAACTCAAACCAAATTTCACTAAATACACTCACTAGGCTTAAGTTTAGCTTCAGACTGCACAAGTCCTTGGTTGTTCAGGAACACGAGTCGCCGGAACATCTCGTTCTCCACGTCCACGTCCTCCACCACGAACCGGCCTGATGATGTGGAGGAACCTTCGAATACCACCTCACGGCGGCCGACATCGCTGCCGATTGATAAAAATGGCATCTGGAAAACAATGCAATCAATATTATTGGCATGGGACGTACTCCGGCAAGATGGACTGACGATATGGTAAAGGTCGCGGAAAATTGATGGGGGAGTCCTATTTTCAGCAGTGGACTTCCCGGGGCTAATGATGATGATATATATATTCTTTATTGCACAAAAAAAACAATAACAAAAAAAGTCTTATGTGTAAAAAACGTAGTACTTTATGTTATTTCTAAAAGAAATCTCTTCCAGTCAACCTTAACTGAAGTGGTAGAGATAGTTAGCGGGCAATAATATCACACTACAATATGATAAGATTACACATATACATATACAAAAATATGATATAAGATACATATCAGATATATAAACCTACTTATATACATAAATAAATACTAAGTGATGTATATATTGTGGTGGTGATGTTTACATAAATAAATACAACATGATGATGGTGATGAAACATTATTGAGTTATTGTTCTCCTCTATTTACGCGATTATACATACCAAATGCATCGCCGTGTGGTACTGGCCTAGTATAGTGCCACCCCCTCTGATCTCACGGGGAGTCGTAACAAACGACGAAGAGAAATTCTACCGGACGATAGGCAAGAGCATCATCACCAAACCGCCTGCCCAGCGAGGTGATTATGGGCCCCCATTAGAATGTAATCTATAACTTCTAGGACTAAATAACTGTTGTAACTGTTAGAATTTATTTATTTATTTACACAGGAATGACTTATCGTCGGGGATAGTTCAAATCCGCGTAACTAGCATTGGATAATACCGCGTATCTGAAAAATTTTGCTAATTTAAGTTAATGGGCCTAATTGTCACAAGCCTAAATTATGCACTGTCAGAAAAAAATATATAACAAAAGTTAAAACATATAACTAACTTTATTATGCGTAAAAATGAGCCCAACATTAGTTGAAATAAGGAAATTATTAAGTTTATTTACCTTCCTATGTAAAACTAGATCTATTGCAGATACGCGGACTTTACGTATGGTAGTTTATTACTTGTTATGATTGTTATTTGGTGCGAGGGCTGACAGATTGCACAGTACGAGCAGTATTGTTTTAAAGTAGATGTTGCACCATAATCTAAGCATCAGATCCAATAATCAACAGTCCTGGGGGCCTACCGCCGAGTTCGATGGCAATCGATTATAAGGCAAAATGGATTTCGAATTGATTCTGTCGTACCGCCGAACTCATGGAAATCGAAACAAAATGGCGTTCTCCATTTACCTATTGGTTTGTCACGGACTGAAGGTCATGAATGAGAGGTGGCTGTCGGCAGATTCCCCGGTACGGATTAATGAACGTAAACAAAGTTTGATCTAGATCGATTACCGGTAATCCATCGAATTCGGCGGTAGGCCCCCAGATCCATACTACTCACTTGGCCACTAAATCCATAGGGCATAAGCATCTTTGCAGCGTGCGCCAGCTCGTCCTTGACGTCGTCGAGGGAGTTGAAGACGTGTCCTCGCCTGAGCACGGCCACTACCAGGCGTCCGAAGCGCGCTGAGTCCTGCAACTGTCTCCGCCCAGGAGCTGTTCCGAATAACCACTCTGACTCTCTGTGGAAGACAAACGGTCACAGTAAGTATGTGTACTAGTAGATAGTGGAACACTTAGGATCTTGTTATATTTAGTACCAAAAATAGGTGGTAAATTTTGTTGGTTTCTTAATGTATCTATACTCCATAAGGATCAATTAATAGTGGAACCTCAGTTCTGTTTGCCTTACCAAAGGTAGGGCAGAACAGGTTGAATTATTTTAATCATTTGCTACATGAGGATGAGGTTCATTTTATAGTGGCACTATGTATATTTAAAAAAGGCCCTATAAAGGTTTGTTTGTCGTTAAAATCGGTATTATTGTAAGCTCCGTATATACAGGTGTCCCCACAACCTCACCGCAAATTCTCATAAATCGCTCTCATAACCCGAAAACTATAAAATTGGGAAACATACATAGGGGTGATTCTGGTACATATGGGGAATATCTCTGGACTTACGCTTGACACTCGTTTCTGGGACACACTGTATATTTGTGTTTCGTGAACATGGATATTTGCCTTTAGTTGTCTGTGTTTTCTGTTTTCAATTTTATGCACGTTTTTGGCTTTTCTAGTAGACATAGTACAAGTTATGCTTAGTTTAGGGGTAATTGTCGCTGGTGAATGCCCGAAAATGTTGTTCGTTCAGTCAAACAATCAGTTGGCATCGACTTCAATCATTGCTTATATAATGACGTATACCAATTTGCACTTGAAGAGAGAGTAACGGGACTATTAACAATGTGTCACACGCACACATTTATAGATTATATATAGACAAGTTACACATTAAATACTATCGTTATTAAAACATAAATTTGAATATTTTACTTTCATTCGTGGTCACGGGGAGACAGAGATATAAAGTGTCTCTATAGACAAGTTACTCATTAAATACTACCGTTATTAAAACATAAATTTATAAACACGTTTGGACCCATGATTGCGTAAATAGAAGAATAATTGATTGTTCTCAAAGTTACTGTTAGTGCCAAAATAAATAATCAAAAAGAAACAGTATTTTATTATTAATAATGGAATTCAGAAAATCGGTTAAGAATTTTCAGTTTTTATTCCCTGTAAACAAACAAAAATATTTATAAAATTAAATACAGAAGTTAATAAAAGCTCTGGCCCACGTAAAAGACGCAGTAAGTGCAAAACACCCACGGAGCCAGATCCGATTGAGAGCGATGAATCTTTTAGATCGGGCCTTGTTTTTAAAAACAACGTTGTTGACTAAAGACGTACCTACATATTATTAGGGTTCCGTAACTTAAGGGACGTATTATAGCAGCGATAGCCCAGTGGCGTACTCATAGCCTTCAAATTCAGAGGGTATAGGGTTCAAACCCTGGTGCCGCATCTATGGCTTTTCGTAAGTTATGAGCTTAATTATCGCTTGCTGCGTGCCTCTGAAAGCAAGTTAAGCCGTTGGTCCCGGCTGTCATTAACATGTATGTCGGTCGATTTAGGAAGTCAGTGCCTTCTAACATCCTGACAGCAGGTTTAACCATAGCATGTTTCCCTTTGGGTTACGGAGGTCAGACGGCAGCCGCTCCATGTACTAAGTGAAATTCATCCAAATCTGGTTAGACCAGTGAGCAGACCCTGGGCCCTAAGCTTAAGTCTAGAGCAACCGGGATAATGCTAGGTAAGGGCTATGTTGATGACTTTTGGCACGGAGGCACGGGCCATATTGCTGGAGGCGGATTACTGTTAGAGATTTTCAGTTTTTAACCTAAAAGTAAAAAGTAAAAAGTTCTTTATTTCATAAACTATTACACTTGAAAACGTCAAAACAAAATATACATGAAAAAAATTTTTTTTAAATATCAACCCTGAAATCACGAAGCTTAGATTCACTTACATGCAAATAAATAAAAATTAGGTGTAAGTGAATCTAAGTGCCAGTTCCGAGCCCCCGCTCTGTGAGAAGAACTGACAAGAAACTCACAGGCTATGCTAACTTGGTTAAACGGGTACCACCACGATAGTAATCACCAGAAGTAACGAAACAAATGGTTTTTTTTTTATTATGATGTATACTTATAATACTTAGATAAACTATTTGCATTTGTTAACTTCTTTTTGGTTTCCTACAAGGAACCTTTTTATGCGAGTACGACTCACACTTCACCGTTTTCTCACCTTGAACGTTTACGTAGGATATATAAATAAACCGACAGAGGCGTGTTTCTAGTTAATTTTGTTGCTGCACTTTATCACACCTCCTCAACTGTGACGACTGTACTGTCAGACTGATGACAGTTGTAGCACTTTAGTTTAAAATTGACCCTCAGTACCGTCAGCATCACATAGTTGATAACATCCAATAAAGCTATAAAGATCGATAGTCGTCTCTATGGTCATGAGCGTTAGAGCGTGTTTCGATCTTTATGGAGCTTTGGGTGCAACCAACTATATGACTGTTCAAAGCGTTATTCTTATATCCTGACAGCTGGTTTAACCATAGAATGATGTTTCCCTCTAGGTTGCAGAGGTTTAAAACCGTGATCAGACCCTGGATTCTTAGCGAAAGTCTAGGGCAACCGGGATAAATAGAGGATAATTATGAGTGTTCGATTCCCACACAACACAATCTTTGTGTGCATGAACATGAATATATCTTCTGATCTAGGTGTTTCCTATGTATATTAATAATTAAATGTAAATAATTATACGTCATATAATATCCATAACACGTTCGTAAAGATACTTATATTGGGATTAAATAATTGGTGCGATTGTAAAATAATCATTTAATTATCCTCAGAATATTTTCGCCAACTGCTGAACTGCCTTTTCCATTAACTCCGTAAAGTTCTTGATACGGCGTTTTAGGTTTGGTCGGCCCTGTCGTCTTTAACAGCATGGTCCAAGTTGATGGTCGGCCTACGTTAGTCTCCCTGGTCCCTCCAGGGTAGATACCATACAAAAACATGTCATGTTAATTTGTATCAAGCTTGACGTAGATTTCCATTACACAACTTCGCATCGTGTTTATATGCAAGATCCTGTGCAGAACAGTAGGAGCGACGATATCCCAGTGGCGAGACCCATAGACTTCATATTCAGAGGGTATAGGGTTCAAACCCTGGTGGCGAGTTTGACGCGCGGTAACCTATGACTTTTCGAAATTATGTGTGTAATTATCGCTTGCTCCGTGCCTCGGAAAGCACGTTAGGCCGTTGGTCCGGGCTGTCAGGAACATCTATGGTATTTGCTATTAGGAAGTCAGTGCCTTTTAATATTCTGACAACTGGTTTGAACATAGAATGATGTTTCTCTTTGGGTTGTGGAGGTCAGATGTCAGTCGCTTCATGTAATAAATAAATAAATAAAATAAATAAATATTTCTGACACTTACACCAATTATTTAGTTCCAAGATAAGTATCACTAAGAACTTGTGGTATGGATACTAAATAACGGATAAACATACATAAATACTTTTTTTTTGTAAATACATACTTCATATACATAGAAAAACACCCAGACCAGAACAAATATTCATATTTATTCACACAAATATTTGTCCTGTGTGGGAATCGAACCCACGACCTCGGGAGTAGAATGCGGGTATACTCACCACCACGCCATATCGGTCGTCTGAAGTTCTGCCAAATCTAGTTAGACCAATGAGCCCTTGGGCCCTGGGTTTAAGTTATGGGCAACCGGGATAATGCTATGATATGATGATCCAGTGCAGAACTCAGTGGCTCCATATATCGTCGTCATAGCGGCAGATATGTCCTGCCCATTACCACTTTTTCTAATTCAAAACTTTAAGGTATAAAATGCCAAAGTGTTACGTTTGACATGTGGCTGCTTGTACGCGTTGGACGTACGACAGCTGATTGTGATATTTCATAAACGATGACAGATATAATTATTATGACAGATTAGAGGAGGTGTCAGCGAAATGTAGTGCCTATTTAATTAATTACTTGATTAACTTCATTTAATACCGTACAGAATACTAGCAGTAACATTTACCTTAATAATGTTGCGAAATTAACTAGATCGTCTAATACATATATGATTTCACGCCTGTTTCCCCGAAGGGGTAGGCATAGGGCGTATTATACGCCCACAGTTCGCCAGTTATATTGTTGGTCCCACGTAATAGGTGGCGAACTTATTGCCTCGTCTGTTGATCGTTGGATATAACGTGGAGGTGAGTATACCCACTTCACTCCAGAGGTCGTGGGTTCGATTCCCACACAGGCCAAATCTTTGTGTGCAGGAACATGAATATTTGTTCTGGTCTGGGTGTTTTCCTATGTATATTAAGTATGTATTTACAAAAAAAAAAGTATTTAAGTATGTTCATCCGTTATTTGGTATCCATAACACAAGTTCTTAATGATACTTATCAAAGAACTAAATAATTCGTGTAATTATCCGAAAATATTTAATTATTTATGTCTAATTTTTTTCATTTTTAAAAAGGCAATAAAGGAACACTTCCTTGCTGCCTGCTAGCTGTACCTTTTTGTCTAATTGCTTAATTTTAGTATGTTATTATTTAATTTTAGTTTGTTTTGTTACGTATTTTGTGCACGTGTCTACTTTGTATATGTTTTTTCCTTTTTACGGTCTGCTGGAAGAAATTCCTTTTAGGGATAAGCAGTGCCGTTGTACATGTCTTTCATAACTTCTATCTTTGTGTATGTTCCGTATGTGCATAATTTGTTAAATAAATAAATAACTTTTTATGTAATAATAATCTTAACAAACCCATAACCCAAACTTTCACATCGGCGTATTATACTAATTCGGACATTTCACACAGCACCATCAAGCTTCTAACTGCATCGTTAGAATAATATCTGCTTACATACTATTATAATCAGTATAATAAATAATCTTTGGTGCACGTTCTTATTTAAGCATATTTATTACCAAGGCCGGATTAAGTCCTCGTAACTCAGTCACAGTTACGGAATAATCAATTTGTGGTACAGTAAAGGCTCCGAGCTAGTGCAAGGCATTGTGCATTATGCTCAGGTGGGTGCTTCCATATTTCATAGAGAAAGCCGGGGATTAACGGCACACTCCGTAAATAACATGCTGTGCCTTCGTTTCTCTGATTATTCTTAGCTTTTGATGATATCGACTATCAATATACCTACTTTCCGCTCCCGAGGGCGTAGGTTCGATTTGATTCGAGAAATTTGGGTGTGTGTTTTAGAATACTTGTCTTGATTTGGGTGTTCGCTATCTATACTAGTATTATAAAGCTTAAGAGTTTGTTTGTTTGAACGCGCTAATCTCAGGAACAACTGGTTCGAACTAAAAAAATATTTTTATATTGAATAGACTATTTATCGAGGAAGGCTTTAGGCTATATAACATCACGCTGCAACTATTAAGAGCGAAGAAATAATGGAAAATGTGAAAAAAACGGGGAAAATTATTCATCCTTGAGGGCTTCCGTTGCGTGCGCTGCGAAAACGGCTCAAGATACCAAAAATATATGCATGAAATAATTATTCCTGTTAAAATGATCTAAAAAAATGTCTTCGACAGTAGATGTCTTTCTTTTAAGATTAACTTACTAAAACCGTTTTTATGGTAATTACAATTTTAAAATAACACCGATATAAAATTCACCCGCGCCGCATGATGTGCGAAACATGACGCTGCAAGGAAGAAGGCCGTGGCTTGCGAAAGCTGATGAAAAAATAAATGATGCTCAAAATAACTATACCACGCGGACGAAGTCGCGGGCATAGCTAGTGTATTGTAAATATCTATTTACAAAAACAAAATGTAAAGAAATGTCAGTAGTTAGTCACACTAAGCTGTGGTCCGAAGCTAGCTATTATGAACTAGTAGTAGAACTAGAGTACGATCATTTTACTCAGTATTCTTAACCTATCACCTTTTATTTTGGATGGGAAATCTTAAAATGACACCCTCTCGCACCGGATGGGTGTGTTAAAATCATCTCGCTATATAAAACTATTCCGCATAAGAAAATATGGTGATTATAGGCACTACTAAAAACAATACTGTATACCAAACGTACATAATTTTTCATCTGGTATTTTTTTTAAGAATAATTAACATTTTTTTCGTGTTTACTTATTTATAAGCCAACAATAAAAGATCACTTTACTTACAGCCAAAGCAATCGAGGATCCAAAAGAAAATAAGCACACAAAAATTATAAAAATTTCACTAGCGAATAGGACGTGCGCGTACGCATAAGTCTGCAACTTTGTTTTCACCAGCGCGGCGCGGGCGCAGCGTATGTACATCGGCGGATCAACGATCGGGCGACTATCCAACCGATCGTCAGCCACACATCACATAAAACTGTTTAAAAACAAGCATTCGTCTCTAAATTTATTAGCTTCTCCAAATTGGAAGACATTGTGTAATTAACCTCAGGTATTTTTCTCATGTGTATACAAATACGTACATATTTGACGGCCGATATGGCGTGGAGGTTAGATTCCCACACAGGACAAATCTTTGTGTGCGGGCTAGGAGGGCCTATCAAGCAGCGCCAGGAGGGTCTTAGGCAGCGGGGGCAGGGGCCCCTGCTTTCTAACCATGTACCCTCCGAGAAGTCGGCCACACACGCTATGGTCGCACAAGGAGGTAGGAGGGGCGCGTCCGCAGTGGACATCAGTCTCTCTGAGGAGGTCCTCCCGGTTCTGGTCCGGGGGATGTTGGCCGCGGGCGGGGTGTCAGAGCTGCAACCCAGGTAATAGCCCCCGCCTTTTTCTCAACAAGCGGCGGGCGTCGTCGGAAGATTTTTAGTGGGTATTACTGCTGGCGGTCGTGTCTGCCCCACACACCTATCTCGGTCCCCTTTGGCCGGGTGACAGTGCGTAAATGCATTTTGTTACCGACGTAAATTAAAAAAAGGCCATATACGCTTCGTATACCAGAGGCACCACCGACGCGTTGCAGACCCTTTAAAAACAGTTTCTTGCTCTGTTTAAAGAGCTTCATGCTGTACTCTCTTGGAAAAACTTCACCAGGAAGTTAGTTTCATAATCCAAGGGTACGCGACAGATAGTTTCTTTAAAGTTCACTTGAAGCACAGAGATCTCTATGTGAAATGAGTAAAGTAGAGAGAGATGGCTTTTTGTCGACATGGGCTCAAAGTTGGGGCAGTAGGATTCTTGGAATGTTACGCAACCACCTTAGGATCACGAATTTTATCACGGACGAGACTTGATCTGCTTTTAGGAAGAGATGGGCTGACCGGATAAAGGAAGGACCGCCACAATATCACACTTACAACGGTCCACTGTATAAGGATATGCTGAACACATCATCACTAACAGTATATAGAGAAAAAAATGTGTTAATTTAATTTTAATTTACGAATATTTATATCACAACTGCAAACTGAAATAGCAGTAACGGCGCCGCGCGATGATTTATGCATAACACGTGAGACGGACAAGCAGTTTGTTTTTTTAAGACTTTGTTTTGAAAGGGAAAAAATAGCTAATTTTATAAAAACTTAACACCGCCCACGCTTTTTTCGCTGAAATAGAAAAACGCTTGGTAACTAATTTATGATATAGATAAAATAATAAAATGCTAAAGAGTTTGTTTGGAGAAACGCGTAAAACTAGAAACTACTAGTACTAATAGCAAATTAGCAAAGCGTATCTCGCCCACAAGCTTTATAGCTTGGCGAGAAATATATGTAATGTCTTTACTATGTTTTAAAATGAATAAATGATTTAAAAAAAATTGATTTGTGTTGAATAATTCATTGTTGAGAAATACTTATAGGCTATGTAACAACAGGCGACGATAAATAAATAAAGAATTACATCAGAGCCTACATATGTATTCTATGTATGTTGTACAACATTCTTTACCATCCCCAGGGGGCCTACCGCCGAATTCGATGGATTACCGGTAATCCATCTAGGTCAAACTTTGTTTACGTTCATTAATCAGTACCGGGGAATCTGCCGACAGGTACCTCTCATTCATGACCTTCAGTCCGTCACAGACGAATAGGTAAATGGAGAACGCCATTTTGTTTCGATTTCCATGAGTTCGGCGGTACGACAGAATCAATTCGAAATCCATTTTGCCTTATAATCGATTGCCATCGAACTCGGCGGTAGGCCCCCAGCTCCCTCATTACTTGCGTGTTCGTTTCAATGTTCGATCTACTATATCCCGCCCCAAACGATCCTGTGTAACTAAGACCCTTGTTTCTCCTTCCTCCAACACTAAGTATTTCCGTAACTCCTTCTCAGCCCGTGCTGTAAGAATGTGGAACAGTCTTCCCTCTCTGATTCGTGAGAGTCCATCACTTCAGTCGTTCAAAAGTAAACTGAGGAATCACTACTTGTCAATTTTGGCACATAATTGGCACTAAATTTTTTTTTAAATGATTTATTTGTTCATTGTTTATTTGTATGTATATTATTAGTATGTAAGAGATTTGCTTTATATTTAGTTCTTATTTTTATTTGTAACACTTGTCTTGGACAACATTTATCCCGTACAACTATTTAGTTTAAAACTGCTAAGGTTTGCAGGTAGAGATCTCTTCTAGAGCTAAGCCCACCTTTGTACATGTTATTTTATATGCCTCTGCCTACCCCTTCGGGAAAACAGGCGTGCTATTATGTATGTGTGTAATACTTAAAATTATTTTGTGCAATAAAGGATTATTATTATAAAACAACGACCGATTGGACTTGGAGATCGGTATCGGTATTCGATTTCCACACGGGATAAATCTTTGTGTGCATGAACGAATAGAAATATTTGTTCTAGTTTGGGTGTTTTCTATGTGTTTACAAAAAATTGTATGTAAGTATGTGTATCTGTTCTCAAGTATTTATAGAGAGTTATTATTATTAAAAAAAAATATTGTATGACCAAATCAACATTAAGTAGGTATAGAGTAGAAGATAGAAGAGATAGAAGTAGACAAAGCAGGAGAACAGGAAGCACCGACGAGCGATAGGCGTTGCAGCGGCAGATCGAATTACTTAATTTATGATTTTTAATGATCACGATCATTATTTTACGTAATTGTAAAAACTTTGTATCATCATGGCGGAGTTGTGTGTATTTGACGTTGGGTCCAAGGTCCCCCCCCTGGACCCACCCACCTTCGCGTTGTGGGGGGGCTGAGTACCTCGCGGAGGCCCGGAAAAGGTAACACCTTTGTACTGACAACGTGGGGGAAACTAAGAGGGGACCTGTATAGGGCGCAGCGGGTGGGCTAGGAGGGCCCGTCAAGCAGCGCCAGGAGGGTCTTAGGCAGCGGGGACCCTTGCTGTCTAACCATGGACCCTCCGGGAAGTCGGCCACACACGCTATGGTCGCAGGGAGGTAGGAGGGGCGCGTCCAATGCGCCTCTCTGAGGAGGTCCGGGGGCGGGCGTCGTCGGAAGAATTTTAGTGGGTATTACTGCTGGCAGTCGCGTCTGCCAGTGATGATACCCACTCTCCCTTTGGCCGGAAGGCAGCGCGTGAAAGCATTTTGTTACCGAGGCAAAACAAAAATGGGTGCAAGGTCTCATCGGCGCCTTAACTATGAAATGCCTGCTATTCTGTGGTCTTGGGGCAGTAGATCGAGTATCGAACTTTGTATAGTTAGTCATAGTCATAATTTTTAATGATTTTGCTTAACGTAATCATAAAAGTTGTGTATCACATCAGGGTGGGGGTGAGTGTGTTCGACTGCGGGCGCCGGTTTATTGGCGTCTTATCCCAAGAACTCCTTGATATTGGCAACCCACTGCCACTTATGAAGCTTGCCAACCAAATTATACATTTCTAGAACAGGTGTATACTAACCTGCCCATTGGCACTATGAAGACAGCATATTTATTAATGGCTTGTGGCTTCTTCTGGTCCACTATGTACAGGGTGTATCTTGGAGTGTCTTCTCCAGGCTGCATGAGGTCCAACACTACCTGGGTAAAAGAAGAATATATGAAGCTTTACAGAGTAAGGAAATAACCTTAACAAATCTAAAACCTTTATATTCACACTTTATAGATTAGTCAATAAAAAGTTTTATGTGAAAACAATTTTTATTTAATTAATGTTAAGAATCATTCTTTATTACAAGTTTGGCTCGATAGGCGGCAATAGCCCAGTGGCGAGACCCACTGCCTTCAAATTCAGAGGGTCTCGGGTTCAAACCCAGACTTATCGACTATGACTTTTTGACTTAGCGCTTGCCCCGTGCCTCGGAAATCACGTTAAGTCGTTAGTCCCGGCTGTCATGAACATCAATGGCAGTGGTCATTAGGAAATCAGTGGCTTCTAACGTCCTGACAGCTGGTTCAACCATAGTATCATATTTCCCTCTGGGTTGCGGAGGTCAGACGGCAGTCACTCTATGTCATAACTAAAATTCAGCCAAATCTGGTTGAACCACTGAGCAGAACCTGGACCCTAAGCTTAAGTATAGGGCAACCAGGATAATGCTAGGATATGATGATGAAGTTTGGAGCTCTTATTAACACATTAACCGCCATGGGGGGCACCGGTGACCGGCATGCTACCCTTCTTATGGGGCCATGGGGGGCACCAGTGACCAGCAGGGAAGACTTATATACCAGATGGCCTAAATGGAACATTTGGGTCAAATTAGCTTGGCAGTTAATGTATTAATGTCAACTTAAACATTAACGCAACCATTCACTATGGCTAGGAGCTTGATAAGAGGAGAATTTGGCAAGAAACTTGTCAAGTTTTGTTATCCCGCCAATAAAAAAACCGAGCTTAATCATTGTGGTGTACCAAGGGTTAGCAGACATAAAAGACATAATTTAGCGTACAATCTAGCGTGGTGTAGTAGTAAACCGCATACAAATCAAGACAGTGTAATAAATTTTAATAATTTGGGCATGGTGTAGTTGGCAAATCACCTAATAATCTGAGACATAAACCAACAAACCTCATTGTCATCATCCAAGCTGGTCTTTGCAAGCCCATTGGTGACGAAGGCAGTGTCCTGTGCCGATTTGATGTAACCTATCACCTCTTCTGTCGAACCGAGGCGTAGCATTTTATCTCCAGCTAAACACACTTCAAGAATCTGTAAGAAAATAATAATTTCCACAAAAAGAATAAACGACAATGGGCATAATCCCATTACAGCTGATATATGGCATGTCCATAGCATAGTGACAATGTAGCATGCTGGAAAGACCACAGCATAAAAAATTTAATATAGTTTAGTTTAAAGATCAACATGATATTCGTAAAATTTTAACAAACAAAATGGCAATTCAAAAATTTTTTTGTTAATGATAACAATGCAGATATATGGGCTGTACCATAATCAAGAAACAGTGAGAAATAAAAGCAACATGCATACCATATCAAAGGATCCTGTGGCATTTTTCTACTATTCAACAATTGCCCTCAACAGACGCTGTGATTGCAACTACAAAGAACTTAATTACTTTTTTTTACAAAGTGCAAAAAAGTAATTATTATATTTATTTAGCACTAGCATTATTTAAAGTCTTTGAAAACAGCAACTTTCAACAACAATCAAGTGTTTTGATTTAATAAAATTGTGTAGTAAAAAAAGTGTTAGTGCTAAATTAATGAAAAAACATTTGTTTCACAAAAGCAAGCGGCTGGGGGCTATTAAGAGCGGTGATAGCCCAGTAGCTGTCTAGCTAGTATGAGTCTTCATAGCCTTCAAATTCAGGTGATCTCAGATTCAAATCCTGGTGACCTGCAGGCTTACTCTTGAATTTAATTCCGATCGATCGGCATTGGAATTATGCGATTCGGTACTCTTGAGTTCGACGCTAGCGCTAAATTATATTGGAATTGCGTGTCTATTTTGAGAAACTAATGAAATCGGGATCGGATTTGGACAAGAACTAAACGCTACTCTTGAATTCGTTTGACAGCTGTTTATTGCGTGAGCATTGCGTTGGTATTGTTTGGAGATTGGGATTTTTTCAATAACAAAAGATTAACTTTTTAGAAATTATTTTGCGTGTTAACTGATTATTGCTAAGTAATAAGTGAACAATATGGCACGTTTAGGAGTAATTTACAGTGTTTTACATAATACTCATAAAAAAGAGTTAAAAAAAAAGGCGAGATGAGCGTCGTACGATGCGTTATGTAGACAAAGCGTTTTCTATGAATGAAAATGAATTCAAAGCGAATTATAGAGTTACCAAGGATTTATTTGAAGAACTCTACGAAAACGTCGAGCCATTTATGTCAACTATTAGAAGAAGAAGTGATATAACGCCAAAATATAAGGTAAAATTCCCCCTTTTAAATTAGTTTTAGCAATTCTTTTTGCATACGTTCTACTTATTATTTGTGTCTTATAATTTGTAGGTTTTAGTGGCATTGTCTTTTTATGCGACTGGGAGCTATCAACGCTTAGTCGGAGGCACGTATGGGACTTTGATGTCACAGCAATCAGTGTCTCGTGCTATTCGAGATGTCACGGCTGCTTTGAACAATCCTTTATTACAAAAAAAGTGGATTAAGTTTCCTCAAACTCGTCAGGAAAGAGACATTATAAAAAGGAGGTAATAAACGAGTAAATTAATATACAATACCTATAATAGTCATATTAAAGATATTTTATATTGAATAAATATTATATGGTTTGGAGTTTCTAAAATATTTACCTCATAGATACCTACTATGCTATGTTTCAGGTTTTTTGAAAGATTTCAAATCCCATCGGTTATAGGATGTATTGATGGCACTCATGTGGCCATCATCCGACCAAATGATAATGAGGAGAGATTTTTTAATCGCAAACACTTTCACTCAAGGAATGTTATGATTGTAAGGAAATGCCTTGATTAATATCTATTTGTAATTCTCCCTTTAATGAAATTTCTTATTTGTAATTTGTTTTAAATCTTCAGATAAGTGATGCAGATTTAAAAATTCTGTCTGTTGATGCTTCATTTGGAGGGGCCTCACACGACAGTTTTGTCTGGAATCAGCATTGACTGTTTGACAACATCAGTTTGACTGGCAAACAACATTTAATTAATTTAAATAATAATGGAGAAAATGTATTTTTACTGGGCAAGTTTTTTAAATTATTATGTGATGTCAATATTAAATGGAAATATTTAATTAATTGCTGATAGTAAACATAATTATTTATTTAAACTTTATCGCACAAATTAAAATTAAAATGTACAAAAGGCAAACTTAATGCTGCAAGGCATTCTCTACCAGTTAACCTTTGGGTTAGCAGAAAAGTATGAGGCAGTACGAATAAGAAAACATATAAACTTACATAGAATTAAATTATATTATATATATTATTTTAATTTATGTAAAATTTTAGGTGATTCTGGATATGCCCAAAGAGAGTACTTAATGACTCCTATAGCAGATGCTCCTCAAGGCTCCCCGGAAGAAAATTATACGAAGCTGCATTGCTCTGCAAGAAACTCAGTTGAACGTACAATTGGAGTGTTAAAAAATAGATGGCGGTGCTTACTTGGACATCGGGTGCTACATTATCATCCTGACGTAGCAGCCAAAATAATTAATGCATGTTGTGTGTTGCATAATATGTGTATTAATAGGATGGGGATTGAGCTTGAGGAGAGCACAGAAGAGCATGTGAGTGACACCCCTGCTGTCTCTTTGCAAGAATTAAATAGCAGTACAGCTGCTGAACTGAGAAGAGGCATTGAAAAACGGAATATTTTAGTTCAGCAGTTGTGGATGAGTAGAAGGTAGTTAATAAATAATACATACAGTAATAAATCATAGCATTTTTAATTTTTATATAACTATATGCAACAACATATTTTTAGACTATATTTTTAGAATATATATATGACTAATAATATAACTCAAAAAATAAATTTGGTGACCACACTATATACAAGTTTTATTCGAACAGTAAAAGAAACTTATTAAGGAGATTAACAGTAAAAGAAACTTATTAAGGAGTAGGTGATGGCATTTTCCTTGCGATTTCCAGAAGTGCGTTGGCAACAGACATTAATCCCGTTACTATTCCGGCTGTATTTTCGGATAGGGTGGCCAATGCCCTTGCCGTGGTACTCTCGGCTTCAACCCGCCGCTCTTCAATATTAGCGAATCGATCCATATCAACAGGCCTCGGGATTGATGAGCGACGGCGAGGCCGTGGTATGGTTCTATGAGCAGGCACTGAAATATAAAAAATATATTTGACCAACTGATTTCATAATACAGTTTCAAAACTTTTTAGTTAAGGTTATGGCAAAAATCAAGTCCAAACACTATCAACTAAACAAAATCAAGTCACTTATCAACAACAAGTGTTTTTTTTCTCATTCTGGAATGTGGAACCCAAATCCTTCAACACTTCAAAAATTCACACTTAAGTGTGTTGAGTTTTGTCACTGCTGACTTTTTTAAAATGTGTGAAACATTATTACATTTTTTAGATAATGACTTACTTGTAGAATATTCTTGCATGTTCACATCAACATGTTGTGATGTGCTTGGTACAGGGGACATTGGTAAAGCCAGCAAGCCAGTATCATCCTGTGCAACAGATTCTATTATAGCTGCTGGCTCATTGGTGACTGGCTCGTTGGTGACACTAGTCTGGAATATAAAATAGTTTCTTATTAAATATGATAGTTGGTATAAAATAAAAATCATCTTAAAATAATAAAGATATACCCACAGGGAATGGATTGACTGTCAATCTTGAGTCTCCAGTTGCAAAACTATGCCCACCCATCACTGCCACTAATCTACTATCTAAAGCAGATAAGGCTGGCAAAGTGTCTGCTGATCCACCACCAGTGCGCCTCATTGAAGCAGATAATAGTGCACAATGCTTTTTTAATGCACATTTCTTTTCAGCCCAATACTATAAAAGACAATAATAAGTAGTGATATTATTAGATATATGATAAATGATATTATTCAAGTTTGTGCACACTAAGATAGTTTCTTTGTGGGAATCAAACCCACAACTTCAGAATTGGAGTGTGGGTTACTAGCCTCCACGCCACATCGGTCGTCAAAATAAATAGATAATATGAAACCACTTTAGTTCAAAGATAAGTATCATTTAAAATTGCTGTAATTGATACTAAACATGTACTTTTTTTCTCAATACATATGTTAATTGGGAAACACCCAGACAATACAAATATTCATGTACACACAGATCAAAATCAATTAAATCCACAACCTCAAGAGCAGCGTGCAAGTATACGGACCTTTATGCCATATTAGTTGTTAATGTATCATAATGCTAATTACTATTATGAAGATTTTACATACCTTAGCCCAGCCTTGGCCGTCTTTGTTTGCTCCTCCGAGAGAATTTAAAGTAGTTGCCAGAGTCGCCCACTTCCTCTTAATTTCTACTTTGGCTTGAGTAGTCCGTAGAAGTCCTTTGGCAATTCCCGAGTTTTGCTCCAGAAATTCCACCAATCCTTCTAATTGGTCGTGACTAGGACGGTTTGACATTATAACTAGAATTGTAAGATATCTACTTGAAATAATATATTATACCTATTTACGAGGCGATAACTTTTTTTTAAACAAAAACTAATTCAAGCTTTATTGAATGACAAATTAAAAATAATCCTATTTATTAGATAAAACTAAAATAGATACTTAGAATATTAATAAAGTAAAATTCTTCAAATATTTATTTAGCTACTTACCGCTTGTTTGGTTGTTAAGACGATTAAATTCTTTTAAATACACTTTTACTTAACTTTTAAGGCAGCCGAACGTGAACAATATTCAAATCTTAATATTTCAAATATTTTAATCAACTTGACTCAACTGCTGTGCTTCTTTAGAGTTGTACCTATACGCAACAGTTCCACAACATACCGCCTATGACATGGTGTTTTTATAAATTTTTGATAATTTTAAGTCCAAATTAATTGGAAATTTGAAAAATAATGAAATATATCGAACACTCTATTTTATTTCCTTACAGATGTCGAAATTGTAAAAAAATGCTTGTAAACGGCGTATTGTCGATATATTACGATGAGTTGAACAACACTTATGCGGACCTTACCGTTAGCTAACTTCACATCTATTGAAACAATTTCGAGACAATCCCAATCTCAATCCAATGTTGACAACATTGGTTTCAAGACTTTTCAAGAGTACCGAATCACGTGACTTCGAAATTGGGATTGGAATCGGATTGGCCTTGTATTGGGATTGAAATTATTTTGGAGAGTAAGCCTGCTGGTGAAATCCTTTACGAAAATATGTGTGGAATTATTGCTTACTTCGTGAGTCAGAAAGCACATTACACTGCTGAAGCTGGCTGTCATGAACATCTATGACAGTCTCCATTAGGAAGTCAGTGCCTTCGGATATCCCGACAGGTCGTTTAACCTTAGAACAATGTTTCCCTCTAGGTTGCATAGGTCAGACGGTCTAAGCAGAAGTCTAGGGCAACTGGTATAATATCAAAATATGACAATTTGTTGACAAAAGTCACTAGCTACACTCATTTGTGGACTTGCCACTTCTACATGCTTACATCGAGAGAATTTAATAAAATGCTCAGAGTTTACCTTAGGTTCAGTCAAGTTTGAAAAAATTACTTACTTGTTCAGGCATTGGTTTAAATTTAGTAGCGACAACAACGAAAACAGGCAAAGTAGTGCCATCACTATTCTCAGCATTCTTCTCTTCTGCCTCATGGCACCTCACAACTCGGAACATCCAAGATTTATCACAGAACGAACTCAGTAGCTTTCGCAGGATATGACTTTGAAGCAATGTTATACAGATAAAACGACCTCCGAGCTTTAAAACTCTTTTGATTTCATTGAAGTATTTGTCTACGGTAGCTTGGGTACCTTCAGCATCGTCTGGCATTAATGCATCTAAGGTCCCTTTGTCCAATACCACATTAAACTGCTCATTTGTAAAAGTGGTATTAGTGGCATCCATTAATAAAAATTTCATGTCTGTTCTGTGCGCGTTCATAGAGTTCATTTGTCTAATTACAACCTCCGACACATCAATGTTTGTAATGTTTTTGTATCCTACATCGTACAAATCTGCGCTTAGGCTAGAGTTACCGCAACCAGTGATAAGTATGTCATCCTTCCGTTTTATGTACTTGTGTAGATGTGAGCATAGTTCCATATATTCGCCATACCTTTAGGGAAAGAACAAATTAAAATATTTGGTTTACAACAGCGCCTGGTAGGTTATATGTTTTAAGCCGACAAGAAAGCATACCATTCAAACGCTTTATTTCCCAGTTTCTTGAAAAATTTGTTCCAGTAATCTTTGTCACTGAACTCTTTGTGACTTTTAGGTAGCAAATTCATATTTAATGTATTCCAATTAATAAATTTTAATATCTAATCTAAACACTATACACATGTAATTGTAAATTTGTATTTTCTATTTTGGTGTCAAATAAATGTCAAAAATAATCTTTTTTTTTAAAATCATTATGATAAGACGGCCATTTTTACTTATAGCAGCAGCCGCCTTGAGCACCTTTTTCTGTAAGTTTTCAATCGCAAATATGAACAATTATTTAAATTTTTATGTTCATTTAAATTGTACAACAACAATTTTTGCTGATAATTTTTATTCACAGATATTGTCTTGTTTTGAATGCTGATATAGGAATGGCATGCGCTCTTTTTAGGAGCTTCTTGGCCATTCCACAGATCTGTAAAAATATTGAAATTTACTTTACAATGTTGATACTTAAACTTTTCTATTTCAGTTTTACCGTGAGCATTTTACAAAAGAAATTATACTGAATGTTACATCGTATGTAAAATAACTTTAGCCATTTCTGTATATGCACAAAAGAAAATGAAAAAAAAATGTTAGTGTCAATTGTGTGTTTGTGACCTGTGTGTGTATTCTTTTATTTTTTGTGTACAAATTACAAAATTAACTTTGATCATGCAGCTGTTAAACGTAAACGCAAAAACTGTATAGTTTTTGCATTAAAATGATTCTTAGGGATTATATTGAAGTTAAATCTTGGCTACAACATCTTTGTCAATAAAACTTCTACTCGAAGGACATCTTAGCTAAAAGGGTCTTCAGATCATGGCAAAACAAAAGCAAGATACTTGGGATGCTCTTGCTACAGTTAAATCCTTTGATTTAGGTAAGCTGTTGTTTGGAATGGATCATTTATCAGAATTTTGGGAACATTCTTGTCATATGTTACATGATACATATGATCATTCTTCAAAAGATAAGGTATATTTTTTTGAATCATAGGTTGCGTCGTGGCCAAATACTTACTGATAGAACTATTTTCTAATTTCAAACTGAGTTATAGTACAGTAAATGATTAGTTGCGTTTTTTTAACTTCTTAGCTATGGGTGTAAAGTTCTATTGTTCCGTCTTCTGCCAGCTGATTCTCAACTCACTCTCGTTTAGTTATAAATTTTCATGATCTATAGAAATCAGTTTTAGAGCCATTTTTTTTATTAATGATGAAATGAAATTAAGGTCAATAATTTAATCATAAGTCGTGAACATTTACTGTCATAAGTCGTGAACATTTATAGTCGTGAACGTTTGTCTATGATGCAACATATTATAATTATGACATATTCTGTATCCTTTTGTAAATGTATAAAAAATTATATTTAATATTAAAGCAATCAACTTGATATATTAGATTCGTTTAAATTTTAGAAATTATAACCATAGATTGTTCTTCTAGAACATTCTTTTGCATGTGCTTTTATTTAGTACCATGGGAAATGTAATTTTGTTTTCTTTTATGGAATGTTTCAGGATTAGCTCGCAACAGCCACCATGAATCCATTGAGCAAAATATACAACAAATTGAGATTATTCATTCTGCAGCAACTACACCTATTAGCCTTCTCGTACAATCTTTGGTGAAGCAACTTTGCTCCCTCTTGGAAAAAGACTCCGTGAGATCTAACCACCTTTATAACACTATATGTGAGAAACTACACAGTATGAACCTTATAGACAACTCTTACGCCATGGGAGAGTTCGAGGCTATGAGGAGCCAGTACCAGAGAGCACTCTACCAACTCGTGACTGTTGCAACTGGCTCCGAGATACCCTTGAATTTATCAGCCACATGGCCCTTAGTCCAACCGTCGAGCCTTGAGTGGTCTCGCTATCACAGAGAGTTTGAAGAGTTGTATTACATAGCTGGTGGTGGGTTTGGTAGTGTTTTTAAAGCCAGACATCGATTGGACGGCGTTGAGTATGCAGTTAAAAAGGTGTTTATAAAATCTAGTGATATCAATTCAATTATGAGTCATCTATCCGAAGTCAAAACTATTGCAAGCTTGAATCACTCTAATATTGTAAACTACAAAGCCGCTTGGCTAGAACCAATGATTGAATCGAAAGTAAAAAAGAAAATAAAAATGGACATGGACAGTGATGATCTTACAGCTACAGGGTTCCTATCTTCAGCACAACCTAATATCATAACATCCTTCAAGACTCATAATCCCAATGAACTAATTAACAACAACCAAAGTCTATCAGACTTTGATATAACATTCAAAAATTCTAACAGCTGGGAGGATATTGATAGTAAATCCACTGACGATTACCTAGAGTCAGATAGTGAAGGTAATACTAGTAGCACTGTGGAAGAAAATGCCATTTGTAAGATGTTGGAGGGCAAGGAGTTCGAGAACTGTTCCCGAGTCAACTTAAAATGGGCTACGCTGTATATTCAGATGACGTATTGCCAGCAAACACTCAAGCAGTGGTTGGATGAACGCAACAACAAGGTTATACTGGCACGAAAGAGTTCCGATGACCTGGCAACTTACTCTGATTCCGCAGCTAGTTCTCCTTGCTCGGACCCAATATGTTATGTGGAGTTTAATTACCCTGTAATGTATACTCATATTGATTTACTTGTCGACATGTTTACCCAGTTGGTGGAAGGTTTGCACTACATTCATTCCCGTGGAGTAATCCACCATGACATTAAGCCAAGCAATGTGTTTGTAGTACAAAACGAGGGTGGCATTAGAGTATTGTTGGGAGACTTTGGATTGTCCTGTCCACTTCAGCAGTCCCATAGTGGCTTTGCTTTGGGCACACATCTGTACGCTGCTCCTGAACAGCTGGAGGGACAGTGTAATCCTAAGGTAAGAAAGTTCTTTGAACCCTTTATGTCTTATTTTTAATTGCAGACCACAAATCCTAGGATATAATTTGAAAAAAGCAAATTCTAAAAAAAATAATTTTATGTAAATAACATAATAATTTGATTCAATTGAAAAGTCAAAAAGTCAAAAGTCAAAAATACTTTATTTCATAAACTATTACATAGTACTTGAAAACGTCAAAATTATAAAAAAATAACAAAAACAAATAAAATATAACTATACTAAAATCACGAAGCTTAGATTCACTTGCAACCAAATAATTTAAAAAAACAAAAAACATTTAAGTGCAAGCGAATCTAAGTGCCAGTTCCGAGCCACCGCTCTGTAAGAAGAACTGGCAAGAAACTCACAGGCTATGAAAGAACAAAAACTTTATAAACAAATATTTTCCTATAATTCTATTTATAAAATATGATTTTTTATTGAGTGATTAAATTACTTATTTATTTTTCTAATCGGCCAATCCATAATTCCTACTATTCATTTTTTTTTGTTTAGAACAAAGGTTGAATATTTAAAACATAACTTTTATTATAAGTTGTCCATCCCAACCTTATACAATATTTTTAAGACTTCAATAATTGTGGTCAGGCATAAATTACCACATGTTCACTATGCTAAACATTTGATAATTGTTTTTATCATCATAACAACTTGTAAACTAAACTTTGTAAACATTATATATTGTTCAGTTAATTATGCAATAACTAAGTTTTAAAAATGAAACCTGCACTATAACCATTTGTAGGAGTTTATTTTTATTTTAAAAATAATATTTTTTCGCCCCCCAAAGATACAACATTGTTTGTATTATTTTTACCTAAAGAAAAGAACCATGAGCTACACAAAGAAAAAATTAAAAATGTTTATTAAGGACTGTCGTAGTGGCTAGACATGAATTTCTCTTACCTAGGTTTGTTATTGTTATAACACACATACTTTATTATATCACCGTATTTGTAGGACATTTATCATATATTTTTTATCCTGTTCTGTAAGTATTTGTATCCTTTTTATTTCAGTGTGCCCTGTGGCAAAGACCTGAATACGTACTATAAAGTAACTAAAGTATATTTATATCTTTATTTACAGAGTGATATGTACAGCCTGGGCATAATACTCTTGGAAATGGTGGAGCCATTCAGCACTGACATGGAACGCGCCAAGACAATCTCGGACCTCCGCAAGGGTCAAATACCAGCTCACCTCACTGCCAACTATCCGAAGATAGCCCACATCATAGGGAAACTGGTCCAGAGACGACCGAGCAGGAGGTTAGATACGAACCAGCTTCTTGAGGAGTTGAGGAACCTCTCGGAGAACAAAGATGATACCATCAGGTCCCTTAAAGAGGAGTTAGCGGCAAAAGAAGATGAGATAACTAAACTTAAAATGATGCTTGCTCAATTCAGTCATAAATCATGAGATGGATTAGTATTGTGTGTGTGTGTTAATATTATAGTATTTTTGCTAATTATTAGTATTGAATTTGAAATGCTTAATCGAATTGAAAAAAAATGTAAGTACTTAATTTTATACCTTTTTGTTTTTATTTCTGTTTTAACCCTTTAAAATCACTGCAGTTGGCAATTTTTTTTTGGTTTCTGCTGCCAATGAAATTAAATTCGTTATGAGGTGGAAAAATATTGACCACTGACATTGTTTAAGTACTCTAACCAGAGTCCATATTAGGTAACTAAAAAGTTATAAAACCAAAAAACTAAATATAACTCACTGAAATCACGAATCTTAGATTCACTTACATGCAAAATAAAAATGATGTGTAGGTGAATCTTTAAAAGTCAAAATACTTTTATTTCATAAACTATTACATAGTACTTGAAAACGTCAAAATTATAAAAAAATAACAAATACAAATAAAATATAATTATACTAAAATCACGAAGCTTAGATTCACTTGCAACCAAACAATTTAAAAAAACAAAAAATATTTAAGTGTAACTCACAGGCTATGCTTACTTATAAAAATATTATTATTTATTACTCTTTGTCAGTTCACTACTTACTATAGTATGTTCGACGAAACGCTCGTAACTCCGTGGTACCAGGTGAGCAGAAACTATAACCCGAAGGTCTGACTTGGATGGGTGTCCGTTTAGCAGCGGCATGGACTTTATGCCGTTGGTCCCGTTTTTATCCGTCATAGTAAACTAGGTTAAAAACCTATTGGGCGGCCTGAAAAATTTTACCAGTCACACGCCCCATGCCTGCCTCTTTCAAATCGCCTGTTTGAGTATGGTATCAACGTGGTAGAGCATGGCTCCTGGGTTGTGTGACTGGCCCGTGCTCAATAGTTGGACGTTAATGGGTTGTAATGATGATGGTCATTGCATAATAATAATTATTTAGCGCCAAGATAAGTATAATTAAATCTTGTGTTATGGATACTAAATAAAGGAATGTTTATCCGTACTTACATACTATGTAATAAATGTAGGAAACACCCAGACCAAAACAAATATTCATATTCAAGCACACAAAGACTTGTCCTGAGTGGAAATCGAACCCACGAACTTCGGAGCAGAGGCAGGTATACTCTCCTCCACGTCAAGTATGTTTATATCCTAACCATGGTATAAGTATAAAAAGAGGTTAATATGTTGTAATAACATTTAATAAATTATGCGATTTGCAACGTTAGGTGCAGAGAACCGCTTTTCATGTCTAACTTACTTTAGATAATAACAATTTAATTAGAGTTTTACCACCTTTGTGAGAGCGATCATACAAAATAGGGTTTTAATTACCTAAGTGAAAGCTTTTCAATTATATATAAATAAATATTTTCTGACAGTTACACCAATTATTTTAGTTCCAAGATAAGTATCATTAAGAACTTGTGTTATGGATACTAAATAACGGATAAACTAAATACATAGGAATATACCCAGAAGCAGAACAGAACAAATATTCACGTGTGGAACAAATATTCATGTGTGCATCACAAAGACTTGTCCTGTATGGGAACCGAACCCACGACCTCAGGATGGGAAATTAATTATGGTTTGACATCCGGTATGAGGTATCGCATTGCTATGTGAAAGAGGAAGTATTGAAATGGATTCAATTAAAAAAACACAATTTTAAAGAAATAAATTTATTTACAGAAAATATAATTACATTATATAAATTATTAACTTAAAACGAAATCTATGTACATTCTTAAATAATATTTCTTGCTTATTATCATTATAAGATATTCCTGAAATGGTACACAGCGTGCGCAAGCGCCGGCCTGTCTTTCCTTCAAGGGTTTTTAGTGGGTTCCTTGAATTCTAAGTTAAATGCTGTTTTGGGCAATTAAAGTATGTCTTTTAAAAAGTTTTGAGGTTACAGGAGATTGTCAACGGCGTGTATGACTCCGTTAGTGGCCGGGATGTTGTGTGTGACTACTTGCGCGTTATTCACCTTGATGCGTCCTGTGGAGTAAATAAGATTTTTTTAATGCATACCTACATACATTCACGCCAGTTTCCCCGAAGGAGTAGGCAGAGGCATATTATACGCCCACACTTCGCCAATTATATAGTTGGTCCCACGTAGCGAACCTATTGCCGCTTACCGGGCACTATTATGTTCGCCAGAGCCTCGTCCGTTGATCGGCAGGTGCATCACTTGCAGGTGAGGTTTGCTTGGGCTTCTTAAGTCTGGGTAGGATTATGGCATTAGTAGAGTAGGAAAGTGGCATATGGCCCATCAGATGGAGAGTAGTCACCGCTAAACCAAGGGCATCACTTGGTTTGTGTACCTACTTGGTAATGGTCATCACATTTTTAGCAGATTTGGGGTTCTTACGTATTAGGTGATTGTTTTGCATCCTACACTGAACACTTGATAATGTAGATCTTATTGGTGCCTTGTATACTAGATGAGTTAATGTCATTGGTTCTCAAAGTATTGCAATATTTAGAGAATGACATTTCATAAATAATAATAAATAAATAAATATTTTCTGACAATTACACCAATTATTTAGTTCCAAGATAAGTATCATTAAGAACTTGTGTTATGAATACTAATTAACGGATAAACATACTTAAATACTTCTTTTTTTTTGTAAATACATACTTAATATACATAGGAAAACACCCAGACCAGAACAAATATTCATGTTCATGCACACAAAGATTGGTCCTGTGTGGGAATCGAACCCACGACCTCTGGAGTGAAGTGTAGGTATACTGACCTCCACGCCATATCGGTCGTCTTATCGGAAATATCGGAATTCTTCTGCAAAGTCAACGGCTTAGCATTCACCATAGAATAATAATAATCCTTTATTGCACATAAAACATAAATAGATTACAAAAGGCATTTAAAAACTTAAAGTACAAAGGTGGACTTATCTCTAGAAGAGATCTCTACCAGCCAACCCTAGAAGTTGTGTATAAATATGTAGGTACGGGATTAAATTTGGTTAGGGATAGAATTTCAATATGATGCTTTGCATGTTTCAATGCATTTGATGCTTGGCAGTCTTGTGATTACTAGACGAATGGGTGATGGTTCTCTACGAACAATCATATTAAAAGGATATTTGATACATACCGGTATACTTCTGCAACGTCAAAGCCTTGGCATACTCCATAGGATTTCGGAGCGGATATCTATGATGTTTTGCATGTTCCTGGATAGTACAATGTTCTCGAAGCACTGAAAGACTGAGAAAAAGACAATTGGTACGTACCGGAGTTCTTCTGCAACGTTAAAGGCTTCGCATCCTCCATAGAGTTCCGGAGCTGGTAGTACCGCATTCCCGCGCTGTATAGCGTCCCGGGGACCACGTGGCGGGCTACCAACGCCCGAGCTGCCGCCGGGTCGGCCAGGTTCGGAATGTTGCCTGCTCGGGCGAATGCTGCGTCCGTTGGGGCGAATACTGTGTAGGTCTTGGTTTCTATGGGTATTGTGAAAGACATTGTTTAAGACATTTTTATTTACTAAGTATGTATGTCTTTTCATGACATATCATGATGTTCCTGTAGGATTCCACCTAAGCATTTGCCTCAAAATAGAAGCGTTTTCTACAATATCGTCTTTTGGATTGGATTTCAAAGAAAACATGATAATTCACAACTGATGTTTCTCAAAATATGTATCTCAAATTGTCAATGCACTAGTCGTTCCCACAGACTCTAGTTGCAAATTGAGACTTTACTAAATTTCATTGTAATGAAATCGGACTTCCTGTGCTCGTGATTTCTTCATAATCGGCGCAGTCGCAATTACTTAAATATGGTTGTGTATGGGCAACCTGCTATGTGTATTGGTAACCTGTAAGAGTGTCGTCGAACCGCTAGTGTTACGACCTTAAGAAAGATGGGGAAGCGTTAGTCGCCGCGACATAGAAGCTTTGTGGGTTTTGGCAAATAAGTAGTCTATTCTACTTTACATTCTATCTGCAGAAATTGGACTTTCTACGCACCTGATAACATAATTATTGATTCAGTGGGGTAAGACTGAGAGTGCAACACGTTCGACACTAGATTACATATAGTTGTGTCTGATTAATCTGCGCTCGTAGCTTCGGAAGCGCTCGTAGCTTCGCGGTGCTCGGTGGTCGGAAACGATCGCCGAAGTACAGCAGAGTTTACAGAGGTCAGTCCTTGGATGGGTGACCGTTTGTGTGGCATTTGATATCGAGCGCTTCCGTGCTTCGGAAGGCACGTTAAGCCGTTGGTCCCGGTTATCACTAAATGTGGTAGTCGTTAAGCCACGTTAGAGGCCTAATGGGCGGCTTGATAAATTCTAACAGCAGGACGCCATACACCTGCCTCCGCCAATCCGCACTGGGTCCGCGTGGTGGAGTATGACCCAATACCCTCTCACCTTGGAGAGGAGGCTCGTGCTCAGTAGTGGGACGTTTATGGGCTGAGATGATGAATCTGCAAGTTCCTTGAATATTAATGGGTAACCTGCAAGAGTGTCGGCGAATCCGCTTGTGTGTACGGCCTTGAGGAAGGTCGTGAACCGTCGGTCACGGTCTGCCTGCAGCGTCTGCACCACGTCGCCCACGGGTAGAGGGAACATCACGCGGTCCACTGCGTGCGCGATGCCCTGGAATATAGTTACAACTAGTTACAAGCTATTACAATACCTTTTTTTCTATGAAAGATCATGTAATAACCGTCTCCCGTAATGGAGCTCCAGGGAGAGTCAGACTTTTACTGACTAAAAACCATTCATGTTTCTTCTTGAGCCTGCTACGTCCCACAGCAAGCTAGACAGTGCCAAATACCTATATGAGTTGGATAATAACGCGATCTTGAGTTTGGTTTGTCGAATTATAGAGTTGTGAGATATAGGCTTTGAAAAAAGTCTGCTAGACAATGCTGTAATGATATATAGTTATTAGGTCCCTATACATTTGGTTTCTGGGTCTGGCCATTTTAATACAAATATCTGGCGTGTGGTTTGTAAGTCTGACTTGAAATTTAGGTTTGTGTATTTCAGATTTAATGTATTTTTGTTGGCAGAGGACGCTATCCATCCTGATTCCGACCTTGCAAAAGCGTTTCTAAGCAAGGTAGTGTGTATGGGGAAACTACTATGAAAACAGCACGATACATTTAAATTCTATTCGTTTTGAATATTTTGTTCTACAGAATTAACCTATCGGCTTTAAGGTCTGGTAAAGGAAAAGTAAATAACAAAAAATAGAGAAAGCGTATCCATTTTACATCCGTAAAAAGTTTCTAAGTCACCTGTGGTATGTGAATATCTTTCTTGTCTTCAAGTATACGAGCACCGTTGATGGTTGTGACTCTGACTTCATTCCATTCTACATCATGCATATCGTACTGGTTGACCCTCAGCTGAGTGCCAGCCAGGGATACGCCGGTCATCTCGTCTTGTAACGAAGCTATGTCGAATGCTCCAGGAATAACGTGATGAAGGAGAAGCTGTAAATAAAGCAAATTCATATTTAACACCAGCCAAGATTAATAGAACATAATAAATTTCAAAGAATGGCTGGTTAACTTACTCCACTCAGCAGGCGGGGGTTGTCTCGGAATTTTTCTTCAGCCCTGTCAGGACCTCCCAGCTGGACGAGCAAGGTCCTAAACGCCTTATCAGTTGGTGCAAAGATTGTATATGGTCCAGTCTCGTTCAAAATTGTATCCAATCCAGACTGTCGAAGGTATTTGCCCGTCGCGAACAAACCATTGTCTTTTAAAATTTCTACTAAACCTATATTTGATTGTCTTCCAAAACTAACACCGATGTCCACAGTGGGTGCGACCGTACTTGACCCAATCACAACCAAGTCTTGTTGAGGAGTTGATCGGTAAGAGGGTGTACTGTTTATTATTGACGAAAACGTGGAGCTGGAGTAAGCCTTGGATGGAGTGTGACTATTTCTGTTAAGGAAATCGTGACTGGGCGAGCTTTGGTATCTTTCTGTTGTTGATGAGCTCCGCGGCGTCGAAGAAAACGTCTGCGGTTGGGGCGTTGTTCCTATTGTTGAGAACAGTGAATTACGGTTTGCAATTGGTGATGAGGTAGTATGAGTTATAGGATGTGTATGTCCAATAGTTCCATGACTAGAAGCCGTGACAAACGTGGAGTAACTAGATGGATGATGTGAAGATTCAGCTAAGTAGTCTCCGTTATCAGTAGAGGGATTTGATGTAGTAGAACTAAAAAGACCATTTGATATCTTTGTTGGGCCTGGCAGTGTTATTTCACCTTTTTTTATTTTATTTAAAATATTTTCTACTTCTGGTCCTTCCTCAGTTTGCTGTCCGTTCGCTTTCACGCCCTTTACTTTGAAAGACCCGTCATCCTGTTCTTCCAAAAATACAAACGTCACCTTCTTTTTGTTTTGTATTGAAACAGATTTAGATACTTCTTCAAGTTTACCGTTGTCTGATTGCTTTACAAGTTCGAAGTTGGCTCCGGGAGGTAGGACCCCTTTCGTCAAATCTTCAAATGATATACGATTTTCTCTTTGTGTTTCTGGAGCTCTAGTCGATAACTGTGATAAACTTGAACCATCAGCAACAATCGCTCCTTTTGGAATTAAATTAGGGTTTGTCGTTCTGATAACTTCAAACTTTTGCCCGTTCAAAGATATTTCTCGAGAGGTGAAATTTTTTTCATTGAAATCTTCCGGATTTTCGGCAAGTGCTACTTTCAGTTGCTTCAGGATGTCTGGTTTCTGGAGAAGAGCCACACTTTTTGCTCTCAGATTGTCATCGAAACCTTTTGTTTCACTTTCTTGTAGAAGGCTTTTGATTTCATTGTACAGCTTTTGTTTATTCCTGTCTTGTGGCGGGTTGTTTCTTGTTTTGGGTTTTTGCCTTTGCTTGTACCGCGATGCTGGAGCCGGAGTCGTTGTCGTCGTTGTTGTTGTGGTCGTTGTACTAGTGGATGTGGTAGGATGTTGCTTTTCGTATATATCAACAGCTTTTCTAAATAAATCTGTCTCATGTGGTAAAATCGGTCTGCGTCTGTCTTGATTTCTGTTGTAGAAATCGCCATAGTTTTCGGTGGTAGAGAAAGACGGCACAGTTTTAGTAGCTTGCTTGCTCAAGAATTCTTCGTGGAGTTTATCCACTTTCTCTTGTTGTTTTTGTTGATGCTTCTGGACAAATTCTTGGTGCTTCTGTATTATTCTTTGACGTTCTTGTAATTCTTTTAATTTCTCTAAATTTTCCTTAGATTGTTGTTCAAAAAAGTCTTGAATGTTGGACGATTGAGAGTTAGAAAATAAAGGTGCTTGACCCAAATTTGATTGGAATGGGATTTGTGCGTTATTTATGTTCTGTGGCGCTAGATTGGGTGCAGCTTGAATTGTTATTGGATTAGGGTTGCTGAAAATTTGTTGATTTTGTGGCGGGATGGTCGGCAGAAAAGCAGGCTGCGTCGGCCTTTGATTGCCGATGTTGACTGTTGGTAGTTGGATGTTCTGGTTGAAGTTGGGGACGTTTTGTTGAATGGGTATCTGATTGCTATGGAAAGTCGGCAACGTGGGAACTTGCTGAGGCAAGTTTTGGGTTACTGGTCTTATATTTTGCTGGGGGAATGAGTTTTGATGGATGGGTTGGTTGATGACAGAAGGTTGTGTAAATTGGAAGGCATTGTTATTGTTGAGGGGTATATTGTTTTGTAGTCCGACATGCGATGGGACGCTCTGACTGGGGATTATATTGTTAAAGATTGTTGGTGGGGGCTGACCAAATGGTTGTTGGGGCTGGTTGAAAGGTGGTTGGGTCTGAGTAAAAGGTTGTTGGGGTTGCTGAAAGATAGACTGCTGGAACTGTATCGGGGTGGGCGCTGGGCTGGTAAGCACACTGCCCTGCTGGAAGTTCTGCAGCGGTGAGTTCAGGCCGAACCTCGTCTGGTGCTCGTTGAAGCCAGGGTGCCCCTGTGCTACTTGTCTTCTTCTGTCGAAGTCATTGTCTATCTGAAAAAAAAACGCTATTATTAATTACTACTTCTACTGACAAAGCTGGCTAGATATCATGTCAGGCTGCATTTGCATATAATATAGTAATAATTATGGTAATAATAACATTGTTAGCTAATGTTCAGGATAGTTCTATACAGGCTATTCTAATATGACTGATTGAGAACATGAATATTGTTAATGTTTTATTGAATTGCAGTGTATAGCTTCACAGACAAAGATTGTAATTAAGGTACCTAACCAATTGATAATTTAAAAGAGCACAGCCTGTGAGTTTCTTGCTAGTTCTTTTTACAGAGCGGTGGCTCATAACTGGCACTTACATTCACCTACACTCAAATATTTTTTGTATTTTAAATTGTTTTGTTGCATGTAAGTGAATCTTAGCTTTGTGATATCAATGTAATCATATTTCGATTGTTTTGATTTGTATTGTTAAATTTTAAGACCACTTATGTACCATATTTCATGTGAAATAAAAAGTCTTTGTCTTTGTCTTCCTATCGAATCACTACGGTGTTTACCAATAATATTGTGTCAAAAGGTATATTAATTACAGGTATTAATGAACTTGTAATTATAACCTTTGTAATTATTTATAAATTAACTTTTAATGTTAATCGCTTCGTTGCAGTAATTTTTATTTGCCACGCTTCAGTCGACGCCGATGGATATCTGTCGAAATTACCATTCGGTTGCTAAATACCTTAGTCTACTCTGTAGATAGAGAAGACGATTAATAAGCATAGATTTATAAACACACTAGAATATTTGAGCAATAAATATAATACTTTTATTTTCCGAAATATTTACATTGTTTTTTTTGTAAGATGTTATGTAATAGATATATTTGTATGGGAGATGTCTCGCTCACATCTTGGCTTCTAACATGATAATAAGTAACATAGGTAAGGTGTTCTTTATCAAGAAATTTAGTTTTTAGATTTAAACTAAATTATAAATTTATGAGAAAATTAATAATATATACTTGAGTTAGGTAATAAATATAAACAATTAAAAAATAAATGGATTGAGCGATTGAAAAGAAAGTGATAGACGATGAATTCGTTAAAATTTTATAATCAATCGCCATTAGTTGCTTATTTCAGTCGCAATCTATGATTCGCTTTGAGAATATATTTTATAGTTTTCATGTGTCTTAGGTATTTACATATATTGTACAGCAACTATTGTAAACCAGCACCGTATCGTTTCGAAGTTGTCGCCGCGTCTTGAGTCGTGACGTCGAGTTATTATCCGACACAATGACCGCGAATCTGAGGTAAAATCAGCGGAGCAGTTGATCTGGCCGCACGCCGCGATGTGCGCTGGCGCAGGAATGCGCTTTCATACTAGTGATGCGGCACGGGCGTGCGCGTCGTCTCAGCGGCGGACACGTGTGAAAATTGTGTTCAGGACTGATGTCACTAATGCACACGTTAGCTTAATTAATTTCAATGAGTGACGAGCGAACGAGATGGTTTGATTGTAACTGACACGACAGGAGCTATAAGGTTAGGAGCTATTAAAACAAATAAACTACCATTGTTACCCCAAGACATCAGTTTAACTCTCAGTAATCGCTTATCTAAAATCATTGCAGAAAATAATCATCATCCAGGATCCAGTTTATGGTGCCCAAAGCGGTACCAGTGCAGCTTAGTCATGTCTTATGTGGATCTTAACGAATAGTATACGGGAAAATCCGATCTAAGTTAATAGAATCAATTCCAACTACATACTTGCTTCGTTTACCACATAAAGAAAATCATCGGACATAGCAAACCTGTGTAAATTTTGCAAAGTTTTATAAGATTTTATCAAGAAAACCAACTAATCAACCTGTATGTGTGATTATGCGTGGCGCCTGATCTGCTGCAAATATGCTAAACTGCCAGTGTCAAATACAATTATTAAAATGGAAATCTTTAAGATGAACAACAGGTTTCTGGCAATATAATTTTACAAATGAAAGCGGGAAGTTACTTGTAAAAATTTTAATACCGGGGAAACGGACAGTCAAGTCGCGTGGAAGCCAACTCACTGACTTCATTATGACAAAGATTGATGTATTCTCGTTTTGTCACGATATTGTGCTAGATTTATCACCTAGTGTGTTGGCTCTGATAGTTATGAAGTTTACGAGACACGCTCATTATGCTTATTTGCATGCTACTGAGTTACGGTGAGTTATGCACGTTAGAACAACTTAAATTACATTGTGCAGGATGATGGACGAGGAAATGAGAAAATACCCAGCGTGATTTTTTTCTGTGCGTACTTTCAAGACAAACAAGTTGATTATGATATCTGTAGGCAAGTGGCAAATAAACAAGCTGTGGACATTTCCATAAACAACAAATTCTTCTCTTTCTTCGTGTATGCTGCTCGGCTTTAGAACGCTATACCAGGCAACACACATTAAAAACAAACGTCTCCAGTAATGTTTTTTAAATTATTAGGTACTTAAGGAATACACCACCTATCTTTAGGATAGCAGCCATATGTTCTTTCCTAATATAATTATACTGCAGGGAGACTTTCTGTTAGAATTTTTCAAGCCACTCAATATCTCTCAGGATCTCTAACTTCGTGTAACAACTTTCCTACAGAGAGATATTCATCAGAGAGGTTTCCACCATTACTACTTGGGTAATGGTAAAAATTGTATGTAAACACCTCTGCTTCGCATAGGTGATAATCTTAACCCACCTAGGCTTGCAGAGTCTATTATTGCTTCCAGCTATGTGGAGAAATTTTATGCCCTGTATTCAGTAGCTCATGTAGATCACGAAATCATCGAGGAAAAGTCCATACTTAAAAATTTATGTGCGTGCGAATAAATTAAATAAAAAAAATAAATAATAGCTGTTATTCAACAATTACCCACTTACGTCAAAAGTGACAATAAAGCACAAGAAGCCGAAGTGTTATGTGTGGTGCGTGTCATAATGGTGGCACGACCGGCCGTGGGAATCGACACTATCACTTTCACTGCAAACACTTAACTTGCTTAAATGGCATCCAATGGCTCCACAGCTTAGCAGTTAAATGTATAATATTTGAAATAAAATTATTTATTTTTCTTGAAAAACCAGATACCGTCATGTTGTTGGTGAAGAGAGAAACCGAAAATAAATATTTTTTCCATAAATTGTAATTTTGAATTCTAAACAATCAGCACGGCAAAATGAGCTACATATAAGATGAAAACAACATTTGAAAACAACTATTCGAGACAACGAATTAAAAAAAAAATTGAATAATGGTAAGATGTGATAACTTCACTTCATTGCAATCTTCATTTGTTTACTAAGCAGTGACGTCATTCGAAATCAATGGCATTATAGTCACTTTATTCTAACTGAGAAAAAGCAAACAATATTCCGCATAAGTTGATTCAGAATCTTGTTTTACACGAAGTCTCTGATTTTATTAATATTTTATAACATTTTTAAAACGACGCGACGTCAGACATGTCCCATTTTAACAACTAAAACTTATTAGCTCATGATTTACCTACCTTCATAAGATTTCTCCAATAATTGTAGCGAATGAACGAAGATAATCTATGAAAATTAATTACATGGGTACTGTTTTCACACTGAATGCTGTAGAATGATCGTAACGCGGGGATATAATTGATATGCTTGCATGCATTCATGCATAAGTCTGCTTATCTTCTACCAGATTTTCCTACTTAAGTGTTCTGATACTCAGATTATTGGCTACGGTTTCTAAGCGAATTTAGATTTTAACCAATTTATGCATGTAACGAAAACTGAAATTCAGCCAAATCTGGTTAGACCAGTGAGCAAACCCTGGGACCTAAGCGTAAGTCTAGGACAGTGCTAACATAATAAATATACATACATACATACATTTACGCCTGTTTTCCCGAAGGGGTAGGCAGAGACATATTATACGCCCACACTTCGCCAATTAGTTGGTCCCATGTAATAGATGGCAAGCCTATTGCCGCTTACCGGGAACTTTTATGTTCGCCAGAACCTCGTCAGTTGATCGGAAGGTGCACCACTTGCAGGTGAGGTTGGCTTGGGCTCCTTTGGTCTTTGTAGGAACCCTATACACCAACGTATATTATCATTGCATGTATTCAACGCGTAAGCTAGAAAATATATTCACCCATCTTGTACATCGTATAGCTTTCTTTACGTATTAGCTTCACATCTAAAAGTGGGCGACTTTATTCAATATCACGTCTTAAGGCTTCCTAGTCGCAAGCGCATGTGGAATGTCGAATGTAAGTTATATATTTATTTATATTCGCCGTTTCCACAAAACGTTGAAAGTAAACTTTCGAATCCGCTGCCGTCTCTCGCTAATTTTAATATCCTTTCGCTTCGTGAACGTATTCATTGTTATTCAACTTTTGTAATCCTAGTTGCGTAATGTGTATTAAATTATGGCATTTTTAATCACTTATTATATAATGTTTGTTTTTATTAAAGAAATGTCGAATGAGTATTAGGATTAGAGAATATTTTAATCTCAAAGCTGTTTAAGTTTACACTATGTTCAGTTTTGCTTCTTTAAGACTATTATGTGATACGGTGCAGTCTGGTCTGCCGGAAGAAATTTCTTATGGTAATATGCAGCACTCCTGCAAATACTGAGCAGGTGCCTTTTTTGATATCATACAACCTGTACGTGTACCATATATTGATTTATTTCTTTATTATGTTATATTGTATAAAACATCACAATGTTGAAATAAATAATTTTTCATTTCATTTCACTATTGTTTCTTTGATAGTAATTAATTGTGTCATGTATCATATATACACATAGCTAAACTAATAAATAGTTCTATTTGTCTAGGTTTCACAACCAAAGAGTTTCATTCAGTACTTTTGTTTGAAAGATGCTGAAAGCTAATTAGTAAACATGTGAGATCTAACAACTGACGAATCATGGTTGCGAGCGCAGTGAGTATAGTGCGTTAATCAGAATATTCAATTTACTGGATAAAGAGACCTAATCTAACCTAACCTACATTTGAAAATATTATGTATAAGAAATTTATATAGTTATATAAACAAATATAAGAGCAAAAGCTGGCAAAACAATATATGTGAAAAAAAAATAATATTAAACCGTTCCTACCTTAGTTATGTCAGGTTCAAAAGCGAATGTGAAAGTTGAAAGTGCTAGAAGTACCGCGAGCTTGATACCGGGCCGTCTATATGAGTGTTAGATCCACAGATAACGTCTGTCTGTATGT
Organism: Musotima nitidalis; assembly: GCA_949126915.1. Taxonomy (NCBI): domain Eukaryota; kingdom Metazoa; phylum Arthropoda; class Insecta; order Lepidoptera; family Crambidae; genus Musotima; species Musotima nitidalis. The sequence continues at coordinate 2,605,120 of OX421415.1, read as the reverse complement.
CACACGCACTCGAGATGTAAGAGCGGCATTATTTACGGCTTACTTAACCGACCGTGTCAACTCAGCTGCTAGGCGGCTGTGCAGGATTTTTAACGTAGCTATGAACTGACTTCATACTAATGAAGAGGCTTTTTTTAATATTTTTATTTAGTAATTGAGGAATTTTGCCTTCGGGGTAAGTAATTTTTTTCAGAAATCTAACCATACGCTTCAAGCTAAACAGAGCTTGTATTATAGGCACTAAGCAATGAGTTCTTTGATCTTTAACCCAAATAAACTGTTCCAGTTTTCGTTCGTAGAATTGTGTCTTTATCATTAATGTAATTTTGTAAATATGAACAAAAATGGGTGTATAGGAATCCTACAATTTTTTTATTTTTTTTATTTACTTCGGTGACAAAATGCATTTACGCACTGTCTCCCGGCCAAAGGGGGAGACCGAGAGGGGGTGTGGGACTCTTTGCGGCAGACGCGACCGCTATATTCCTATACATCCTGCCTGATGGTAAGCAGTCGATGCGGTCAAAAAAATAAATAAAAAGCGCTTCGTACCGTGAAATAAGCACGGTACAAAGCACACCTATTCATGATGGCCTGCTAAAATGCCGTTTCACGCCCCGCTTTAAAGACCCGGGATCATAGGATACATATGAGCCGGCAGCGAGTTCCAGAGCTTAGTGGGTGGTAGACTTGAATCTCTCTCAACTTAGTTCGTGAGAGGAGGCCTATGGTCACCTCCGACCCATGGCACATACCAACCTGAAGGATTATTTTGGCCGAAATGCTTTGGGGTATGTCCGCAGCTCCGCGTTTAGCTCTGCTGCGAACGTCGCTTGACCCCGACAATCTTTAAAAACTATGTCCAGTCCCATCAACTGGTTCTCCCCTTTCTGGGGCCCTGTCTACTGCGAACCACCGGCCCAATCTTATGTTCGCGCTTGAATGCGGTGTAACTGTTCCTAATTATCCTTCCTTCTTGCGTGCCACTGCTGCGCGAATCGGCGAAACACCTGGAAGTTTGCCAGGTCCAGGACCAAGTCACAGTAATACTCCGGTCCATACTCATTCGTCACTATCCCATCCGTCATTATTTCAGGTAGGTCCGCATACAGTGGGCAGGTTTTCATATGATGATGATTAATAAAAGCGTATTATCTGGACGACTGTAACACTATGTGTGAGAGACGGCCATTAATATCACCTATATTTTTCTTTCGTTAATAAAACTCACGCAATTCCTAAATGAGTTAACACACACGATGACAGTCCGAAATCGTCATAAATGTCACAACTGACAGCTATTGGTGATACCATGCTACATAAATCTTTAATTTATCTCTGTTTAATGAGAAACTCAATTTATTTACTCGATTGAATTGAATTCTATCATTCCTATTCAAGTAACTATATTTGACGAATATATGCCAAGCGAACATATTTTTTGAACTTCTTGCACAAACTGTTGTGGCTTTTAACACATTATCATCAAAACTAATATTATAAATGAGAAAGTAACTCTGTCTGTCTTTTCTTCATGCCTAAACTACTTAACCGATTTGTGTGAAATTTGGTACAGACATAGTTTGGAACTTCAGAAAGGACATAGGATAGTTTTTATCCCGAAAATCTTGCGGGAGCGGGAACTTCTCAAAAATCCCGCGAGATCAGGAACTATGTAGGTAATACCAAAATTCTGCCGGAAGTCACTATTCCACGCGAACGAAGTCGCGGGCAAAAGCTAGTATAACATAAAATAAGTAATTATAGTCTATACGACCGATATGGCGTGGTGGCGAGGATAAAGCACTCTGCTCCTCAGGTTGTAGGTTCGATTCCCACATAATCACTGTGCGCGTAAACATGAATATTGGTTCTGGTCAAGATGTTTTCCTATGTATGTATTTACAAAAAAAAGTATTTATATATGTTTATCGGTCATATAATATACATTCACAAGTTTGAAATGAAACTTATCTTGGAACTAAATAATTGGTTAATTACTCAGAAAATATTTCTTGTTTGGAAAAAACAGTTAAGACAAGCGATGAACGAAACGTAAACAATGAATAAAATCCTGAATCGCGCAAAGGAAATTCCTTAAGCTCGTAACTATATATACAACAGCCAACCATCATGGGTTGGAGGAGGAACTGCCGCGTGAGGTACTCTCACCGTCATCCCCTCCCACCCACCCGGTCCCCCTGTCCCTAGCCCACCTCGCAGACGCTACTCGCTGACGGCTTGCTGGGCCTTCCTTCGGGGTCTCACCCGATGTGCCTGTCACGCTGAGGGCGGTGCCGTAAGTCTCCCCGGCGAGAGGTACCCCTTTCGTCGAGATCGACGGCCGCTTACGCGGCACCCAGCGCCTCAGGGTTGATGCCCTGTGTGTCACCCGGGGAATGAACCCACGGCTCGAAGCCCGAACACCTGCCGTCTGGCAGAAGATCCCGAACGCCGCCCAGTGGAAGATCTTCCCTTTGGTAGGGAATACCATCCGGTCCGCACAATACTACTTTTAACAGTATGATTTTCCCTAGGTTTAACTTTAGCCAAACACAGCTGCTAAAAAATATATTTATAAACGTATAAATCCTATAGACACAGGAGAAATCTTTTCCACTTCCGTGTGTGGCAATAAAACTGAGAAACACCAATATTGTGAGGAAGAGAAATTTTAGCGACTGCCTTAGGTCGTCGTACTATAAACAAGCATTACGTAACATACGTGACAAAGCTAGATATATTAAGTTATATATATTAAGAGGCTATTTACACACACACACACACGCACGCACGCACACTCATCAAGTAGTCAATTTTTATTGTTATATCGTTTGGAAGATGCCACTGGCTGCTGAAATACAGTATCTTTACTAGTTCGGAAGCCTATGGAATCATTTAATTTGTACATTGTTTAATGAATTCAATAAAGATTTATTATTATTATTATTATTTCAATATCATCTTTGTCGAGAATATTAAATAGTCTTGTTGGGAAAGATGCATAGATGATATAGAAGGCATCATTCTATAAGTCTTATAAGTCCACGGCTAAACATTGGTAACCCAATAGATCACATTCTTTTGCCGGTATTTGCCCATGATCACCACGCTGGGCAGGCAGGTTGGTCATTGCAGTTCAAGTCAGTATGCAGGATGACGCGGCTGCCCATCATACGGTATGAGTTCTCTTTGTCGACTATTACGACTACAAGATGACTAGGGTTGGCATTATTTTAGACCGGTACCACACGGCGCACGGGTTTCATAATAAATTCCCAAAAGCCACTGAATGTGAGCCTCTCACATCTACTTGTCACTGCTTCTACTAATTACTTGAGATTCCTGATTCAATTTTTTTAATTTGTTTTATGTGGTTCATCAGCTCAAAGATATCCCCCACAAATGCGGTCTGCCTCTAACGTGCTCCTGTGACCTATATCAGATAGTCCCTCCATCTCAAAATATATAAATAAATATTATCACAGCGCTCTAATCCTTTACATAGCAAGAGAAAGAGCGATTTAGCTTGTACTATGGATATAACTTATAATAAATATTTTGTGACAATAACACCGATTATTAAATTCCAAGATAAGTATCATTAAGAACTTGTGTTATGGATACTAAAAAACTGATATACACATTATTACACCTTTTTTTCTAAATACAAACTTAATGTACATAGGAAAAATTCAGATCAGAATAAATATTTATTTTTATGCACACAGAGATTTGTCCTTTGTGGGAATTTAACCCAGGATCACATAAGCGGACATCAGTAAGTATCAACAGAAATAGCGGTCGAACTTTGACAATCTAAATGTGGTCTTCAAGTCGCAATGCGCCCGCGCAGCTTTCAAGTACACTTAGTGAAAGTGAGCCGCGTGACCCCTGCAGTGAAGGACGGCGAATTGCGCGCCAAAAGCTCGTTTACTGTCACTGTCACAATCGTTTTATATTGGTTATTTCATAATTCTGACAAATTATATCGCTTTATTGTCTTAATTAAATAGTAATAAAAAGTAAGTAGGTAGTTTCGTAAAATTTTCTGTGTAGGATCTTGTAATATGTTGACTTTAAAAGTAGATAGTCAAGCAACAAATACCTCGATAATACTATAGAGCTTTCAAGTCTATCAACGCAAATTTACCAACAAACAATATATTTCCTATTGTGTCTAAGATCGTAGGCTTTCAACGTATTATATTTTAAAGGGTGGACAGTGCTCTTAACATTGCAAGCATCACTACGCTGCGGTGACCACTTTACGCAATGAGCCGTAGTCTTCAGTTTTACCTTGTGGTCCAAAAACAATACTCGTAGGTGTAATACGAGCTGAGCTGTGAGCATACAGAGGGCAATCCTGGCATTGCAAGCATCCATAGGCATCCATAGGCATCCATAGGCATCCATAGGCATCCATAGGTATCCATAGGCATCCATAGGCATCCATAGGCATCCACAGGCATCCATAGACATCCATAGGCATCCATAGGCATCCATAGGAATCCATAGGCATCCATAGGCATCCATAGGCATCCATTGGTAACCACCTCATACTATCAAGTGGGCCGTAAGCTGCAGTGCCTCGTGGTGGTATGAAACAAATATGAGCTGCGAGCTTGTTGCTGCTGCTGCTTGCTGACCTTGACAATCCTGCATTCTAATGGTGAGGTGACCACTTTCCATCAGTATGCCCCAGTGCCCTTTTGGTGTAAAAAAATTACTCGTACGAGTAACACGCGCCAAGCTGTATGCATAAAGAAGGCAAGCTCGTGAGACTCTTGCAATTCTGGCATCGCAAACATCATAGGCTGCACTGACCTCTTTCCATTAGACTTCAGTGCCACTTTGAGGCATAAAAAAGTACTTTATGCGTGTATTACGAGCCGAGCTGTGAGCAAAGAAGGCAAGCGAATACCCCTAATGTAGTACGCGTCCGCAGGCTGATCAGTCCGTCCACAATTTTCATCAGATGGGCAGTATGCTTCAGTGCCAACTTAAAAAAAAACTGGTACGTGTAACACCGCGGAGCTGTGAGCATAGAGAAAGCAGTATTGTTTAGCACGCAACCACACAACCCACTAAGATCACACTTATCGAGTATTAATAACAGTACTGAGTTGGGGACTGATTTATTGCGAGATTGTGATAAAAATAATACGTTCCATTTTATCTGTCATAAACGTATTGTTTTTAATTGGTTGCAATCATCTATCACACTGGGGTTATTGAGCGAGATAGATGTAAGTTATATGCGAAGTTTTTTTTTTAATTGCATACATGCATAATATCACGCTTGTTTTCCCGAAGGTGAGGGCAGTAGCATATTATAGGCCCACACACGTGTTTAGGGATCCCACCAAGACCTGAGGAGCCCAAGCCAACCTCACCTGCAAGTGGTGCACCTGTCGATCAACCGACGAGGCTCAAAATTCAAACTATTCAAACTTTTTATTTTATGAACTATTACATAGTAGTTGAAAGCGTCAAAATTATAAAAAATAAAATTAAAATATAATTATACTAAAATCACGAAGCTTAGATTCACTTGCAACCAAACAATTAAAAAAACAAAAAATATTTAAGTGTAAGTGAATCTAAGTGCCAGTTCCGAGCCACCGCTCTGTAAGAAGAGCTAGCAAGAAACTCACAGGCTATATACTATGCTCTGGCGTATTAATATGCCTCTGCCTACCCTTTCGGGGAAACAGGCGTGAATGTATGTATGTATGTAACACCTAGACCCAGACAAGTATTGTTTCTTATTTTCATACAAAGTTTTTTAATAATAAGTTTAATTAACAACTTCCATTTACTGTTGCATAAAAGCAGTGTTGCTTGACCTATTTATTATATACCTAAATAAAAATATATATTTGTTTTAAATTTAAATAAATAAAATTTTCAACAAAATTTTGACCCACTTTAATAGATGAATATTTGATTATGAACCAACTGCGGTGAAGCCGAAAAGGTAGGTTATGTGTTAGACCTCTATATATATACTTAAGCATACATATATGTCCGTCACTATGTCACCGTAACTCCTAAACTGCTTTGCAGATTAATATCGCCAGGCTGCGATGAAGCCAAAAATGGGTGGGTTATTAGTAATGTGTTTGACCTCTATGTATCACTATGTTCCCACGTTAGGAGTTACATATTATAACCGATTAAGAGGAATAATATGAAGTTTAGTAGTATTTAAAGCACTACAGTCGCTAGGTACGAATCTACTATAATATTTAAACGTATAAAAAATACAAATGGCGGATTTTTGCGCCTAAACGTTTGTTATGGAAATTAACCGTTTTAAACAGTGATTACAAATGTATGTATGCTAATGAATTCCATTAATTATCATAAAAATATAAAGGCTTTTATATACTTATTTATTTAAAAAATAGTGGGCGCATATTTCACGTTTGAATATTAGGTCGGGGAAAAAGTCTTTTCGCATAACGTAGGTATAAACTTATTATAAAATTTTTTTGACTGTACTATTTGTGTCTGGCTGGTTTTGGTAACATTAAAAAGGTTCCATTATAAAGAAAAGAAAAAAATAAAAAAAAGTTGTTTCCCGCTATTTTTCATTTGTTTTTCTCTCCGCAAAAATGAGTGAATCTAATGAAGAAATTCGATACATTTTAAAATTTTATTATAAAAAAGGCAAAAATGCAACTCAAGCAGTGAAAAAAATTTGTGATGTTTATGGACCTGATGCAGTGTCAGTAAGAGTAGCACAAATTTGGTTCAAACGTTTTCAGTCCGGAAATTTTGATGTTAAAGATGCACCTCGCTCTGGTCGCCCTGTTACGAATAAAATGGACGCCATTTTTGAAAGAGTGGAGCAAGATCGGCATATTAGTAGTTAAGATGTAGCTGAAGAACTGGGAATTGACCACAAAACAGTTTTGACCCATTTGAAGAAAGCTGGTTATACAAAAAAGCTCGATATTTGGGTGCCACACGAGCTCACTCAAAGAAACTTAATGAACCGTGTACTCATTTGCGATTCATTATTGAGACGTAATGAAACCGAGCCGTTTTTGAAGAGACTAATAACTGGCGATGAAAAGTGGATCACGTACGACAAGAACGTGCGAAAAAGGTCGTGGTCGAAAGTTGGCCAGGCTTCACAGACTGTGGCCAAACCTGGCCTAACACGAAATAAGGTGATGCTGTGTGTATGGTGGGATTGGAAGGGCATTGTTTATTATGAGCTTTTACCGCCCGGCAAAACCATCGATTCTGATCTTTACTGCCAGCAACTGATGAGATTAAAGGAAGCAGTCGAGAGAAAACGGCCGGAATTGATCAACAGGAAGGGTGTGGTCTTTCATCACGATAACGCTAGACCACACACATCTTTAGCCACTCAGCAAAAATTAAGAGAGTTCGACTGGGAGGTCCTAGTGCATCCACCATATAGCCCTGACCTTGCGCCTTCAGATTTTCACCTGTTTCGGTCTCTGCAGAGTTCTTTAGGTTCTGTAAGGTTGACCTCAAGAGAGGACTGCCAAAACTATTTGTCCCGTTTTTTTGATCAGAAGTCCCAAAGTTTCTACAGTAACGGGATAATGTCTCTGCCCACAAAATGGCAGAAAGTTATTCAACAAAACGGTACATATATATTGTAAATAAATGTAAATAAACTTTGAAAAAAATGTCTTGACTTTTCATACAAAAATACGAAAAGACTTTTTCCCCAACCTATTATACCTACTGCCATATTTATCAATACTTTTATCTCACTACTTGTATTGTCGTTAAAATCAATGTCAAATTTATAGTTTTCTTTTCAGTAGGTAAGTCGCCCAGCGGCGAGATCCCTAGCCTTCGAATTCAAAGGGTTTGGGGTACAAACCTTTATGGCGCACCTATGGCTTCTCGAAGTTATCCGCGTAATTATCGCTTGCTCCGTGTTTTGGAAAATACGTTAAGCTGTTGGTCCCGGCTGTCATGAACATCAATGGCAGTTGTTATTAGGAAGTCAGTGCCTTCTAACAGACTGACAGCTGGTTAACCATAGAATGATGTTTCCCTCTGGGTTGTGGAGGTCAGACGGCAGCCGCTTCATATAAATCGGAAATTCAGCCAATTCTTGTTGGACCAGTAAGCAGACCCTGGACCCTAAGCTTAAGTCTAGGGAGATAATGCTTGCCTTAACATAAATTACTGTTACCGGGAGGAGAAGAAAAGGACAACCGTTAAGGATATGTATTAAGTGCGTGAAGAATGCTTGAATATTTAAAAAGTCTTCTTAAGTCTTATTTTAAGGCAAACCAAATGAAACACATTATGCGTGGCTATTTTATAATATTGACTTGGATTCAATTTTAATCTGTAATGTATATATCTCATAATACACACTGTTTGTATCAGTGCCCTCTCTTCATATTGTAATATTTTTGTTTAGTTTACTATATGTTATTTAGTTCAGGTATCTACGGAAGACCAGCGTCGAGGCATCGCTTAGATGCTACGCACATGCTGAGTAGATACTTTTCATAATCGTGTATAAGATATAAGTATCGTCAGTTTCATATTTTTTCTTTTAATTTTGTACATGTTTGTTCATATTTTTTCTTTTAATTTTGTAGATGAAGGTAAGGAAGGGAAGGGAAGGACAACGTTCAGCAGTAGATTTTATTTGGCCCGAATGATGATGATGACATGTCTATGTAAATCACGCAGGAGGGAGACATTTTAAACTCTGACTCGCCAATTATATTTTGGATTTCACATAATAGGTACTTATACCTAAGAATGAGGTACAGATGGGTTCTTTTAGTTGTGTTATACAATAATTTTTTAACGTGAGTGCGGTCGACTAGGCGAAAACGGAAAAGTGATTAATGCAAGAAAACAAAGTATCCATTACAATAGAATTAATTGGGACTATCGATCACGATTACCTATGAGGAACTTAACGTAACTGTCAAAAAGTATTATCGCATAATGTTAGTGAGTCAGGAAGTGAGGTGAAGAATAATCGCCAATAGTCCAGTTCCTCATTTTTATTACATACGTTACTAGAAGTGGCTCGCGATTTGGTCAGTGCAGTACACATGGTAGATCCATGTAAGTTTATAAATATGCTTTTTTTGTTCATACTGCCTCATACTTTCTGCTAACTAAATAAAATATAAAATAACTTATTAAAACACTACTTGTCTGTTTTGGCACTTAGTTCACACTTTTTATAAATTTTATAATATTTAATTTTTATTACATTATTAATCATAATATTGATATATATGTATGTAAGTATGTATGGTATATATAAGATTTTTGATTTTCTTTTTTAACAAAGATCTTTAACCAAATTAATTCCAGTACCTACAAATTTGTACACAACTTCTAGGGTTGGGTGGTAGAGATCTCTTCTAGAGATAAGTCCACCTTTGTACTTTAAGTTTTTAAATACCTTTTGTAATCTATTTATGTTTTACGTGCAATAAAGGATTATTATTATAAAAATAAAACTTCCGTTATCTGGTAGAGAATGCTTTATAGCACTAAGTTCGCAATAGTAACAAGTAGTATCAGGTCGGGGAAAAAGTCTTTTCGCATAACGTAGGTATAAACTTATTATAAATTTTTTTTGACTGTACTATTTGTGTCTGGCTGGTTTTGGTAACATTACAAAGGTTCCATTATAAAGAAAAGAAAAAAATAAAAAAAAGTTGTTTCCCGCTCTTTTTCATTTGTTTTTCTCTCCGTAAAAATGAGTGAATCTAATGAAGAAATTCGATACATTTTAAAATTTTATTATAAAAAAGGCAAAAATGCAACTCAAGCAGTGAAAAAAATTTGTGATGTTTATGGACCTGATGCAGTGTCAGTAAGAGTAGCACAAATTTGGTTCAAACGTTTTCAGTCCGGAAATTTTGATGTTAAAGATGCACCTCGCTCTGGTCGCCCTGTTACGAATAAAATTGACGCCATTTTTGAAAGAGTGGAGCAAGATCGGCATATTAGTAGTTACGATGTAGCTGAAGAACTGGGAATCGACCACAAAACAGTTTTGACCCATTTGAAGAAAGCTGGTTATACAAAAAAGCTCGATATTTGGGTGCCACACGAGCTCACTCAAAGAAACTTAATGAACCGTGTACTCATTTGCGATTCATTATTGAGACGTAATGAAACCGAGCCGTTTTTGAAGAGATTGATAACTGGCGATGAAAAGTGGATCACGTACGACAAGAACGTGCGAAAAAGGTCGTGGTCGAAAGTTGGCCAGGCTTCACAGACTGTGGCCAAACCTGGCCTAACACGAAATAAGGTGATGCTGTGTGTATGGTGGGATTGGAAGGGCATTGTTTATTATGAGCTTTTACCGCCCGGCAAAACCATCGATTCTGATCTTTACTGCCAGCAACTGATGAGATTAAAGGAAGCAGTCGAGAGAAAACGGCCGGAATTGATCAACAGGAAGGGTGTGGTCTTTCATCACGATAACGCTAGACCACACACATCTTTAGCCACTCAGCAAAAATTAAGAGAGTTCGACTGGGAGGTCCTAGTGCATCCACCATATAGCCCTGACCTTGCGCCTTCAGATTTTCACCTGTTTCGGTCTCTGCAGAATTCTTTAGGTTCTGTAAGGTTGACCTCAAGAGAGGACTGCCAAAACTATTTGTCCCGTTTTTTTGATCAGAAGTCCCAAAGTTTCTACAGTAACGGGATAATGTCTCTGCCCACAAAATGGCAGAAAGTTATTCAACAAAACGGTACATATATATTGTAAATAAATGTAAATAAACTTTGAAAAAAATGTCTTGACTTTTCATACAAAAATACGAAAAGACTTTTTCCCCAACCTATTATAATGTCAAATTATCATCTTAGCCATTACGAGTAGAAGTCGAGTGATCTCGACTAACGGCTACCGTTAAAAACATTTAAACTAGAAATATTATATAATATCAAATTCAAAATCATTTTAATCTAATATAAGTAAAAAAAGTAGATAAAATAAAACTCTGACTTGACTCCACTATGACGAACTTAACTGAACTTGTCTGTACTAAATACCGAAATTTATGCAAATAACTTAATTAATTATATTACTTGACACAGGGCCCACTAAACTGGGCGAGATAATTCGTACTATACTTAAGATAATTCATTCATAAAAATATACATTTTTATTGATTATAATCGCGATGTACTATTAATTTTATTTTATATGGGGGGCTTGTTATATAATTATAAAACATATCTTCTAAAAGCCAATAACAAGCCTCAACATATAACAATTGACTAACATTAACCAGAAATGTACATTTTAATAGAGATTAGTAATCAATTCACACAGTTAACATACAAATTTACTAACCAAACATAAAAAATATACTAAGTGAAGTAGCCTGCATTAAATTTGCAACCCGAGAAACGTTTTGATTACTTAACTTAAAATGAATTTTAATTAACCAAATTATTTAAAAATACCTAATTCCCGTGTAATAGCTGTTTATTATGCATCGTTTGCATTATACATTTACGAATATGGCTGCCGTTACGTCAACTCATACATAAAAATGTATGGTTCACATAAAGTGATGGAAAGTCACTCCGGCCCTCCACTTTCTCATATCTTGTCATTATCATTAAGCATTGTTTAAGTTCAAGTGTCTAGCTGTTTATTCGAGCAAGCTATGCGCCGGCGCACATTATGCTATAGAGTACCAGATAGAAATAATAAGAATTATAGATAGATACTTATAATAATAACAATAATTCTTTACTGTTACATCAATTTTAGTTCCGAGATAATAATAATAAATATTTTCTAACAATTACACCAATTATTTAGTTCCAAGATAAGTATCATTAAGAACTTGTGTTAAGGTCACTAAAAAACGGATAAACAGTCATAAATACTTTTTTTGTAAATAAATACTTAATATACATAGGAAAACACCCAGACCAGAACAAATATTCATGTTCATGCACACATAATTTGTCCTGTGTGGGAATCGAACCCACTACCTTGGAGCGGAGAGCGGGTATGCTCGCCACCACGCCATATCGGTCGTCAAAGATAAGTACGAGTATCATTAAGAACTTGTGTTATGGATAGTAAGCTACAGATAAATATATATTAATAATTTTTATTTGTAAATACATACTTAATATACATAAAAAACACCCAGACTAGACCAAATGTTTATGTTCATGCAAACAAAGATTTGTCCTGAGTGGGAATCGAAACCACGATCTCAGGAGCGGTCGTGAATGTTTGTACTTGTCTGGGTAATTCCTATATTTAAAAAAAAGTATTTATTATATAGATACGTTTACATATTATTTAGTGCCCTTTTCATCAATTATTATCATTACAAATATAAATCGATGGTAGCAATTAATAATGTCGTAAGTGAAAAGACGTTTCTTTTAACAATATCGTAAGTGATAAGTTGTTACTTTTTACTTACGACATTTTTTAAAGTAACGGCTTTTCACTTACTACATTGTTAATTGCTACCGTCGAAATAAAAAATATTGTTATTATAAACATAAATAATCCCACATGTTTCCTCGAAGGGATAGGCAGAGGCATATTAGCACCTACATTTCGCCAATTACATATTTGGTCCGCCGTGGCGATTCTAGTGCCGCTTATAGGGATTTTTTTATGTTAGCCAGAGCCTCGTCCGTTGATTGGCAGGTGAGGTTGGCGCGGGGGTCCTAAGGTATTGGTAGGATCCATATGCATATGAAGGGAGAGGGTGGTGTGTTTCCAAAAATCTTACATCGGGCGGATGGGAGTGCCTGGGGACCGCGGCTGATATAATCATACTTATCTTGGAACTAAATGGTTGTTGTGATTAAAAGAGTACTCACCAAACACTTACTATAGTATTTCATTATTTATAAGTAGGTATGATGCAAAGTTACACAATATTAATTAAAAGTTAAGCAGAGTTCAGAAAGGTCATTTGAAAGTGACCGTTTTAATTTACTATCAGAAGCACGTTAAGAAGACATGAAGTACATGCCCAAAAGCCTCCCAAGCTCTCTTTGGGTCCGCTTGGTAGTGGATGAATGAATCCCTCTCACTTTGGTTGTTCCATTGTATAGAGCATTATTACATTTGTCCATTTACATTTTACAAATAAACTAAACAAAAATATCATTTTCATTTTACAATTAAAACTTAAAAAATTATTATTTTTATTTTGCAATTACAACTAAAAATTATATCAATTCCATTTCACAAATATATTTTTTTTTATAAATTTTGGCTGTGTACCCGTATAGTTACAAACAGTAGCTTGGAATAAAACCCTTAAGCCTTTCATATAAAACATCCACGCGATTTAGCAATCACATATAATAGTGAGAAAAGATCTAAAAGGACAAAGATACGAAATACTATGTTAAGATCTGTACAGACTGACAAGAGCAATTAACACTTGTATTATATAGGTGTATGTGAACATTCAAATTTGTTGAATAGGTCGTTTAAGATGTAACGCAATGTATTGTGTTCATGACTTTTTTTTCACAGGTACCAATGATACTTTTATCAGCATAGTAACTTCAAGTATAAAACTTAAATTAATGACAGAGATTGGCTCAACAACTTTAAATATAAAATTGAAATTAATGACAAAGAAAAAGTATAATGTTTTAATCTTTTTGCTATTGCATTTCTATACTTAACCTATATACCTATATATCTAATTACGACAGAGAGTGCTTTTGTTTGATGAACTAAAACTGGCCTTTTAATTATAATACCTAAGATGACCGATATGGCACTCCCAACACAATATGGCACTGCCAAGACAATATGGCACTACCAACACAATATGGCACTGCCAACACAATATGGCATTCCCCTTAAGATATGGCATATTTTGTGTGGTTGAATTTGTCTCGTCGTTATCTATGTAATAATGTATCTGGAGGTAAGCATATTCATCCGTGGCACAAGCTTTGCTTAGTCTGGGTCTAAAAGCGCTTTGTAAAATGTAAAAAAAAATCACATAACATTTTTATGAATGTTAAAATCGAGACGTACATTGATCATCAATTTTGTAATTTAATAAAATTAAACAATTAAAAAAAAGCCTATTATAATACAATACCAAAAACAAAAGAATGTCAATTGTTTTATCAATCACTCAATTCGAATTCAGGAATATAAATTCAAACACTCTTCTATGGTCATAGAGTTCGTACTCGCGAGATATTCAACCTTCATACTATCTAATGATCAGTCTCTATTCATTTTCTTTCCGTTATCAAGCATCGGTAAAATAACGATAGTTGATTACTATCATATGTTACCTGAAGCGTGGCGGCAACGCATTAATTACCAATTATACACTTTAATGGACTACTTTTGTAGGAGAAACAAAACTGCTTAAAGTTTTTAGCTATTCTTACGTAAAAGTCATTAATATTTAGAATGTTTCCCCTAATTGTTTTTTTTTGTTCAAGATTTGCTCTTAGCTGTAATTTACAAAAATCTTTATATAAGTGTGAAGATTATCAGATTATTCTAGTTAATTCATGCGAGTACATACGATTCCTATTTAGAATTTAGAAAACTTAATGCTCATTAATAAAATTTGGTATATATTTGTAATGAATTAAAATTTTAAAAAAAGTCTATATATGTAGGTACGTTGATTCTTTAAAGTTCGAATCAGCAAACATTACAGAATTGATATTCATGAAAATATGTTATTTATTAAAACCTATTTAGAAGTTCTTTACAGCGATAAAGAATGTTAAAACATCAAACCAAGAAATAAAAATTATATGGTTCAAAAATTATTAAACATTTAAATTTAGCTCAGACGTATGTAGTCTGGATAAGAATTTATTAATTTGATGTATTTAATAAAGCCTTTTACAACTTATAATGTCTATTGTAGGAATGTATTGTTTAACACTAAAAATAAAAAATCCGAGGATGTACTCACTCTTGGTCCAGTGATGGCGCTGACTGCATGCGCCAACAGCAGAATCTTACAAGCGATGCCCCTCATGCTGCACTCTCAACAACTAGAGCGGCTGAGTATCATCACAACACACCACGGTTCAAACTCAAACACACCAATGGCACACAATCCCACAAAAATAAATCCAAATAACACGCACTATCACGTCACTTTTAAAAAATAAAAGTGAAAACTTTTTCAAAAATTGGCGGGGATTAAATGACAGTTGTTTTTTTCGCATGTATGCACGCGGCGAAAGACAGTTCGGCAGTAACGCGTGCGGCTTGCTGCGTTCCGTTTTACCACCCCTACTCCGAACGCCCCTACTCGATCTTTCGAAAGGATTCTGTGGCAGATGAGTTTTGTTTAAAATACCCAACCGTAATTGTTGGGACGATAAATTGAATGTTGCATAAAGTCGGCTTGTGGAATTTTTGTTTTGGTGTCTATTGCATCGTGTAAGGCATTCTTTTTTTATACTAGACTTACTAAACGTTTCTTTGGAAATAATAGACACATTTAGTAAGTAATTAAAATTAACCATTCAACTCATTTTAAAAGCATATATTAATAACTTTATAAAATAATACGTCACCTGCCTACCATTGTCTTTTAAACAAGAACATCTTTTCTTTTTTAAATTGCCTTTTTATTATATTTTTTTTTATTGAATAGTTAGTGAGTAGTAATATTCGGTATATTTATACAAGATCAGGTCTATTATCTATTTTAGCCACCAAACTAAGCCATCATGAATAGTGAGTGCTTTACTGCGTGTAATAAAAAAATAAAGTTAGACAAAATTTTAATTAACCTTCTTCATACTAATTTATCAGAGATTAAAATGAAAGACGAAAGTTGATATTTTATATTTTGGGTTTCTTCTTAGGTCAGGATTTTTGTATTGAGTCTGTTATTTAAATAAGTCTCTATAATAACTCTCCTGCTTACTACAATATAATGCATTAAATAAATTGGCGTAAGTTTATTTAAATATTATTGAAATAGCACTACTAAATAATCAGATATATTGTACATTGTTTGTAAATCCGAACAAACAGACGATCAAAGACGTAAATGTATAGGCGTTTGAGCCTAAGATCGAGGGTTCAATCTTGCACTAGACAATATCTTTCCGTGCAAATATATCTTGGTGTTGCTGTTAATAATAATATTATAAATGGGAAAATGATTTGATAAGGAAACACGCTTCATCATTTCAATCATTTGTAATAGTTTATGAAATAAAAGGTGTTTGAAAGTTTGGCGATTACTAAAGTTATGCATAGTTTACATTGTTCAGTCAAAATCAAAAATCATTTATTTCATAAACGATAACATAGCACTTCAAATCTTCAAAATTGAATATAAATACAAAAAACAATCGAAATATGATTACACTGAAATCAAGAATTTTAAATTACATGCAACAAAACAACTAAAAACAAAAATATTGAAGTGTAAGTGAATCTAAGTGCCAGTTTCGAGCCACCGATTTGTAAAAAGAACTGGCAAGAACCTCAAGGGCTCCTTTAAATTTATCAATTGGTTTGGTACTTTAATTACAATCTTGATTTGTCTATGAAGCTGTACAATGCAATATAACTAACCACCTAATGTCGGAAAACGCGCCATATTTTAGCATGGGGCTCTTCAAGAAGGTCGGAAATGCGTTAGTAAGGCTCCCGTCCATAGGCTTCCGTGATTACTTTCCATCAGGTAGGCTGTATACTGGAGTGCCAACTAGTAATATAAAAAAAATATATAAATGATTTCTAGAAATCCTTTTCGAAATCCGTGTATAGGGATCCTACCAAGAAATAAGGAGCACTTTTTTCAAAGTGGTAAATGCCTTTACTCATACTTTGCGCCGCAATGACAGGACAAAGCTATATCGAGCTCCCCGGCCGAGATGGTATTGGCCGGGACTACCCCACTGTTTCCTGCCCTACGTAAGGTGCCAAGAACGTAAAAAAGTGACCTTATCCTCCTATAGCACCACACCAGTCCGACAACCCATAGTTAACCACCCCCTGGTAGCAGTACACCAGGAAACATGTGTGCCACCTCCTACTCCTTCAGGCTACAGAAGGTTCCCTGACCTTTCACCAGCACGCCAAGACCTAAGGAACCCAAGCCAATCTCACCTGCAAGTGGTGCACCAGCCGATCAACGAACGAGGCTCTGGCGAACATAACAGTGCCGGGTAGGCCCGCCACCTATTACGAGGGACCAACTATAAAACAGGCGAAGTAATTGTAATATGCCTCTGCCTACCTCTTCGGGGAAACAATGTATGTGTATGTATTTTCTAAAACCAAGGCCTATTAAGTAAGTTTCTCTTCTAAAACAAGCTCATTCTTACTCTGTGTCAATCACATTTTAAACTAATATAGCTTAAATTTATAGTAATTACTCTTTAGACAATAACTTCTATAGATTTCCCAATGGCCGTTAAAGAACGGTGCATTTCGCCACTCTAACCCTTTTGCAAGTGGCTTACCAGAAATCTTATGGTATAATCATTAATCAAGCGAGATATCTTGAGTTTTGAAACATCTGTAACGTACCATGAACACAATAGGCAGGCAGCAGTTGGGCCACGTTGGGCCATCCGCGGTGTAAATAGGGTGGTGAGTGTTGAGTTTAGTGATGGGATGTTACGGCAATATTTATAGACGTATGTTTTCTCTGATTTTTCTTATCCCGGAAAAAATATATTAGTATTTGTGTTATGTCTTTTCAAAATGCTGTGTGGAGTTTAGTGATGCTATGTCTCGGTGATATTTGTAAATCTTTTCTCATTTACCCAAAAGACAATCATTATTTACTGTTTCTTTTTCAAATGGAAATGTTTTTTTTTCTTTTAAATAATGGCTTCGTGCATTTAGCACATTTAGCCAGTGTCAAGTAAGAGATATAGTACTAACATAAAATTATAGTAAATGAGAATGAGTGGTGATAAAGATATTAAATGGTAAATGAGATGCCCTCCCTCTTAACCCGTTGAGTTCTCAGTTAAGATGTGGGACTATACTGAGATCTCACATGGACTTCTTCAGAGAATTTAAAAAGTGATATTGCACTGTTTTGTTTCATTTACCAATACTCATGTACGTTCACAAACACGTAACGGTTAATAATCCACCGTTGTTACACATTAATGTTCAAAATAGCACAAATTATAGAAAATATAACATAACTGTCTGTACACATGACGCTTCACTTTCCCGCCAAGAAGTCAGACACGTCATAATGATAAGCAGTCGATGCAGTCCAAAAAAAATTAATGCGCTTTATACTATAGAGTACGCACGGTATAAAAGCAACCACTCATGAGGGCCTGCAAAAACGCCTTTTGCTATAAAATATAGAAAGCATTTACCAAAAATAACTAACTATGTGTGTTTATTCAATTGCTGGTCCATCTTGTATAATCTTTGCTTAGTTCGGGGCTAGAAGCGCCTAGTGAAATGAACAAGACTATTTTTTATAAATTATTGTCAAAAGGTCTTACGTTTAGAACGGATTCTATAAAGTCTGGGAATTATGTCAAATAAGTTTTGCGAATGTTCCCCTCACTAGATATCGGCTTAATTGGAGTATACTGTGAACGTTTTATACCATTTAATGTGTCTCGCAATAAGATTATCGCTGTGCATCGCCGAGCCGCATTGTACGCCTTTTGTTTCCCTGCAGGTACACCCAATGAGCACTTGTACCGTCTGAATGGGCAATTAAAATGTACTTACTTATGTTGAGCAGATTTTTTAGCTAACGCATAATGGGTTCTAGGTGCTAGCATTAAAATACATGACAGCTTGAACATAACTCGAAATAAAAACGAATTAAGTTAGTCACATATGCGTCCTCCATCAGAGTTCTACTGGAGTGGTATCTAACACTCTTGTCATTCGTGACTTCCTTGGATCTCCTTACTCAAGTCGCGGATTAAAATCACGAATAACACAAATATTGATGTGCATAAACTAGACTTGTGTATGTATTTACTTGAAAATCTATGTATGTTTATCTGTTGTCTAGTACCTACCCATAGTATAAGCTCTGCTTAGTATAGGGCAAGAAGCTCTATGTTTTATGTCCAGGAATATTTCCTTAACACCAATCCAGGTTCTTAATCTAAATAAGGTTATAAAAAAAGCTTATGCAAAATTATAGTGTACTAACCACCAACGATTATAATTATTATTCTTCACGTAATCAATCCATCTCTTTGACATCTATCAATAGCAATAGTTAAAAGTGTAACCTCATTTGAGTTCCGTCAATGTATGCGCCCGCGCACCGTCCGAAACTGAGTCGTCACGATGTCACGGCTGAGTCACGCGTCTTGTCCGTTACGCAACCCTTCATCTGACCGTATCTAACCCGTAACGTGACGAGGCGTGACCCCGATGTGTAGCGGAGTACATCCTTAACTTACAAAGCTATGATGGGTTAAGAACGAATATTGATTTTGTATATATAAAATTCTACTGTATGTGTGTATGTCACTGAACTTCTCCCATACGGCTGGCCTGATATGTTTTTTTTTGTATGTATTTAGATGGCCCCTTGTATGGCTCTACACAAATAAGCCAGGCGTTAAAATTAAGGATTTAATTTTTTTTTTTAATTTATGAAAAACTAAACACGGTTTTAAAATTTCTGGAAAATTAACTTTTCATTGTAACCATGGCGTTTGAAATTGCTGTCAGTCGTTTGAAAATTAGCGCAATGGACAAAAATGAATCTTATTAAGACAGGACAACGGTCTGTCGGGTCAGCTAGATATCTATAAATCTCGGCGGGAAACAGAACTACGCCGAGTTTCTTGCCAACTTCTTCTTGTAGTAGACTGCTGCGAGATTATTCGAAAGGGTTACTGCGACACCGGAACATAGCAGGATCAAGAAGGATCATGGATGGTTTTTAGTCAGTAAAAGTCTGACACACCCTTAAGCTTCACCCACAGCGGAAGACGACCATTCGATGATTTTCTTTCCGAAAATAAAAAGGGTTCTGATCTAGTGAAGTGGCGTTAGATTTTGAGAAGTTTTTCAAGAGCGAAATGAAGCCAAGGTTAAATAAATTGAAGTGAATTAGCCAATCGACTCCCAGTACTGAGCCATAGCTAACGAACCAAAGTAAGAGGGATACTGAATATAATAATAATCCTTTATTGCACTATAAAACATAAATAGATTACAAAAGGCATTTAAAAACTTAAAGTACAAAGGTGGACTTATCTCTAGAAGAGATCTCTACCAGCCTATACTTCGTCACGCTGACCCAGTGTCTTGGAGTGGGCAGGGGCAGTAGGCAGGGGTGGCATCTTGCTGTTACATTTTTCAAGCCGCTTAATACGGCCTCTGTTAAGGATTAATTGGATCAATTCTAATTACAATCGAACTCAGAAAATTTGTGAGCTGCATACATAACGAACTTGTTATGGAAGAGAAACTCACTTAATAGGCCTTAGTTTTCGAAAATATATACATACATTTACGCCTGTTTCCCCGAAGGAGTAGGCAGAGGCATATTATACGCCCACACTTCGCCAATTTTATAGTTTGTCCCACGTAATAGGTGGCAAGCCTATTGCCGCTTACCGGGCACTGTTATGTTCGCCAAAGCCTCGGCCGTTGATAGACAGGTGCGCCACTTGCAGGTGAGGTTGGCTTGGGCTCCTTGGGTCTTAGTAGGATCCCCATACACCCGTTATTGTTGTTCCGGGTCTTTCAAGCAGGGCGAGAAACAGCATTTATGTATTAAACTTCGTTTCAGCGTTGGTCATGCAGAAATCGTTGTTCTGAGGCTCCTATCTTAACTGAAGATGCCCTGTGTAAGGACGAAACACTTGTCGTGTTGAATTGTTTCTCTCAAATTTCACAAAGATATTTTTAATCCATCACTTGCTTACAATGGATTTACACAAAGTAACGCCTGAGTCAAATAATAATTATGTTTTTTTTTAGATTCTAAGCTAATTGCTTCTAAAGAGCAACAATAAAAAAATATTATGAAAAAAACAATCAAGATATGAAGTGTTGTTACAACAATAATTAACTTCAAAACAAATTGAGCAATTACAATAGGCATTAAGTAACATTTCTCGGAGATTTGACTGAAATTAATTGCTTCAAAGATTTGCCTATTGAGCTAAGTTCAACTATGATCCCATTCACCATTAATCAATGCCTGTTCAATCACTTGTAATGCCGATAAAGGCGTTGCTATCACTTTCTAACAACGACCTTGGGATGCTAGTGAAAGTCCACAGATAAGAAGACTTTTACACTTACATGTTACCTACTTATATGATTAATTTAACGTTGTATAAGTTGTATAACGTGGCGTGATAATTGTGTAGGCTGTGACATGTTGTGTTATTTTTAGACTAGACTAGACTCCTCCCCTCTCATCTTACGGGGAGTCGTAAGATTCGATGAGGAGAAATTCTATCGGATGATGGGCAGCACCTTCATCCTGCGTACTGGCTGAAACTGCGATGACCAACCCGCCTGCCCAGCGTGGCGATTATGGGCAAATACCCCCAATACCTATTGGGGAGGCTAATGTTCAGCAGTGGTCTTAATGAGGGTGATATGATGATAGATGAATTTGTAATTTTTCAGTGGAGTGGAGGGAATTTCGCGAAAAAATTTTTGAGGTCGTGGTTTTTGATTTCTACACAGGACAAATATTTGAGTTTATGAATGTAAAAGTTTGTTCTGGTCTGTATGTATATTAACTGTGTACAACCAAAAAAGTATTTATATCCGTTATTTAGTATCCATAATATAAGTTCTTCATGATACTTACCTTGGAACTAAATAATTGGTGTGATCACATACATACATATAATCACGCCTGTTTCCCCGAACGGGTAGGCAGAGGCATATTGTGTGATTGCATGATAATTATTATTTGTGTAATATGCCTCTGCCTACCACTTCGTGGAAACAGGTGTGAATGTATGTATGTAAGATAGTATTAAGAACCCTCTCATGCTGTTCAGACTATAACTAATGAAATCAAGAAATTTGGTAAGTCGTAAGACCTCTGTAAGACCATTCGTCTTTGGAATTTTCTGTCAGCCATGTGTTCCCAGTTCCTTTAGTCCCAGGTTTTTTAAGCGGGGCGTCGAATGGCATTTGGGCAGACCGGCAAGAATCTGTGGTGTTATCCACGGTTTTAATTTGTTTGCACAGCATCGACTGTTTGCCGTCGGGCAAGATTTGGTCATTGTGACGAGGAATTCTAAAAAAAAATATGTTAGCCTATGTTACACATGAAGGAAGCAGTTAGTGTAGGCCAAATACTAGATAATATAAGACAAAGTCGCTTTCCTCTGTCTGTCCCTATGTATGCTTAGATCTTTAAAACTACGCAACGGAGTTTGATGCGGTTTTTTTAAGGAATATAATAAACTGAACCTCTAAAAAATACTTTTTTGATCATCAAAAATACTGATCTAGCATCTAATAGGGGATTAGGCGCTCCATCAGAATTTTTTGATGTACAAAAAGGTTAGGTTAGGTTGGTAATTTATTAATTTTGATGACACATTAAATATGAGCCTTTTTTTAATAGATAGAGTGATTCAAGGGTAAGGTTTATGTAGGACAAAGTCGCGGGCTTCCGCTAGTCATAAATAAATGTCATATATTATTCCTGTTGCCCCAGATTTAAAGCTAATAATAATTAACTTTTAAGCCCAGGGCCTAGGGTCTGCTCACTAGCCAGATTTGGCTGAACTTCAGTTATTACATGAAGTGACTGCCATGATGGCAGTGCCATCTGAGATCCACAACCCAAAGGGAAATATCATTCTATTGTTAAACTAACTGTCAGAATATTAGAAGGCACTGACTACCTTAAAACGACTGCCATAGATGATCATGACAACCAGGACCAACGGCTCCGGCTTTCCGAGGCACAAATATAGACAATATAGGCGAGGCAATAAATAGTAAAAGTATAAGTATTTATATAAGTATTTATACTTTTATGAAAAGCGCAGATTATGTTACATTGTGCCCTATTTATTGAACTCACGGCCTGCTCAAGTTAAAAGCCATAAATGAAAAAAATCTTAAACCTAAATTAAAAGTGTACTTTACTGGTTTGTAATTCTCATTTCACACATGGATAACAATAGTGTAGTTGCGGAATTATAGTAATGTCAAATTGATGTTTATTTTGTGTAACTATTGTTATTTTTTCTATTTTTTTTTTCGAGAGCTATGCTCCGAGTGTCCCTACGTGATCGAATCAGAAATTAGGAAATCCGTAGGAGGACTGGAGTGACCGACATAGCGAGGCGAGTTTGCAGGCTGAAGTGGCAATGGGCGGGGCACATAGCTCGAAGAACCGACGACCGATGGGGCGTCAAGGTTCTGCAATGGCGACCGCGAACCGGTAAACGTAGTAGAGGACGGCCTCCCACGCGATGGACCGATGATCTGGTCAGGGCGGCGGGACGCCGATGGATGCAGGCGACTCAGGATCGCTCAATGTGGAAATCTATTGGGGAGGCCTATGTTCAGCAGTGGACGTTGGATGGCTGAGATGATGATGATGATGATTGTTATTTTTTCAAAAAAAAATTGTGTAATGTATGTTATAGCTATGATATCATGAATATCCGATGTCCTGTATAAAACTTATTGTTTTTTTTTGTACATCGTAATTGTTGTATTTGAGTAATATATGTGTATAATGTAAACATGAATAAATAATGAAATAAACAAGTAGTAACAAATAAATGTCCAATGGCATCTGTCCAATCTGTATAATGCGATTGGAAATTTAGCATAAGTGCCTGACGAAATAATTTAAATAAATTAATAAAATATAATAGGCCGATGAAATTGATTATACTTACCCAAAATGCAAGAGAGATTTCGCTACAGACTTGACCAATCTAGACTTGGTCTGGCATTGAGTCTGAAATTTACATAAATTATGCAAATGGTCACGCGAAATGAGCTGTAATTTATAATTAAATTTTGGTTTCATTCGCAATCGTTTTAACGCTAGGTGACGCAGTGTGGGTAATCCCGTGCTTCTGAAGGCACGTTAAGCCATTCATCCAGTTATCACTAATAATAATAATTGTATTTATTATTATTTTAATGGCTGCAGTTTTGTTTTATTTCCTAAAATTTGTGATATTTCGACCATTAATGTGTAATAACGGTGGATTATTAACCGTTATATGTCTGTGAACGTACATGAGTGTTGGTAAATGAAACAAAACAGTGCGACATCACTTCTCAAATTCTCTTACTGAGGACTCAAGGGGTTTAGGGGGATGGCAATTCATTTGCCATTTATGATCTTTATCACCACTCATTCTCATCTGTTACTTGACACTAGCTAAATGTGCAAACCGCACAAAGCCAGTATTAATAAAACTAGGTGAAACGTGTTAAACGGTAAAAAGAGGCTGGTGCTTCGCCCATATGGACACTAGACCAAATCCCATTTCCTGTAGTCGCCTCCTACGAGATTATATATTTTTCAAATGCAAATATATATGTAGTACCTCTTACTGTATAATAATAATAATAATTCTTTATTTGACAAAAGTACTATGGAGAAATTAAAAATAAAACTCCCATACTAAGCTAGGCCTGTATCATGGGAGTTTTTGAAGAGGTAACTTTAAGTACATTTCACCTAAAATGACAGCCTTACGTCTAGGTATATAAAGATTAAAAATAATACAAGTACCTAAGTTATTAGCGTTCAAGAACACTAGTTGTCTTTGTTAACAAAAAATGTAAGGAAAAGTAAGAAATAGTAGGGTAGTCAGAAGAAATAATAAGTCAGCTGAAACGGAATGACGCCAGAAGTAAGTCTATTATTAGATTCTCTTGCAATCACACCAATTATTTAGTTCCAAGATAACCCCAAGATCACTAAGAACTTGTGTTATGGATACTAAAGAACGGATACACATATGTACTTCAATACCTATTTATTTTTGTAAATACATACTTGATATACATAGGAAAACACCCAAACCAGAACAAATATTCATTTTCATGCACACAAAGATTTGTGCTGTGTGGGAATCGAACCCTAGGACCTCTGGAGTGAAGTGTAGGTATACTGACCTCCACGCCATATCGGTCGCCAATAATGGCTATGGTGTCATAAAACCATTGCACTGTGTTAAAATATTTTTTTTGCTACGGAGTCATCTTACATTATAAGGAAATATATGTAATTTTCTATACCATAAGGCTTAGATTAAGGTTTTATTCATTTTCTTCTCAAAACCTTTCGCCAACTCATTGACGAACCAGCGTCATTGTCATCTGTCACATGTTAAGGATTTCATTAAGTATCAACAACAAACATACAGAAAACAAAACCGTTCGACTCTCACCTTGAATATAATTATATTTTATCTCAAAAATGAAAAGGCTGTTAACAAATGCAAACGACCTCTTTTACAAAATTTGTAAGAACAGTGACAAAATAGCTACTTCTACATTCCACACGTTTAAGTTCACATAATTTTTTGTTTGAAAACGGTGTCCTGTCATTTAATCGAAAATTTATTTTCAATTTAAGATAAAGATTATTATTATTTGTTTATTAAAAAACAGCGGGTTGGACATTGAAAATACAGTAGGTCCCACAAATCTATTTGCAAAGTTTGCCTGTGAAATCACGAGTCTCTGGCAAATATTAAGTTAAGTGTGCTAAAAAATATTTCTTAAGTGTTCTTCTAAAAACATTTTTATCTTGTTCCCGGCGTATATCCTCGGGCATACAGGATATGATTTGTTATTCAACCAAGAAGTGTCAACCTTGATTTGTTATTTCACTACTCTATAATTGATAGGTTGACAAATAATTCAGTTTAGATAATAAATATCTCAAATTTGTCAAGCGATACATTATAATCAATTAGACTCGAGCTTATTTTTAGGGGTTCCTTTGTAAACAAGGTCTCCCTTTACCGAGAGTATAAAATGAATTATTAATATATCTTAGATATTTATAGGTACTAATTTCAATTACAAATAGTTTATTCATGCTGAAGTAAGAATCATCCAGGATAGATTATAATTGGTGTTTCTGCTTTCGCCTGAGATTATTATATATTTTTTCAGTAAATACATTAAGTACTCGTATGTACTAACTTGAATAGGTTAATTTTATTCAAAGACAAAGCAAAATGTATTTCTCTTTATTAAAATTAGCTAAATTAATGTGTGTTAAGTTAAACAGTTGCGGAACTAGTTGCTTGGAAATGACTTCGTTGTCTACACTAATATTATAAAGAGGAAAGATTTGTATTTTTGTATGTAACGAATAAACTCAAAAAGTACTGGACCGATTTTAATAATTCTTTTTTCATTAGAAAGCTACATTATCACTGAGTAATTAGTATCATTATAATATATCTATATATTAATATCAATATAATATATACATAATTATAATCAGCTAATTTTTCATTTGAAAAGGAATTGGGTTCCATGAGATATTTAGGTTTTTCGGACACAAAGTGTCAAAAATCAACCAGAAAAGTTACTCATTTTGCGTACGCTGCCTAAACTATGAAAGATAGAACCACAATACCTATCTATGTCGAGTGAGGCACAACCATCATTTTTTTATTTAAAAATCTTGAATTTTTTTGGACTTAATTTAAACGCATTTATTTTACTTATGCTATTAATCCTTATCAAAATAATTTCATTACTAAGTGCAGCTTATGTAGATAATATTTGGTCTTTGAATGATCAAAATTGGACGTTTGCTTTTGAAGTTATGGCGAAATTAAATTATTACGATTTCTGCTGAACGGCACCCTATCACGGGTCGGGGCTCCCGACCATCAGTTATTTTGTTACCTGAAAATAATTTAACTTCAAATGTTGTTTATAGAGAAGCTATACAATAATCGCTTTAGTTATCTATCCCAAAACCACGGGTTGCACTCTGGGACTGCCGGTAGGAGTGGAAACTTAGTATTAATTACATTTAAATATTTTCATCATTAAAAACTTTAACATCCACATGAAGACAATCTATGGAGCTGCGGATAATGACTGCGTCGTTGATGATAGTGTCGGTGTCTGTGAATTGACCTGGGAATCATTTTGCTGACCGTGTCTTTCCTGGGTAGGCATTTTGCAGCGGTAACCGACATTCACGCGGGTGGAGCCGCGGGGGACCGCTAGTAAAGTATAAAATTACCAACAGTGTTTCGGCTAAACATAGGTAATCCGTTGAAACTAATATCCACTTTTACTAATAGTCAAAAAACCTTGAAGCGCTTTAGAATTTCACAACAGACTATTAGTATAAATGGAGTCCCTTTTTGACAAGAACCTTAATTATGTAGTGGCCATGTGCAAACTAAATGAAGGGAAAATAAGAAACTGGCCAATTGTGACTCGGGCAGTTGACAGAAAAATAAAAGAGTTGTTTAATTATGATTTGTAAGATTATTTACAAAGATCAATAGAAACAAACGATTATCAAGCAAAGTCCAGGGATTCAACCGCTTGCTGAGAAACAGGCGGGGGACAGTATCTGGGTTGCAGCGTCTGACACCCCACCCGCTGCCAACGTCCCCCGGACCAAAACTGGGAGGACCTCCTCAGAGAGGCGCAGTGGACGCGCCACTCCTACCTCCTTGTGCGACCATAGCGTGTGTGGCCGACTTCTCGGAGGGTCCATGGTTAGACAGCAGGGCCCCCCCCTGTCTAAGACCCTCCTGGCGCTGCTTGACAAGGCCTTCCTTACCCGCCCGCTGCGCCCTCAATAGGTCCCACTTAGTTTCCCCCGGTTGTCAGTACTAAGGGCCCCCAGAGTCACCAGCCTCTGGGTGTTATCTTTTCCCGGCCTCCGGGAGGAACTCACCACACACGCTATGGTCGCACAAGGAGGTAGGAGGGGCGCGTCCACTGCGTCTCTCTGAGGAGATCCTCCCGGTTTTGGTCCGGGGGACGTTGGCCGCGGGTGGGGTGTCATAGCTGCATCCCAGGTACTGGCCCCCCGCCTCTATCTCAACAAGCGGCGGGCGTCGTCGGAAGATTTTTAGTGGGTATTACTGCTGGCGGCCGTGTCTGCCGGTGGTGAGTCCCACACACCTCTCTCGGTCCCCCTTTGGCTGGGAGACGCATTTTGTTACCAACGTAAATCAAAAAAAAATAAGTCAAAAGTGCCCTAAACCGACGGGCGTGTATGAGGAGGCTAATGAGTGTGAATGAAGCTAAAAGTGTGTGCCAAGATCGCAGCAAGTGGAAGGATGTGATCTCTGCTCGTATGTATGTATGTATTTTTAGCGTAACCTTATTTAAGTACACATTTCTTTTTTGTGAGTTATTTTACATTCCCTCTCGCGAATATACTGGAAAGTTTTTTATGAAATAAGTAGCCTAAGCCCGGTTCTAGTAATTTTTAATATGTGTTTCCACGATCTTGTTTACCAAATTGTTCAATAAATAAGACTATGCAATAAATAGCAATTGCGAAACATATAATGCCTAAGTAAAAGAAGATTTGCATGAGAACACATTCTACCTTTACTATAAAAAATAAGTTAGGAAATCTATGTATCCATTAAGGAATTCACATTCACAATGAAGACAATTAGTGTTTAATTGAAGTAAAACCAGACCAGATTCTATCGTACAGCTAGGAAGTCCCGCGAGCGTACATTGTGTTATGGTTTTTATAAACATACTAGCTATTATCTGCGGCTTTGTTTTTAAAATGTAAACTGTATGTAAAATGTACACTGTACTTATTTAATTTCAAGGCATTCTTCGGCACTAACTTCAAATGTACTGTCTTTTGTGAATTAAAGGGCCTTATGTTTCTCTAACGGCGGAATACTTATTTCCTATGATCCCGGGTCAGTTAAGCGGGGCGTGAAGCGGCATTTTAGCAAGCCGTCATAAGTGGATGCGCTTTGTACCATGCTTATTTCACGATATCACATTAAAAATTCATAAAAAAAATTACGGTATTATGGCCAAATACCGAATTACAATGTTCATCAGTGGACTTTATAAGGCTGATAATAATATGCAAATGTATTTAAGGACAGCCCTCCACCCGATGGACCGCTGAAGTAGATACGGGAGCGGAAAGCCGGTGGTTGCTGACTCAAGATCTATAGACGCGTAATTAATTGGAGAGTTCTATCTTGAGTAGTGGACTTCTAATGCCTGAGATGATGATCTAATGAATATACTTAAGTATTTCTTATTTTCTTAATTCTTTTATCCTGTAGCTTGAGTATGTGATGCTCACTTAAATGTCTTTGCGGTGGTGGCGTCATGCATCGGGTCCTTACGTTCCCTAAAATATGGTTGAGCGAAACGATGACTAGTTCATGCGTCATACTTGTGAACGGGTGCCCCCAGTGGGGACTGGTCTGCTCATGTCTACTATGTTTATTCGTCTTCTTTTATTTTAAATCTTGTGAATGCAGAATACAGGTTTTTGTAGACTTGTCAAATTGATTTACTGCTTTCTTGTAACTGGCGGGAGAAAAAACTAACCTTGACGATTTTCTTGCCCGTTATTTTACGATCAAGCTCCCGCCCGGAGTGAATGGGCGCGCTAGTTTTTAAGTTTTGATGTTCATAAGAGCTCTTTTGAGCCAAAGTTGAATAAATGATTTTGAATTTTTTTTTTTTCATTCAGAAGGTCTCGGGTTAAACCCTAGTGGCACACCGTTGACTTTTCGAAGTACTGTGCTTATTTATCTCTTGCTCTGTGCCTCGGAAAGCGAGTTTAACCGTTTGTCCCGGTTGTCATGAACATGGTCATGGCAGTCGTTGTAAGGGATTCAGTGCTTCCAAGTTCAGCCAGAACCTGGGTAGACCAGGGAGCAGACCCTGGGCCCTGGGCTTAAGTCTTAGGCTACTGGGATAATGCTAGAATATGATTATTCTTTCATTTTTATTTGGACTGCATCGACTGCTTACCATTAGGCAGAGTGTAGTCATTATGACGTGTCACATTAAAAAAAACGCAAGTTCTTAATGATACTTATCTTGGAACTAAATAATTGGTGTAATTGTCAGAAAATATTTTTTATTTTTTTTATTTATTAATTTATTTCGAGTTCTACACTCATATTGTGTTAGTAAATACATATATCTTAATCCTAGGTGTTAGTAATTACATGTAGCGCACAACATTTATTCAGGTAAATACAATCTACGCGATCCGCGATCATCTTTAGGAGACAGTTGGAGCTTGCCCTGACTCTGCGCACGAGGGACGCAGCGCGCTTCCGCATTGTAGCGTAGAAACAATCTACTCGCGCCTGTGCGAACATGCCCGACGCGCTACATCGCCAGGGCAGCCCCATCAGCCTCCTGAATGCGTTATTATATTGGACACGGAGGGCCCCGTACGCCCTTTGTGTGTAACTTGCCCACAGACTACACATATAAAACGATGTACAGTAAGCTCTGAACAAAGTTATTTTCACCTACTGTGAACAGCGTGCAAATCTGTGAGCTATCATATTAGCCCGGACGGACAGAGCCCTTCGCTCCCTATCAATATCTGCATTGTCTTTGAGGTCAGCGATGACCAGATGACCGAGGTATTTAAACTGATACACTCGTTCGAGCGCGACGCCACCGAGTCGTAAGGTTGGGACTTTATCATGGTAACGGGCGCCGCTGGCCCCAAAGACCATGAACTGACTTTTCTTAATATTATACAAGAGCCCATGTTCCGCCGCGTAGGCCTCGCATGTAGCCAACAGCGACCTTAACCCACAAACCGAAGCGCTCAACAGGACCATATCGTCTGCGTAACTTAGATTATTGACACAGATTCCATCAATGTGACATCCGACATTTTGACTGCTGAGCGCCTCAATAAGTGCGTCAATATAGATATTAAAGAGTGCTGGTGAAGTTAACCCCCCCTGTCGCACTCCACACTCCAACTTATATGGCTCGGATAAAGCTCCCGCCTATCTAACAGGTTAATAGAACCTGATTTCCGTACCAAAACCGGAACATATTTAGGAGATCCCTCGGCATACCTAGGTTCTTAAGCTTCCTCCAAAGTATTTCGTAGGAAACCAGGTCAAAAGCTTTCGACATATCGAGGAAGCATGCAAATTCAGGCGTTTCTCGACATGTGTAATACTTAATAGTATGCTTGAGACACAAGACTGCACTTTCGGTTGATAAACCAGGCCTGAAACCAAATTGGTTGTCATGTAATTTTATGTGTTTATTTAGTTGTGTCTCGAGCAGCCCATCAAGCACCTTAGCAAAAACAGTAGCCAAGGAGATTGGTATGTAATTTCCTACGTCGGACAGGTCTCCAGTTCTGTTCTTTACAACTGGAACAACAATAGTTCTGATCATATCCGAGGGAAGGTACGAATGACTAATGCACAGATTAAATAATAGAGCCAAAACTCTTGGCAAATGAGGTCCAGCGTTCAGTAAATGCTCAATACTGAGCCCGTCGTGCCCTGGTGACTTACCACGAGATGAACAAGTTATTAATTTGTGTATTTCATTTGCAGTAAATCTGGTATTCACTCTGTCACGACCGGTATCAGCATCCAGCACCACTTGAGACGCCTCAAGCAGTGACTTCACAAAAAAGTGATTCTTGAACCTATCAGCTATTTGTTTTGGATCACTTACACCGTCCACACTCATGGGCAATCCAGACCTAGTATTTAACTTGTTTGTGCTCTTCCAAAAACAACGAAAGTCACGTTTAGAGTGATGAGATGAAAGGATATCCATTTTTATCTGTTCTTGATGATCTTGGCACCATTTTAGCCGAGCCTTAAAACATTTTCTACTTTCTTTCATCTCATCGGAAACAACCCCCGCTCTTGGTTTCCCATTTGATTGCCATTTATGAAACTTAAGTCTGGCCTCCACGTGAGCATGTCGGACATACCTATTACATCCCGTCACTTGCCCACTTTTCCTTCGAATGCTACGGTTATGTTTCTGATAGCTACATAATGAGGCTTCATTAAGAGTTATGATTATTTATATGGGTCACGGTAATAAAATAAATATTTCATAACAAATCATTGCTAGTTGTAGTATTCTGCGGTATTAGTTGTCGTAACTAAGAGCTGGTGTGGTGAAAGGGTTTGAGAGTCTGCGGCCTGCGGATCGAAGTTAGTGCCGTCAGAATTACATAACCATTAGGCATTATAGCTACTTAGCAATCGCTTTGGAGTATCTTCGTGAAACAAAGTTAAATAAGGACGCACTGACTCCCTTATATAAGACATCTTGGCGGGAAAGTGAAGCATCATTCATGCCTGCAGTTTTGTTTTATTTTCTAAAATTTGTGATATTTCGAACATTAATGTGTAATAACGGTAGATTATTAACCGATAAGTGTTTGTGAACATACATAACTGTTGGTAAATCAAACAAAACAGTGCAATGTCACTTTTCATATTTTCTCTCAAGGAGTCCATGTGAGATATCAGTATAGTCCCACATCTTTACTGAGGACTCAAGGGGCTTAGGGGAGGGTATCTCATTTACCATTTATCACCACTCATTCTCATTTACTATGAATTATATATTATTAATATATCACTTACTTGACAGTGGCTAAATGTGCAAACCGCACGAAGCCATTATTTAAAAGAAGAAGAAGACTCCCTTATATAGGACTTCTTGGCGGGAAAGTGAAGCGTCATGTCTGCAGTTTTGTTATATTTTCTAAAATTTGTGATATTTCGAACATTAATGTGTAATAACGGTGGATTATTAACCGTTAAGTGTTTGTGAACATCCATGACTGTTGGTAAATCAAACAAAACAGTGCAACATCACTTTTCATATTTTCTCTCAAGGAGTCCTTGTGAGATATCAGTATAGTCCCACATCTTTACTGAGGACTCAAGGGGCTTAGGGGGAGGGCATCTCGTTTACCATTTATCATCATTATCACCACTCATTCTCATTTACTATAAATTATTAATATACCTTTAGCCAATTTAAAAATAAGAAAGAGAGATCATAATCATCTAAGCCCATTAACGTCACACTACTGAACACTGCCTCGTCTCACAAACCTGAAAAGGATTCAGTGTATATTCCACCATGCAGACCTAGTGGGGATAGGCGAAAATATTAAATGATAGCAAATTTAATTCTGGAAGAACTTTAATACGATTGACTGGAAACAAATATCATGAAACATTACATTTATTATTGTATATTATTACGATAAGTACATGAGGCTTGCCCTCTCTACTTCTATCTTATGAAAATCACAAACACCGTCGTTTTCACCCTTATTGGATAAGCTAACTACTTATGTTACGAACCCTTAACAATTCACAGTTTGGCATCACCTAAATACAAATTTCTACTGATATTGAGATTATTTACATTGATTATTTACTATTCTAATAACACATTTACTAGGAAAAAATATTTATAACATTTTTGCAAATAAATTAAAAATTTAAAGATACATATTTTTTAGTTTGTAGCATTAGACAAGCAGTTCGAAATTCAAATTTTGACAACTCAAACAAAATGGCGGGTTTCAAAACACTGTTATCAGAAAATAATTAGATACGGCTGTAGGTACCTTCTTAAAAATATCTTAAAATCTCCTAATTAAAGTGCGCAAGATGTAAATAATAATAGGAAGTTTTTAATTACATTAAACAAACAAAAATAGAATGTTTAGTATCTAGGTTTTGTGGAGAATCAACCGCAAATAAGTAAGATAAATCTTAGTACCGGTGAGTGCTTGTTCTATATAATGGAAGTCAATACCACACACCAAAAGCGTGGGAATGGAACCCAATCGCTGTGGTCATAAAATAACGATTCTAGCTTTTCAAGAACAACTTTTATTTAGTAATAATTGTTAACTACACACTTGTACTCACTTTCATATTTATCACTTGATAGTTTCACTTTTTAAAGGTTTCTATTCATTTCGTGGAATGAAAATTCCACAAAGTGAAAGAATTTAAAGCTTATTAATTACTAAACTGTTGTCTTGAAATGCATGGTTTACTAATAATTAGATGATTGTATTTAAAATAAACAGTCAGAAAATCTAATCAAAATAATAAAGTGCTTTTTAGTAAAAGATTTTGTACTGAATTCTATTCTCCTTTTTTTTTTTTAAAGAACAACATAAAAAAAAACTTTAATACCATTAGCATTAAGTTTAAGAATTCTACGCGGCTTCGAGTCGGCGCGGACATATTTTGTTTAACTTATGCCCATGAACAAAAAGTTTATAATCCACTAAAAAATCTTGGACTGCACTGTTTTTTAAGCTGTATTTATAAAAATATACTGTAATCTAAGTACACATTATTTTGACTGTCATTTTCCACTAAACAACTAAATACTTGTAAGTACAGAACTATCATTTTTAATCAGTAAAGGTCCCCGGGCACATCCATCCGCCCGGTGCAAGATCTCCCTTTAGTGGGGAGCACGGCATCCGCTCCCCACAACCACCTTTGTATTGAACTCAAAATCTATCACCATAGTTATCACATTGGACAATTGAATTACATCCATTGAACCCTAGGTATAAATACACACACACTTCTGTTAAATAAAACTAGCAATGGTTACCGAATTTATTTCTGCAGTAGATTTATAGCCCAAGCAAATACAAATGATATATGACTTCAAGATCAGGTATATCCATACTTCACCGCACTCAGATTCATTTCTTCTACGATGTACTGCATATTTACCTCTGACATATCTATGATATCAACAGACAGATAATACGTTACAAATGATAAAGAGGATACCACTAAGTGAATTTACGACGACTGTCTTAATATATCCGCCTTAGTTTTCAAGGAGTACGACATTACCAAGACTAATGTACCTTCCGAAGCTTCATAATTATTCCATTAGACTATTGGTAAAATATCATCTAACACATATTATGAAGAAACCCTTAAATATTATAAATCTTAAACATATTTACGATTAACTTTACAAAATACTATAACTACTTGTAACATTACATCTAGATACCCAAGTTCTATCATCTATTGTATTACAACTACACAATAAATCATTGAATTAATGTTAAATATTATATTTTAATTAAATTTCAAACTATTTCAGTCAACAATTAGGTTTAGAAAGTATTACTAATATGATATTGCATAAACTTAATGATACAGTCAGGACATTATAAATCTTTTGTTTTATTCATTGAATTACATTTAATAGAGTAAGGGTCTCTATTGAAAGTAACATATTTAAATGAAGTACAACTAACTCTTTTCATTAAAAAATGCAGTAAGCTAAAAGAGCATTGAGAATCTTTATATACAAAAAATCTACTTTAAGAACATTTACTATACACATAACATTTAGGCCTACTTACTATTTTCTAAAACTAAACTTTTGTAGGATTGAATCAATTCAATATAATGATTTAATTGGTTCAAATTATATAATTATGTATTATATTATTTGAAAAAATTGTGTACCTACCTACAAAATTCAAGTACAGACAGAATCAGAGAAACAAATAGATGTCCTATCACATAGTTAAGTTATCAAGATAATATTTTACAGTATCAATTAACTATTATTTAATTGCTTTTCTCTAAGAGGCGTGATATGAAGATGTTTATACGTATACCACATATTGTACTTTAATTTCAGTCAGTATAATTCTAAGATATTCGTTGTAAATTAAAACGAAAATTTCACATAACAACGCTTAACTTAAAAAAAGCTATATCAATTTTGGCACTATCTTTTGTGCCAAACATAATTTATCTTTGGCAAAATGCTTAGCTGATTAGTAAGTCAACGGAACTAGCTTCTAATTATGCCAATACTTCTGATAAATACATTAATGTATTAACTGTAGAGATCCTATGAAGACCTTACGAACACAAGCTCAACCTTAACCTCACCTGCAAGTGGTGCACCTGCTGACCATCGGACGAGGCTCTGACAAACTAAAGTACCCAATAAGTGACAATCGGCATGCCACCTATTTCGTGGGACCAAAAATATAACTGTCGTAATGTAGGCGTATGATATGCCTTCCCCTTCGCAGAAACAGGCGTGATAGTATGTATGTATGTATATATGTATGTATGTTGTTAATGTATTTATCACAAGTGATGAGAAGATTATATTTTATTAATAAAGTTGATAAGTTTAATACTTAAACAATGTAAAAGTGAAAACTGTCGGTTTTCTTTCATTGAAGCATTGGCAAGAAATAGCGCATCCAATGTAAAGACAGACATTAAATATTAGCTGAAACTGTATCGATAGACGCAATTTCAAACAATAATTGATCCCTCCACTATATTAGCTGTATCTGACGTAGACGTTTAGACAATGCAGAAAATGCAACTTGGGCTATTTAATTTCATCTACTGTAACATTTTGAACAAATTAAAAAGTAATATCTTATCATTAATTTTTTTATTTTGCCCGTAGAGAGAAAGAAAATAATGGAACTACCTTTACCACCTTATTTCAATGACGTTTTACATTTTCGAACTCTTTATAATGATATACATACATTATAATAAACCATTCTCAATATTGTTTTCGTTGAGCCAAGTGAAATTATATCGCTGTGGTTCCCCTGCGAAACTCCGCAGCCTTCATTGTTAATAATCAAAGCTTTTTTACGCCAGAGGCCATGGGAAAAGCCACAAACATAAATTGTAATATCTGAATCTTTCCCATTGTTTTCACATTGTATGCGACCATAAAAGTTTATCAACAAATTCTTTTTAGACAAAAAATTGTTTATAGTTTGATGCCGGAAACTTTGGTGTCCGGATTCTTTTTATCAAATACTTCGTTAGTAGGTACTATCGCTAGATGCATCAGCAACTTATAAGTTATTAATTACGACATTTGGACCATGTGGGTATGTCATACAGTTTATTGCGTCTCTCAAAAAGTGTAGTTATGCTGATCTTATATCCCTTACTTGAGAAATTACCGATTTCATATCCTTTTCATCCATACAGGTTATGATTTCCGGGATTACGACTATCGTATGTCCTAAACAGGGTCCGAATTCTCTATTATCTTTATACCAATTTCATATGAATTTATTGAGAGGTTTGCACGTAATATTACAACAGACAGACACTTTCGAAAATTGTACTCACTATATGAAAAGCAAACATATTTGAGAACTTACTGAAAGTCAACAAGTAAAACCCGGTTGTGATACTGATATTTTACACGCAAGCTATTCAAGTTATTAAGAAAACATACAAATTACTAGATTTCGAGAGACTAGATGTACCTAACATTAAATAGTTTTATGGCACAATCATTACTATATTAGACACTGATAAAACATTAAATTAAGACAACAAATAGCCAAAATTAAATCCGAATCGTAACTAAGTATTGGAAATAAATCCACAAACGTGTTCAGCTCTTAAGCACTTCAAATAAGACCTAATTTTCAATGTAGCCAATAAATCAACTCCTTACTACCGATTTACTGCGATTAGATAATTGTGGTCAAGGGAGTGGCAAGTCATTGTTGAATTGATTTATTTTTACTAGAATCAAGTAGCGAGGTGTTTGGTGCACCTGTGAAATACATGAATATAACTGGTATTTTAGTTGATTGGGGCTTATACCATTCGGGTGGTACTTCAGCTGATAAGGTAGCAGCAGCCTAGACCAGTAGTGCGGACGTTAACAACAACAGCAAAGATATCATTTATTGATCCTTTTAAGATCTTTAACACCATATTGAATGAATGTACTACTACGAATAGGTCATTATCTTTCGAATTGGTAATCTGTACTTACAATTGTAAATTTAAAATATCAATTCCTATACGAATGTAATAATTGTATAGCACAACAAATCTTTTTCTCAAGATCTTTGAAGAAGTTTACGACGGCTGATAACAATGTGATGTCGTTTAAAAATAGCTACTCATGGACAGAACGTTTGAGGGTAATTAGTAATCAGTAGACCACTAAGACTGGTCGGTCCCATTTTCCAGCAGCTAAACTGCTGGCACTATCTTATGGTTCTCCCTTCTTTCAATCCATAACTATTCATGTTGCACAGAGTTCTTACAAGTCAGAATTGGAACTTGCGTCTCCAACAGTAATTGCAACCTCTTTGCACTTCATGTCATTAGCATTTTGACAGTTAACTATGCCTACTTCACCTACCCTCTTCCGCAGTCCTATAACATACTCTTAATTTATACGTATAATTGTATATGCAATCTTTTTGGTAACTCCCATCTCCTATTATTATAGCCATATAATATCCTACAACACACGACAACAATTTACAACGTCAAAGATACGATAGATATTCTATTGCTTGCGATTTAGCGTCAAAGGCTTAAAAGTAATGATGGTCGTAGCGCAGCGGTTGAGCATTTGGCTTCAAGCCACTCTATGTCGTTCAAACTTTACCGACATTTATGACACCAGCGCTTATAGACGGGATTAATACTCTACTATAATATTACTCATTGCTAACAATCTTAAAGAAAAATAATTAAGTAATACTTTCATTTTGCATAACTTTTGATGAGAATAATATTGTAGCATCCTCTTTGATTTTCCTACTTTCAGATAACACTTGTACGCAAAATATTAAGCAAACCATGTACGCATTTTTTTGATTATCTCCAATGTTTATACACTTGCACGCAATTCTTCATTTTCTCTATATTTTTTGATGACCCTACTTTGGCAGCCTCCATATTTTCCCTTTATGCAAGCCCACCAGAGCCGAGCCTTACTCAGGAGGGGCGAGGTCACGCCCGACCCAGCATCGCTGCGACGTCTCCTGCCGATTGGGAGTGAAGCAGAGCGCCGCGGGCTGGTCGTGGTGGCGCCAGCCGTGGCAGGGCCAGCACCCCAGCGCTGGGAGTAGAGCTCATCGACATACCAGTCATGAAGACGTGTCTAGAAGCTTCCGTCGGCGTGATGCGGCGTTTTGGGTCCCATCTGTTGAAGAAAAAAAAGGGTTTTAGCGTTTACATCAAAATATTTTCTAAAGCGGTATTTGGATAAATCTGGGTAAAAGAAGGTAAGTGGGTAGGAATGAGAGCTGATCTTGTGTCCCATTTGATATCGACGGCTTAACGAACTTTCTGGTTACCAATATTAAGTTTGTACCAAATTTGTACAATTTTAAGTTGGTCAACTATATTGCTACTCTAAACCCATCCTTACTTCATAATCTGCTGTCATCATCATCTTGACCATTAGATATTCCACTGCTGCTCAAGTCAAGTCAAGCATTTCACTTTCGTTTCAGCGTTGATCGTGAAGAGATTGTTGTTCTGAGGCTCCTATCTTATCTGACGATACCCTGTCCCTTGAATTTTTTCTCGATTTTTTCGGGAAATTATAGTTGTGCTGGAATTGTTACAAAGATATTTTTTAACCTATCTTGCTTTCAGTGGATTTCCGAAAGGGAAGGCCTGAATCAATAAATTATATCCTCAATGGTTTTACATATATCGATCTAAAACTACTTACATTCAGAGGTTTTCTATTGCCTTGACCAAAACAAAAATAACTAACACAATTATCTACTCTACTACGTCATTACGTCTAACGAAAAAAATTCTTTATGCTGAAATAATTGAGTACCTAGAGATTAACAGTCAGTCCCTCAGTCACATTTTCCCTAAAAAGATTAAAATCAGCCACTTTTTTAGCATATATCACAATCACTAACTAGCCGAGCTCTATAATTAGGTCTTAAAATTCAATGGCCCATTGCTCGTTAGCTCCGCCGGTGTTGCCACACACACGTATTCAGCTGTCGTAAGGGCCCTATCACAGAATCAAGCTTTTTGAGATAAAATCAGCTATATGAACCAAATTGTCACAAAGTGCCACCCCCTCTCATCTCACGGTAGGAGTCGACGAAGATAAATCTTACCGGATGATGGGCAGCAGCGTCATCTTGCGTACTGGCCTAAACTGCGATCATCAACCCGCCTGCCTAGTGTGGTGATTATGAATATCCCCAATAGAGTGTAATCTATTGGGGAGTCCACTGTTCAGCAGTGGACTGTATACGGCTGACATGATGATGAACCAATTCGGGAGTGCTCATTCGTTTAACTCAGCCTTAATCGTCCTACTACTGAACGTGGGCCCTCCACTTATGCACTAA
Source organism: Musotima nitidalis (assembly GCA_949126915.1). Lineage (NCBI taxonomy): Eukaryota > Metazoa > Arthropoda > Insecta > Lepidoptera > Crambidae > Musotima > Musotima nitidalis. The sequence continues at coordinate 2,564,975 of OX421415.1, read as the reverse complement.
CAATCATTCAATACAGCCCATTAACATCCCACTAATATCATAAACAAACCACGTGATGTCAATAGTGCGACTGACTGTTTAGTGCGATTTAAAAGTAAAGTAAAAGTAAAAAGTTTTTTATTTCATTAACTATGCATAGCAATTGAAAACGTCAAAATGAAAACAGTGTATAAAAAAACAAAATATTACTACACTGAAATCACAAAGCTTAGATTCATTTACATGCAAAAAAAAGTTTATGTCAGTGAATCAAAGTGCCAGTTCCTAACCACCGCTCTGTGAGAAGAACTGTCAAGAAACTCACAGGCTATGCTCTTTCAATTTATCAATTCAATACCATTTAGCACACACAGTGAATATTTAAATATATTGAAAGCTGCCCCAAAGATATAACAACACAACACGTAATACTTTGCTGCTAATGGTCTGCTGGAAGAAATTCTTTTTAGGAATAAGCAGTCTTTGTGTATGTTCCTTATGTGCATAATTTGTTAAATAACAATAAAACGGGCTTAGAAATCTATTTCGCTCGACCGTATTATATTTGTGATTATATGAGATGATGGTTTTCGTATAAGTCAAGTAAATAACGCACAAATTTGCGCTTGCAATCATGGACATAGATTCAGGTAATACTCCACTACTCAGACCAAATGAGTGCGTCCTACTCAATATTACGTCATAGGGCCTCTTAATCAATCATGGCGGCCAATTAAATGCCAGAGTACAGAATTAATTTAAAATAAGAAATAGATGCCATCTTAGGTAGTCATGTCTCATGTGACTACCTTCCCCCACCCCCTCCCTTCAAACCGCGCCTGAATGGAAAGAGAAAGCATATTACGACGCCTACAATCATAATGAGAGCATCCTGCTGATGATGAGTATGAAGCCATTATAAGACAAGACGTCAAAGTTAACATTTTAAATTACGGTGGAAGTGTAAAAGGTTCCTTAATCAAAGCCACTGGTTGTCCGTCACCACGCATGTCCTAGTTTTTGTGATAGGTACCTTATACTCGCATATTAATATCGACGTGTTTTTGCAGACATACCTAAGACCTTCACTATAAATTGCTAAGTGTCCCAGAATTCAGAAAACCTCACTTCAACACTTGAATTTAAATCTTATTCCAAAACAGATAGAACTGCTAGTGAGCTCAGTAATGAATATATAGTTTCAATTTAGAGCTGATTATTAATTGCGAATAAATTTTTAAATTACACGACCACATATAAAAGTTCGTACTGTACTCTATTTGGTATAATAATTTATAATAGTTGATTTATAATTAAATAGTTTAAAGATTTATTGTATTTCCATATAGTTTGTAAAAAAATTACGAATCTAAATTATTCTGTTGGTCTTTAAAGATAATAATGTATATTTTATTCCCACTCACTCTTCGCCAATATATAGTTGGTCCCACGTAATAGGTGGCGAGCCTATTGCCGCTTACCGGGCACTGTTATGTTCGTCAGAGCCTATTATTTATTTTTAGTTAAAAGTGAGTGAGTTTTTTTAAAGAAATAAAAGTGTGTTTATCTGTATTGTATACCCAGATGATATTACATGATAATTACATGATGATTACATAATGATTACATGGTAATTACATGATGATTATTTTGGATTGATTGAAGCGCTCGTAGCTCTGCGGTGCTCGGTGGTCGGAAACGATCACCGAAGTACAGCAGAGTTTACAGAGGTCAGTCCTTGGATGGGTGACCGTTTGTGTGGCATTTGATATCGAGCGCTTCCGTGCTTCGGAAGGCACGTTAAGCCGTTGGTCCCGGTTATCACTAAATGTGGTAGTCGTTTAGCCATTTTAGAGGCCTAATGGGCGGCTTGATAAATTCTAACAGCAGGACGCCATACACCTGCCTCCGCCAATCCGCACTGGGTCAACGTGGTGGAGTGTGACCCAATACCCTCACACCTTGATATGTGAGAGGAGGCTCGTGCTCAGTAGTGGGACGTAAATGGGCTGAGATGATGAAGAAACTTATTAAGTTTTTTTACCTTCCCATGTAAAACTAGATTTATCGCAGATTCGTGGACTTTACGTATGGTAGTTTCGCGGATTTGCACTATCCCCTACGTCGTGTTTAATTGATTAACCAGTGTAAATATTAATCAGGTCAGCCCATTGAAGTAAATTGCAAGTGAATACAAGCCTCCTTTCACAAAGTAAGGTAAGAAGGATTTTGGTTTGGCGGAGACAGGTGTGTGGCGTCCTTATGTTTTTCAAGTTGACCAATAAACCCTAACGACTATCCATAAAGTATCTATGCGAACCGTTAAAGAATGAAAATGATACAGACATACAATTTATGTTCGTAAAATATTGTAATTAGGCTAGTTATCATACAGAAATAAATTATTATTATTATACAGATAGTTACTTTTTGCATTTATAATAATAAAGAGGACATATTTACGCCAGAACCATGATTTGATCAAGATTTCGGGAAATTAATGAATGCTCTAGATTGATTGACGTGGGTAATGTGATTACGCTGAATAAATATAATAAGTTTGTAAGTGTTGTTGATTCCTAGATAAAGTTAAATAAAGATAAAAGTAAAGACAACCGTGAAGAAACGACTCCATGTTTTAGTTATGCAAGATATGCAGATGTCATAATTATTTAAATTGCCTAAAAATATAAAAAGAAGTGATAAAATCGACGTGATTATGCTTTATTTGCCGTTCACAATGCATTTATTTGATTTTGATAACATAGAAATAAGTTTAATGACCTAGTAAGTATTGTATGTATGTTATGTAATTGGGGAATAGAAAACCTATACTCGTACATATTATATACTAAAATCCATTTCTTATTACCTAATAGCTATGTAATACCCACCATTTTGTTGTGAAATAAACGTTTGACATTTTAACTTTTATTTATAATCCTCAATATTTGTTTAATAATTAAGAGTATGTTGTTCTATATCATTATAGGGAGCGAGGTGTGTGCTCCATTCTAAAGGGAAGATCTTCCACCGGGATTTTTTAACAGTTTGAGCGATACAGGATTCATTAATAAGTTAATAACATTAATGAATATGAATTTTATATCTACGTTTCATCATTGCTTGTATGATGACGTCACACCATCATTATTGTCAGCGGAAATATTCCCGAGAAACAAATTTTAAATGTAAATCCCTGCATATCATTTTAAATTTTAAATACCACATATACCATCTTCATGCAATATGAAAGGTCTTATTCTAAATTCGAATTTGAATTTTCCTCGTATACACTGTTAATCATGGATAACCTCGTACATAGTGGATTAAATAGGTAAGGAACAAATATGTAAGAAATATTTTGTAACAATTACACAAATTATTAAGTTCCAAAATAAGCACAATAATTCGTCCTGTGTGGAAATCGAACCTACAATCTCAGGAGAAGAGTGCAGGTATACTGACCTCCACGCCATGATCGGTCGTCAACTTAGAAAAAGTATACCAAAATTAAATGCACGAGCATGACGAGAAGAGAAAAAGGGATTGGGACAAGAAGAGTAATGAATAAAAAAGAGATTGATTCAGTGTGTAAAGAATAAACGAGATGAATTGAAGGAGAAGACTATGCTGAGCTGACTCCTGATAAACTGGAAACAAATCAGGACGATGATGATGGTCACAATGGTGATTTTTATAGTGCATTCTAGACCTTAACGTGTAGCATAAGACTCTAGGGGCTTATTATATAACAAGATTTAAAGATAAACCATGTTCACAACTAGTGCTGTCACTGTCTTCATTTTATGAAATAAAAGTAATAGCATCCTTGAACCTTTTTTTTTGTTTTACGTCGGTAACAAAATGCATTTAAGCACTACCATCCGGCCAAAGGGAGGACCGAAAGGGGGTGTGGGACTCACCGCCGGCAGACGCGACTGCCAGCAGTAATACCCACTAAAAATCTTCCGACGACGCCCGCCGCTTGTTGAGAAAAAGGCGGGGGCCAGTACCTGGGTTGCAGCGTCTGACACCTCGCCTGCGGCCAACGTCCCCCGGACCAAAACCGGGAGGACCTCCTCAGAGAGGCGCAGTGGACGCGCCCCTCCTACCTCCTTGTGCGACCATAGCGTATGTGGCCGACTTCTCGGAGGGTCTATGGTTAGACAGCAGGGGCCCCCTGCCCCTACTGCCTTAGACCCTCCTGACGCTGCTTGACGGGCCCTGCCTGGCCCGCCCGCTGCGCCCTCCACAGGTCCCTCTTAGTTTTTCCCCCGGTAGTCAGTACTAAAGGCACCCAGACTTGTCGGTCTCTGGGTGTTACCTTTTCCCAGCCTCCGGGAGGTACTCAGCCCCCCCAGACCAGTCAGGGGGGACTAGCTTTAAACCTGGTTTAACTTAAGATCTTGTTTTATAATAAGCCCCTACATCTTTAAAGTTATGAAGGCACAGGTATCTAGACACCATTTACCACCTGTCGCTCGTTTAGACGGCTGCCATCTCACAGATGCCTCTGTTTTATAGTACGTGTCTATTAGAGTTTGTTGTCTAAGACCATACCACACGTCTGTCACTGGTAGTTTTGTTAGTTCGTTCTGAATTAATTTCCTTTAATTAATTCCTATTGTTCGCATACAAGTTGATTTCTTTCTACGTGCCTTTACATAACGTTTAGTGATGTCCACGAAAGTAGATCCGGTATTGAAATGTCATTGGATGTAACTCTAGCGACTATTGCATTAGAAAACAAGATTTTATTACCATGTAGGTACACTATTGCGTGTGCACATATTTGCGTCGTAGAAGGCGGGATGATTTTAGAATTCTATCATCTTTTTCTTTGCCATAAACTTCGCCAAATTTTACGTGTATAAAATAAATTACTATAATTTCATAAAATGTTCATATCCTATAATCCTTGTTTTAAGACGTATTAGTAACAATAACAATACTTGTGTTGGGATAGATATTTGTTTAATTACTGACTTAGTAATTACTGATTGACTGTTGTCCTGTCTCAATACCTCCGAAATTACAAGCCCTCCAAAACAATTCATTTGAAACAGCACTAACAAATATTTTAACAACAAAATCATTCTCAATTATTAAATAATATTTAGCAGAATATTTATAATGTTTTACGTTTTGTTTAAATTGTTTATTTTCCATGTACAGTTTATTTAATTGTTATACGTAAAATTATGTCATCTGATAACATCACGATACCTTTAAAAGGTAAATTTATAACATGTGAAAACATCTCTGAACTTAAACATTTTGTATGTGTTGTACCATTTATGTCATAATTTTAAAAGGATTGAGTGAATGTGTTGTCGCTTTCACAGAGATTTTTTAAATAGAAATTCGCAAACAGTTTTAGTTACTAAACACACATCCATACACAGTACAGTGTACAGGGATCCTAACATCATCTTAGAAGCCGATCAACGGACGAGGCTCTGGCAATATAAAACTTCCCTGTAAGCGACAATAGGCTCGCCACCTATTACGTGGGACCAACTATACAATTGGGGAAGTGTGGGCGTATAACATGCCTCTGCCAACTTCTTTGGGGAAATAGCATGATTGTATGTCTGTATATTTTAGTTACTAACTGGAATTGAATAAAGGTAAACTTTACTCGTATTTGATTCATGCTGATTCTATCATAAAGTAACGCTACTCGTAATTAAGCTCTAATTGGAAGCATTAAGTAACAAAATTGTATCTAAACTTGACGTTTTAGCTCAAGATTCTCAAGAATGCTTGACATCCATCGACCCACATTCCTGTGACTGATTAAACAAAAAGTGAAGGTGTTCTCAGCGGCTGTGGACAGACGATGGGCGAACAGAATAATGGGCATGCGAAGGTATATAATCGTCGATGGTGCGGTAAGTAACCGGCCCCTCATCAAGGTATCGCATCACTACAGTATAGTAAAAGATGTTATAGTATAAGACATTTACGAGTGTTTCTTGGCTAGAGAACATAATTATTTCCTAATTGTCATCTACTCAAGCTTCTGTCCGCAGTGAACGGGTCCGCAGTTTTTAAGTTCACGCTCACAAGAGTATTGATAAAGATAAGGAAGTTTGTGTTCAGAGCTTGAGATATTGAAGATGAGATGATCAAACCACTGTAAGTTTTGTTATTAATCATGATCATTATCATCTCGGCCATAGGAAGTCATTTGCTGAACATACATATGTCCAATTCAATTTAGGAATTATTTATAACATGTTTTTTGTCACATTTTCAAAACCATTAGGCATATTCAACAATAATATTAAACCTACTTAATTAACTGTAATTAACTATTAGGCAATTTACTTACAGCTAGTATAGGAGAGTTTTATGCATCATCTTTTATTAAATCAAATAAATTCTTCAAAATCAAATAAAAAGTTTTACTAGTAACAGAAACGAGAAAATGCTCTAACTTTATAATAAATCTAGTTTACTTCGTTGCGAAATCACCAAAATCAACACATCAACCAACATTTTCTGTCGACCTGATAACGCATCAAGTAAATAAAAAAATACGGCTAAGAATATTATTGATGTACATACCATTATTAATATACATACATACATATAATCACGCCATTTTCCCGAAGGGGTAGGCAGAGGTATGCCTATGCAAAGTGTGGGCGTATTATTGCCCACACTTTGCCAATAACATTTTGGTCCTACGTAATAGGCGGCGAGCCTAATGCCACTTACCGGAAACTTTACTAATCGCCAGAGTCTCGTTAACTAAACTGTATTTTTGGATATCTAACACAGACTTACAAAAGATGAGGGTTATAAGGTGCTACTGGTGTATGTATACCTTTAGCCCCACAATAAGATAGCGGCCTCTCACTTAAGATAATTAGTAAGGTAGCATTGCTGTTTTACTTTGACTGTGGCTTTAGGGCGCACTACGCACTCCCGCGTTTGGTAGTTACATAAACGCGGATTAGAAATACTTACCCGCTATACGCTACTGATTACAAAACTATACAGAACCGACACTTTTGTATTTACTTCTACAAGTATATGGATGCAATCTTATATTACACAACAATAAATGTCGTAACTTCGTGGTCCACTAGACGCGATAACGGGTCGACTGAATTATTTTTATGAGATGTCATTTGAGAAATTCCGCAGTGGAGAATCTGAGAAAACTTTAGATCAAATTTTTAAGTGTGTTGGTTTTCTAATAGTCCATACTAATGTTGTAAATGCGTATTTCCATACATTTTCTCTCACTTTTACCACCATTAAGAATTTTACGGACCTCTAGGACATAATATCGGAGTTGCGGAACTGTTCGAAAGGGTCCCGGGACATACCAGGCTGAAGAAGAAATATGGATGGTTTTAGTAAGTAAAAGTCTGACACACCTTTCCACTCCACCCACAGTGTGCGAAGAGATTTTAATGGTTTTGCGTCCAATAATAAGAACTTTAAAAAAAGAAATATCGTCAGTTTAAAACTAATTTTAGTTATAATTTGCAAGAAATAAAAAACGGTTATACTCGCTATACAGTAAATCAAGCCACGAAAGAAACTATAGAAATCTCTTAAGAAATCAACATGCGTCTTAGTAGGATCTCTCCTACACCAAAAAAGTCTACTATATCTTAGACATCTATTAATATTACAAATAGAATACCGCAAGGAGTGTCCCCTCTGCGCGCTCTCTGCACGATTGCGTCACGACAACCTAACCTTTCACCGCAGATGCGGCGCGCGCGCAGCTCTCAGCCTCTCCGTCTTTTTTGCGGATAGACTTTATGGGAAAACGATGTCGTGACGTAATCAGATAAATGACCTAACAACTGCGCTATTATGATTCCATTCCATGCCATGACCTCTTCAATGCGTTTTCATATGTGTGACTTCCTGTATTTGAAACATTTGATATTATCGCATTCTCACTCACTTATAACTTACTAGTGGTTCGCTCGCGACTTCGTCCTCGTGTAATTGGATTATATCGTGCATATTATTTATGTCACTGTAAATATCATATTTATATCAGCTGATCATGAACCAAAAGTGGGTGTATAGGGATCCTACTAAAATCTGGGGAGCTCAAGCCAATCTCACCTGCTAGTGGTGCACCTGCCGAACAACCGACGAGGCTCTGGCGAACACAGAAGTTCCCGAAAATAGGCTCGCCACCTATATAAAAATAAATAAATTGGCGAAATACCCCTTCGGGGAAACAGACGTGATATTATGTATGTATGTACATAAGGGTATGTAATGTACATATTTTATATTGTAAATTTTTATTTGAATTGTTGACATGATTTTATGTAATTTGCTAACTTTAACATTTTTATTATCTTTTTTTGTTTTTTGGGTTTTAAGTACTTTATTTTCGAAAATTATTGGTTTGTTTTATGATTGTGAATGGTGGGTGTGTGGGACTTGATCTGTTAACCTACATTGTAATATTGAATAAATAAATGTAATCATATAGTTTCACGCTTCTAGTTTAAAAATAAAGATTTTCCATACAAACTTTGATCCCCTATTTCTACCCATTAAAAAGATTTTTTGCATTAAAAAGTGCCCTATGTCCTTTCTCAGGCTCTAAAATATTTGTGTTACAATTTTTTAATTAAAGGTTGATTATTTTAGACTTGACAGCGAGACAGACAGAGTTACTTTCGCATTTATAATATTACAATGGATTGTTGGAACTAGCTTCCGCCCGCGGCACCGCACGTGTTGAATTGACCTTTGTACTGTAGAGTCGGATATAATCCTCTCCTAAATTTTCGCCTTCACTTTGCACGGTATATAGCATCCTTCATGGATAAACCATTAACATGAAAGTCACTCTTTACGACGTCATATAAGCTCTCCCTGATAGATGTAATAAATAAATATTCTTTTACAATCACACCAATTATTTCATCATCATTTCAGCCATCTGAAGTCCTGATGCTGAATATAGGCCTCCCCAATTGCTTTCCACGTAGATCGATTCTTTGCCACCTGCATCCACCGGCTCCCCGCCGCCCTGACCAGATCATCGGTCCATCGCGTTGGGGGCCGCCCTCTACTACGTTTGCTGATTCGTGGTCGCCATTCAAGAACCTTAACGCCCCATCGGTCGTCGGTTCTTCGACCTATGTGCCCCGCCCATTGCCACTTCAGCCTGCAAACGCGCTTCGCTATGTCGGTCACTTTGGTTCTCCTACGGATTTCCTCATTTCTGATTCTATCACGTAGGGACACTCCGAGCATAGCTCTCTCCATTGCACGCTGAGCGACTTTGAGCTTCCTTATGAGGCCCATAGTCAGGCACCACGTCTCAGTCCCATACGTCATCGCTGGCAACACACACTGGTCGAAGACTTTCGTCTTGAGACACTGAGGTACTTTGGACGAGAAGATTTTGCGTAGTTTCCCGAACGCAGCCCAATTATTTAGTTCCAAGATAAGTATCATTAAGAACTTGTGTTATGAATACTAAAGAACGGATAAACATACTTAAGTACATTTTTTTTGTAAATACAATTAAATATATACTTAATATACATAGGAAAACACCCAGACCAGAACAAATATTCATATTCATGCACACAAAGCTTTGTCCTGTGTGGGAATCGAACCCGCGACCTCTGGAGTGAAGTGCAGGTATACTGACCTCCACGCCATATCGGTCGTCAATAGGATGTAATATATTAGGGAGGCTAATGTTCAGCAGTGGACTTCATAAGGGTGCTATGATGATACATGTCCTGTGGTGGTGGCTCCTCGAACGAAATCCACCTATGCCTTGCCTGCAGTGCTGTAACTAGCCTTTTATGCACCCGGTGCGAGCTTTTAAAACTGCGCCCTTGAAAAATGCTCTGACCAGGCTCTGGAAATACAGGCCAGGTACAGTAGGGCGCGTCTACACCATGTTCGCAATAAAACAAAATGTACCTACTAGCCACCATGCATGACATAAAACTAGATACTAGTCTGGTCATTTCTGCGCCCCTCCAGGGTCTGCGCCCTGTGCCTAGGCACTGCTGGCACCGCCCTAGTTACGGCACTGCTTGCCTGACGGACTTAAAAGATTTTGTCTAGTGTTGATGTTGTTAGCAAAAGACTAGCTGCATATAAAATGAGCTGGCGGGTCGCAGTTTAAGCCAGTACGCAGGATGACGCTGTTGCCTATCATCCGGTAGGATTTCTTTTCTTTGACTCTTACGAATCGCCATGAGAGTAGCCATTACTACACAGTACACAGGGAAATATACAAAGCAAAATTAATTTTTGAGCTTTCCTTTTCATAACCTTTAAAATACAAGCAGTTATCATTATAACAGATCGCTCTGTCAAGACGTGACGGCCTATTATACAACACAAATACTCTACATAGTTTAACGGATTCTGCCGAACGCTGATGGCAGGGTGCCCTGAACTTTCACCATTGCGAAAGGTCACCGTGGCCGCGGAAGCCCCAGGCCTGACATAACCATAGTAAAAACAAATAAGTAGGCGCATCCGAGCTACAATGGCCTACACACGTAAGGCTGTCGTTAATAGACTATGAAGTCAAAAATTTCATCTTTTGTGTGACTGTTGCACACGAAAGTTGTTAGGTCTCCACGGAAGATCAGCGCTGTTGTGGTCCTCCACTGCAGCACATGCTGAGTGGAGTCCTTTTTAGGCATATTATACTTAAACTTATATGTAAAAATTGTTTACTGTTATGATTTCTGTTCTTTGTTTATACGTATTTATGTCTACCTAAATAAAATTTTATTTCATTTTCATTTAAAAAAAAACAAAGAAATCAATTTATATAGAACCTGCATATCGTCGGGGTTAGTGCTAATCCGAGAAAATACCATACGTAAAGTCCGCGTATCTGTAATAGATCTAGTTTAACAGGGGAAGGCTTAAAAACTTAATAAGTTCCTTATTTCAACTAATTTTGGGCTCATTTTTACACATAATATAGTTAGTTATATGTTCTAACTCTTGTTGTAAAAAGATTTTTCTAAAGGTACATAATTTAGGCTTTGCGACAATTACGCCCATTAACTTAAATTAGCAAAATTTGTCAGTTACGCGGAATTATCCAATGCTAGTTACGCAGATTTGCCCTATCCCCGACGATATGTATGTACTATGCGTGCCAAAAGGAAGATGTAATATCTTCTTTCGATTGCGCTTCATTTATAACAAATCGATTAAAAAATCGATCGCGAATTAAACGAATTCCTCGGGTACTTAGCCTTTGACTCGGTTGCCACGCACGGCGACTTCTCATCGTTAAAACGCTCTTGTGACGTCACAGTAGATAGACAAGACACGCTAGGTTTTAGGCTAGCTTACATGTGGCATACTATATTGAAATCTATTCCTGTGTGAAATATGCAAAGTCTAGCAGCGGCAGCGGAGCGTATGTAGGCGTGGTAGACACAATCAATCAATCAAATCGTTTATTGCGAACACAGGTTACAGGATAGGTGTTACAGTACAGGCTTAGATCTTGCTCTGGTCTGCCTCATGGGCGTACAATAGTTGCGGTTTCAGATAACACGAAATCAGATTTTATGGATTTTAAAAGTAATACTAACACGTTTTTGTAAAAAAGTTTAAAGTCGTTTGAATATTTTTTGACATTATAATAGCATTTTTCTATCAATAGTTTACGTAATTTCAACTTAAATTTTGGGAACGCAGCAGACGTATTTGCTTAGGAATTTTGTTGTAGATATTTGTAGAACTTCCAATGATCGTTTTTTTTTACGTCTGGCGCACCTTTAGCAGCCATAAATTTTGTAGGTGCTTGCGTGGAAAAAGGCACACGTTTTGGCGTATTCGGTATATATTTACGAAGATATCGTACCTATTTTTTTCTACTATGCCATAACTGATTGTCCGTAATTTTGTCGGAATGTCGTCGATCTGTCACGTTGTCGTCGCGGGGGGCACTTCACGCATCAAGCACCTTCAAAAGGCTTCACACACCATCGAGAGACTTGACTCTGATATTTCTTTAATGGATCTTGAAGTGTAGGTGCGCCCTGTACTGTACTTTCACTGTTGCTAAAAGTCAACAATGCATGCCTACTTGGAATAAAATATTTCTCATTACAATTATACTTTGTTATTGAAATAAATTATGTTTTTTTTAATGTTTACTACTGGCACATTAACTTAATCCATTGATTATTTCCTGTAGTACGCGGTAAAATATTAATAGCATGTAAGAGATTTGCTTTATATTTTGTTCCTATTTTTATTTTTAATTTTATTAGTAACACTTTTCTTGGAAAACATTTGACAACATTTATTTGTTAGCTGGACAACATTTATCCCGTACAACTATTTAGCTTACAACTGCTAGGGTTGGCTGGTAAAGATCTCTTCTAGAGATAAGCCCACCTTTGTACATGTTATTTTATAAACCTCATGTAATACCTAAAACTATTTTTGTGCAATAAAGGATTATTATTATTAAAATCTAGTATAAAAATATCGTACATCCGGAGATTTGTCTTCTTATTTAAATTAACATCTAGGGTACCTACTATTAAGATTTGATTTGTGGGTTGATAGATCAGGCAAGTATTTACCTACATAATTCTTAGACAAATAGGAAACGGAAGTCAATTTTGGTATTCCATACATCCATGCATGGTAAATGAACTTCAGGAATCTCACAAAGGCCACATACTTATTATTTTATGCAACAAAATACAATTAATATTTTTCCCACACAGATATAAGTCAGTAAAATAAGCGGCTGTTGATTCATTGATTAAAGAGGTAAGATATAAAGAAGTTGCGCAGGCGCACAAAAAGATGATTGTTACAGTGACACGACGCGGCTCGTAGACGTGGCCTTCCCGTTCCGGTTTGCGACTCACGCTTGACGCCGACAAAAAGGTGTGAACTTGAGGTGAAAGTGGCGTTAGGGTACCGTTGGTACGGTTCTTATGTCTGCAGGTAAAGCATTAAATTAAGCATTAAATTTAATAATACATTTTACGTGACTAACTATTTTCACTTCTTTAGTTAAATAAGTGAAGAATTCTTCAGGAGATGAAATCGACAATTAGTGCTCAACAGTACTTTTCTTAGGAGTTCATACGTCAGATAAGATTGGTGTTTTCGCATTGGTTTTGTTAGAAGTCACTTGGAGACACAAAATAGTAATAAGAAAAATTGTGTTTGATGGTACTTACTTATGTGGAATATTACAAGTGAATGAATAAACACTTTATTGTACACTTAATATAAAAACTAATCAAATCACATAAACAAATATATGGTACAATGGGCGGCCTTACTGCTAACAGCAATATCTTCCAGGCAACCTTTTCCACTTATTTATACAGTTAATTTCACGGGCGGTACTTTCAATACAACAACAAATCACTTGAGAGTTTAAATGCGCTACAAATTACAGTTTGATATTAATATTTCATTTTATACACTATATAACTGTAAACATTAATTGAATGGTGTTTCATTTAATGTATAAAAAAACACAGAAAACACGACGTAATTTTTCGGTTTAATAATCAATACGGAACCGTGGTCTCATAAAACAAATTTACCTTTATATTATGCGAGATGCATCTGAACTAAACCAACAAAATTTAAATACTCACAAATACACAAATTTCAACCTTACTGCTCATGCATAACGTGCTACTCTTTTCTAATACGAATATTTGAGATGCAAATTCAACAATGTTACATAACCGTGAGAGCACATAACTGCGAAAATGTCTTAGTGTCGTTTTTTAGGGGATAATGGACTTTAAGCTCATGGAAATACGGTGTCACTTTTATTTGACGACAATCGGCCTCTATAGATTTGTGGATATCAATGACAGCTGTTTTGCTTCAGCTTAGCTTTAACTTCTATTCCGTTCCCGTGTGCCCATTCCTTAGAGGTTTCACCTAAATTTCACATAAATATTTTTTTAACAATTACACCTATTGTTTGGTTCCAAGACAAGTATCATTAGGAACTTGTGTTATGGATACTAAAGAACAGATAAACATACTTAAATCCTTTTTTAATATGTATAAGAAATCACCTAGAACAGAACAAATATTCACGTCAACACAAAGATTTGTCCTGTGTGGGAATTGAACCCACGACCCTGGAGCGGAGTGCGGGTATACTCGCCACGCTATATCGGTCGTCAATAACGTGGTGCTCCTACCCAATCTCATCCCTTGGTGAGAGGGAATTTCGTCAGTCTCCACCTCGTGGATGGACAGAGGCAGGTGTGTGGCCTCCTGCTGTTGGATTTTTTCAAGCCACCTAATTAGGCCTGTAGGCTTAACATGTGACGTGCAGTACCGGCCTAGAATAGTACCACCTCTTCTAATACCGAATACCGGTAAATACTACCGAATGACGGGCAGCAGCGTCTTCCTGCCTTCGATGCCGCGATCATCAACCCTCCTGCCCCGCGTGGTAATTATGGACAAATACCCCCAATACAATGTAATCTATTGGGGGGCAATGTTAAGCAGTGGACTTTATAAAGTAACTGGCGGGAGAAAAAACTAACCTTGACGATTTTCTTGCCCGTTCTTTTACGATCAAGCTCCCGCCCGCAGTGAATGGGCGCGCTAGTTTTTAAGTTTTGACGTTCATAAGAGCTCTTTTGAGCCAAACTTGAATAAATGAATATGAATTTGAAATTGAAAGCTGATATGATAATGGCTCACGTATACCGGGACTAACTTCTTAATGTGCGTTCTGGAGCACGGAAGCACTCATTAAATGCCACAAAAACGGTCACACACAACCTGGACTGGCATCTGGGAACTGTATCGTTTCTAACCACCGAATTCAGCGGAGCTATGAGCGCTTCTTCTATTTATAACGCAAAATAGAATGTATTTAGTGTATGTGAATGTGTAGAGTGTATGTGTCGGTAAAAAATGCAATTTACGCACTGCCTCCCGGCCAATGGGGGGACCGAGAGTGAGATAGGGAGTGTGGGGCACAAAGACGCGACCCACTAAAAAAAATCCGACGACGCCCACCGCTGTTGAAAAGGGGCGGGGGGCCAGTGCCTGGGCTTGTAGCTGCTGGCACACCGCCCGCGGCCAAGGGGTGTATGGGTATCCTACCTTTTTTTTTTTTTTTTTTTTTTTATTATCGTCTGTAAAAAAATGCTGCTTACGCACTGTCTCCCGGCCAAAAGGGGGAGACCGGGAGGCAGTGCCCGGGTTTGTAGCTTCTGGAACCCCGCCCGCGGCCAACGTCCCCCGGATCAGAACCGGGGAGACCTCCTCAGGAAGGCGCAACTTGTAGCGCCCCCCCCTACCTCCTTGTGCGGCCATGGCGTAACTGGCCGACTTCGGGGGGGGTCTATGGCGAGACGGAAGGGGCCCCCTGCCTCCGCCGCCTAAGACCCCCGGGCGCTGCCTGACGGGCCCTCCTGGCCCGCCCGCTGCGCCAACGGCGTAGCCGGAGAGAGAGCGGATCCCGCTCCCTCTCCCGCTCTGCGGCCTCCTTCTGCGACATCACCACTTCGCAGAAGGAGGCCATCGCCTCCCACGCCGTCTCGCTGTCGACCATCTTTTGCATGATGGTCGGCAGCGAGAGAGCCACTCCACCCAGGGCCGCGGCTAACGTCGACCGCGGCCCAGTACCTAGCCCAAGCCAACCTCACCTGCAAGTGGTGCACCTGCTTACTAACGGACGAGGCTCTGGCGAACATTACAGTTCCCGGTAATCGACAATAGGCTCGCCATCTATAACGTGGGACCAACAATATAATTGGTGAAATGTGAGCGTAAATTGTATGCCTCTGTCCTACCCTTTCGGGGAAGCTAGCGTGATTGTATGTATATCTGTATGTGTGACGTATTATTAACATTTATGATAAGTATTTGCCAATTCTTTGTAGAATAACCGTTGAAGGATATATACCTACCTTAATTAGTAAAGTAAAGTAAAAAAAATATTTATTTCATAAACTATTATACATAGTACTTGAAAACGTCATAATTAAAATATTAAAAAAGAACAACCGAACTATTATTACACTAAATCACGAAGCTTAGATTCACTTACATGCAACAAAACAATTTAAAAATAAAAAATAATTAAGTGTAAGTGAATCTAAGTGCCAGGTCCGAGCCACCGCTCTATAAGAAGAACTGGCAAGAAACTCACAGGCTATGCTCTTTTAAATATATCCATTGGTTTGGTACTTGAATTACAATCTTCATTTGTCTGTGAAGCTATACAATGCAATATAATATAAAATTAACAAAATTCTTAGACCACACAGCTTACTGAAACATTTTCTATTATCACTGTGGTGTTAAAAGGAGAGATACGACAAGGTAAACTAGTAATTCGCAAATAATACTTACAAAGTAGAGTCTACTTAGAATATTGATATCTTACTTAGAGACTCAATAAAATTAAAATTCGTTTCTGTCTGTAGTCCCTAAATGTCCTCTAATGAGATACTGGGGAATATCTCATCTTTCATCTTTACAGCCCATTAACGTCCCACTACTGAGCACGAGCATCCTCACACATATCAAGGTGCGAGGGTATTGGGTCATACTCCACCACGCTGACCCAGTGCGGATTGGCGGAGGCAGGTGTATGGCGTCCTGCTGTTAGAATTTTTCAAGCCGCCCATGAGGCCTCTAACATGGCTTAACGACTACCACATTTAGTGACAACCGGGACCAACGGCTTAACGTGCCTTCCGAAGCACGGAAGCGCTCGATATCAAATGCCACACAAACGGTCACCCATCCAAGGGCAATATATTTATAGGGGAATATATTTCCACCAAATTATGAATCTTATAAGGTTAAGTTAATATAAAAAACAAATGAAAAATTTCTACTTACATTGTCCGATTAAGGGTTACAATTTATAAGGTAGCCAGTTGTAAGTTTTTGGCGTTGGTCTTATTGATTATAAGAAAAAGAAGAGCTCACAAATAACATAGAATGTAAAAAAGCAAGAAGTATTTATATCGTTTTTCAAGATACCATATCAAATTGGATCAGGGGTCACTCACTTTTGCATTTATAAAAATTACAAGCATGTGAAATATTGAATATTATTAATCCCCTATTGCAAATTTGATACAGAGATACCTAGATAAACATATAGAGAAAACTATGAAAAAGCCCAAAATTTTTATTCTGCTTCCAAAAATCTAAACATCGGGCTGAGGGCTTAAAACGCGGCATTATCTGTGGCCCCCTTTCAGTTCAATGTATTTTTACTTTTTCTAAGCAATTACTCTAATTTGTTTAAGTGAACTTGCACTAATGTATTGACAGAATTTAGTTTCTACATATAATACCTCGAAAGGATATGTTTTATTGACGTTGTAAACAATCTTAAACATTATGAAATAAAGCCTGTTATCGCGAAAAGCCTTTACACCTTTACGACTAGAAAGTCGTGTATTTATCAATGATAAATTTATTTTAATCTGAGTTTTGTAAAGACAAAACTACAGAAATACAAAAAACCGAACTTCTTCTTCAACAAATTAAAAAGTAGTTACTTTTATAGCATTTATAACTTTTATTAATCTATTAAATAAAACTTCTTCTATTTGGTTTGTAGGAATACTATACATTAAACATAATTGAAAGTTAATTGAAGTTATTTAATAGTCCAGTTCAATTAACTTTTAATTTACTCAATAAAATAAATATTATCTACTAAGAATTTGCTATTAATTACAAATGGAGACGAACACTTTATTAGTCAAAATGTGTTTTGGTTGGTAGCAGTCATTTAATAAACCGGCTACACATACTTTCTACCAATCATAAATACAAGTTATATAAATTAGAAAACAGTATTCTATAATATTATCAATGGTATTTATGATGTTACGTTAGCCAGTTATCATATAGAGTTCAATGACTTATATGAAGTTTTAATTATAGATTTCATACGATTACGTGGAAATACCGGTATTGGAACCCTAAGGCTTTTTATTTTCTTTTCGGATGGAAAATTGTCAAATTATCGTCTTGCGCTGTGGGCGGTGCGGGAGGGTGTGTCAGACTTTTACTGACTAAAAACCATCCATGTTCCTTCTTGAGCTGATTATGTCCCGAACCCGCACTAACCCTTTTGAACAGTCCCGCTATAAACCCTTGAGCCTAAAAAGAAATAAACTTCAACATAACTCGCCTCCAGGGTATATAAAAAAATGCTTATTTATTTATTTAGGGGCACCGATCATGTAATACAAAAAAATATTCAAAACAAATTTAAAAAAGGCAACCGCCACTCACCAAATTTGGATCCTAATCTAAGCCGGAAACCCCACGCGACACACTGTCGTATCCAAAACATCCGTATTTGAATGTCTGTTTACTGTTTGCGTCCGACAACCGGACAATGAAAACCGGTAAGTGAAACAGAGGAAATGTCAGTTCCTCTTTATTGGGTAAACCATTTGGTTAATAACACAAAACTATGCCATGTATGCCAATAACACCAGTGTAACCCATGTTTGACAATAAATATGTATTAATTTGGGTGTATAGGGATCCAGGCCCCTCTTCCCCACTGGGCACTATGGGCACGTGCCCAGGGCCCCGCGATCTAATGGGGCCCCCTAGTTCCTGCCATATTACCAACGGATAACCGATATTTAGGTATTACCGAAAAACATTAATTTTGAAAAATCTGATGATAATGACTTACTCCAATATCTACTTGCTTTTTAGCTTTAGCTTGCTGCATGCGCATAGCTATACCGTGTACAACATAGCTTGAACTTTTTGACAGATAGGAGTGAGTGAGCTTTCTCAAGGTCATAGAGGCCCCATGATCCTAACGTGCCTAGGGCCTCAAATAGTTTAAAGACGGCCCTGTAGGGATCCTACCAAGACGTAAGGAGCCCAAGCCAACCTCACCTGCAAGTGGTGCACCTGCCGATCAACGGACGAGGCTCTGGCGAACATAACAGTTGTAAAGTACAAGTAAAATGTAACAGCATTTTAAGAGCAATACAACTATATGTACTGTCCTTTTTTGTTTGAATTGCATTACAAATAAAAAATAGTGTAGATATGTCGAAGAACGGTAGTGTTCGCTTCACCGTATGACTTCAATGTTTGCTAATCATTTGGTAATTCGCAAATGATTGGGGTCTTGAAATAGATCGTATGCGGTAAGAGAGCTCTTCGCAATCCTCTCTAAGATTTGCGACACACTGCTTAACTCTACGGACCGTCTCAAACTCTTGAGTCATCACTGCAGTTAATAAGCAATAGCATTGAAGTAGGTTTTGGATCGGCAAAGCTTTCCATATTGATGATTGTAACAATTTGTACTTCATAACATTATGTAAGCCTCATTCATTTATTCGACTTGGTAATTACGAGTATTATATTTTTACAGTCACTAGACAAATGGAACATTCACCTGTGATAGACTTGCTCTACCTTTAGGTAGTGTCAATTGCCTAATAACTCAATGAACTTACTCTAATTTAACGAAAATTTCGTTATACCTATCTCTTTCACTCTCTAGGTATATACTAATCGAGTGAAAGGGATGGGTATAACGAAGTTTAGTTTTTCGTTGAATTAGTGTAGGCTCTCTGGTCAAGACGGCGATTAATCGTTGAATACAGACGGCTTCAGATTGCTTGACGAAGAAAACAATTACGCAAAGTCAGATATGGACTTCCCATAGCGGAGACGAACTCTTTCTGTAGTCAAACCTTCATTTCTAAGGATCGTGGTCAGCTTGAGGTCCACTTCGGGACTAGACTATATGCCTTTATCGGTTACAGTCAAGCACCTCCCTCACGACAGAATAGAGCATGGAGCGGAAATCTTAATGTTAATGGACACATTAATTAATCTTAAAACATATCCTATTCATTATATTATCAAGATTTAGTGGCCAGAAACGATGACTGATATTAAGCAGACTACACACAAGATAACTTGTGACAATAAAAAAAAATCAAACTTATTTATTTCATACTATAAATAGTACCTACTTGAAAACGTCAAAATTAAAAATAAAATAAAAATCGAAATATTATTACATTGAAATCACGAAGCTTAGATTCACTTATAAGTGCAAAACAAAACTATTTAAAAACAAAAAATAATTTAGTGTAAGTGAATCTAAGTGCCAGTTCCGAGCTACCGCTCTGTAAGAATAACTGGCAAGAACCTCACAGGCTATGCAAAATAATACAATAGTTACAGTACATCGACCAGTTTGCATTACAATAGCAGCTTATGATAAGGGGACAGTACTCACTCAAGACATCGATGTAAGAAGTGCAGGAAGGCAGCGTCGTCAGTGCGGACCGCGATGGCCAGGGTGCGTGCTCCGGCGCGTCGCTTGCGACCTTTCGAGTTCGTCACGCTCCGTGGGGAACCCTTGGAGTCTAATGGAAGAGAATTACACTATAAGGATCTGTGGGCCTTGCTCTGTATATATTCGCCTATTGAATTTCCTCTAGGGTGAAATAAAAAAAACGATCAAACAACCTGATCAAGGTTCAGTTCATTCAGTTCAACATTCAGTTCTTATATTACTGTTGTAATTAATTAATTATAGTTTAATCATCATCATCTCAGCTCATTAACGTCCCACTACTGAGCACGAGCGTCCTCTCACATACCAAGGTGCAAGGGTATTGGGTCACCCTCCACCACGCGCACTTAGTGCGCATTGGCGGAGGCAGGTGTATGGCGTCCTCTAATATGGTTTAATGACAACCA
Source organism: Musotima nitidalis (assembly GCA_949126915.1). NCBI lineage: Eukaryota > Metazoa > Arthropoda > Insecta > Lepidoptera > Crambidae > Musotima > Musotima nitidalis. The sequence continues at coordinate 2,544,251 of OX421415.1, read as the reverse complement.
CATTTAGTGATAACCGGGACCAATGGCTTAACGTGCCTTCCGAAGAACGGAAGCGCTCGAAATGCCAAACAAACGGTCACCCATTTAAGTTCTACGTCGGTGATCGTATTCGACCAAATTAATATCAGTAATTTTTCACAAATTAGGTGTTAATCATCCTCTGTTAAGACCCTTAAAAAATTATTTAAAGATCGTTTACCAACACGACGCGAATTGCATAAGGATTCATTGTGTGAGACTTTCATGTGAATTTGCCATAATCAATCGTAATTAAATGATAAAGAACTACGGCTTCCTAGTAATGTTAAGATAAACAGTGACGAGCAATTTTCTTTTTCCTAAAATTACGTAAAGCATTATGCACGATTTATTAAAGATCCGAGGGCTTACAACAAATCAAGATCTAAAGTAAAACCAGGTTTAAAACTAGTGATGATACTTTTATTTGATAAAATGAACACAAAGAAAGCACTAGTTTTAAACCTGGTTTAACCTTAGATCTTGTTTTATAATAAGCCCCTTCATCATTTCAGCCTATTAATGTCCCACTACTGAGCACGAGCCTCCTCACACATATCAAGGTGCGAGGGTATTGGGTCATACTCCACCACGCTGACCCAGTGCAGATTGGCGGAGGCAGGTGTATGGCGTCCTGCTGTTAGAATTTATCAAGCCGCCCATTAGGCCTCTAACATGGCTTAACGACTATCACATTTAGTGCCGGTATAACCGGGACCAACGGCTTAACGTGCCTTCCGAAGCACGGAAGCGCTCGATATCAAATGCCACACAAACGGTCACCCATCCAAGGATTGACCTCTGTAAACTTTGCTGTACTCCGGTGATCGTTTCCGACCACCTAGCACCGCAGAGCTACGAGCGCTTCAAGGCCCCTTAAGGTTAATTAATTAACTAACTGTTATTACTGTTTTGAACACTCTCCAAATAGTTGTAGGATGGTATGTTTAATCGTCAAAACAACTTTTGTAAATTTTATTCTGATGGAATAAGGTATCGATAGAATCCCAAACATGCGTATTGCCATTCATTAGATTAATTAACCATTGCAGCTTTAGAATCCTTATTATAAATTTTAAAACAATCAGTAATCTCACCAAAAAATAATCTTTTCCTAGTGGCGTGTAGCAGGAGGTCAGGTGGTGGTGGGCCCAGCAGCTCCATGATGCAGGCCAGCTGTTCCGCTTCGTTCTCGCCCGGGAACAGAGGGTAGCCCGTGTGGAGTTCCGCAAGGATGCAGCCTGGGGACAATTTTATGACATAGATGATATAGAATATAATACACTTTTCACATTACAAAGTTTCTGTTGTATTCTATTGAGATCTAGGAAGCTTTTTTTTTTTGTTTTAGGTCGGTATCAAAATGCATTTACGCACCACCTCTCGGCCAAAGGGGAAACGTGAGGGGTGTGTGGGACTCACCACCGGCAGATACGACCGCCAGCAGTTATATCCACTAAAAATCTTACGACGACGCCCGGCGCTTGTTGATAATGAGGCAGGGGGCCAGTACCTGGGTTGCAGCGTCTGACACCCCACCCGCGGCCAACGTCCCCCGGACCAAAACCGGGAGGACCTCCTCAGAGAGTCGCAGTGGACGCGCCCCTCCTACCTCCTTGTGCGACCATAGTCCATAGCGTGTGTGGCCGACTTCTCGGAGGGTCCATAGTTAGATGTGTTTTTTTTGTAATAACGGCTTCGTGCGGTTTGCACATTTAGCCAGTGTCAAGTAAGAGATATATTAATAACATATAAATTATAGTAAATGAGAATGAGTGGTGATAAAGATGATAAATGGTAAATAAGATGCCCTCTTCTAAACCCCTTGAGTCCTCAGTAAAGATGTGGGACTATACTGAGATCTCACATGGACTTCTTGAGAGAATTTGAAAAGTGATGTTGCACTGTTTTGTTTCATTTAGCAACACTCATGTACGTTCACAAACACTTAACGGTTAATAATCCACCGTTGTTACACATTAATGTTCGACATATTATTATCACAAATTAAAAAAAAAATGGTTGCCTGTAAAGTCGTTTTTACGGGCGAAGATTTTACGTGACCACGTCTTTTTCTCGGTAGAATATTTATTGATATGAATATAATTAAATTGCACAATAGGAACAAGGAATTGAATGAAAATAAGAATTGCACAAATTTTAACTATAGAAATATATTTTGTTTACTAAAACATTGTACACTAGTGCTGCGCGCGCGGCAGACCGATCATAGTTGAGTGGGAGAGAGACGCAAGGCATTCGCCGGGCCTCTCTCTCGTTCGGTGACTCATCGTAACGTTACCGAGCGTTACACTTTTTCATAAGTGACTCCCAGCCGCAACCTAATTTAAGACGTTGTCACGTCAAAAAAAACAATCTGCAGACATGACGCTTCACTTTCCCGCCAAGAAGTCTCGCGCCTCTTTTTAAATTACTTTGAAACGAGATTTGACACCGATCAGTATGGCAGATGGTCTTGTCGATGGTCGGCGCGGTCATGATAAACGTCGTTGTTTTTTCAAACGTCAACGGAGAGCCACCACGATCTAGACGAATCGCTGAGGTTCTACGTAGTCCGGAGTTTGCTCTGAACATGGGATGCTATGGCCAAACCTGACCAAGGCGGACAGCCGCCTTAATATATAAAAACCACTTTATAATCTACACCATGCACTTAAAAGAAATAAAATAGGTCAATGCATATAACTTTTTAAAGATTGTTTTATTGGGTATACTTTCATAGTCCTTAAATGGTAAATTTGAAAAATCACGATGCACTCAAAACAGAATCCTACGCGCGATAATTTGATATAACATTCTCTAGAATCGTATTCTCTACATATAAGATATGTGATGTAAAATTGGAATCGGATAATATGGAATCTGAAGATGTCTGCTATCGGTTACGAAATGGTAGAAAGTGGTAGAGAAAGGTGACCTTGTACAGTCGGCATCACAAGTAACTAACCATTTACAAAGAATATTCGAATACAAGTTTATTTTACAACATATAATATATAATCATCTTTATTTATATCTTTTATAAATAATCTTTATTGTTTCCGTTTTTTAATTTCAGTACCGAATTCACAGAATAATTAATATTATTGATAAATGTTTATTTATGTTATAAAATTAGTTCCCATCCTTGAAATAATCATTTCCTCCAATAATCTTTACGTATTGTATTGAATATAGTATATTCATAAGAGCTGTGCGCAATATTAATCGGATTGCAATTGAAATTTTACACCTGTTCGACAATCTATTTATTTGCTAAAAATACTGTTATTAAAATGGTACATTATTTTATGCCTACAGCATGTTCTCCCTTTAAAAAAGCATGCAATTGTATTATTACAATTTTAAATAACATTTAATTATATTAAACAGATGTCAAGTTATTTATAGATATGAGCATAATTATGTGTAATGTCTCCGACAATTTGAGTTACATATAAAAAAAAGCTTTATTATTTTTAATTTTTATTTTTTGTGATGTGATGTTGTGCGTTATCTCACGCCTAATATCCCAATTGCACACACGTGAAAACAGCTATTAAAATTAACATTATCAGCAGTTATAGGGTGTATAGGGATCCTCACAAGACCTAAGGAGCCGCGGTACACCTGCCGATCAATGGACGAGGCTCTGGCGAACCGGTAAGCGGCAATAGGCTCGCTACCGATTACGCTGGACCAACTATGTAATTGGCGAAGTGTGAGCGTATAATATGCCTCAGCCTACCACTTTGGGGAAACAGGCGTGAATGTATGTATGTATTATCAGTAGTTGAAGCAAAGTTCACTTTTAGCAAAGAGATTTATATATAAAACGTGTCAAATGATGAGAAATGGCTGGCCCTTCGTCAACATTGACCCTGGACAAGCTTCCATTCCCATATTAGATAAATAAATAATACAATTTCATATTGGTGCGACTTAGGATCGAATTGTTTAGCTATTTCTGAGGCCGAGTGTACGAGCACCTGCGTCGCGACGAGCCATGTAAGATAACTTGTTTTTACTAATTTTTTCCCAGCAAGCAGATTTGATTTGACTAATTATTTTACACTGTTATGGTGTTTTTTACGTGTTAGTATAATTTACGTATTATGATGATTATTTTCTATAAAGAACATACATATTCATATTCTTACTAGCATGTACAATGCAGTTCATTTAATAATGAGTTTAATCTCTGTTATACTTAAAATATAATTCTGCAATTCGAATATTTAAATATACCTAATAATAACTGTGTTAAATAGGACATGAATTAAACACTTAAGGGTTTCTTACCCATGCTCCACATGTCAATGGCCGTTCCGTACTGTAGTCCCAAGATGACTTCGGGACTTCGATAGAACCTGGACTGGATGTAGGTGTAGACCCGGGCGTGCGTGTAGCACGAACTGCCGAAGTCTATCACCTTGATGGAGGAGCTTCCTCGAGCCTTGAGCAGGATGTTCTCCTAATAGGAGAAATGTCATAATTAGGTTAATAAATAATAGGGCTCGTAAATAATTTATTGATTCAGGCGTTACTTTGCGGAAATCCATTGTAAGCAAGTGATGGATTGAAAATATCTTTGTAACAATTCCCGCGCTACTATAATTTCCCGAAAAATCGAGAAACTATTCAGCGTTGGTCGTGAAGACATCGTTGTTCTGAGGCTCCTATCTTACCTGAAGATGCCTTGTGTAAGCGCGAAACACGTGTCGTGCTGAATAGTTTCTCGATTTTTCGGGAAATTATAGTAGCGCGGGAATTGTTACAAAGATATTTTTAATCCATCACTTGCTTAATAGGGCTCGTCTTTGAAAATAAGCTTTCTCTGAAAAAGTATTAAGTTACTATTTAAATTCATAAGCTCACTTACTGTGAAGAGTGAAATAATAAAATTAGAAGATAAAAATATTTTTTTTTGTACAGAGTACCTAAATAAAAATGTTTTTAAGCTTCATTCATAAATTATTTTGATAGGTAGATGACTTAATAAAAATCCATGTGAAGTTTTCTTCTCTGTATATTGACATATGCGATAAATATCCCCTTGTTCTGCTGTATTTATAAAAAATCGCATTAATATTAAAGCAACAAAGCTACCCATACGAGCATTTGGATGATCATCGAGGCTATCTTAAGTACTGAACAAACAAAGTTGGTATAAAATATAAAGTCCAGGAAGGATGTATGGCCTTTATTAAATCAAAAGCTTAATTGCAAACAACTGCCGGACTAATATGGGTCCGGAAAACAAATATCGCTTGCGCGGTCTAAATACCTTCACCGACATCTCTTGACATACTTATGAACTTATATTTATATACAGTTTTAAACAAGTACTTCATTGGAAAATAAACTAAATCGAAATTAAAATGAAAAGCTATAAGAGAATAAATTAATTGTTTTATGAATTCTAAAGTCTGGAAAGGAATAGCATATTAACTGAACTTATAATTTTGTTGGGATGGTATTGTGGGGAAACTATTCCAAATCTAATTAATTATTATATCGTAATCCTATAATGTTAGAAGGGTATACAAAATCTCACCGGCTTCAAGTCGCAGTGTATGATGTTCTCCGCCTCCAGAAGCCGTAGACACCGCAGCAGGGAATTTGAGAACCTCCGGATCAGGCCCAGACTGAAGCCTTGGTAGTTGTTCTTCTTTATCAGCTCGTACAGGTTTATACTGGAAACAAAGCAGATCTTATATAAGCTTTTATTTTCCAGGGCCAGACCATGTCATAGAATTTGTGGCCGCTTTAGAAATTAAGAAGAACCTAGATTTAAGATCGCTGTTCGCAATGCATAGGACGTCCATAGCTAGACGACGACATACGCAAGATAGCCAGCAGCGATAGGAGAAGAGGAGCAAGATCAAGGTCAGTGTAGTGCCATTGCAGGGTGACAATTCAAAACGCATACTATTTATTGCCATAACTTCAAATGACATACATCATATGGCATAAAAATCCAAAAGCATAATATCCTTTTTCATAACATATTACTACGCATAATCTTGTCTTGTTGTCTTTGTCAATTTAAACGCAAACTTAAAAATACTCGTACAGAGGTACAATTGCTATCTCATCTATTACGACGTTTAGTCATATGAATTTATATTCTGGGCTGGGTAGACCGTATTCATATCAATTGTTTTAAACTTGAATAAGTATAATTTTAAGGTTAACTCATCCATCAACATATTATCAGCTTTATAAAGTGCACTGCTAAACATTGGCCTCCCTAATAGATTACATTCTGTTAGGGGTACTTGCCCATAATCACCACGCTGGGCAGTCGGGTTGGTGATCGCAGTTTGAGCCAGGGGGCCTACCGCCGAGTTCGATGGCAATCGATTATAAGGCAAAATGGATTTCGAATTGATTCTGTCGTACTGACGAACTCATGGAAATCGAAACAAAATGGCGTTCTCCATTTACCTATATTGGTCTGTCACGGACTGAAGGTCATGAATGAGAGGTGGCTGTCGGCAGATTCCCCGGTACGGATTAATGAACGCAAAACAAAGTTTGATCTAGATGGATTACCGGTAATCCATCGAATTCGGCGGTAGGCCCCCAGTACGCGGAGTATCGCTACTTTTGAAATATCCAATCATGATCCGTAATAAACAGATGCTTTGGTTATTTGGCAATCCCAAAAGATGTCTCTGCATGTCTATGTAAGTAAGTCGAAAGCGCCTTATGGACAGCGTACTTACTTATATTATGCAACTACACGGTTTTGGTCTTATTCTGTAATTCAGATTTCGTCAAAAGGTTTTCAAGCCCACACCACAAAACCCATAAAAGAGAACTAAATTGTAAAAGGTAAAGTGTATATTATGTCACAACACATCGATTGTATAGATGACCTAACTTGGTACATACTCTTTTATTGAACGTTATTATGCCTACTTTAAAATGGATACTAATATACCTAACCTTTTATGGAATGTTAGTACCCCAAATTCAAGGTCTTAGTCACCATATTATCATACAATGTTTTAATGTATCAAAACTTTCAAAGAATTTTGAAATTTTGGGGTAGAGTCCTTGGTTTAATATCTCTTTTTGGGTTTAGTTGGAAGTTTAATTTTGTCTCAGTCGCTTAGTGAAGTAAGTGTCCGATGGATCCGATGAAAATTATTTTACTATTAAGCATATTCTTTTATAATTGGCGGGAGAAAAAACTGACCTTGACTATTTTCTTGCCCGTTCTTTTACGAGCAAGCTCCCCCGCCCGCAGTGAATGGGTGCGCTTGTTTTTAAGTATTGTAATTTTGACTTACGTAAGAGCTCTATTGAGCGAAACTGGAATAAACGATTTTGACCATGACTTTGGATTGAAATCGTAAACTTTGACATCTCATCCTTAACCTGGGTTAGTAATTAGCAGAATGTTTCCAGAGTTTAACTTTAGTTGTAAATTTTACATCGGTAATTTGAACGTACTATAAAATTTTGCATTTGTAAATTTTTTGACACAAGATTCTGTTTATAATATTATTTTATGTGATATGTCATTGTAATCACATCCTACCTTATAGTAAGCAAACGTTGCAGTTTAAAACATGAGAACGTTTCATGTCGTGAAACAAATATAGCATTCAAACATTCGCACTCTTATTTCGAAACCGTTACTAAACGAAATTTTTGCGAAAATAATCTAACGACGCCATCTTTTTTAAATCGATAAAAACTACAAATAAATCGGTTCTCCTGTAAAATTACCTTTTTCGTTTAGTAACGGTTACGAAATAAGGGTGTTATGTGTTAACCAGCGAATCCTCTTATGGCAAACTGAAAAATACCGTTTCATGCGTTGCTTAAAAATATCAAAACTATAGGAAACTTCAGTACGATTTATCAATTGTCTCATGTTTTCAATGTTCATAGTACAGTAAGGGTTCCTAAGATCAGCGTTCGGGAATTGAAATGAGAAGGCGGTATTATATCAAAAAGGCATGAACATGAATCAAATTACTGTTATACGCAATAATAAGAGAATATCAACGGAAGCATACCTCATAAGCTCAAAGCTGATGCAAAGGTGGTTTCTGAAGTAGAAGTAGTCCAGCATGTGAATAACGTTGTGCGCTTGGTCCTTATCCTTCAGCCGGAGGTGATCCAAGACCCGGACCTCCACCAGGGCCTGGTGATGGAACCGCTTCTTGTTCCTGATGATCTTGATGGCCACCTGGCTGCCGGTGCGGTGGTCCAGAGCCCTAATGACTTGCCCAAAAGAGCCTTTTCCTATTACTTCTAATATTTCGTATCTGTATGCTATGTGGTCATTTATTTGCTGAAAAGAAATTAAAAATATATTATTGAGCTGTTAGCACCCGCAGCCCTTGGTAGTCAGAAACGATCACCGATATACCATAGTTCACATGGGTCAGGTCTTGGATGGGTGACCGTTTGTGTTGCCTTTAATATCGAGCGCTTTCATACTTCAGAAGGTGCGTTAAGTTCTTGTTACCGGTGGTAGTCGTTACTCGAAGTTAGAGCTCTATTGGGCGGCTCGAAGAATTCGAACGACAGGACGCTACACACGGGTGTGTTAATCCAATCCACACTGGATCAGGATGGTGGAGAATGTACTAAATCTGTCTCACATTGGTTTGTGAGGAGGTCCGTGCTGAGAACTGGGACGATATTAATGATAATAAAACAAATTTCTGTTCTTGGTTGAGATTGGGCGTACGGCTTTACGTCATCGTGTGAGCTACTTGTTGTCTGTCCACGTAACCCTTGACGGTTAGAGCAGCCAGCTCATATCAGCCTTATAAAGTCCACTGCTGAACATTAGCCTCCCCAATAGATGACATTATATTAAGGGGTATCTGCCCATAATCACCACGCTGGGCAGGCGGGCTGATCGCAATTTAAGCCAGTATGAAAAATGACGCTGCTGCCCATCATCCGGTAGGATTTCTCTTCGTTGACTCTTACGACACCCCGTGAGATGAGAGAGAGTGGCGCTATTCCAAACCGGCACCACGCGGCACTTTCAACCTTGACTTAACTGCTTATCATTGATATTATGGTGATTATATTGACCACTGCTCATCATCTTCCTCGCATTATTCCGAATACGCCCTAGGCTTACATACCGCTTATGATCTAATTACTCGTCTAACCAGATTTGACTGATTATCAGTTATAAATGGAACAACTGCACATTGACCTCCGCAACCCAGGGGGGAAGAACGTTTTATGATTAAAACCTCAGTCAGGATGTAAGAAGGCACTGACTTCCTAATAAAGACTGCCATAGATGTTCATGACAGCCGGGATCAACGGCTTAACGCGATCCAAGATCCTCATAACTTCGAAAGTCATAGTTCCTAGCGACCAGTTTTCTTGAACTGCTGTGATATCACTGCTCAACCATAGCTCTGGTGGTTAAAATAATCCTTCCTCACCTTATTATAGCTGCCGTTCTCGTCGTCAAAACCGCAGTTGTTGGGCAGGTTGGGCTTGGCCTGCACCTTGGTCGCCTCCAGGCCCAAGAACCACACCTCGGGGTATTTGCGCACCTCGGTCCTCTCCCATTCCGACAGACGCTCGCTGTATAGCTTCAGTGCTTCTGTGCATGAGAAAATAGAATTTTATCAGCAAAATATTGTAGTATACATTTTTCTATCAATCCACACTGGGTTTGCGTAGGGTCATCCCAATACCCTCTCACATTGCTTCGTGTGAGGAGATCCCTGAGATCCGTGCTCCGTAGTGGGGCGTCAATAAGATGATGAATTTAAGTTATATTTTCAAAAGGCTCATATTTAATGTGTCATCAAAATTAATAAATTACCAACCTAACCTAACCTTTTTGTACATCAAAAAATTCTGATGGAGCACCTAAACCCCTATTAGATGCTAGATCAGTATTTTTGATGATCAAAAAAGTATTTTTTAGAGGTTCAGTTTATTATATTCCTTTTTAAAATATAGGTGTAGGTAGGGTGTATAGGGATCCTAGCAAGATCTGAGGGGCCCAAGCCAACCTCATCTGCAACTAATGCACCTACTGATCAACGGACGAGGCTCTGGCGAACATATTACTTTCTGGTAAGCGGCAATAGGCGCGCCACATATTACGTGGGATCAACAATAAAATTGGCGAAGTCTGGGCTTACGATATGTCTCTGCCTACTTCTTCGGGGAAACAGGCGTTTTAGTATGTATGTTTATTATCAAATATTCGCAAGACTAGATAAGCTATGGCTTCAGGCGAAAGCTATTCGCATATATTTATTAAACATTCCTAGAAATTTTCTAGATCTAGTGGTTCAGATTTTCTGTCATTCAATATTAAAAATTTAATATGCAGATATTAGATTTTTTACTATACCGAGTATGAGTTCTTTAGCAAAATTGCTGTGATAAAATTTATAGGAGATTTGCGTTCTTTGTATTATTTATTGAATAGTTGTCATAGTTCTTTTATTTATGTTATAGCTTATGGATTTATGATATAGCTTATGTATTTGTGCTTATAATGAACTACCTTTATTTTCAATAAGTGATTATTTTTTTTATTATATGTTTCCTTTTTAATTTAATTGTACATATATTATACCAATTTTTTTTACATTAAAAATAACTGTGTTACTTATCTAATCTGTGTAAATGTGGAAAGATACTGTGGAAACTTTTTTGTTTCATATGTATTGCTTTTTTGTCATTTGTTATTGTGTAATCCATAACTGTTTGTTTCTCTTATTAAAAATAGCTTATTGTGCTTTAAATAGATACCTTTTTAGTTCCTACCAGATTATTAAGCCTAAATTATTATTAATAAATAATTGCTATGGCAAAAGCGTAGGAGCTGAACCTTAGAAATCTAATTAATGAAACTAATTAAATCAGTATGATTTCAGTTGAACGACGTCCATTGCGGAGCACAGGCCTCCGCCAAATTCTTGGTTCCCCTGCTCAGCAGCTACGTTGCGTGCGTAGTACGTTAATGGGTTAAGATGACAGATTATAATGACGAATTGATACAACGTTGCCCTGATCCATCGGCTCCCCTTCTATTAAATCAAATAATTTATGGAGTCATTTCTTTTATTAAGTCATTACAGGAAATCGTGGTCTTACAATACAATAAATAGATAGCTTCCGTAATGTACCTACCGTTTTAGGCATACAAATATCAAATTGAACTAAGTTATTTACTTAGTCAGTCAATTGTGAGTTACTTACAATAACAAAACAACTTCTAATAATTTCATGTAGTATCAAATAACAAATGTCAAAATAAAATAAAAATAGTTATTATAAAAGCAATAGATTAGTAACTAGGTACAATTATGTAAAATTAAAAAATAATTAAAGTCAAATGTGATTATTATAAGAGCCATAAATTAATTAAATAATATTAATAACTACTAAAATTGAACAACCAATACACAATATATAATAAAACAATGTCACAGAAATTTGTCATCAAAATATTTTTGAATTGAATAGTAGCACTAGATCTACTTAGATAGTTTTCGCTTAAACATAGAAATATTTGATTGTTTGATTGTTATTGGCAACTTACTTTCAAAGAGGCGTGACATTATGTATGTATGTCATGGATATGAAATAATGGAAATAATTAATACCCACCATTTATTTTGTATATACATACTCAACTTATATACTAGGAACAATTTATACATACACGTTCAAAGAATTTTTCTGTGCGGGAATCAAACCTCAGGAGCGCCACATTTTGCACAGTTCCTGTTGATTACACGGAAGAAGTCAGCGGCCGTAGCTAGCCCAATGTCTCTCATAAAGAAAAGGAGATAACATCGTGCTTTTGGAGCTTGGGGAAGCGAGAGCACCCTCGCCGCGGGGTCAAGGTCGGGTCGCCCCGGCAGGGATTTCAACATGAGTACCTACCGAGGACGACCCTACTGAGAGCAACTGTATATCTCTGTATATTTGTAAATACTGGGATACTCATATATACTTAAATTGATATTTCTGTTAGTTTATAAGTATGACATTCATAAGAGCTCTATTGAGCCAAACTTGAATAAATTACTTTTTTTTCTTCGTTCATTTAATATTTTTTTTTATAAAAGTTTGAGCAGCAGATATGTAAAAAAATATTAAAACTTTGACGTATGAGTCTCGCTATAAAATACTTTTTAGATTTGATCTTTCTTTTCAGATATTGCGAACAAAGCCGGAAAACGACCCTAGTAGAGAAACCGTGTCTGTGTGAATGTAGTTAATATATTAATGTATACTATATGTAATGAATTTGATATAATATGAGTCTTGTAAGTTTCTTATGGCAGTAAATCGGTAATTTGGTTTATACAACTTCACTGGGATAATAAAATCATTAATTAGAAAAAAACATTACAAAGACAGTAATTTTTTTTCTTATTTTACTATCAAAATGATAAATGATCTGAGAAAACATTAGTAAGGATATAAGAGTCTAAACCCGGTACACTAACTAAAATTTCAAAAGGTTCAGCGGGTGGCTGGGTGGGCCACACGTGGCTTTAGAAGGTCACCAGGGTAGGTCAGGGCCACGCCGCGATGCAGTGACCGCAGTCAGCATTTAAATCTCAGCCTGGATTATTTTAAGCAATTTGTCAAATTGTTTTACTACTAAATACATATTCTTGTAACTGACGGGAGAAAAAACTAACCTTGACGATTTTCTTGCCCGTTCTTTTACGATCAAGCTCCCGCCCGCAGTGAATGGGCGCGCTAGTTTTTATGTTTTGACGTTCATAAGAGCTCTTTTGAGCCAAACTTAAATAAATGAATATGAATTTGAATTTAAGCCGTAAAGCTGTCGGTTTCCAGGCGAAATATAAGACCTTTAATTTAGTAAGTCCTTTAACATACAATCACGCCTACATAAAACCACGCTTGATTCTCCGAAGGGGTAGGCAGAGGCATATTGTACGCCCACTTTTCGCCAATGTTATTGTTGGTCCCACGTAATATGTGGCGCGCCTAATGCCGCTTACAGGAACTAATACTGAACATGTATACGATAACCATATTCTATGAAATAAATGATTTATTATTATTTATTATTATTAATATGTTTGCCTGAGCCTCGTCCGTTGATCGGCAGGTGCACCACTTGCAGGTGAGGTTGGCTTGGACTCCTTAGATGATGGTGGGATCCTTATACACTTTATGTATTACTATAGTTATACGCAAGAAAAGGTTCATTAATTTTACCTGGGCTTTGTTATAAATAATGGATAAATAAATATTCTCTTACAATCAATCACACCAATTATTTAGTTCCAAGATAACTATTACTAAGAACTTGTGATATCGATACTAAAGAAAGGATACCCAAACATACTTTAACTCTTTTTTTTTGTAAATACATACTTAATATACATAGAAAAACACCCAGACCAAAACAAATATTCATGTTCATGCACACAAAGATTTGTCCTGTGGGAATCGAACCCATGACCTCTGTAGTGAAGTGCAGATATACTGACATCCGCGCCACATCGGTCGTCAAATCGGATTTCTATGTGATTCCAAATTCTATGTTAACCGTGTAAGGGTTTCCAAGGACGCCTGTAAACTCAGTTTTATAAGGTAAAAACAGTAATGACCTAACATTTGTACCGTGCTTATATCACGGTATGAAGCGCCTTCATTTTTTGCACTGCATCGACTTCTTACCATCAGACAGGATGTAGTCATTAGAACGTGTAACATTAAAACAAAATGTACCTAAAATATTTAACTCTTCGTTTTTGAATTCTGCTTAATATTCAAACACGGAATAGGTATATGAATGTAAAATCTAACACATGAAACCAAATAAGTAACATGAATCGATAAAAATATAGCATGTCTAGTTTTCAAAAAGACTTATTTAAGTCACATTTGTAAAAAAGAAAATTGAGTGAACTATGCCACAAGTTCCGTTTATGTACTTAAGTGAGTGCTCAGGATCTATTTTGTAATTCAACAACTGTCCGATAGAGCGCGCCAAACACGATTTCGAGTATGATGCATACATACATAAATAATATGAAGCCTGTTTCCCCGAAGGGGTAGGCAGAGGCATACTATACGCCCACACTTCGCCCTTTATATTATTGGTCCCACGTAATAGGTGGCGAGCCTATTGCCGATATTCGAGTATGATATCGTATTTTTAGGTCATCATCATCATCTCAGCCCATTAAGGTACCACTACTGAGCACGAGCCTCCTCTCACATATCAAGGTGTGAGGGTATTGGGTCAAACCACCACGCGGACCCAGTGCGGATTGGCGGAGGCAGGTGTATGGCGTCCTGCTGTTAAAATTTTTCAAGCCGCCCATTAGCCCTCTAACATGGCTTAACGACTACCACATTTAGTGATAACCGGGACCAACGGCTTAACGTGCCTTCCGAAGCACGGAAGCGCTCGATTTAATGCCACATAAATGGTCACCCATCCAAGCACTGACCTCTGTAAACTCTGCTGTACTTCGGTGATCGTTTCCGACTACCGAGCACCGCGGAGCACCGTGTAGGCTTCCTTTATTTTTAGGTATTACATAAATAATCTTTAAGCCGTTGTACTGTAAAATTGATAAAATAACATTTACGTCTTTTAAGAACTAGAAGTCCGATTATGTTATAATAATACGATATATTGTATCACAATAAATCGCTTCCTGGCCGAGCAGACAGTCCCATAAAATATTGTTTTGCAACCCAACAGGAACAAGCGGTACACGCTCAGATACATTAATTTGTGGTCACATTTACAATTAATGTGGCTCGCTCGGAAATACCAAACGTGATACTAGTGATGTTGCGTTATTAATCAGTATAAATCACTTTGCGCGTCGTGTAGGTACTAGAAGGACACATTAATTAAGTGGGATCTCATTAACGTTAGTTAGTTTCATAGTTGTCTTGTATGAAGGGGTGCTCCTAGGAGCAGTGCCGTAACTAGCAATAAATTAACAATAAAACACAAGCTGTCTTCAAAGGGATACTATTCTATTAAAGACTATATGGCAGATAAAAATGCTTGGGATTAAACTGCCGTTTCATACAGGCTATTCTATATGAATGACTTGAAAACATAAATATTGTTAAGATTATGTTATATTGCATTGTATAGCTTCACAGACAAATGAAGATTGTAATTCTAGTACCAAACTAATCGACATATTTAAAAGAGCATAGCCTGTGAGTTTCTTGCCAGTTCTTCTTACAGAGCGGTGGCTCGGAACTGGCACTTAGATCCACTTACACTTAACTATTTTTTGTTTTCAAATTGTTTTGTTGCATGTAAGTGAATCTAAGCTTCGTGATTTAGTTAATATTATTTCGATTGTATTTTTTTATTATTTGTAATCATGACGATGTATAATAGTTTATGAAATAAATAATTTTTTTACTTTTACTTTACTTTTTAGCCTTTTATGCACCCGGTGCGAGCTTTCAAAACTGCGCCCTTGAAAAATGCTCTGACCAGGCTCTAAAAATACAGGCCAGGTACAGAAGGGCGCGTCTACACCATGTTCGCAATAAAACTAGATACTAGTCTGGTCATTTCCGCGCCCCTCCAGGGTCAGCGCCCTGTGCCTGCACTGCTGGCACCGCCCTAGGTACTGCCTAGGAGCGCAAGCTATCTTGGTATAGCTTACATATTAGCTGGTCGAAAACGATGCGATGTAAAGCAGAGCTTACAGCGTGCTTAGTGTAAGTTTCATAACTTCAATCGCGTTAACCGAGTAAACTTAATATTCAAACACGGAATATATGAATGTAAAATCTAACACATGAAACCAAATAAGTAACATGAATCGATAAACATAATATAATTACAATTTATGTCACATTGAAGAATAACTAAACTCCGAACATTATTATGTATAAATTTATTAGAAAATAATATTAAAATTTAGTTATTCTTCAATGTGACATAAATTGTAATTATATTATTCTTATTACTTATTTTGACTAATTTGTACTGTTTTTGCACACCTAGAAAGGTTAAATATGGCGAACAAATGTATTTTTATAACATCTTTAAATTGTAATGTATCCATGTTATGCAAATAAATGATTTGATTTGATTGATTTGATAACTTTTAACGCAGCGTAAATCGAATGGAAGCGAGTGTGGGTTTCAAGTCATCTTACTATTCGATCCGCGGTTACTCACGGAGAATCGCGTTTATACATATTGTTATGTTGGCAGTACGTTAACTTGGTGAAGGAACTTGACCGATTTAAGAAGCTCTTCATACATGATGTCATTTCTTGGATGGTCGACGGAATCGAGCGTTTCCATGCTGCGAAAGACACGTTAAGTTATTGGTCCCGGTTATTACTACAAGTGGTGGTCGTGAAGCCATTTTATTATTACTTTAACTCTGTTATTTCTTTTTTTATTGTTTATTTTTTTTTAATATTATATAACTTTACCGCGCGTTAATGTGACGTGTGGTGCCGGCTTGGAATAGAGCCACCCCTTCTCATCTCATGGGGAGTAGTAAAAGTAGACGAAGAGAAATACTCCTGCGCACTGGTCTGAATTGCGATCGCCAACCTGCCTGCCCAGCGTGGTGATTATAGGCCTTATAAGTCAAGAAATATCCAAATTTTTATACTAAACGTGAAGAAGTACCATCAAAATACACAGTAAGATCCAAACATACAAAACAATTAATAGCTCCCTTCATCTTGTTTAAAACTTGTATCATCCGGCCCTCTACAAATGTCCATAAAAATTTATAATCACTTACCTGAGTCCCTAAAAAATTAAGATAACATAAAACCATTTAGGTACTAAACAATTAAAAAACTTACTGATTGCGAAATGTTATTACACACTTCACGAATATTTTGACGACAAACTCTATTAAAAGCCTATAGTGATTTATTATATTAATTATGAGTTAATGTTATATATAATAATAATAATACTGTATAAATATTGTTTTTTTTTAAATTTCATATTTGTGTTTTAGTGAGTTTGTTAGTTTATACAATAATTAAGTAACGTAGTTTCGTAATATGTTTAAGTTCCCTCTCAATTTGCAGTGCCCCTACGGGGTATTAGTAATCATTGTATTACTTAGGTACCTACTTGTTTACTTGATGCAATAAAGATTTATGATTTATAACCCTAAACTGGTTATCTACGCTGAACTTGACTTGTTTAATTCAAAACACAACTTATATCCAGTATATTTTAGCTAAATCCTGGTTTAATGGTTCTCATACTAATGTTAATCTGTTCTTTATAATATAATTATATATTGTATTCGTATAAATTATTGTATATGTTTTTGTTAATACATGCGTAATATTAGTTATAAATATCCGAAAACATTTAACTAGTGCATAGTATTTATTTATAATGTATTGCTAAGTTAAATTACCGCTATATGTTTTCCTAATAAAAAAATAATCTTGGGGAGGCTAATGTTCAGCAGTGGACTTTATAAGGCTGATTATGATGATTCTAAGCAGACAAGGACATGATATAACATACTTTTGCTACCACATTTTTTATATGTTACGAGTATGTAATGTTCCGGATGGCAGCGGTTGGAAAAGAACAGCTGAAGACCGACGTGCCATTAGAGAGGCCTATTTTCACATGTAGGCTCATAATGATGATATATTGGTTTCCCAATTATAATAATAATGATAATTAGTCGCCAAAATTTTGTATCCAACACAAAATTAAACCTTGAGAGTGTTAAAATAAGGACGAAAGTTAATAACGGAAACTAATAATTTATGAAGTTGCAAATATAGGAGAAAATATGAGTCAAGTCACGAAACCCTTTGTAAACTGACAGCCATGATCATGAAGAATGTTCCGTGATAGTTCTCCCCTATTTATTAACGGCAGTGACAAGCCAATTTTTCACGGACAGCTCGTAGAGTACGACTGAAGTTAATCGATGGTATTGAAATGTTCGTAGGATCCGATATAGAGGTTATATCTAATAAATTCATTAATCTTAACGCATTAGGTTACAACTGAAGATTATGTAAATTTATATCTTTTACTATGAGTCTTTAGACTGATATTGCCAAACGTTGTATAAGTAAATTTTCAGCAACGAAATCAGGGGCTGACCTCTTCAAGCATTACTTTAGTTCACTAATCGATTCCAACAATATAGCATAGCGGAGTTACGAGCTCTTTTTATGAACATACATACATAATGTCACGCCTCTTTCTCGTAGGGGTAGGCAGAGATCACATCCTTCCACTTGCTACGATCTTGGCACGCACTCTTAGCTTCATTCACACTCATTAACCTCCTCATACACGCCCGTCTGTTTAATAGGGTACTTTTGACCTACCCTTTCTCCAAAATACATACACATACATAATGTCAAGCCTGTTTCCCCAAAGAGGTAGGCAGAGGTACAATGTAAGCCCACATTTCGCCAGTTATATTGTTTGTCCCACGTAATAGGTATATTATACACCTTAAAGGGGGTGTATAGGGTTCCTACCATGATCTAAAGAGCCCAAGCCAACCTCACCTGCAAGTGGTGCACCTGCCAATTAAAGGCCGAGGCTCTGGCGAACATTTAAATTCCTGGTAAGCGGAAATATATACCTATTACGTGTAACCAACAATATAACTGGCTAAATATGGGCGTATAATATGCCTCTGCCTACCCCTTCGTGGAAACAGGTGATATTATGTATGTATGTATTTTGTATAAAAATTATCCATGAATCACTTAAACAGTAAACTAAGGTACAGTCAACTCGTTATTTATTCATTGTTGTATTGTCAACTATAGGTATAATAGCGCGCTCCATAACCTCGCGCGGAGAGCTAGAGGGCCCGTAAGCATCATTAGAGCGACAGTGCCTCAGAACACAGTCAAGTGAGAACAGAGAAACATCTCACTTAATATTATCAATGTGAAAGTTTGTGAGTCGGGATGTATTCATGTTTGTCACTTTTCTCATGTTATGTGTGGAAATTGTGGATTTTTAGACATAATTTCTTCGGCAACGTCCACATGTATAGGAAAGTAGCACAAAACCGAGAATATTCGTGTTGATTTCATAACTTCATAGAAGCTTTAATGCAGTGTGGTGTGCCCTCTCATCACACGGGGAGTCGTAAGAGTCGACGAAGAGGATTCCTACTGGACGAATGTCCGAATTTGAATGAATTTTGGCACACAGGTAATATATAGCCTGGATTAACAGATAGGATACATTTAATATCGATATACATATATATAATCACGCCTGTTTCCCCAAAGGGGTAGGCCGAGACATATCAAACGCCCACATTTCGCCAATTATAAAGTTGGTCCCACGTAATAGGTGGCGAGCCTATTGGCGCTTACTGGGCACTTTTACGTCAGGGCTTTGTCCGTTAATTAACAGATGCACCACTAGCAGGTAAGGTTCCCCAGATCTTGGTAGAAACCCTTAACACTTAATCTTAATTAATCTTAATATTGCTATGGGAATTCCAGCGGAGCTGCTAGTCTCTTAATGAATGCATGCATTGTCTTTGCCTTTTATAAGGGGAGTCGATTAGTTATCTCTTATATCAAAATAATAGCGTGTTATAGTAGTAGTGGTGGTGGAACTATTTCTGATGGTAAACATCGTTTATAGAGCTCAGTCCTTGGTTGGGTGACCGTATGGATGGCATATGATATTGAGCGCTGCACTGCTTCAGAAGGCACGTTATAACGGTGGTCCCAGTTGTCTCTGTATTAGGTATTAATCCAAGGAAGGGGCTATATTATGGAGCTAAGACGACAGACCCATGGCTTTGCAAATACACACCCATGGCGTGTAAGTGTGCGTTTACCTTTAAGAGGCTGTGAAGATAATGATAAGGATTATTAAATGACCGAACAATAAAAATAGTCGCGAACCTAAAATAAAGTCGATCAGAAACGTATTTTTTAGTAAACGGAATAATTCATTAGTAAATAATCAAATTTACAATATGAATTTGAACTTCAAAAGGTATTTTTCCTGGAACAGAGCTACTACGGTTAATGTGAATTTAATAATCCGCTCGACCACGGATAATTGATTGCAGCGAAAAATTGCGTGAAGAAAAAATAAAGAATACCTTATTACCCATTTACTTGTTCACATAATTTTTGATAGAGTACCTATATGAATTTAGTAAGCAGGTAGTTATTGGTAAACGTGTCAGACATGTTGAATATTGTTATTCTATGTATCTGTAATTTTTTTTTCTACAAAAGAAAAAAAGCACTTTTTTGATAATGGACATGTCTGACCTTAATATCATGTCATACCGAAATGATTGCGCACACAGAATAGAAAATATTAGGTACACTTTTATCAAACTCTGCAGTAGGATTAACGCCTACTGCAGAGTTACAAATTAAAGGGCAAGACTGCAGTGAAGAAGTTCTCCTACTTACTTATGGCAACTTTATTGTTTAGTTCTGTGCGCACGGTCCCCCCGCTATATGTCGCGATGCCCGGTTTTTCTTCCCAATTAAGTGCGCCCGTTGACCCACTTCCTAAGGGCCCTCTGTATAAATGCCACGCGGCCCCCGCGGTCGACGCGTGGTTATGACATTGTGAACTTTTAATGAAGTTATCTATCAAGGTTTCTCTATTAGATATTGCTAAGAAGTTTGTATCTTAGGGGCGCGTATACGTTACGGGTATCATCATGACCATCAGTGTACATTAATCCACTAGAGCAGTCTTTCCCAAAGTGGGCGATAACGCCTCTTGTGGGCGCTGCAGGTCTCAAGAGGGGCGGTAAGAGACCCAGAAAGAATATGGGGGCGTTGTGTAGAGGCCTGGGGGGTGATTTGTAATTTTATTTAGCTAGGAGGCCTTTTAAAAAAATATTTATTCTCAAAGTGGGCAGTAGACAAAATAAGTTTGGGAACCACTGCACTAGAGGATATAAGCCTCTCCAATAACTGTTCGGACAGTGGACATTGTTTTAACTTATGTGTAATACAATCTCTCAAGGCACATACAAGGCTCTGGCGAACACAAGAGAACCCGAAAGCGGCAATAGGCGCGCCACCTATTACGTGAGACCAACAATATAAGTGGCGAAATGTGGGCATACAATATGCCTCTGCCTACCCCTACGGGGAAACAGGCGTAATTTTATGTATGGAATACATTATACTTTATAAATAAATAAAATTAAATATTATCTCACCAATTATTTAGTTCCAAGATAAGTATCATTAAGAACTTGTGTTATGGAGACTGAAGACGGATAAACATACTTAAATACAGTTTATTTTTTGTAAAAACATACTAAATATATATAGAAAAACACCCATACCAGAACTAATATTCATGTTCATGCACACAAAGATATGTCCTGCGTGGGAATCGATTCCACGACCACCACCTCCACCTCCACAAGCGACCTCCACGCCATATCGGTCGTCAAATATATAAATAAAAAGTGAAGAAAATGGCGCTCAACCCAATGGTTCGGGTAGAGTGTCTACTGTGTAAATATATGATCTGGCTTAGACGGCAGCAAGCCGGATGCAGGCGACTCGACATCGTTCGACGTGGAACATAATTGAAGAGGACTACTTATGTTCAGCAGTGGTCTTCCAGTAGGTGTGGAGATGACGATGCAGTGTGTAGCGCTAAAAGCTGTATATGAGCCACTTTAAGGTTTTTTAGTAAGGCTTAGCTAGCAGGGTATGCGGGCTTCTTTTAAGGATAGTGTTCTTTTCAAGTATATTGTGCTGCAAACCATTTATGTGTCAATAGAGATGTGATAAACGTCAACGTTTAAACAAACTAACCTAGGTTGGTTGTTTAGGGATCCCAACAAGACCTGAGAAGCCCAAGCTCACCTCACCTGCAAATGGTGCACCTGCCGATCGACGGACGAGGCTCTGGCGAACATAACAGTGACCGGTAAGCGGCAACAGGCTCGCCACCTATTACGTACTATATAATTGGCGAAGTGTGGGCGTATAATATGCCTCTGCCTACCCCTTCAGGGCAACAGGCGTGAATGTATGTATGTATTAAAACAAATGCACAAGTAAGCAGGAGCTTGAGGAGAGAAGTCAAGAAACTCATTTGCCATTATTCGTCCTGCGGCCCTATAGACATTTCAAAAATTCATCATCATCATCTTAGCCATACGAAGTCCACTGCTGAACATAGGCCTCTCCAAAAAATTTCCACATTGAGCAATCCTGAGTACATCGGCTTCCCGCCGCCTTGACCAGATCATCGTTACATCGCGTGCGAGGCCGTCTTCTACGTTTGCCAGTTCGTGGTCGCCTTTGAAGAACCTTAACGCCCCATCGGTCTTTTTCCAGCTATGTGCCCCGCCCATTGCCACTTCAGCCTGGAAACTCGCCTCGCTATATCACTCACCCCAGTCCTCCTACGGATTTCCTCATTTCTGATTCGATCACGTAGGGACACTCCGAGCATAGTCTCTAATCAGTCGGTAACATCTCTCCATTGCACGCTGAGCGACTTTGAGCTTTCTAAAGAGGCCCATAGTCAGACAATTATCAAAAATTACTCAATATTTATCGAGTATATATTTATAAGGATTTAGGATTTGTCGTGTACCGTAGTTACTAGATTGTTTAAAAAAGTATTAACATTCAATTTGATAAATTTTAAAAATGAGGGTGTTCTTCCTTGCTTGATACCTGTATCTACATTGGATATATACAACATAAAAATGTAGCCTCATTTTTGGGTAAAGCACAGTAATTCTGTCTCTAGGGAAATTAAAAGTTTTTTTTTATGATTTTCATTGTAAATGGATGTGAGTGTCCCTGAGATTGTAATTAGAAAGGGCCACTGGGCCCCTGGGAAGGTCATGATGGACTCATCGTGTACCGGCAAGTCTTTTAGTTAATTATAAACATATTTTTTGAATCCTAAACCATTTTTGGGGATGGGCGACGCAGGCTGCTTCTAAAAAGTATAAACGGGTCCCTTTTAGTACGCTTCTGATGTCCGTCAGTCATGATATTGTCAAAAAAGGTAGTTTTAGTGTTTATTCTTTTTAAATTATGTGCTCTGCCTACTGCTTTCCTGTTCTCTCCTATGCGTCGGGTTGTCAGGAAGAGGTCGCTTTTAGCGATAAGACCGCCTAAATTGGCTTTTTAATTAATTTATTTTTCCAATTTTATAATCTGTAGTTTTTTAAGTTTTTTTGTCAATAAAGAGTATATATCTATATTAAATTTGAATTTTTTGAGATCAATTATTCATGTTTGTATTTAAAAACCTTTTTGAAGGATCAGGTACCCGAAGAGTGAACAGGTCCCTATCAGTATAAGTTACTGTGGTCTGTTTGTCCGTCCGTCTGTTCTTCTGGCTCGTTTGCTAATAATCATCATCCGGTAACCCGGTGGAGCCCTAGACTTAAGCATATAGACCAGGGTCTGCTTATTGGTCTAACCACATTTTGGCTGTAATGCAGTTATTATACGGAGCGACTGCCGTCTGACCTCTGCAACCCAGAAAGAAACTTCATTCTATCTGCGTCTGTATTTCACTCATAAATAGGTAAACTGTTGCAATTTGTAAGTCTATCTTAGTCTATTAATGAAACTAACTGCGAGGCGGGGAGGTCAGTTCATCTGCACTTCTTTCCTGAACTCGTGTATTTGATTTCTATAAACATAATTAATCTGGTCAAAGTCAAAAGTATTTATTCAAGTTTGTCTCAAGAGAGCTTAAAAACTAACGCGCCGGTTACTAACAATCTGGGTGTTTCCTATGTAAACATGTATTAAAAAATGTATATATAATAATAATAATAATAAATATTTTCTGACAATTACACCAAATAATTAGGTCCACGATAAGTATCATTAAGAACTTATGATAAGGATACTAAATAACGGACACATAAATACTTTTGTTTTGTGAATATATACTTCATATAGGAAAACACCCAGACCAGAACAAGTATTAATGTTTTATGCACACATAGATATGTCCTGTGCGGAAATCGAACCCACGACCCCAGGAGCGGACTGCGGGTATACTCGTGACCACGCCATGTCGGTCGTCGACGTATGTTTATCAGTACCTCTGCTTATTTTCCGACTAGAAACTTGCGTGAGATGTCCAGAAGTATTTTTACAAAGATTTGTCCCCTGTGGGATTCAAAGCCATGACCTTAGGTGCGGAATGCTGGTATACTGCTATGAAGCATCCACGCCATATCGATTATTAAGTACGCAAACATACTCAAATAAAATAAACTTAACAGTGTAGTATTGTCTGCTACGTATGTTTTTCTATAATTCGACATTTGTAAGGATTCAGCGTCGGTATGTAAGTCAAGGATGGGTCGCCACATTGCATGACATTACGGAAATAAACAAATAGGCTTTTATCTACTTAGGTATTAATCCCTAGATAGTAGGCTTTTGGTTTTTACTTCAGTCAGGCATCTTTCCGAAACACCTGTAAACGTTACAATCTACATCACTAATAATGAAGACTGTTGCCACGAAACTTGTCTAAGTTCTGTTTTCTGCCATATAATTTTTACAGGTAGATAATTATTGTTCTTTTAAAAACCGTAAGCAATAAAGTCCAACCTTTCACACAAGCTAAGGAACTTTGACATAACACTGAGCTAAATTGTTGAATATAGGTACCACAATACTAACCATACGAGTATTTTCATACATACATACATTCACGCCTGTTTCCCCGAAAGGGTAGACAGAGACATATTATACGCCCACACTTCGCCAATTATATAGTTGGTCCCACGTAATAGTTGGCGAGCCTATTGCCGCTAACCGGGCACTGTTATGTTCGCCAGAGCCTCGTCCGTTGATCGGCAGGTTCACCATTTACAGGTGAGGTTAACTTGGACTTTTTAGGTATTGGTATCCATTTACACCTTATACACATAAAAGCTATCTGATATTGCGATGAAGTTATTTATTGTATGATTTTGCATAAATGAACTTGTTCTCATATTTCTTCTCAAACAAGTCTCTTTCCTTGTAAAAGTATGTCCAAAGACTGAAAGTACATAAAGGTAATCCGGCTCAATTCGCAAGTTTTCCAATAAGCGGTATTACAGTCTGGCTGGCAGTTTGCCGCTCGTCTGGAGATTTGAATTGTAAGTAAGTTACTGAAATGTTGAATAGGTAACTTTGATGTAGTCATTGATTCCACTTCCTACTTTCATATTATACAAGTTTGCGAGGGTTCAGAGCAAAAGAGAATCAAACATCCACATTAAACATGTTTAATTCTCTTTTACGCATTAACTTTTGTAAGTAATTAAATTACTTTCATTGTTATTATAATTTTTTTTATTATAACAACTTTGGTTTTGATGTTTTTTATGCATGTTTGTCGTTGGTTACGATAAATATTGTATCTATCTTTTTTACAGATCAGTAACATACAGAAAAGCAAAGGTAAAAGAAAAGAATGGTCATGCTGCGCCGACTTCAGTTAAACTGTGCAAGGACAGGAGGATGCTAATGTCTGAAATAATGATTATGACCAGCGCGGTATTTACTGCGAAGTTAAAAGTTCAACCACAAACTGAAGTTTATATTTTCACAAACGTTACAACTACACACGACCACTGTAACAATGAACAGTTTCTATGCAAACGTAAAGTGTAGAGTATACTTTGAGATGTTAGTAGACCTAGAACGCCCGTGTAACTGTTTTTAAGCATTCTGCCGCAGGTATACCACTGTTCGCCATAAAACATAAATAGATTACAAAAGGTATTTGAAAACTAAAAGTACAAAGGTGGACTTATCTCTAGAAGAGATCTCTAGAATAATTTATTCAGAACAACGATGTCTTCAGAGAGTTCTCTCGTTTCAGCGTTGGTCGTGAGAACTCTCGTTTCAGCGTTGGTCGTGAAGACATCGTTGTTCTGAGGCTCCTATCTTACCTAAAATGCCCTGTGTAAGGGCGAAACACGTGTCGTGTTGAATAGTTTCTCGATTTTTCGGGAAACTATAGTAGCACGGGAATTGTTACAAAGATATTTTTAATCCATCACTTGCTTAGATCTCTAGAAGCCAACCCTAGCAGTTGTAAATTAATTTTTAGGTACGGGTTTAAATTTGATTAAAGATCTATGTTAATAAAAAGGAAGTACAAAATCATATACATGTATCTTATATATGTATGGTATGCCATACATACTTATATACATACATACATATGAATATTATGATCAACAAAGTAATTTAAAAAAAAGTTTTAACTAAGTGCTGACAAACTAAGAAATCACAACTGATGGACTCTCCAAGATCTGAGAGGGAAGACTGTTCCGCCCGTACTGTACTAATGAGTACAGTACGGGCTAAAAAGGAGTTACGGAAAAACTATCTTTGATGCAGCTTAGATTCTAATACTTTGCATCCAACAACTTTCTAGACGTTACTTCTAACACGGAAGCTTAATGTTAAATGCCACACAATCGATCACGCATCAAAGGCTGTAATCTCTGCTTTATTTCGGTGATCAATCCCGACCGCTTGTCGTGGAACTACGAATGTTTTTAAATATTACTTTCAATCACTACATAGTATAAAATAAATCGCTTGCCGCTGTCTGTCTGTCCCAATGTATTTAGTAGACTTTTACTATTAAGTACATTAAGTAACTGGCGGGAGAAAAAATTAAACAAGACGATTTCCTTGCCCGCAGTGCATGGGCGCACAAGTTTTTAGGTTTTGAACTTCATTAGAGCTCTATTGATCCAAAGTTGAATAAACGATTTGGATTTGGACATTAACTTTGACTTTGTGCTAAGATCCTAAAAACTCTCAACGGATTTAAATGCCGTTTTTTTTTAAATAGATAGAGTGATCCAAGAGGATGGTTTATATGTAGGTCAAGAGGAGGAAGTCGCGAACAGTCGCTAGTAAGTTACATAAGGAAGATTAAAGTAGGAATATGACACTGAAAATTAAAAGTTTCAAATCTTCATCTGTTAGGTATGTCAAAACTTTGAAACGCCTTCGAAACAAATTCAGAACCAAGTCAGTTTTTATTTAAACAGCAGTTATGAAAGCTTTAAAACGCTTCTTTTAATACGCTCATGGTTACTAAATGTTAGAAACAAATTCAGAACCAAGTCAGTTTTTATTTCGACAGCAGTTATAAAGCCTTTAAAACGCTTCTTTTGAATACGCTCATGCTTACTAAATGTTAGAAACGAATTCAGAACCAAGTCAATTTTTATTTCAACCGCAGTTATGAAGCAGTTAAAACGCTTCTTTTGAATACGCTCATGGTTACTGAATGTTAAAAACAAATTCAGAACCAAGTCAGTTTTTATTTCAACAGCAGTTATGAAGCCTTTAAAACGCTGCTTTTAATACGCTCATGGTTACTGAATGTTAAAAACAAATTCAGAACCAAGTCAGTTTTTATTTCAACAGCAGTTATGAAGCCTTTAAAACGCTGCTTTTAATACGCTCATGGTTACTAAATGTTAGAAACGAATTCAGAACCAAGTCAGTTTTTATTACAACAGCAGTAATGAAGCGTTTAAAACGCTTCTTTTGAATACGCTCATGCTTACTAAATGTTAGAAACAAATTCAGAACCAAGTCAGTTTTTATTTCAACAGCAGTTATAAAGGCTTTAAAACGCTTATGGTTACTAAAATCATTGATTTACGGATATCAGCCCCCGGCCACCTGCAATGCTGCATCGCGCGCCACCGGGCCTCATTTGCATGCCATTTGCATCCGCAGACGTAACTGCCGTGAACCAGCCAAGCAAGTCAAGGGCCCTTGCATCAGGTCAACTTCTTTGGTTGGTCGCTCTGAGCTATGATATTTATTTCGGAACTATTTATTTCCTAGTTTTTAGTTTTGAATACGAAATAATTGGGGAATAGATTTTATACGGCGCGTTGGTAGCGCCTCCCTTTAATTTACTTTGAAACGAGATTTGACAACGGTCAGTCTGGCGGAGCGTCGTGTCATGTTTTACGTCACGGTTTTTACAAACGTCAATAGAGAGCCACCACAAAAACTGCGAACTGCCTCAGTTCCACCTTCAGGGTTTATTCAACACATTAAGTGCTATGGCCAAATCTGACCAAGGCGAGCAGTCGTCTTTAGAAGAATGCTTATACCTTCGTTTATGAGAGGAGGTTTATGGTAGTAATTTATTATTTATTTTAATCTTTATTGCACACACATAAAAATACAATGTACAAAAGGCGAACTTAATGCCATTAGGCATTCTCTACCAGTCAACCTTGGGGTTAGCAGAGACATTAAAGGCGGTGCGAGTAAGAGATAATATTTAATAGTAGATAATAGTACGTCACAACTAATGAAAAATTGTCACCGCATCCTATGGTTATACTACTTTAACGTAAAAGGATTTGTGCAGTACCTTTCGTTATTTTAATATTAGTGAAATTTTTATTTTAGTAAAATTCCCTTTATACTGTAGTTTGAGTATGTCATGCTCACTTAAATGTTTCTGCGGTGGTGGCGTCATGTGTCGGGTCGTCACGTTCCCTAAAATATGGTTGAACAAAACGATGACTGATTCTTGCGTCATACTCGTGAATGGGTGCCGCCAGTGGGGACTGCTCTGCTCATGTCTACTATGTTTATTCGTACTAATGCTCGTATAACTTAAAAAAAAAGTTATTTTCTTCTTTTATTTTAAATCTTGTGACTGCAGAACACAGGTTTTTGTAGATTTGTCAAATGGTTTTACTACTAAGTATATTTTCTTGTAACTGGCGGGAGAAAAAACTAACCTTGACGATTTTCTTGCCCGTTCTTTTACGATCAAGCTCCCGCCCGCAGTGAATGGGCGCGCTAGTTTTTAAGTTTTGACGTTCATAAGAGCTCTTTTGAGCCAAACTTGAATAAATGAATTTGAATTCTTTTTGAATTTTTGATTAACTTTATTTTTCTTTTGTTTAAATTTTGTGATTGCAAAACACATTTAAATTTTTTTTGTAAAGTATGTTTTTAGTTTAAGTACATTTCTAACTGGCGGGAGAAAAAACTAAACTTGACGGTTTTCTTTCCCGTTCTTATTCGATCAAGCTCCCGCCATCCAGCTTGCATACCAAGGGCAACACCACTAGGTTGCTGACGTCCAACGCTCTTTTTGAAGAGCCCCATGCAGTCTTATCTTGAGAAAACCTAGCCGGGGAGTTCTCTTCACAACTCGAAGTAAGAGACTCTACAGACAGCTTCTGCTGCCCAGAAATGGCAGCAATACTCTATGTAGGGCCTTCATTACGACTAACAAAACAAAAGTCGTTGCCCCGGTAATGAGCACTTTTTTTCAATTCGAGCCTTGTTGTGACTGCTCCAAAACAAGTTGTGTTGGAAGCAAAAATTTGACCAAGAATCAAGTAGGTACGCAAATTGATTGGCATATTAATGGTGATGCCTGTGTCAAAACCACAATTGATCGTTCCCAAACTTTATACAATAATGGCCCGTGTTGCACAGTTAAATTATATGAGAAGAACGTCTTTTTTAGTGTACATTGTAGCATAATTGCGCAGAATACGATTGACCTAGGCATTTACTAGAATGTTAAAGCTAATAATCTTTTCTTTTATTTTAAGTCTTGTGACTGCAAAACACAAGGTTTTGTTGTTTTGATATTAAATACTTTTAGTGTAACCAACCTTGTCGATTTTCTTGCCCGTTATTTTGCCCGCCCGCAGTTAATGGGCCTGTTAGTTTATAAGTATAACTTTCATAAGAGCTCTATTGAGACAAACTTGAATTAATGATTTTGATATACCTGCCATCCTTTCTCATCAAGATAATTGTCATGTTTTCTTGGTACAAGTAAACTGACAGAATCTGGTGGAGTGATTTTGGGTAATGATTCATTTTATAAACTATTTACATAGCACTTGAAAACGTCAAAAATATATACGAGAATATATAAAAAAAACTAAATATTACTACACTGAAATCACGAAGCTCAGATTCACTTACATGCGAAAAAATTAAAATTAAGTGAAAGTGAATAGACAAGAAACTCAAAGGCTATATTTTTTTTAAAATTATCAATCAAATACAACAATACAGAATAAATATACCTAACTACAACAGCGTTTTTATCAGAATACAGAAATGGATACAATCTTGCCTGTTTTCCCGAAGGGGTAGGCAGAGGCATATTATACGCTCACATGTCGCCACTTATCTTATAGAAATAGTTATACTATGAACATTAAATTACGGCAGCTGACCTTCTTGGTTTCCTCACTACGACCAATTCTCCCAGTCTACATTCACCTAAGATCGTCAATCAACATGAAGGCTAATAAAACTTCTCGATGGGACTCGGTCACTCTGTCGCAACTTGTCCCAAATCCATAAGTTATGTCTGCCAATAGTTTGTGTATTATGGACCAATCTACTCCATCTGGCCTCACTCGGCCTATATAAAGTTCTATCAAGAGAAGTTATCTACTAGTCGTACTTTTAGAAATAAGTAAAAACAATCTATTTAAAGTGCTTGTGGTAAATACCGTGATAAATTTCAGAAGAACTTATATTTTATCAGTTTAAATAGTATAAGGTGACGTCCATTAATTACGTGAGTCTAAAATAGGGGAGGGGGGGATATACATTTTTATGCCACAGTAAAATTTTGTATTACAAAATCAATACCGGTCATCATTCGTTATAGTGCACCTTAAACGTGATTTCATTATTCTCCTCTTATTTCACAGAAAAATGTAGTACATAGAAGACAAATCAAATAAATTAAATTATTCAAAAAATATTGGGTAAATCTCACGTGAAGGGGGGGGTCCGACCACATCTCACCAAATCTCACCAAGCCGGAGGGGGGGTTCCAGACTTTAAAAAAAAACACCTCACGTAATTAATGGACGTCCCCTAAATAGTGTATAGGGATCCTAGCAGTAGGTACCTAAGGAGCCCAAGCCAACCTCACCTGCAAGTGGTGCACCTGCCGATTAAGGGACGAGGTTCTGGCGAACATGACAGTTCCCGGTAAGAGGCAACAGGCTCGCGACCACGAAGTGTGGGCGTGTAATATACCTCTGCTTATTAATATATACATATATATATTAATAAGCAGAGGTATGCTTATGCCTTTGGGGTATCAGGCGTGATGAATGTTAAAATGGGTACAGTAAGATATTCTTTCATCATGTCAGCCTTATAAAGTCCACTGCTGAACATTTGCCTCTCCAATATATCATATCCTATTGGGGGTATTTGTTCATAATCACAACGCAGGACAGACGGGTTGGTGATCGCAGTTCCAGCCAGTACGCAGGATGACGCTGCTGCCCATCATCCGGTAGGATTTCTCTTCGTCGACTCTTCCGACTCCCCGTGAGATGAGAGTGGGGGGCACTATTTTAAGCCGGCACCACACAGCGCAGTTTCTTTAGAGACAAATATAACATAACTTATACTTATAGATAGATATAATATATATTTTTAGGCCTAAATGAAAGAAACAATGCGACCATGCATTGTTTTGTTATATCTCAGAGGGTTCAGGCAGCCTTTTCAAGGAAAGCTCTCAGTCGGTACGATTTCTTCCGCCATCTTTAACAATTGTCGTTAAATTTCAACAAACTTTCAACAAACTTGACAACTAATATACACTAAAATTTTTCAGTCAAGAAGTTCAAGAATCTCTATGTCTATTAATAAGAACCTCGATAATCATTTCTGTATTTAGTTTACCACAAACAGACAGACAAGGTGGGTGACTTTGTTTTACAACATGTATATATTTTATTAAATTTGTTGTTTGTGCCAGAAGAATTACATGAATACTTCCTTAATATATAATTTAAAAGTTAAGAAAACAATTGTATCAAACGGAACGTCGCGGAGACCACAGATGAACTGAAAGTAAATAATCAAATAGTTACGCCAATTATTCAGTTGTAAGATAAGTATCATTGAGAACTTGTGTTATGGATACTAAATAACGGATAAACATACATAAACACAATTTTTTTTTGTTAATATATATTTAACTAGCAGCCCGCGGTTCCGGCTTCGCTCGGATATTCGACTTTTACAGCTGTAGTTATGAAAATAGAAACTCCTTCCAATTCAAAGTGATAATAATAAAATGAATCACATACATTAAATTTTAAAAATCCGTGCCGCACTGAAAATTTTATAATTCGACACAACCATCAACGTTGTCTGCCCTCACGTTAGGCATGGCGATCTGAAATCGATTAATCGAAGAATCGATTTTTGGAGCCAATAAGATCGATTTTTTAAATCGATATGTAGTACTGAATCGATTCGGTGAATCGATTTTTCACCCTTGAAAATCGACGTTCGATTTTTTTTGTGTTAACCATAAAACTATTTACAATTAATTGAATGTACTCGTATTATAAAAGTGCTGCCGGTTAAAGAATTAATTATTCAAAAACTCGCGAGATGGCTGTATGTTTAGATTCCTTCGCGTCTATTGAATAAAAAAAGTTACGTTTGTAGTCTTTGACTTTTTGTATCTGCGCTGGACTGACATTACTTACGTTATGCCGCCATTTATTTTTGGTAGGTATTTCATTTGTATAATGTTGATTGATTGAGTGACTCTCGTAAAGCGAAATAAATACTGATTTTTATGTAGTATTTGTTGCAGAATAATAACTAATTGAGATGGTAATAAAAATATTTTTTATTATCGAATTACCTGATTTTACTGATAAGAGATCGTTAAATTATAATACGTATCTTGTTTTTAATAAAATAGATTTATATTACATTATAAACGAAAATTTGGAAAAAAGATCGATTTTTCGGAAATCGATCTTATAGACCTCGATTTTTTAGTGAATCGATTCATTAGGTCACGATTTGAATCGATTCAAAAATCGATCTTTTTCGGAAAGAATCGCCATCCCTACCTCACGTGTCTGCCCGTTCGGGTCGCGCACCTCAACATGAGCCCACCCCCACCACCGCCGTCGCCGCCGCCGCGCGCCGCCACTCGCCGCCACTGTCGTGCTATGCGGACCGACTGACTGACACAACGACGGAACGCAGCCGCCGCCGCCGCCATCTCTGCCCTCGGCATTGTAAATGCATCTTGTGTATTAATATTAACATAAAAGTGTTATGATATGTATATGTCACCGTAAAATTGTAAATAACGTTAAATTATAATCTATCCCGCGATATTGTAATCTGTCGAAAAATTGTGATCCGAAACAAACTGCTCGCAATTTAACGCATTATTTTTCGATAGATTATAATCTTTAAAAGACAAACCGTTAAATCACAATCTGTCGCGCGTTAAATTGTCAACTGTTTAAAGCCTGTCCATGATTGGCTGGTCTTGCCATCAAGACCAGCCAACCACAAGACCAGCCAAGCACTCTCTTATTTATTATTTAACTGCACTTCTTTAGGTTATCACAGGTCCGTTAACACTCCCTACAACTTATTATAATACAATGCGTTATTGTTATTAACACGAAATCTGTTTTAAATCACCAAAACACTGTTTGTTTACATTTCACAACAAATGAATTTGACTAATAACAACCGAAGATGGCGACGACGGGCGGCTGAGCGGGGAACATGAAGTTCAACCAATCAGAGCGCGAGGTGCGTTCTTTCGCATGCCATTTTACAATCTGACGGTTTGTCTTTGATAGATTATAATCTATCGAAAAATAATGCGTTAAATTGTGAGCAGTTTGTACGGATCACAATTTTTCGACAGATTACAATATCGCGGGATAGATTATAATTTAACGTTATTTACAATTTTACGGTGACATATATATTCGGAATCCTCATTTCATCAGCTTTAATTTGATATCCATTTTGTTTTATGTTTATTGGTCTATGTCGGTAGGAACGTCGAGTAATTGAAAAATAAGATATTTCGTAAATTAAACTTGAACACCACTAAAATCGTTATTGTGGCTAAACCTTAAAGGATAGACATATGCTATCGCAGACTTTTTTATAGAACTTTTTGAGAAAAATAATTCCCCCATACATTGTTATTCTGTATTTTGAGTTATTTCAGCAGCGCACGCAATGCAAGTCTCCAAAAAGCTCGTTTTTCTTCCGTCCGTCTGATAACTGTTACGATTACTCTAATAATTTCTTAAGTAGGTACACCTAAATTATACACCTATAGAATCCCTGGAATGTCTTCTTTCCATTATTGAAAACCGCATAGCTATTGATATAGTAGTTTTTGAGATCCTAGGTAACAAACACATTTTGGGCGCCCTTCGCAACTTCATTTTATACTATGTATAGATATACATAGGAAAACACCCAGACTAGAACAAATATTCATGTTCATGCACACAAAGATTTGTCCTGCGTGGGAATCGGAGCTCTTAGGAGCGGAGAGCGGGTATTCTTACCACCACGCCATATCGGTCGTCAAAGGACAGAAAAATGATGATGATTGTTCTTTTAAGATCTAGGACTATTCCTACAGTGGTTACCTGAGGAGGTGAGTGCGATGGCGCGGGGCGGAGGCGGGGCGGGCGCGTTGTGGTTGTCGTCGCGCGGGGAGCCCGCCCCGGCGCCCTCCGCGTTGTTGTTGGGCGGCCCGGGACCGTCACCGGCACCCGACTCGAGCTGCAGCTGCAAGGACATACGTCTGAGTCATTACACTAAAATAAATCATTTTGGGGAAAAGCCTGATCAAACGTCATTGTTTATTAAGCAGCACCCTGAGTTTTTTGATGTAAAAACATCGCGCTATAGTGTGCGCAATCAGTATAAACACAATATATGCATTCCTCATGTAAAAAATTACTTGTACTATAAGAGTGCTTTTTACACCAGTATAAAAGTTTTCAATAAATTGCCTTTGGAAATTAAAGAATTAAATCTACCAAAGTTTAAATACAAATTAAAAGCCTGGCTAATAAATAAACCATTTAACAATTTGAATGAATACTTTTTTACAAATAATATTAAGTAACTAGTTGTAAGTTGTATAAATTGCACGCCCGCAACGGGTACACTGTTGTTACTAATGTAATGCATGAACACCAGCAAAATGTACACAGTCTTAGCAATAAAGATCTATTCTATTCGATTCAAAAGTACTCTAAACTGGCGGGAGAATACCGAATACCTATACGTCGAATATGGGGTTCCTCAAGGAAGTATACTTGGTCCTCTACGTTTTCTCGTGTACGTAAACGATCTTTGCTTACTAACTCTCCACAGAAATAGTAAAATAATATCCTACGCTGATGACACCGTGTTGCTCTGCAGCGCTGAGACATGGAACGAAGCGTTTGATTTGACACAAACTGATTTAAACATAGTTTCTAATTGCTTTAGTCCGAATTTACTAACACTTAACCTTGAAAAAACAAAATATATCACTTTTTCCTTTAATGCATAACCCAACCAACATTAAACTCATACTCAATCAAATCCTATCAATGCATAAATTCGTCAACATCAAATAACGACTGCTCCTGCCCCTCAATTTGTACCACTGATACTATTAAATACTTAGGCATACTCATTGAATAGAGGCACTTACAGCTAGAGTACGAAAACTAATATATGTATTTAAAAACTTAGGAAACGCTGCAAATAGGCAATTATTGAATACTGTTTATCTTTCACTCTGTCAATCTTTACACTAGTAAATACACTACACTAGTATTGCATTACATCTTGGGGTGGTACTCATAAAACGACCCTTCTTAATTTAGAAAATGCAGCCATATTAAAAGTTAGTAATTTCCTTCCTTTTCGTTTCCCGACCGCTGTACTCCTTACTGATTGTGACGTCCTCTCTATACGACAACTCTTCATCTTACTAACAGCCACTAAACAACATTCATTTTCTCCTTAAACTGTGAAAAAATTGATTTCTGCCTACACCTACGGAAACATGGCGTGATCATATCAAAAAAATAAACTAAACAAAATGTGGGTGGTGGCTATTGACAGTGATATGATACGTCATTATATCTGCTGTCTAGCTAACTGTCAAATGAGAACTAAATCGGGACCTAGTTTTAACTAAATCCATTTTCAGACTATAAACAGAGAAGTTTAGTATATATAGTAATATAAAATGATAATAAAATTAAACGTAAAGCTTGTTTTGTTAATAATAAACCATTTTTAGTAACATCCCGCTACAATACACGATCAATACAGCAGCCGACAACCATGGTCATGTCAAATGACATTATTTAATAGCAATTACTAAGCCATTAGTTGCTGAGCGTAAATTTGGCTCGGCTTGTATTTCAGGCGCTTTATTGCAGACCGCGGCGCTTCGCGGAAATGGCGTCGGTATCAGGTACGGCGGCAATTTGTCAACATTATTATGTCACGATGGTATTGTTGTATAGACTTTTTTATATTTCAGGCTTCATAGATTGGTACCTATGAGGTCTAACTTAGCTGTCAAAGTATATTAGCAATGATATTAAAACAAAAAAGACGTGTACGATATTTGCGGCATAAAAATATAGAAGTACTTTTTTGTAAAGTCATATTTATATACATACAAATCACCCATATATAGGGTGTATAGGGATCCTATCAAGATCTGAGGAACCCAAGCCAACCTCACCTGCAAGTAGTGCACCTGCCAAACAACGGACGAGGCTCGGCGATTAGCAAAGTTCCCGGTAAGCGGCAATAGGCTTGCCACCTCTTACGTGGGACCAACAAAAAAACTGGCGAAGTATGGGCGTGTGGTGTGCCTCTGCCTACCCCATCGAGGAAGCAAGCGATATAATATGTATTTATGTATGTAAGCACATTAAAAAAAACCATGTTAATACAATTATTTGTCCTGAAATCAAATCCAAATTTAGAACTAAGAAAGATCGCTGTAAAAGTTTCTCTGTAAACGGTCACAATTCTAGGTAAATTTATTGCGGATTTATTTATTATTATTTATTATTTATTTATTAATTAACAGAAGAACCACCACCTTATTTTTGAAGCCCACCATATTATTTGGGTAGCACATAACTTGGTGGGTTAGTTAGGTTACCTTGTGCAATTGTCCAGAAGCCTCCTCTAATTTAGACGTCTAAATAAGCGCATTATACTCGTATCTGCCGTAGAACCAAAAATGTTT
Organism: Musotima nitidalis; assembly: GCA_949126915.1. Taxonomy (NCBI): domain Eukaryota; kingdom Metazoa; phylum Arthropoda; class Insecta; order Lepidoptera; family Crambidae; genus Musotima; species Musotima nitidalis. The sequence goes on along the minus strand of OX421415.1, from coordinate 2,507,128 downwards.
CATACTTTGACAATTTGCCCAGTTGCCCAACACGCCGCATTTCACAATCAGCTTTGGACATATACACGTGCAATCAAATTTAGACCTTAGTACATGAAGTTAAGAACAAACGTGGATTCATTTTATTGCAGTCGACTGTACCTGGCGACCTCGCAAAGAAGTCGCACAAAATTTCCTTTCTTTCAACTGAAATTGAATAACTTTTCATATGTCTTTTGTAGATTTCATGAGATTTGTTGAAGTTACTTACAAAATTATAAAAGAAATAGGTCTTGTTTTGTCCACAATTTTACATACATAAATTCACGCCTGTTTCCCCGAAGGGGTAGGCAGAGGCATAGTACACGCCCATACTTTGCTAATTACATTTTCGGACCCACGTAACCCACGCTCGCCACCTAGATCCTGTTGTCGCCTGCAGGGATCTATTTAGTTCTCCAAAGCCTCGTCTCTTGATCGATAGGTGCACCAATTGCAGGTGAGGTTGGCTTAGGCTCCTTAGATGTTAGTAGGCTTCCTATACACCCTTATAATATAATATAGGTATAACTATATAATAAATAATTAAATCTTATAATATAACTTAGCAAGACGAGTTTAATAATAAATATTACTTTATCAAGAGACAAAAATGTAAACTAGACATCTTTATTACAGAACTTGGCGTCAAGTTGCTTCTAAAACCGTGTATACTGCCCAGAAACTTCGCTGTAATTCTTAAATGACGTTCTGTGGAACAGAGGAACAATTTGGCAGTAACGCTGAGCATGAGAAAATTCAGTCACTCACCAGCGGAAAGTGCAGACCTTAGACCTTAGTCTGCACTTTATCAAAAAGTATTATTTCAACTTCGAAAAGTCAATGTACTGCTGGGTTATTGTTTTGAGTTTTTGTAAGTCACCTAGGACGCAGGCGCTTAGTAGGTCCTTTGTTATGTTGCTATGCCTTACAGGGCGTCACATTGTATCTATCCATATTTGTTGTTACAACCTACTTCCATGTGACATGCAATAAATGATTTGTATTTGTATTTATTCGCTTCTGTATTAAACGATTTCTTAAAAGTTAATTTGAAGAGGTATTTTTTACTTTTGTTGCAGACCCTATCAATTTCACGCAATAAATTTGTTCAATTAAACAAACTGTATGTAAATTAACTGTATTGTATTTATATTTTTTATTTGTTATGTTCTTTTCTGTTCATAGGTATAATTTATACTTAAATAAAGAACTTAATGATAGTTAATGCGACATATTACTTAGTGCCTAGCTACTTCTAAAGCTGACTGTACTGCCTAAAACTTCGCTGAAAGTCTCGAATGGCGTTCCGTGTTCAGACGAACAATTTGGCAATATGGGCTGACGCGACCTGAGCCGACACGCGAAAATTCAGCTACTCTCCAGCGGAAGCGGTAGACCTCAGTCTGCCGTCTACCAAAAAGTATTATTGCAACTTCGAAAAGTCAATGAACTGTTAAGTTATGAGGTTATTGCACAGTACAGAGAAAGAGGTGTTTATTAACTCCTATATTTGGTTACATAACATTTTCTTCTCTCATTAAACAATTTACATCCCGGATCCCCTAGACGACCATTATTTGAGTTTACGGGTTAATAGAATTGATCTATGAACTATTGGAATTATTTCCAGATTTGATTTACGGTATAAATTTTCCGTAAGCTTTGTCGATTCTTCACTTCATTAATAATTTTAAGTGGTCAATCGATACTGATAACGAGTATAAACTCGTACTAGTAGTGCCCAAAGCATAATCCGCAAGAATTATGTTTGCACATGTGTAATATATTAGCGTTATTCACAATAAACATAGCGTGGAACTTAAATTGCTAGTATTCGTTCTTAAGGTCGTAACTTCGATTCCCGAAGTTTTGTGTGCATAAATATGTGTGTTTATCTTGACAGGTTTCTTGTGTAGATTTTGTAAGTATACATTTACAAATAAAAAGTATTTAATTTATGCGATAATCAGGTCAAAGCAGCCAGAACCTAGTGGATCCAGGCGGCTCAAGATCGATAGACCTGAAAAGCAGTTGGGGAGCCTTGTGTTCAACAACTGTTGGGTGCAATTAATACTGACTACTGGGCAGAGAAACTAAGAGAGATTTGTGGAGGGCGCAAAACAGCACCAGGAGGGTCTTAGGCGGCGGGGGCAGAGGGCCCCTGTTGTCTAGCCATAGACCCTCCGAGAAGTCGGCCACATACGGTATACTCGCACACGGAGGTAGGATGGGCGAGTCCGCTGCGCCTCTCTGAGGAGGTCCTCCCGGTTCTGGCCGGGGGCCAGACGCTGAAACTCAGTTCAAACGCTTCTCTCCCCTTCCTGTCAACAAGCGGCGGGTGAAGTCAAAAGATTTTTGGGGGTATTGTTGTTGGCAGGCGCATCTGCTGGTGGTGAGTCCCACACCCCCTTTCGGTCCCCATTTGGCTCTGGGGAACGTTACAGATGCCGGTAAGCGGCATTAGGCTCGCCACCTATTATGTGGGACCACAATGCAATTGGCGAAGTGTGGGCGTATATCGGGGAAACAGACGTAAACGTATTTATGTAAAAAAATAACGATAAGTAATTTAGCTAACTACAGCATATTTCAAACCTGCACACAACAATGCGTAAAACGCTATTTTGTACAGAAAAAACCTCTATGTACATTAACTTTTTCATTCCCGTATCCTTAATACACTCGTAGCAACCCAGTTTTTCCCTAATATATTTACCCTTGAAGGTAATATCACTTCAGTGTATCAAAGTCATAGTATACTTGTGTTTGGTACAAATCCGGGACCCCTGCCCTTTGCTCGGGTCCTTTAGGTCACGTGGTTCGTCTGCGTCATCTCTGACGTCACGGGAATGTTCTTCAAGGGACGAACATATATATATAACTAGGTATATGTCTATTTTTATTATAAGATACAGATTTGAGGCCTGACTGGGCGTTTTCGATTCAATGTGTGCGTACAAAAATCAAATTTCACGATGGAAATTTCTGTAAGTAGCTACAATTCGTTCTACTTATTGAATAGACTTTGATGACAAACAATTTGGTTTATAAGCGAAAAGGGCTGGTTCGTGAGAAGCCAAATTAATTAACTCTTTGATGGAATTACAACTAAGGGCTTATGTATACCATTTAAGAAAATACCGGGGAAGAAAATATTAAGTATAATAAGAAAGCTTAGAATCACATAGCGAGCAATAATAATAATATTTTCTGACAATTACACCAATCATTTAGTTCCAAGTTAAGTATCATTAAGAACTTGTGTTATGGATACTAAATAACGGATAACATATACATATATATATTTTTTATATAAATACATACTTAATATAAATAGGAAAACAACCAGACCAGAACAAACATCAATGTTGTTGCACATAAAGATTTGTCCTGTGTGGGAATCGAACCCACGACCTTAGGAGCGGAGTGGAGATCCTCTGACAGGAAACGTATCGTAAGACGTCAGGAAAATAGACGGAAACCCTGATAAGCCACCATATCACACCAGAGGAAATCCGCCTACAACCAGTCATACATGAAATGTAATGTAAACAGGGCAGACCTCTATTCAGCAGTGAACTCCTAACGCTGATAACGTCATATAGAAATATTTTATTAATAATGAAGTATAGCATCAACTTTTATTTTAATTTATAGCGTTGTTGCCTGTTAAATAAAACATACGTATATGCATACATACCCGTTTCCCCGAAGAGGTGAGCAAAGGCATTTTAAACGCCCACACTTCGCCAGTTACATTGCTGGTCCTACGTAATAGGTGGCGAGTATACTGCCGCGTATCGTTATCTGTTACGATCGCCAGAGCCTCGTCTGTTGATCAGCAGGTGCACCACTTGCAGGTGAGTTTGGCTTAGGCCCTTAGATTACAAGCCTAGGCATTGGTGCCTCGCCCCTTTTCAACAGCGGTGGGCGTCGTCGGAAGTTTTTAGTGGGTAGGACTGCGGCGGTCGTCTGCCACAGTTCATTTTTTTACCGACGATAATAAAAAAAGGCCCTTAGTGTTGTTAGGAGCCCTATACATCCGTTAAAAATAATATTATTAGAAATACGAGTAAACTTGTTCAATATAAACTCCTAAATAGTTCTACAAAGCTCTACACTCCCAATAATGAATACCCACGTTTCACTAATTAACATTGATTAACACCTTACCTATCTACCCTATCTGTCTACCTACCTATCTACCCTACATAATCTACCTACCCTACCTACGTGCAGACAGTACAACTTTATCCCCGCCGAGCCGGGCTCGAAAAGGCTTCATTATAGGCCGGCTTCAAATACCTCTATTTGTAAGCGTTTACTAAACAATTCAGCCTAGTTTGTGAAGGAGAAACCAATCTTCAAAGAGGCCCTAATAAAAACCCCTTACAAAGTAAATCGAACTCTGCCTTCTTCACTACATTTAATTGTAAATTAAAAGTTTTCTTTGTTTAGGGTTAGCACTAAAAATAGGAAAACATTGGACAGATCACTTAGTTGTCTGTCTGTCAATATTGTTTTGTTCAGAATCGCGTGGAGGTATTAAGTTAAAATTAACATCTAGTACTTAAATAATTTATTGATACAGGCGTTACTTTGCGGAAATCCATTGTAAGCAAGTGATGGATTAAAATATCTTTGTAACAATTCCCGCGCTACTATAATTTCCCGAAAAATCGAGAAACTATTCAACACGACACGTGTTTCGCCCTTACACAGGGCATCTTCAGGTAAGATAGGAGCCTCAGAACAACGATGTCTTCACGACCAACGCTGAAACGAGAGAATTGTTACAAAGATATTTTTAATCCATCACTTGCTTATCTAGTACTTAGTCTGCGGTGTGTAAAGCTTTGAAAAAACGCAATCTCCTAAACCAACGCAATCCAAAGATTCGGTCATTAGAACGTTTTTTTAATATTTCCCATAGACTTAGAAGAATCATAAATTAATATCATAATTTGGTCCTACCCCGGTTTGGTTGGTATGGCAGCATGTAACAATATAAATCGTAATTGTTTTGCCATTATAAACTTATTTGCAGTTGGAAAACTTCATCGTTATCAACTCAGCCATATTATGACGACCACTGCTGAACATAGACCTCCTCAAAATATTTCCATATTGAGCTATTCTGAGTCGCCTTCATCCATCGGCTTCCCGCCGCCTTGACCAGATCATAGGTAAACTTGGTAAACTTATCCCGAACTATATCTGTATATGAATATAATAAGTTATCAATAGCAAAAACAACTTGATAAGGAAACCTCTTTTTTTTTTTAATTTGACGTAAATTTAACAGGTATCTTGTTTAAAAGTAAGTTCAAGACTTTTCTGTCGAAAGTTTATTTGTTTCGTAGCTGTGTTTTCGTTTGCGAAATTCTCAAAACGTTGCTGTGTTACAAATATCTTGATGGAAACAAAAAAAAACAGTTTATTTCTGGATATAATTTGGCAACTCTTTACTTCAAGAGTTGATTTTTAATTAAACAAGTTTGAAGCAACGTCGTACGAAGTCCTACAGAGTGTTTCTTTACTTACAACATTTTTTGATTTATTTCATCAAGAGTTGTAAAGTTGATTTTATTTTTAGTCCAAGCATTGAAATTATACCGAATTGTTCAAATCACGTTGAAACATGTCCACATTTTTTTTACCATTAGAAAATCACTTCTAAAAATGTCTAGTAATTGTTACCAAAATACTCAATATCTTTTTTGCTCTCTACTAATAGTTACAATACGATGTTAATATAAATTACAGATCGTTGTGGACCCTAACGGGCACAGCAATAATATTTTACGTACCTACGTGACTTACTCATAATTATTGTCAATCGTTAACATCATGAATGAATGAATGAATGAATGAATGAACACTTAATTGTACACTAAAAATAAAAAAGTAATAAAATCACATAAACAAATATATAGTACAATGGGCGGCCTTATTGCTAACAGCAATTTCTTCCAGGCACAGAAAACAATGAATAAAAAAAAATCATGTCAGCCTTCACCACTGCTGAACATTAACCTCCCCAATAGATTACATTCTATTGGGGATAAAACTCAAAAAAAACTCAAAACTCAAAAATACTTTATTTCATAAACTATTACATAGTACTTGAAAACGTCAAAATTATAAAAAAATAACAAAAACAAATAAAATATAACTATACTAAAATCACGAAGCTTAGATTCACTTGCAACCAAATAATTTAAAAAAACAAAAAACATTTAAGTGCAAGCGAATCTAAGTGCCAGTTCCGAGCCACCGCTCTGTAAGAAGAACTGGCAAGAAACTCACAGGCTATGCTCTTTTAAATTATCGATTGGTTAGTAACAATCTTCATTTGTCTGTGACGCTATACAATGCAACATAATATAACAATATTCATGCTTTAAGTCATTCATATTAGAATAGCCTGTATGAAACGGCGGTTTAATCCCAAGCATTTTTATCAGCCATATAGTCTTTAATAGAATAATATCCCTTTGAAGACAGCTTGCGTTTTATTGTTAATTTAAATTTATTTAGGCTTAATTGCTGTATATTGCTTGGGATTTTATTATAGAATCGCACACATTGACCTTTAAAAGATTTGTTAATTTTTTGGAGCCTAGTGGCAGGTACAACTAGTTTATGCTTATTTCTTGTGTTTAGGTTATGTATATCACTTTTCTTACTCAATTTATCAAAATTTTTGTGTACATATACTAGGTTTTCATAAACAAACTGACCCGCCACTGTCAAAATACCAATTTCTTTAAATTTATCCCTTAGTGAATGTCTACATGGTAGATTATAAATTGCTCGTATGGCCCTCTTCTGCAGTACAAAAATATTTTGAATATCTGCGGCACAACCCCACAGAAGAATACCATACGACATAACACAATGAAAATAGCAATGATAAACAAGCCTAGCTGTTTCAACGTCTGTTAATTGGCGAATTTTCTTTACCGCATATGCAGCAGAGCTGAGTCTATTCGACAATTCACCAATATGTGGGCCCCACTGTAACTTAGAATCTAATATAACACCCAAAAATTTGGTGGTATCCACAAGGGTCAACTCATCTTCCTTTATTTTAATAGTGGTGTT